>JANUWF010001213.1:1859096-2478795 GCA_026120185.1 Voacanga thouarsii | reverse complement strand
CTAACCACTAAACCAAAACAACTCTTGTTCTTATTTTCTCTTCCAAATATTCGTCCTATTTAATCCTCAAGTTATCTTCCTATTTTGACCTCAAGCAAAATTACGATTTTACCCTTCCTACTCAATAAGCATAACTAAGCCTTCTAGACTATAAATCATAATTCTAAAGCACATAAAATCATTCAAATATATATATATATATATATATATATATATTCATGCAAAAAAATATGATATGCATTCCGACCCCCTTACGCTAAGGTTGGCTTTAGGTGGGGTTTCACATTGAGGATGTCAAGCATTGGTTCATGGGAATACTCTATTAATGTAGAAGAACCACCTCGAAGGAAACCTTAAGCTTGGAAGCTAGAGTAATTTCAATCCTTGAATAAGTGAGTCCCACTTGTTTTATAAATACCATTTTATGCTAGTGGATGTCCGAAATGTGTAGTGAATATAGTGAACTCTTTTGGTTCTTCAGACAAAAAATGTGGTTTTCCTAAGCAAGTGAAATTTTATTTCATGTTAAAATTTAAATGGAAAAATGGACTGTTATGATTATGAAAATCATTTAATGGTGATTATTTTTTCTAAAGCATAATGATGTGAATAATAAATCTTTTTGGTTTTTTTTAAACAAGGTTTTGGCTTATGTGAATAAAAAAATGATTGAATATCAGGAAAGAAAATATTTCTACAAAGGATTTTGAATTCCTTGTGCTATGAATATTTTTGGGTGCAAGTATTTATAGAAAGCATTCTTTTCACATGTTATGCGACAAATGAGTATTTTACTTGCACAAATATGTTTTGTTCCATGTTTTATGATAAAGCATGCAAATTGTGATTTCTTCGCTTTAATGAAACAATGAACTACTTCTAAAGCTATCAGGCACAATGAAATATGAAATCCTTGAATTTAATTCCCTTTTTGGATTTAGAGGTTTGGGTTGGTTGAAATGAAATTCTTTTTGGACTCGGGTATGCATAAAATGCATAATTTTCAGAAATGCCCTTAATAAATGTTTTATAATACGATGATGTGTCCGAACTTGGGTATAAAAAGCATACAAAAACTAAGCACATTCCCAATTAAGTTTAAATTAAAACGTTCAACCTAAATCACACATATGAGCAAGCGTACTCATCCTTAACAGAGCATAGGGTTCAAACGAGTGTCGATCCTCCAAGAACAAGTAGACATTAATTACATTTTTTTCATTGTTTAACCGACTCGATAAAGTGAAAAAGAAATAAAAAGAAAATTTAAAATAAATATATACATGTCAAGGATGGAGACTTATGTAACTCAAGCCATTGTTTAGACAAACATGATCTTAAAGAACCCAATTATTGTCATAACTAATCATTCTTTTGGCACTATGAAGGATAAAGGTAAATTAGCATCACTTGGTCTGTCTCAACTAATTCATCCAAAAGATCCATTAAATAGAATCCTTGATTAAATTTCCTTGGTCTGGAAAATTTAACACATGAAATTAATCAATGAATCCTTGGTCTGGCAGACATTAATTAACTTTTAAGTACTCAATCCTCAGCAATTAACCTCTTTAATCTAGCAAGTTAACAGCCAATGAATATGAATTAATCAATTGCAACTACCATCAACCTCTTTGGTCTAGCAAGTTAATGAAAAGAAACAACCAATTAATCTCATAATATGCCCAAGTAATTCAATACTAATAAGAACAATCATTTAATCAAAAGATCAAATAACTCTAAAAATTATGAATATCTAGAACAATGTCGAATTACAATAAAACAATTAACATATCATTGATCAAGAAAAAGAAAACAAAGTAAAAGAAAGCACTCATAGACAAGCCTCATTCTTCTTCCTTTGAAAACCTTTTTGCACAACCCTCCTTGAATTGAAGAATTCCTCCTTTGATTGAGTGATTTTCTATGATGATCAATGAATTCTCCCATTTTTCCCTTGTGTTTTTCATCTATATATAGGTTTAGGAAGTGCCTAAACTCGTAGGTACAAAGTTCTTGGCTGAGTAGAAGTTGGAAGATACTAAAACTCCTTAGATTACCAAAAATCGCGTAGAAAAATCACAGCACCGCCTTAACTCTAGGACACAGCCGGCGCCGCCTTCGCTCTTAGAGCCGGCGCTGGTTGTGTTCTACTCCACTTTGTTTCAACAATTTTTCCGACGCTCCGAAGTTCGTTTCAACAGTGCACGACCGGCGTCGATTCTAGGGCCTTAGCCGGCACCGCCTCTCCTCTAGTTTGCGACGTTTTTGCTTCGTTTCACCTTAAAAATCTACAATTATGAACAAAATACCTTTTCAAGGGTAAAATATCAAATATAAAAGAATATGACTAGTTATTGGGCAAAATATATTACAAAAGAACCTCAAATAATTTGAAAAAGTATGACTAATTTAGCCCCTATCATATTCTTCCACACTTAGCTCTTTGCTTGTCCTCAAGCAAAGTATCAAGAACAAGTAGGAAAACACAAGGTGTAACAAATCATCCAATCAACTTCAAAACCATATCTTTAATGCTTTCTTCATTCAAGAACATAAAACACATGCTACTAAATCTTTCACAACTAATGCAAGACTTGTGTAGTGATAAATGACTTAGTAGAACCATCTCAATAATTCATAATATTCTCAAACCATTGGAAAGAAGTTAGTTCAAAAAGAATATGCATTCCATATGCTTACTTTCCATACACTCTCTCCACTAATCCAAGACATATCATGATTCTACTTAAATTAAGTAGGACTTTTAAGCTTGTAGTGTAAGGCTAAAGGTTTGTAATGTAGTTTATCAAACGAATGATATAGGAGAATCAAAAATCAAAGAAGATGAGAGTTTGCAAGAAAAGGATAAGTAAATTGAATCAATAATTTTCAACTCTTCTTACTTCCCTATTCCAAAAATCAAACAAACCATTACCTTATATAGCAATTACAACTCCACTCAAACAAATCCTGCATTTTTTTCTCTTTTTCTTTCAACTTTTCTTTCAATCAACTCTTTTTCTCACAAAATCACTCAGCTTTCTAGCAATGGTGTCAAATTTTAATATGAACTTTAACTCTTTTTTTTTTCAGCTCAATCACCATTCCTCTTGTGATCTTTCTTTTCTTTCTCTCTCAATTTTCTTTTCTTTCACTCCTCTTTTGTTTCTACTGCTGCTGTTCTTTTCTTTCTCATGTTCTTTCCATTCTTTCGAGCAGCTGTTTATTTTCTTTTCTTATTTTCACTCCCTCTTTTTCTATTCTCTTTCTTTCAGTCTCTCTTTTCTTTTTCCAGCCCAACTCAATATTGATCCATGACTGAAAGTAATAAGTCATAATCTTTATCTCAGCATTCTTTCTCAATATTCCCTTACATACACTTTCAACCATCAAGAGCATAAAGATTTGGAAAATTATTCAACTCTCAGCACAGGCAATGGACTAAATATTGTGATGGGTTTTTAAGAAAGAAATCAACGATTTAGGCTCAAAATAAGCACTAGGGAAGTTATGAAAATAGGTAGGCTTGAAAAGCTCAAACTATCCAAAGAAGGCCTGTTACCGTCATCCCTAAGTTATACCATGATTGTCTTTCTTATTTCGCCTCGAGAGGTATTCAAGTAAATTCTAGAATGCTCCATGAATTTTAGTAGAAAAACAGGTTTAAGAATAATGCAAAGCATTAGATCAAGAACTACTTTGTCCAAGTGAGTGCAAAAAGTCATGCATAAGCCATAAATAATATAGAACATATGCTCTATAATCTATCATAAAGACATGCACTAAAAATATAGCTTGAAATCTCAAAGAAAGTCAGAAAAAATTTTGAAAATTTTTGAAAATTTTCTCCCAACCAAGAAGGCTAAAGAATATGTATAAAAGACTTATCAATTAAATCACTCCCCCACACTTAAATTGGATATTGTGCTCAATGGCCAAATAAATAGAATAAGGAATAAACCATACCATGGGACCAAAAATAAAGGGGAAAAGATAAGAAAGAAAATACTTCCACAACAGAGTAGCTCTAATTTTCCAAACTTCGTGCTCAAAATAAAATTGATAAAAATTTGGACAAAGTATATCACCAAACCACTCCCCCACACTTAAACTAGATAATGTCCTCATTGGCAAAAAATAAACATAAGAAAGCATCTCCAAAGAGACCAAAAATAATAAAGGGGTAGAAAGTTTAAGTAATACTGCTCAAGTGCGATAATGCTCCAATAGATATCCAAACGTGAGGTACAGAGAAGGGCTTGTCAAAGAGGACTCTATCCTATAAAACAAAATACAAATAAAAGCACAAGGCAAATAATAATAAAATAAAAACATACATAAATAAAAGAAAACAAACTAAAGAAAAAGAATAAAACAATAAACAAATAAACAAATAAAACAAAAACTCTCTACACTCATCATACTTCCTTATCAAACATTTTGAAAAAAAATTAAAGCTCAAAGTAGCAGATAGGCATACTAAATGTAGAAAGAATGGAGGATTTTGAAAAATAGAAGGTTCATGAAAATAATTATTTTCTTACTAAAGCAAAACACATAAATCTCTTTCTCTAACATTTATTTAGACACACAAATATTTTTGTCAACATAGAAGTGCACAAGATCTCTAAAGAATGCATCAAGCTTGAAATCACCGATTAACCCTTCAAATGAATTTTTACAATTTAAAATACCCATTTAAACTTAGTGTTTCAGTTCTTAAAGATGGGATTGAGAAATTCTTACTTTTCAATGCTTCGACAAATACCAAGTTACCTCCCTGAGATTGGGGTGAAGGGTAGAATTCGTCAACATCCTCAAAGAGTTTCTTAGAATGAATGATAAATACAACTTCTTGAGGTATGTTGAACTCCATACATCATCATTAGGACCATTGTTCTCCAAGAAGTGAGAAGAGCCTAAGAAATCATGTGACAAAGAAATATTAGAATTATGAGCACATAGAGTAGAATCAAATACCTCTCTTGCCCCATTGGATAATTGCCCCTCGTAGCATCTCTCCTCTCCTTGGAGATTATTTGGTTCAAGTGTATGGGTTAGCATGAACTCATGAGCCTCCTCAACAATCTTAACGAATTGTTTCCTTTGATCTCACAATCGTTGGAAAGCTTCTTCATGCCACTGAATAGATGAATTTATATTGGCAACAAAAGAATTCACTAGTGCTTCTAATGACGTCTCACTAAAAACATCAATGTGAGCTTGTAATTTTGCCAATCAATACACTAATGCTTTTTTTTTTTTTTTTTTGAATGCAAGAAAAATGATGAACATATAATAATAATGAATAATGCAATTTAATTCATGAAGACATGATAAAAAGAACAAAACAAAACGACCTAAAATAAAAATTGTTTCAAACAGCAAAAATGACTTCACTGTTTTTCACGGCCTATACCTATAAAAGACAAGAATAAAGTTAGATAACCAAAATTCACAAACAAAATTAAAAAAAGAAAAATTTAGTAAAATTAAATAATTAAATATACAATATATACAAACATACAAAGGCAAGTTAGTGATTATGAACATGTATATACCTATTTACATATTTACAACATATAGCGAAATTACAATACAATTATACAAACAACAACATAGGCACTTCTTCATACAAGGAACGTATATACATATTTATATATTTACTTATTTACATATTTATATGGTTAAATCAACAAAATCCAAGCTTTCATGCTATTGTTCCCCGACAATGGTGCCAAAAACTTGATGTGTCCGGACTTAGGTATAAAAATCATACAAAAACTAAGCACATTCCCAATCGAGTTTAAATTAAAATGTTCAACTCAAATCACACATATGAGCAAGCGTACTCATCATTAACAGAGCATAGGGTTCAAACGAGTGTCGATCCTCCAGGAACAAGTAGACATTAATCACCTTTCTTTCATTGTTTAACCGACTTGATAAAGTGAAAAAAAATAAAAAGAAAATTTAAAATAAATATATACATGTCAAGGATGGAGACTTATGTAACTCAAGCCATTGTTTGGACAAACATGATCTTAAAGAACCCAATCATTGTCATAACTAATCATTCTTTTGGCACTATGAAGGATAAAGGTAAATTAGCATCACTTGGTCTGTCTCAACTAATTCATCCAAAAGATGCATTAAACACAATCTTTGATTAAATTTTCTTGGTCTGGCAAATTTAACACATGAAATTAATCAATGAATCCTTGGTCTGGTAGACATCAATTAACTTTTAAGTACTCAATCCTTAGCAATTAACCTCTTTGGTCTAACAAGTTAACAGCTAATGAATATGAAATTAATCAATTGCAACTACCATCAACCTCTTTGGTCTAGCGAGTTAATGAAAAGAAACAACTAATTAATCTCGTAATATGCCCAAGTAATTAAATACCAAGAAGAACAATCATTTAATCAAAAGATCCAATAACTCTAAAAATCATGAATATCTAGAACAATGTCGAATTATAATAAAACAATTAACATATCATTGATCAAGAAAAAAAAAACAAAGTAAAAGAAAGCACTTATAGATAAGCCTCATTCTTCTTCCTTTGAAGACCTTTTTGCACAACCCTCCTTGAATTGAAGAATTCCTCCTTTGATTGAGTGATTTTCTATGATGATCAATGAATTCTCCTCCTTTTCCCTTGTGTTTTTCATCTATATATAGGCTTAGGAAGTGTCTAAACTCGTAGGTACAAAGTTCTTGACCGAGTAGAAGTTGGAAGATACTAAAACTCCTCAGATTACCAACAATCGCGTAGAAAAATCACAGCACTGCCTTAACTCCAGGGCACAACTGGCGCCGCCTTGGCTCTCAGAGCCAGCGCTGGTTGTGTTCTGCTCCACTCTGTTTCAGCAATTTTTCCTTCGCTTCAAAGTTCGTTTCAATAGTGTACGACTGGCGCCGGTTCTAGGGCCCTAGCCGGCGCCGCCTCTCCTCTGGTTTGCGACATTTTTGCTTCGTTTCACTCGAAAAATCTACAATTATGAACAAAATACCTTTCCAAGGGTAAAATCTCAAATATGAAAGAATATAACTAGTTATTGCGCAAAATGTATTACAAAAGAACCTCAAATAACTAGGAAAAGTATGACTAATTTAGCCCTTATCATACGGGATGGACTTTTTATCTTTCTACGCAAGGAATTTGGAAAACGATTTCTCTGTATGGAATCAACATTTGGTAAAAATGATGTTTTTGCCCGCACAAAATGTTTTCTTGATGTTTTTTCGGGAAACATGATATTAGATTGGTTTTGTGAACCAGTGATATTGGATCGGTCATGTGAACTAGTGAAAACATTGAGTACTCAGTTAGGATTATGATCTTTGTACTAACTTACGTTAGAGATAGATGACCCCAAGTAACTTGATCAGACTTTGGGCTATCTTACTCCAAATAGAGCAATAAGGCATTGAAAATGGCCATCTCTGGCTAGCATGAGAGGACTTACCCTATTGGATGGTAATTGTATAGTTGACCTCTTACTCTATTTTAATAAGGAATAAAAGGGATTGGGTCCCTGTGGGTAAGCAATGACTTGGGAATTTGGCCCCCTCTGAGTGAGGAATAGCTGGCATAGGAATGGCCGCCAGGAGGCATGTTTTTGGTAAAATGTGACGACACTTTTATCGGGCTAGCTGGTTATGGCTATGTGTTCGAATTGTATTTAGCATGGTATAGCCTATCCACTAAAGGCGAAGCCTTATGAGTTTTGCACACAGACTGACTTTCTATTGATAGGAAAGTTTACTTTTTTGAAAAATGTGGAGTAACGATGTTGATAAACTTAGTTTTCTAAATAGACCCGGAATACAGGGCAATGTTATTCATGAAATTCAGTTTTCCAAACGTACCTGAGATTTTGAACAATTCTTGAGGAAACATGCTCTACTGGGCTGTAGAGTTATTTTCAGTGAAAAATAAGATGAAATTCATTTTCTCACTCTTCAAAGGGTAACATACTATTTTTTTTTCTACACTCGTTTTTCTACAAGAAAATATTAGCATTTACGGGACTCACTGAATGTTATGCCTTGTTTTTCTAGGATTCGGGTCTAAATGATGGAAACCTTGAAGACGATCATACTCTTTTGGGCTTGTGAACCCGATAGCTCTGCATAAGCCACTCACATGATTTGTAAGGAGTATGTAAGGATACAATGAGTTATTTTTCTTATAAAGGTATGCTAGACTTTAGTTTAGCCAACTCTGAGGCATTTGTTGTTCATTTATCTTTCCATTTTGGCTTTCAATGTTATAAAGATCCATGGACTAGGAAGCTATATGAGGTGACACTCAAATTGATTACATACTTCTAGTATGATATTTATGAGGACTGTTACAATTGGTATCAGAGATAAAATTGTGGAATAGCCGTAGTATACTGACAGAGGCTGATGGAATTCCTCTATTTTGTAGATATGGTTAGTGGGAGCGACAAAAGTAAAAGAGTTATAGAAGACCAGGATAAGGATGAGAAGAATTGGGAAAAGGGTGAAAGTACCCAATCTAAGAAGACTTGGATAGGGCTTGAACCTAGTTGTTGTTATGTTGGGACTGGAGAGAACGACCTTAGTAGACAACCTCGAACAAACATTAATCAGTCAAGTCTTCTTTTATTATCTCCTCGAGATTCACCACCTAGGAAAAGGCCGATTGACATTGATAGCCCTAATGAGGCTGACATTAACACCGATGAAACTAGTACATTAGAGGAAACATGTACTTTCTCAAAATCGCTGACAAATACCATTGCGACTAAGACCCATCGAGAGTTTGGGATGATTGTGATATCTTTTGATCCATATTCTAACAAGAATATTAAGGTCAAGGAAGAAATTGAGAATGAAAAGGTCAAGTTTTGAGAAGAATGCTTAGATTGAGGTAGAAATTAGAGAAGATTTGGGAGATGATACAAACACTAAAAGTATAGTTGTTCATGATGAAATTGAGCAGGGAGACTCTGATGGCCACAAATTTGATACCTCCTGAGTATTATTTTGTTTTATCGGACTCAGGATCCCCCTCCAGTCCCTGATAGTAGTGATAACACTGGGATGTGTATACAGTATGATGCACCTAGTATGATGTATGTATAGTAGGTGTGCATCGATAAACCTAGATGTTCTTTGCACACAATTATACTTTAAACTGTGCTTTTGTTAAGTACAAGTACTTATTATGTTTTTATTAATTGTGTCGTATCCATTACTATGTTGTTTGTATCCTCAATAGGATTGTGGGCAATCTGCAACAAAACTTACTCAGCTTCGTAAGTACTACCCCCTTATTAGTATATGTTGACGTTGAATGCACAAGGCATTTGGTGAAAAGGCTACATTGTGAGTTGAAAGGAATATTATTGAGAATGTATAACTCCATCCAACTATAGTACTACAGTGGAGATAGCGTCAAGAACTAAAAAGAGAGCTTGGAACGAGTCAAGTAGAAAAGTAAGGTTGAATTCCAAACGGTTAATTGTAAGAGGCTAAGAAGATCCAATTAATAAAAGGGGGAAAATTTTAAAGGAAAGGAATTCTGAATGAAGGAAAACAATCAATACAACGCCATAACTGTGGGAAGGAAGGTAATTTATTTATTGCTTTAATTTTGAAAAGAAGAACATAACATTATGAACTACCCCACACCAAACGACTTACATGATGGGTATTAAAAAGGATCGAGGCCAAGACCGATAAGTAATCATTAAAGTCTATCTCTATCTCTAAACTAGAAGCAAGCGAATCACCAGTGAAAGTATAAGTGATCGCTCTGAATAGCGTGGATCTAGCATAGTAGCAGCTATAGAAGAGATGTTGTAGGTGTGTGATTTGGATCTTGATAACGAATGTATTGATAGACTAACTCATTCATAACTTGTTCATAGTAAGAAAATAATGCAACAGAATGAATTCTTGTGAGAAGATATTAATTGAAAGGTGTGACATGGTAGAGGTTTGTATAGAAATTTTTCTTTGGTGTTAAGCCATAGGGTGTTATGTTGCTATAGTTATGTAAACGATAGAGGGTATAATGTGAATTATTTTCAATCCTCTGATTTTTTGATACTTATGAATAAGAATATTCTATGAATCGTATGCTGGAATTTGCAAGAAGAATAGAGATACCATGAAAATCTACTTGTCAACATACTGGAGATTAGGCTACAAGTAATTCAGCCAAAATTAATCCGGAGGATAATCAATAAATAGGGGCACAACCCTCAGAGAAGGTGATGACGTAAGTATTACCAAAGCTTACTGAAACATTTCAACACTTGGTAAGGACTCTACCTCAAGAGGATCAACGTCTTGAAATGGACAGGAATCAAGCTCTGAAGCGATTTCTCAAATTTTATCCTCCCAAGTTTTATGGAAAACCAGATCAAAAACAAAAGGCTAAATCTTTGAACAAATGGAGGATATTTTTACGGTTCTAGATTATTCAGAAAGGAGAATGGTTTCATTTGCTACATTTAGACTTTGGGGACCAGCATGACATTGGTGGGTTAGAAAGAAAGGAGGATGAGAGTAAGAATGAAGGGAGTGGACTTGGAGGGAATTTCTGGAAGAGTTTAGAAAAGAATTTATATCTTGCTGGATAATTGAGAGAAAGGAAGTAGAATTTCAAAGTCTCAAATAACACAAGATGATAGCTAGAAAGTATGCTACTAAATTTGTGTGGCTTTCAAAATACTGTCCTTTACTAGTATTGATGAATATGATTGAACCCAACAATTTACAAAAGGATTACAACCTGAAATAAGATAGACATTGATTACTACGACTCCGACTAGTTATAATGCCACAATAGAAATGGTTTCTTGCCTGGAAGGAGAAGATCAAAAGCAAACTAAACCAGAGCAAAAAAGGGTAGCAGGGCCAAATAGACAATCCATAGAGTAGTTCTTCATAGAAGAATGACTGGTTTCAGAAAAGAGAAGGAATAAGCTATGTGCATTTTGCCATAAAGAAGAACATTTGTATGAAGACTGTTGGAGAAGTTTCAGAAAATGTCATACGTGTGGAAGAAGAGGACATATAGCCCCCGAATGCCATAAATGGAACAGTAGGAAGCTATGATGTTGTTTTCGAATGAATTGGGTATCTAATATCATGACAGGGTAATTGTAGAAACAAAATTGCATAATTTTGTAAATCAGAAAAGATGTATTAGAACACTGGGAAAAAAGTAAGAAAGAATGATCACCTGGTGTCTGGAGTAACGGCACGAAAATTATTGCATAAAGGTTTTGTTGAGTATTCAGCCTATTGGTTAAGCAATTAAATTGAACCTAAAGAAACTTAAGGACATACTTGTGGTTTGTAAGTATTTAGATGTTTTCCTATCTGAATCAAAAGAATTATTCTAGAAAAAGGAAGTTGAATTTACCATTAATTTAACACCAATTGTCGAGTCAATTTTAAAGGTACTCTATCGAATTGTACTGGCAGAATTGAAGAAATTAAAGAAACACTTGTGAGAATTTTTGGAGTAAGGATTTATTCATTCTAATATTTTGTCTTGGCAAGCATCTATATTAATTAAAAAGAAGGACGGTCTTTTAAGAATGCACATAGACTATCAGGAAGTGGATACTATAACAATAACGGGTAAGTGCTCGTGATAATAATAGGGGAGTTCTTTGATCAGTTGTAAGGTGATGGATGTTATATTAAGATGGGTTTATAGCAACATAATGTCAAGTTAGAATTAAAGAAAAAATGACATACCAAAAAGTTCATTACGAACATTACGAACATATGGTAAATGAGGATGTTATTGAAATGAGTCAAGACTTAAATTATAGAGGGAAGCAGATCAAGATCTTGAAATATATGAGGAAGGTGTTATGGCATAAATAGATACCACTGGTTAAAGTACTCTGGAATCATCATCTAGTACAAGATGCAATAAGGGAAAATGAAGCAAAATTGTGAAGAAGTTATCCAGAGCTTTTTGAAGGAAATGTTTAATTTGGGAACAAAATTTCTTAAAGGAGGAAAGATTGTAACATTCCTTCCTTTTATACTTTAATAGCTGACTATTTTATATAGAATGACTATTTGTATGAAGACTCGGAACAAGAAAGCGTCAGTTTAATAAGACGAACATTTTAGTACGATAAAAATTTTAAGGAGCGTTGGAGGATTTTTCAATCGCGAATTGAGAAAAACTGAGAAAAAAGTTGGGAAATCTGAGAGTCACCATAAAGTTCAATTTAATGCATAGATTGTATTGGCAAAATAAAAAGTTTTTCCAACGGGGATGAATCATAATGTTAACTGTGGTCACTTTTGGAAAATTTTAGTAAACTGTGGTTAAGGTGGATTAAATTAAATAGGCTTAAGGAAATTTATGGGTTAAATTGAGAAGCCCATGAAGTGTGAAAAAGAGGAAAGATTGGACTTAATTTAATTAAAGTCCACTAAATGGAATTTAAAGTGAATTTTGATTAAAAGGTTATGTGCTTAAAAGTAATTGGTTCAATAAAGTACATATGGCCTAGGGTGATTGGTTATAGAAGGACCAAGTGGCTTCTAGTGATTGAATGCATGAAGACCACATGCTAAGAGATAATTGGTTGTATGAAAATAAGATGGCATAAAACCATTAGATGCTTGAACAGCTCAATGTCATTCAGAGATTGGTTCTAAGAAAGCTAGATGGCTAGTGATTAGATGCATGGAAAACAAGTGCTACAATGTGATTGGTTATATGGGTGAGGTGGACTTCTATAGAATTCTACCAACTTCCTCAAGTTTCTCTGAGATTTCAAAATATTCCATGAGATTCCACAAGGTTCCATTATTTATTATGTATGCTTAATTAGTCATTAGGACAACTAATTAAGCACATGGTGGAATTAAATAAGAAAAGAAGCAGTGTGGCTGTGAGAAGCCACAAAATTTCTAGCAAGGGAGAGAAAAAGGAAAGAAAAGAAGAAAGAAAGAAAAAAAAGAAAAAAAAAAGGAAGAAAAGAGTGAGAGAAATTCGTGGGGGGAGAGAGAGGCGAGAAGAAGAAGAAGAAGGAATAAAGCATAGGTGTTTTCAAGCTTATATTTCATCCTACACAAGATAAAACACTTTTCTTGAAGAATTAAAGTTATTTTAGTGTTCGTGGAGATCATTTTAATATTAAAATTGTAAGAGAAATAGCATGAATTATGGAAAAACTTATATGAAGAATAATTATTGTGATGTTATTTTAGCATAACAGTATGTCGGCTGCCCAAGAGCAATATTTGCTGTGATTTATACGGTGTTTTTGTTGGGTATCTTAGGCTCGTATCTTATACGGTGCAGTGAAAAATAAAACGAGATACCATCCCAGGACCCGCCTATGTATGGAAAACAAGATATAAAGATAATAAAGGTAGCAGCTTTTACCTTTGTATGATCGTCCGAAGAACAAAAATTTCTTCTTCAAGTCGATGCGCGATCCAACAATCCTCTTGATCTAACTTCACGAGAGTTGAACATCTAACCACTATAATCACAATGTGTGATTATCTCTAACAGTAATCCACACAGAGGAATACTCAAGCACCAAAATTTTCTGTGCTAGCAGAAAAAGATGGCGGCTAGAGTTCTTCACAAGAACAATAGAGAGAGAGAGAGAGAGAGAGAAGAAGAAAAAGAAAGTTTAGGTGGCTGCAATTTTCATGTGAATTCCACTCTAGGGTTTTTCAGTTATATCATCATAAAACCAAAAAATTCACTGAAAAACTGGAATTCTAAAACAATTAGAGTTCCCTAATTGTAATTGGAAACATCAAGTTCTCACAATTATAATTTGGACCACAAATTATAACTAATTATAATTTGTCCACAACAACTTCTCTTTCTCTCGATCAACCCCATTATATTATCAAATAACATCTTGAGTATATAATTCTCTATTGTGTGTGATCTATTAGGTTTCCCAATCAATTGGTAGCAAACATGAATTAATCCAAACGTCTTTGAGATTAATAATCTATAATTAATTAGAATTAATTCTAATCAAGATTGGTTTATTAATTCATCAATTAATAAACCCATATTTCCATATCATGAGCAGTATCTAGCAACACATCATGACCACCCAAGAGTCCAGGAAGTCAAGTGGCTTGACATGAACCCTTCAATACCAAACTTCAGTGCAATTAACTCCTTTCACCATACAATATCTCATTTGGTTTGGAGTACGGAATTAGTGCCAACTCCCTCCAGAATTAATTTTGGCCCGAATACGATAGTACTTGTACCAGGAACCCACTACTCTAGAAGTGTATTAATTGGAACTATTTTCAATACACAATTGCCTTGGCCAAGGACTTCTCGAGTAGTAATTCCTACAAGTGATCGTGAGACATTCACCCCTACTATTAGGAGTGGTGAATCCTTTATTAACCCTCTCAACTACTTTCGTTTACCTCACAATGTACCTAATATCCATCCCGTAGGCAGCCCTCGAACGAGTTTCGGAGATTGGAATCAAAGTACAATGCTCAGCAAACAAAGTACCTTGGAGATCTCAAGTCTAAGGATACTTGCACGTTTGCTATATTGAGATTATATCACTGGTACTAAATAGTTATCCATGTGATTATCTCAAAGCTAGGTCATCTAATGAACTTGTTCCATTAATAAGCATCCATGTGTTACCTTTAAGTATCTCAATACTCACGGATATGAGAACCACCGCCTGATCAAATCGAGGAAGTCTAACACATACTAGTCTTAACGCATTAATGATGTCCTGTTTCATTAATACTACGACTATGGACTATTTAAGTACTAACATTATACAGTGTAGTAGGAATATCATATTATGATCTCCTTAACACAGTGTTGTACTAGGGACTTTATCGAACAGTTATATTACTTAAAAGTAAACAAAAGAAACTGTAAGATAAATAATGCATTTTATTAAAATAAAATGTGTCATATTCAATGTACAAGTGATTGCCTCTAAAGCATAACACTAATAGTTTTAGTATATTTTGACTAAGTTATGAAGGGATAGAGATGTTTGTATATCTAGAAAGGAATACTGGAGAAGAAAAATGAAGAAAATGGAACATGGTTGTTGAAAATGGATGATTTAATTTTTGTTGTGTGTAGCTGCTATTTTCATTATCTTACATGTGTGATATCCTGCTTTCTTCATGACTGGAATTATGGAGGTTTTGTGATGTTTACATGATAAATGAAGTGAATTAAGTGGTGATTAAATGATAAAATGAAAGTAGAGTAAATGGATATTCAATTTTGTTGGAAAAAAGTTTTTTCTGAAAAAATAGAAAGGCTTTAATTGCAGTGGCTCTGCAATAGTTTGAGATCTGGTTATAGTGAACTTGTGACTTTGTAGCTAAAGGTCTAAGGAATATTTTGGTATACATTTGAAGTTATTTGGACTTGTGGATCAAAAGTTATGCTAAAAATACTAAGGCTTGTCATGAAGTGAAAAATGCAGGAATTTATTATAGACAATGTATTCATGTATTGTTTATGTTAGCTTTAATGGATAAATGGAGAAGTGCTGGGCTTGAAAGCCAGCTGAAATCTTGTTTCTAAGATACTAAATGCTGTATTGAAGGCTTAGAATTGGTAGGTTGTGTTGATGAAAGTATGGAAAAGAATTAAGAAAGGTTCAACATAAATATGGCTGTTTTACTCACTGGAAATGCAGTGACTTTGCAAGATAGCTGTAAAAAATGGGAAAGGGCATCGATATTTCGTGGATTGGAATTGGTAGAGAAATGTCTTAGGGACATTTTGAGACAAGTTTGACCTCCTTCAGATTTTTACAATGAAAGTTATGAATATAATGCCGAAATGCAGTAAAGCTGCAAAAATCATCTCTTTTGAGAATAAAAAAAGAAATAGTGTATCATTTTATTTTTAAGAATCTTGTAAATCCTAATTTGAGTATGTCATGCAATGGCTCACAGGAATATTCTATTAATATAGGAGAACCAACTCGAAGGAAACCTTAAGCTTGGAAGCGAGAGTAATTTCGATCCCTAAATAAGGTGAGTCCTACTTATTTTATAAATACCATTTTGTGCTAGTAGATTTCTAAAATGTGTTGTGAATATGGTGAACTCTTTTAGTTCTTCGGACAAAAAATGTAGTTTTCCTAAGCAAGTGAAATCTTATTTTATTTTATGATTTAAATAGGAAAATGGACTCTTACGATTATGAAAATCATTTAATGATGATTATTTTCCTTAAAGCATGAAGATGTAAATAATAAACTTTTTTTTTTTCTGAACAAGAGGTTTTGGATTCAATGAATTGAAAAATGATTAAATGTTGGGAAATGCAATATTTCTACAAAAGATTTTGAATTTTTGGGTTATGAATATTTTTGGGTGCAATTATTTATGGAAAGCATTCTTTTTACATGTTATGTGACAAATGAGTATTTTACTTGCACAAATACATTCCATTCCATATTTAACGATAAAGCATGCAAGTTGTGATTTCTTCACTTTAATAGAACAATGAATGACTTCTAAAGCTATCAAGTATGCTAAATTATGAAATCCTTAAATTTATTTCCCTTTTTGGATTTAGAGTTTTCGATTGGTTGAAATGAAATTCCTTTTGGACTCGAGTATTCATAAAATGCATAATTTATAAAATTTCCCTTAAGGAATGTTTTATAACACGGGAAGGACTTTTTATCCTTTCTATACAAGGAATTTGGAAAATAATTTTTCAGTATGGAATCAACATTTGGTAAAAATGATGTTTTGGCCCCGAAAAATGTTTTCTTGGTATTTTCTTGGGAAACGTGATGGTGAACTAGTCTTGTGAACTAGTGATATTAGAGTGGTACTGTGAATCAGTGAAGATATTGAGTACTCAGCAATTGTTATAACATTTGTACTAACTTACGTTAAAGATAAATGGCCCCAAGTAACCTAATCAGTCTTGGGGCTATTTTACTCCAAATTGGGCAATATGACATTGGAAATGGCCATCTCTGGCTAGCATGAGAAGACTTACCCTATTGGATGGTAAGTACTTGGTTGACCTATTACTCCCTCTTAGTGAGGAACAGATGGGAATGGGTCCCCGTGCGTAAACAATGACTTATGAATTTGGCCCTCTCTGAGTGAAGAATGGCTAGCATGGGAATGGTAGCGGGGAGGCATGTATTAGGTAGAGCATGACGACACTTCTATTGGGCCAGCTGATTATCACTATGTGTTAAGATTGTATTTGGCGCGATATAGCCTATCTGTTGAAGGTAAAACCTTGTGAGATTTACACACAAGCCGATTTTCTGTTGAGAAGAAAGTCTAGTTATCTAAAAATGTGGGACCCATGATGTTGATAAACTTGGTTTTCCAATGATGTTGATGAACTTGATTTTCCAAATAAGGCAATGTTGCTGATAAAATTTGATTTTCCAAACGTACATGAGATTTTGAACAATTCTTGAGGAAAACTTACTCTGCTGGGCTATAGAGTTGTTTTCAGTGGAAAATAAAATGAGATTTTGGCATTTTAAAAGAGATTATGCTAGATTTTTGTGGCAAAACATGTCCGATTACCTTTAGATTTGGTCATAATATTTTTTTTTTTAGTGATTTTATCAAATCTAACATTAATTTGATATACTTATCTTTATAAATATGTTAGGTTTTTTATATTTTTAAAGAGATTATACTAGTTTCTGTACTAAAATATATTCAATTGCCTTAAAATTTGGTTATAAAACTTTTTTAGTGAATTAATTAAGTCCAACGGTTGGATCGTTAATTTGATATATCTATCTTTGTAAAATGTATTAGGTTTTGAGCATTTTAATAGAAATTGTGCTATATGACAAAACATATTCGATTATGTTTAAATTTGGTCATACTTTTTTTTTAGTGATTTTATTAAATCTAGTGGTTAAATTGTTAATTTGATATGCCTATTTAAGTAAATATGTTAGGTTTTTAGCATTTTTAAAAAGATTATGCTAGATTTTGTAGAAAAACATATCCGATTACCTTTAAATTTAGTCAATTTCAATAAGTCTAATGGTTGATCATTAATTTGATGTGCCTATCTTTGTATATATATTAGGTTTTGGGCATTTTTACAGAGATTATGATATATTATGAGGTAAAATATATTTAATTACCTTCAAAATTGGTTATAACACTTTCCATAGCAATTTCAACAAATCTAATAGTTGGATAATTAATTTGAAGTGCCAATCTTTGTATATGTGTTAGGTTTTGGGTATTGTTATATAAATTATACTAGATTATGTGCTAAAATATATCCTATTACCTTCAAATTTGGTCATAACACTTTTTATAGTAATTTCAAAAAATCTAATGGTTGGATCGTTAATTTGATATGCCAATCTTAGTAAATGTTTTAGGTTTTGGGCATTTTTATAGATATTATACTAGATTATATGTCAAAATATATCCAACTAACTTCATATTCATTTATAACACTTTTCATAATAGTTTTAACAATTTTAACGATTGGATTATTAATTCAATGTGTCAATCTTTGTAATTTTTTAGGTTTTGAGTATTTTTTTTAGATATTGTGTTAGATTAATTATGTGCCAAAATATATTCGATTAACTTTATATTCAGTCATAACACTTTTTTATAGCAGTTTTAACAAATTTAACGGTTGAATCATTAATTCAATACATATATCTTTACACACACACACACACACACATATACATGTGTGTGTGTGTGTGTGTAAATAAATAGATATGCATATATGTATATTTATATATATGTTTTTTGTATGTATTTGGCGTGTGTATATCTATATATTAATATATATATATATATATTGATATAAGATATTAACCATTAATAAATATATGTATATATATTTATTAATATATTAAAAATCATATTAATATATATGGAGATATTAATATTCTATTTTAATATATATATATATATATATATATATATATATACATGTGTGTGTGTATTGTACAAATGTGTGTATATATTTACATATATATATATATATATATATATATTAACATGCATACAATAGTGTATATATAATATATATATTAATATTTATGTATGTATATATATTTATCAATATATTAAAAAGCTATTAATATTTATTTATGTATGTATGTGTTTATATATATATATATATATATATATATTAATATATAGTATATTAATATATATATTTTTATATATGTATTAATATATATCTATGTATGTATATATATTATAATTATTCTATATGAATATATATATATAAATATATTAAAAAGTTTTTTAATATGTACATATGTTAAAAAGTATTTTAATATCACATATTAAAAAGTATTTTAATATATATGTGTATATATTATACGTATGTATATATATATATATATATATTATATATTTGTGTGTATATATATTAATATATTAAAATAGTGTACATATATTAATATGTTAAACTAATATATATATATATATATATATTTAATTTATATATATGTGATTTATTGTCACACACACACGCACATATATAAATGTGCGTACTATTTATATGTGTGCATATATGTGTCATCTATATTCATATATATATATATATATATAGTTTTTCTTAATCGAATTATTTATATAGAATCATTTAATAAATACAATGATACAAGTAAGAGCATATGAACTTTTAAAATTATATATATATATAATATTTTATTACAATGAATAATATAGTTTTATAGTAAATACAATATAATTATTATATTTTATTATAATATTATTTTTTAAGGAAAACTAAAAAAAAAGATATTAATTATTAATATATATATTTATGTATATGTATCTATTAATTTATTAAAAAATATATTAATGTGTATATATATATATATATTAATATTTTATTATATATATGTATATATATTTATATATATAATATAAATATATATATATATATATCATATATGTTAATATATATATATATATGTATGTATACCATATATGTATACGTATATGGTATATATACATATATATGTGTATAAAATAATTTATTACATTGAATAATGTAGTTTTATAGTAAATTTAATATAATTATTATATTTTGTTATAATATTTTTGTTTAAATAAAATTTAAAAAATTGAATATAGTTTAAATAAAAAAAAAAAGATATGGCCAACATGGAAGCTTGGTTTAGTGGCAAAGTCACAAAGTAAGGACGTTGAGGTCGTGCGTTCAAAACTCACTTGTGGAAATCAATATGTAATTGTTGGAGGCTGCGATCAAGTGCGGCTGGTTCACGTGTACCCCTTAATGGAGTTGTGATCAGGTATGGATGGTCCATAGAATTTGGCGATCCTCAAAATTTTAATTTTTTAAAAAGAATAAAATACTTTTGGCGAGGCAATTTTTTGTCACCATTGACCCTTTTTAGCAATGAATTTTTTTTTGTATTGGTCAGGAAACTTTTTGTCACGAAAGGTAATAATTTTTTTACCATCGGATTTTAATTTCTCGAATAAAATTACATTTTTGGCAACGAAATTTTAGTGACAATTTTTTTTGTTGCGAAAAAGCATCATTAGCGACAAAATGAATGCTTTTAGCAACAAAAATTGCTTACTTTTAGCGGCAAAATATTTTCTAGCTAAAATTGAGGTATTTAGCTAGGAAACTATTTTCCTCGCTAAAGGGTAGTCTTTAGTGATAAAACTAAAACTTTTGTTGCCAAGACTTTTTGGAGACGAGGCTTTAGCGACGTAATGGTGAGGAAAAAAATTTTGTCACTAAAGGCCTTCAGCGAAGCTTTAACGAGGACATTTGGACTTTTAGCGAGGAAACTATTTTGTAGCTAAACATTAATTTTCTTCTAGCGAGTTGAAATAGAACAAACAAACAATGATCAACCAGTTGATTTCGAATATATTGACAAAATAGACAAACATTCTTTTACACAAGAACCTCGTAAGTTTAAGTAGGATATATATAGCACCTGAGACTCTGAGAGATATGAATTTCTTATTAGTTACCACAATGACGTATTGCTCATTGAAGAAGAGGTACGTATCACTTACAAGAAAGTTTTAAAGAGTTCAGAATCTGAAAAATGACTTGAAGTCATAAAGTCAGAAATATATTCCGTGTATGACAACTAAGTTTGGACTTTGATTGATCCACCCGAAGGATAAAACTCTCAGAGTGCAAAATGGATTTTCAAGAAGAAAACTGACATGGATGGTAAAGTTATTACCTATAAGGCACAATTACTTGCAAAAGGTTATCGGCGACAATAATATATTGACTATGATATAACTTTTTCACTAGGAGCAATGTTAAAATCCATTAGAATGCTCCTAACACTTGTCACTCATTATAACTATAAGATTTGACAAATGGATGTGAAAATAACTTTTCTTACTGGAAATTTATCTGAGAAAGTGTACATGATACAATCTGAGGGTTTTATACCCTAAAGTATGTAAGCTGCAAAGGTCCATTTATGGACTAAAACAAGCTTTTAAGAGTTTGAACATCTGTTTTGATGAAATAATTAAAGAATTTGATTTTATACAAAACATGGATGAACTTGGCGTTTACAAGAAGGTTAGTGAGAGTATAATTATTTTCCTATTACTATTTGTAGATGACATATTGCTAATAAAAAATAATGTCTCTACTCTTTAATCAGTCAAAATTTGGTTATCAAAGAAATTCCCCATGAAAGATCTTGAAGAAGCAACTTATATTCTAGGAATAAGGAGCTATAGAGATATATCAAAGAGGTTGTTCGGTCTCTCACAGTCTACATACATAGACAAAGTACTAAAGAGGTTTAGCGTGGATCAATCCAAAAGGGAATTCTTACCCATGACCCATAAAATAAACCTTTAAAAATCTATATATCCTCGATACATGATGAAAGGGATTATATGAGTAGAATTCTATATACTTCGATAGTTGGATTTATCATGTATGTTATGATATGTTCTAGGCCCGATATATCATGTGTTCTTAGTTTAACAAGCAAATACCAATCTGACCTTAGAAAAGGTCATTGGGTGGCTATCAAAAACATCCTTAAGTATTTAAGAAGGGCAAATGATATATTCTTGGTGTATAGAGAAGGTAACTTACAAGTTAAAAGGTAGGTTGATGCCGGTTTCCAATCTGATAAGTATGACTATAAGTTACAATCAAGCTACATGTTCATTTTTGGTGGTGGGACAGTAAGTTAGAAGAGTTCCAATATGATACAACTGTTGATTCTATCATTGAAACTGAGTATATAGCATCTTCTAAAGCAGCTAAAGAGGCGGTTTAGATCAAGAAGTCCATAACAAAACTAAAAGTAGTACCTAACATTGTTGTTCTAGTACCCTCATATTGTGACAACAATGGAGCCACTGTACAAGCCAATGAATCATAATCTCATCAATGATCCAAGAATGTACTTACTTGTTCCTACTAATCAGAATATAGTTGATCCGGTTACTAAAGCTCTACCCAAGAGAAATATGATAGTCATGTTCAGTCATTTAGTATTCGATACATGAATGATTGGGTTTAGTGCAAGTGAAGATTGTTAGAATTATGCCCTAGAACCAATCCATTTGTATAATGTATTTTGCACAAATATTTAATAAAGGCATTCTTTATCTTTTAGTTTCTTTGTGTCATTTGTGTGTGTATAAAACTAATAGATATACAATGTTAAGAAAATTATGACAGAGATCATAGTGTGAAATTCCTATTACAGTATGCAGTGCTTGTGCTTAAACAATTCCTGGTCATAGTATTAATAAGATAGGATATTAATAATACGCTAAGACCAACACGTATTATACTTCTTGATTGGATCAAGTAGTTCACATATCCATGGGTATTATGATATTAAAAGTTAATACGTGGATACTTGTTACATGAACAAATACATTCAATGACCTAACTATGAGATAATCACATGGATAACTATTTAGTGACAATAATAGAATCTCATTATAGTAAAAGTGCAAAATATCCTTAGACTTGAGATCTCTAAGATACTTTGTATACTAAATGTTGTACATTCATTCTTATCCTTGGAATCTCTTTGAGATAACCTACAGGGAGGATACTGGGTAACACATGAAGCATGCGAAAGTAGTTGAGAGAATCAATAAATGATCATCACTCCTAATATTAGGAAAGTATATCTCATGATCACTTGTAGGGAATCATTACTCAAGAAATCTTTAGCCAAAGCAGCTATACATTGAAAATAGTTCCTAATGATATACATGTTGAATGGATTTTGGAACAAGTACTAATTAAATCCGAGCTAGAATAATTTACATTTTAGAGGAAGTTGACACTAATTCCATACTCTGGATTGGATAAGATATAAAACGATGAAAGGAGTTTATTGTACTGATATTTTGCTATTGAAATGTTCATATCAAGCTACTTGACATTCTGGACTGGACTTTTGAGTAGTCATGATACATTACTAGGTGCCGCCCATAATCTGTAGAAATATGAATTTATTAATTGAAAATTTAATAAATTAATTCTACTTAAAATTAATAAGTTAATTCTAATTATCAAAGTGATAGGGGCAAAATTTATCACTATTTTCTTAATTATTTGAGATACGTTTAATGTAATAATAACTATGCATATTCCTTACTATTTGATATTTTGCTTGTGAAAAAGTGTTTTGGATGAA
Organism: Voacanga thouarsii; assembly: GCA_026120185.1. Lineage (NCBI taxonomy): Eukaryota > Viridiplantae > Streptophyta > Magnoliopsida > Gentianales > Apocynaceae > Voacanga > Voacanga thouarsii. The sequence continues at coordinate 2,455,104 of JANUWF010001213.1, read as the reverse complement.
TTTGTGTAGGATTTGAGAGATTTCAAGCAAAAAGAGGAAATTTCCAGCATGTACCTGGTGCCAGGTTTAGCTACTGCACCAAGCACCAGGTCTGTTTTGGAAAAACAGAGGAAATCATAGCAACGTCCAGGAGCTGACCAAAATGCATCTGGCACCAGGTGGGTCGAAGTGACCCAGCACTAGGTACGGTCTATTTTGTGACAAATTTTGTACACGAATTTGGTATCTTCCAAATGATTTTGGTATTTTTGAATTCTAATGGGCCAAAACTTTTCAAGTCACGAATTTTGGTATCAATGGAGCTTATAAAAACAAGAAAAATACAAGGAAAAGTAGTGAATCTAAGGATCAAAACTTCCAATCACTTAAAGAATGAGAGATTCATCATTCAAGGAGTATTATTCAAGAAGGCTTCCAAAGAGAAGATAAGAGCTTGTCCATGAGTTCTTTCTTTTACCTTTATTTTTTTTCTAGAATAATGATGTAATTAATATTTTTATTGTAATTTGACATTGTTTTTGGATTCATGATTTCTTAAGTTAATTTAGACTTTTTTTATCAATTGATTATTTGTCTTTGAATTTGGTTACTTGTTTTATTACAAAGTTGGTTGATTGATTCTTGTTATTAAGTTACTTGAAAAAGGGGTTGATAATGACTTCAATGAATTAATTTCATATTTGTTATCTCTTAACTTTCTTGAAAAAATGGTTAATTATTAAAAACTTGGGTAATCAAAAGTTATATGATGATTAGAATATAGGAATTTATATGATGATTAGAATATAGGAATTTATATGATGATTGATTTTAATGCATCTTTTAAGTAAGACTGGTGAGATAGAATATATCTATTAAATTAATTAGAAGATAGGGAATCATGGATTATAAACAAAGTGGTTCTAATTTAATCCTTTATGAGACCAATATGATAATTGATTGTGATATTTGCTAAATGATTCATTATCATGTTCTCAAAAGTATTTGTCAAAATTATATATTTCTACATCCTTGAGTTGTATATATTTTTCTTTATTTTTTTTATCATCTTATCACTTTATTAGGCCAGTTAAACAACGAATGAAAAGTGATTAGTGTGTACTTGTTATTTTAAGGATCGATACTCGTTAATTCTTTATACTATACTTGCGATGAGTATACTTGTTCGTATGTATAATTTGGGATTAATGTTTTAATTAAACCTTGGCTAAGGGATGAATTTAAATTTAATAATTTTTATAAACCCAAAGTTTACATATCACAAAGATTACTAATTCTATAGTTATTAAGATTAGTTCATATTTACTACCAATAGACCAAAAAACCTAATGGATCACACACAATAGAGAAACTAATACTTAAGATATTATATGATATATTATGGGGTTAATTTATGAGAAGAAATAATATTATGGGCTAATTATAAATTGATTATATTTATTAGGGTCAAAACTACAAATTCTAAGCCCTTGTGGTTGAATTATAAACTTATTATAATTCAAGAGCCTTATTGCAATTTTTGAAACTCTAGTCCATAATAGAAAAGGGCTCTATTGTTGTTTCCCAAAAAGGTTAAGGAAACACACGTTATAACAGAGGCAATGGTTTTACTTTATAAACAACAAGACATTGTCTTTTTTAGAGATAGGTGCATAGTAGCTCTTCTTCTTCATGGAAACTGGATTTCCCTTTAGTTCTTATCCGCAAATTAGTTCATGTAGCCACCAAAAATGAAACCAACTAGCATAGATTTTTGGTGCCTAGCTTGAGTGCTATTCTTCATGTGGATTTCTATTGGAGAAATTCTTATACTTGGAATTTAGCGGCCCACTGCTTTGACAAAATTTTGGAAGAGTTTCACTCATGGAGAAAAGAATTTTAAAAGTTGCGATGTACAGGTAAAATTTTTCCCTCTCTTTTGACCTATTTAATTTCATACAAGTAATCTTGTTGTGAGGATTTCATTTTAATTTTTGTTGTGTATAAATTATTTTTTCCTGATCAAAATACAATAATAAGCATATCAAATTAATGATTCGACTGTTAGATTTCTTAAAAGTACTAAAAAATATATTATAACTAAATTTGTAGGTAATTGGATACAACTTGGATTGTTATTGAAGAATTTTGTTGTATTTGAAGACATATATGATGGTCGTAAAGACATTGTATTAAGTTGACATATAAACGCATTTTGGTAAAATTGTTGTATTTATCTCAATAAATATGACAATAAAAAATCAATCATCATATTTATCTAAACAAACATGATAGTGTCTCATGTGTCGTATATAATTATTATTTATTTGTTTTGTAGCTATCGTATTTGCTGACATTGTATTTATTTATTATTATTTTTTTGTTTAGTACTTATAGATAATGTTTAAACTTGTTAATTCGTGCTTATAAGCCCAACTAAGCTCAGTACAATCTCAAAATACATTATTTGGGTTTAAACTTGGCCCAGAAGCAATACGTGAACTCAGGTTGAGTTCAGGCCAAGCTAAGTTAATTACTTGTTAAAATTAATTTGTTACACTATATTATAAATATTAATATGCATTAACACATTTACGGTATGCTCAAAAGGTTAGAAAAGCTAAGATCGTTTAAGAATATTAATATGTCTATTTGTCTAGTTAATGAACACATAGATACATCAACCAACATCAAGTATGTTCCAAAATAATATATTACATAAAACTAATTAAAAACATAATGATAGGGCTTTTCAAACTCCATCATCAAATAACGCCACGCACATACCAGTTCCACACATATACTAATAAACTCTAGGTGCATCTTACAGTGATATGGTAGGCCCTGGTTATGTAGCAAATCCAGTTATCGAACAATTCCTACTAATGTAGTAAGGCAAATTTTCTTAAGCTAGCTAGTTTATTGTCAAAAGATGAGTGCAACCAAGATAGGAAGATTTGCCTTTCCATTATTAGAAATACATAAGTCAAAGTATTCTTCATGTTTAATAAAATTAGTAATACAGACTTAATTATGTACTATTTTTACCCTTATTATCAATGTTATAATCATAAGTTTATGTCTAACAAGTTCAAAAATCAATCTAGAGTAACAAAGGTCAATGTGAAATTTTTTAAGGAAAGGTGCAAGAATACTTGACCTACTTAAAAGATATTCCTGTTGAGCTGAAAGAGATGCCTTGGAAAAAGTTCCATGTAAGTATTATATAGTTTATTTGTTTCTTTTTTTTCCATTATTCATTGGTAATTGCATAGTATATATACTATTGTTATCTAAAATATATTTCTTTAATTGTAAAGAAATTGTTCATTTAATTGTAGTTGACATTTTCACAAAACCCTATATAGATAGGGTTTAAACCTATTAATTCAAACTTGTGAGTCTAATCTCAGAATATATCAATTGGGCTCGAGCTCAATCTACCTATGCTCACAAATGTAGAGCACTAGCTTAGCCCAACAGTAATATATGAGTTCAAGTTTAATATATGAATATTAATATCATTAACTTATTTACCCCTTGCTTCAAAGGTTAGAAAAATTAAGATTGTTTAAGAATATTCAAGTGTCCATTTGTCTTGTTAATGAACACATACAAGCACAAACCAACATCTGGCATGTTCTAAAATAATATATTATGCAAAGCTAATTCAAAACAAAATTATGGCGTATATCACAAGTTAAATTTTTAAAAATTTTGTAAGTGCACATTAACACTATTGTTTAAAAGATTATAACTAATAATTAACCATAAAAAGAAACCATGCATACACATATATACACACACATTAGATTGGGATTTTCAAGCAGAGCATACTCAAGGTCGAGCTTGGCCGAATATAGTTCGGGCCTAGGATTTAGACATAAGCTTAGCTCAACTTGAATTAGAATGGGCTGAGCAGGCTAAGTACAAGCCACACTAAACCCATTAATAGTCTTAATAGTATTGCGAAGGGCGTAGTTAGTTCGGAATGAGAAGCAAATCTCACAAAACTTCATAATACCAAAGAAGGTAGAAATTATCCTAAATGGATGCTCCAAGTTCATTCATATCACATGTGTCGAATGATTTAGGTGAAATACCAATAAAAAAAAGAAAAAGTTTGTTATGTGCAAAACAATCAAAAGAAAAGTAGTGGCATGAGGGTAGGATTGAGTACTGCTTGTTACATTTCCTAATTTCCATATTAAGACCAATACAAGTTTCAAATTTAATCATTTGTGACTAGTCTTTTTATTTTATACTTATTAGTTTAAAATGAATCGTTTTCTTTTCACTAATATGGATTGAAATAATTGAGATTGTGTGTATTGTTGTTACAAAACTAATCATTTTATTTTATACATAGTAGAATATCTATTTATTTTTAGTGTTTGATTGATTCTACAAGAGAAACTTAAAGGAAAATGCATGTTCAATAATGAGATATTTTTAGCATTCACCAATATCAATAGCATACAAGGAAAAAAGAAAAATAGGGTGGGTTAACCCAAAGCAAGGTAATTAATGGTTATTTTCAAAGATTAGTTGTGCACTTTAACACTTGGTGAATTAATGGGCAAGGTTCCAAAAATCTTATAGCGAAAGCTCACAACAAGTGTTCTCGAGCCAAACTGAGATAACTCCTGAGTAACAAGAGGAAATTAATCATGGAGGATGTTGGCGGTAGAAATAGTAAAAACCAAGGTATATAACCTTAATTAGCTCGAAGTTCAACTTAGTTGGAGGTACCGGTAACTTCATTACTCAATTGACCTCAACATTCTTGTATCATATTAAAGAATCATATCAATGCTGAGGTGAGGTCTAAGCCTTGACAGCAATTTGATTGAGGGATGCAAAGTGTGCATACTCAACTTTAGGAATATTTTTGTATCAATCTTAGTATCCTGACAACCAAGGATAGTTATTTTAGTAGTAGGGTGATGGTGAGGGATAGTATGACAATAAGGGTAGACCAATAGCTAGTAATAGTTCTGACTAGTCTTTAGTTGTTGTTTTTGTTGTTGTCATCATCGTCATCGTCATCATCGTTGTTGTTGTTATTATTGTTATTATTATTATTATTATATCCTTTTACCAAATTGTAAGCATCCAAATTCACTAGTACATTGTTCAATAACATTTGATCTGAGAGAAATTTCAAATTAATAAAATAATATGCAATTATTTTTTTACCTTGTTTCCCATATTGAATCTTCTCCAGAAGATCAGACAAATCTGAAGGAATCATGTGAAAACCTGTCAAATACGTCCTTCCACACCCCTGAGGCAGTGTTCAATTATACTTAGTTATTTCATGCATATTTTACATAGCATTTGAACTTAAATTCTTTAATTTTCATTATAGATTGTTATTTATCTCTCCCGTTTTCTTCTTGTTTGATGTAGATAAAAAGAATTGAAGTTAGAATAAAATTCAAAGAGAAAATACTAAAAAAGAGCTATACAGGGGATGAACGGCACCGTTGACAATAATATACATGCTGCCATGCATCAGCTGAAATTCGGAGATTGATATTTTGGGTATTCACGGCGCTGTGTGGGTCAGCATACATGATGTCATGTGTTATCAGAATTCAAAAGATGCTGAACCTCGGAGCTCCACGGTGTAGTGCCCTGTGACCTTCAGGCCGCCGTGCAGCAATCCAACATATGGCAACAATAAGCACCACGATGTCATTTTAAGTTGAATTTAGATGATCAAGACATGCACAATGATGTTCCTATCTACTTCCACGATACTATGCAACATCACAGATTGTGTTTTATTCAGTGCATTTAGGATTTTTCAGTGGAAAAACTATAAATACTTCTCATTACCAACACAAAAAAAGGGCCACCCACGAATTTTATTAGAAAACCCCTTGGAAGCACAAGGAATGGGAAAGAGAGGAAGATCAAGGTGGGATTTGAAGAGAGATGAGCTCGACAAAGAGAATTACAAAGTAAAGGGAAAATCTTGTCCATAAGTTTTCTTCTTTTTCCCTTTGTGATTTGATTTTGTGGATGTTAATTTGACTAGAATTGAATTGTAATTAAAGAGTTGCACCCTATTTTACTCTTGTATTAGATAATTATTTGGTTAAATGATTTTTATTTTGAGTAATCTATTACTTTTGGGTTTGATTGATTGGATTTAATTGATTTAGGTAATTCTTTTGTATTGAACTTAAGAAATGATATATGAGATAGGTTCCCTTTAATGTTAATCCAATAAATTTGTCTATCCCTTGATAAACTTGGGAAAGGATTTGGGGGATTGAGGATTTTATAGTGAACGAAATTTTGGGATCACCTAAAGATAGGGGTTCTAGAGCTTTTTGGCTTATTGTGATTTTCTCGATTATTGTGCATTTATAGGTTTAATTTTTGAGATAAAGATATCCATGGATTGGATCCCAAGGTAGTAAATTCATTACTTGAGAAAGAATGGGTTTTACTCTATTTTGGAAGTCTTGTCAATGCTTGAATTCGAATTCAATTGACCAAATGATGTTCTTATTTGAGTAATTATTAGGGAATTCTCTTTCAATTACATAGCTAATCTTCTTCTAATATTCAAATCGTGCCTTGTGATCTTTTTTACTCTAACTTGTAAATTGGGTTGATATCTTTGTATGGTACTCTTGTGCAGTTATTAATTAATTAGCTTAATCTTTATTTTGATTGATTGAACAATAGAATTCAAGTGAAAATAGGGATAATTGACCCAGTTCCCGAGGTTCTTCGATACTTATCAACTAAACTCTATACTACATGATGAGTATACTTGCCCAATTTTGTGTGTGTATTTGAGTGAATTAGTATTTTATTTTTAAAACTTACTTGATTTTGGGCTTATCTCTTTATACATCTATAGTGAATGAACAATGCATGAACACACATCGGATAAGTTTTTGGCACTATTGTCAAGGATCGGTTGTCAATATTCTAAATACACTTGATTTTTATTGATTCAATCCATTTTGTTTGTATATATTGTTATTTTACTTTTCATGAGTTTTTAGTGCATATTTCTATTGTGATTTTTTTATTTGGAGTAGTACTATAGTTATCTTTTTTAAGTTGACTTGTTGTAGTGCTAATGTTTGTAATTGAGTTGAATATTGCTTTATTTTGTGGGACAAAATTCTTGTGTATGCATAGAAGGGATTGTGGCAAAAAGTTGGTTGAATTTGATTGTGAGATTGAGAGGACTTTTCGAAGGCTGATTAGGGCACAAAAACAATGAACTTTGGAAATCTTAGATCTTTCAAGTGACTTAGATAAGAAAATAGAAATCAATTAGGGTGGTAATGGGAATGTTAATGGTAATGGACGTAGGACAATTGGTTATTATACTAGACTTATATTTTTGGGAACAAATTCAAGTATCGTGAGGCCTCATATGGACGCAAACAACTTTGAGATTAAGCCAAATTTTATCCAAATGATTTAATTTGATGGATTATTAGATGAGGACCCCAATGCTTACTTTGTGGCTTTCTTTGAGATTTATGACACACTTAAACTTAATGGTGTAAGTGAGAATACCATAAGATTGAGGTTGTTCCTATTTTCTTTGTGGGATCGAGTTAAATTGTGGCTAAAGTATTTACCTACTGTTTTTGTTAGCTCTAAGGGCATTCTCCTATATTTTGACTTATGAAAAAATTGATGAGGACTAACTTATGTGATCTACATGTTATAAGGTATGTTTGGCCTTAGTTCTTCCAAAGCGTTTAAATAAGATTGATACACAACTCTTGAGCAATAGAATCCGAGAATGGATGATCAAGTAGAAGATCAAGCTTAAGAGGTTGCATACCAAGAATTCATTATAGAAGAACCTTAGACTATAAATCTTTATTAAGGTATTCTCTGTGTAAATTTCTATGTCTTCTTTACTTTATAATTCAGTTTAATTATACCTTAAAGCACTAAAACAAAAGGATTTCAAAGTTTTAAAGTCTCAGAATTTTGAATTGAGTAATTTGAGCGACCCTACATCCAAAAACTTCGTCCAAAATCCTGTGAACAGTATCAAATCAATTCTGCCTAATAAAATGCTATTTTGGACTTACCTTTTGCATACACCATCGTTCAAAACTTGAGTCCATAATTTTGGCAAATCTGACAGCGAAAACTAGCCATTTTCTAGCCATTGGAACTCTACTTTGTGCCTCTATAAAAGGTTTCATAACTCGATTTGAAAGAAGACTTTTGTCCTATCCTTCTACGAAACACTCTTCCTCTATAGAAAACAAAAATCTCCTTTTTCATAATGCTTCAAAGTGAAATCAAATTGTGTAAAAAAGGTAAAGATTGTTTAAACTCATTTGTCTGATATATCTGCTCAAAAGAGTAAGCAATTTTCATTTTATTTCTTTAATCATCTTGGTGTATCAAGGTTATGGTATAAAACCTATTTGGAGTGAACCTTGATTTGTTGGTTGATTGAGAGGTTTTGGGTAAAACCAAGTGTGGTGATCCTCTCTTATATTTGGTAGAGATTGATACTATTGAGTTGGGTGAATGGAATCTAATTAAAAATTCCTAAATGTAAGCTTAAGGTAGTGAATGTAGATCTTGGTAGATTGAACCATTATAAATCTTGTGTTATCTCTCTCTACATTCATTTTCAATCAGCTACAATCGACCTTGCACAAATTCTTTCTGTTTCTCAAAAGAAATCTTTATTGCTCTCACAACTCATTTTTACTCCGACATTAATTGCATCAAGCATCTTGCTTTACTTAGAGTGTAGGAAATTATTAAGTTATTTCAAGAAGCTTTCTTTGTTACAAGTTCCTTTGGTCAGAAATTTGAAGGAGCTCTTTCTTCAAAGAAGAATTATTTTTTAGCATTTTAAATTTGCCAAAAACCTTATTCACCCCTCTCTAAGATTTTTCATTTGATATCAGAGTTTTGGTCTATTCTAATTTCAGTCTAACAACCGTGTAGAAAATATCCCTACGGCAAACTCATCTGCTCTTCCATATGTTAAAGGATCCTCAACAAAATGACCTCCCTTGTTTAATGGAACCAATTATCCATTCTAAAAAAAATAAAATGAAGATTTATGTTTATTCAATCAACTTTGAGTTGTGGAATCTGATTGAAAATGGTCCATTTATTCGGTTAAAATTTGTTGATGGTAGAAAAGTGCAAAAACAAACTGACGAATTTGATGCTAAAGATAATACCAAAATGGCATTGAACTTTCAAGTTATGAATATTTTGTGTTCTACCCTTGATTCCACAGAATATAAATAAGTTGGTGACTGTGCTCAGCCCATGATATGTGGAGATTACTTGAGGTCACCCATGAGGGGACAAATCAAGTAAAGGAGTCTAAGTTGGGACTTTTAATTCATGATTATGAATTGTTCACGATGAAGCCAAATAAAAGTATAACGAATATGTTTACCTGATTTACAAATATTACAAATAGACTTAAAGCCCATAGGAAAGTCTACTCCCTTGATGAATAAAACAGAAAAATTCCGGATGCGTTGCCTAAGAGCTGGCAACCAAAAGCTCTATCTGTGGAAGAATCTAAGGATCTGAAATCTTTACCAACTGAAGAGCTGGTTAGCTCCCTCCTAATGCGTGAAATGAAACTAAAGAGATTTCAAGAATCTAATGATTGTGATAAAGGAAAAAGGGGAATAGCACTGAAAGCTGCAAATGAGGAAGCTGAAAGTAGTCAATCGGAAAGTGGTGATGAAATTGAAGTAGACACCAAAGAATTGGCCATGATTGCAAAGAAATTCAGAAGAATGTTCAACAAAGGAAACTTCAAAAGAAGAAAGAAGTTTGTGAAAAGAAAGAGACAGACCTCATCATTTAAGCCCTAATGCTATGAGTGTAAGAGCACGGAACATTTCATTGCTGATTGTCCAATAGCTAAAGAAAAAGAAGGCAGAATACTTAAAAAGAAGAAGAAGGATTTGAAAGCAAAGAAGGGGAAAAGACTAATGGGAACTTGGGACCACAATCAGTCTAAGTCCGAGAAAGATGGAGAATCTGAAAATGAAACTGCCAACATATGCTTTATGGCAATAGAAAATGAGATAAATCCTACTACCACTAATTCCATATCTGATTTGCATAATTCTGACTATGAAAAGCATGATGATCCTAATGAGTTGCTAGTTGACATGTTTCATGAACTAAAAAAGTTGTCTAGAAGAAATAAAGAAATAAAGCTAAAAATTGACTGCTTTTTAGATGAAAATACAAAGTTGTTGAATGATAACAAAGTCTCTTTTGAGTCACATACGTGTGCAAATATTGAAAATGATGTTATCATTACTTTCTTGTGGCATGTATCTCTAGAAAATAAAAGCTTATGTAATAAAATTTGTTCTCTTGAGACTATGGTTAGAAATTTTGATGATATAAAAAATAGAGTCGATGATCTCACTACATGTACTGAAAAGTTTACAAATGGCAAAAACAATTTGGAAAGATTACTTGGCTCACAACACATAGCTGGAAGCCGAAAGGGATTAGGATATAGGTATGAGATCAAAGCCAAGGCTCACAAATTTCACTTTGTAAAAGTTGCTTCATCATATATGACACACAAATGTTGTACATACTGTAAAAAATTTAGACACAAAGCATCTAGGTGTCATAGTAAGAAGAAAGTTGAAATCAGTGCAAAAACAATTTGAAAAATTAGAGGAACCATTACTAACCCTAGTGGATCCAAGAAAATGTGAGTGCAAAAAATCACTCTCCCTTCTCTTGTGTAGGTACATTCATTGGAAAAAATGAGCTTCACAAAATAGTTTTTGGACAGCGGATATTCAAGACATATGACCAAAAATGCAGCTCTATTAGAAGATATGCAAACAATAAATGATGGATTCGTTACCTTTGGAGATAAAAAGAAAGCAAAAAATGTTGGCATAGGTAACATTAGTAAAGGATCTTCCACCATTATAAAACAAGTGCTATTAATTGATGAGTTGAAATATAACTTACTTAGCATTAGCAAATTATGTGACAATGGCTGCAAAGTCATTTTTAAGAAAGAGTCTTGCTCTATTATGGATAGCTTAAATAATGAAACAATTTTTGTTGCCAACCGTGTTGGAAATGTTTATGCGTTCTATCTAAATGATCTTATAGCTCATGGTATTTGATGTCTTTCCGTACATGACAATGACGGATATCTTTGACATAGAAGATTAGGTCATGTATCATTTGATTTTCTAAACAAATTATCCTCAAAAGAATTTGTTAGGGGACTGCCTAAAAAGAAGTTTGATAAAGTAAAATTTGTGATGCATGCCAATTTGGAAAACAAATTAAAACTTCTTTCAAACCCAAGAAAATGATTTCCACCTCAAAACCTCTTGAATTAATACATATGAATTTGTTTAGACCAATGAGGACCACTAGCTTTGGTGGTAGGAGGTATGCTTATGTGTTAGTAGATGACTTCTCAAGATTTACTTGGACCTTATTTCTTAGATAAAAGGATGAAGCATTTTCTTAATTTTTAAAATTATTCAAGCGCATCCAAAACTCTATTGGATGCAAACTGATTTCTATTAGAAGTGATAATGGAAGAGAATTCTGCAACAGCGAGTTTACACACTTTTGTGATGAAAATAGAGTCTTTCACAACTTTTCTACAGCTAAAACTCCTCAACAAAATGATGTTGTTGAGAGAAAAAATCAAACCTTGTAAGAAATGGCTAGATCCATGATTTGTGAAAACTCTTTTCTAAAATACTTTTGGGCTGAAGCTGTAAATACGGCATACTATATTGTAAACCAAGTGATGTTAAGACCTTTTCTAAAAAAAACATCCTTTGAGCTTATATTTGACAAAACTCCATCAATTTCTTATTTCAAAGTATTTTGCTGCAAATGTTTTATTCTTAATACCCGAAACAACTTTGGAAAATTTGATAGCAAGTCCGATAAGGCTATATTCTTTGGATACTCTTCTAATAAAAAGGCATATAGAGTGTACAATAAGAGAACTCTATGTGTGGAAGAATCCGTACATGTTGTTTTTTATGAATCTAATATTTATACTTAAAAAAAAGATAATGATGATATAGGAAGTTCAAAAGAAAGAGGAAAAGAATAGCTCAAAGCACCATCGCTGGACATTCATGCCAAAGAAGAGGAATTTGAAGAAAATCAAGAATTACCAAAGAGATTGAAAATACAAAATTAGTCATCCAAAAGAGCAAATCATTGGTGATCCTAGCTGTGGAGTTAAAACTATGCGGTATTTCATAAATAATTTTGCTCTACTCTCTAGCATAGAACCTAATTGCATTCATGTAGCCTTGCATGATAATTTTTAGATAATTGCTATACAAGAAAAGCTGAACCAATTTTAGAGAAATCAAGTTTAGAAACTCATCCATAGACCACTTAATCATTCGGTTATTAGTACCAAGTGGGTTTTTAGAAACAAACTTGATGAAAATGGAGTGGTCATTAGAAATAAAGCTAGACTCGTTACCCAAGGATTCAATTAAGAAGAGGGTATTAATTATGATGAAATGTTTGCTCTCGTTACTAAATTAGAGTCCATAAGAATGCTTCTTGCCTTTTCATTTTTCAAAAATTTCATACTTTATCAAATGGATGTTAAAAGTGCATTTCTAAATAGTTTTATTAAAGAAGAAGTATATGTAGAACAACCTACAGGCTTTATTCATGAGCATTTTTCAAATCACATTTTCAAATTTTCAAATGCCCTTATGATTTAAAACAAGCCCCACGAGTTTGGTATGAAAGGCTTAGTAGATTCTTACTCTCAAAAGGATTTTCAAGAGGTTGATCAATACCACACTGTTTATTAAAACAGAAAATTTTGATAATCTTCTTATTGTTGAAATCTATGTTGATGATATTATTTTTTGTGCTACTAATGACTTATTGTGCAAGATGTTTGCTAAGACAATGCAGCAAGAATCCGAAATGAGCATAATGAGAGAACTCAACTTCTTTCTCGGGCTGCAAATCAAACAAACCAAGGATGGAATCTTCCTAAATCAAGCTAATTATACTAAGGAACTATTCAAAAGGTTTGGTATGAATAAAGCCAAAGAAATCTGCATACCTACGAGTACTTCCCTAAAACTTGACAAGAATGAAAAGGGTAAAAAGGTAGATGAATCTAAATATAGAGGTATGATTAGAAGTTTACTCTATCTAACTGCTAGCTGACCAGATATCATGTTTTCAATCTATCTTTATGCCCGATTTCAATCATGTCCATATGAATCACACTTATATACTGTGAAATGCATCTTTAGATATTTGGTTGGAACATATGATTATGGCTTATGTACCCTCGTACTAACACATTTGATCTTATAGGATATACTGATGTAGACTGTGCAGGCTGTAAAGTTGAATGAAAAAACACTAGCAGCCACTATCAATTTCTTGGACACTCTCTGGTGTCATGGCACAGCAAAAAGCAGACATGTGTATCCTTATCCACAACCGAGGCTGAATACATTGCAACTGGGAGTTGCTGCGCACAAATTCTGTGGATGAAAAATACACTGCTTGATTTTGGTCTCAATTTTAATTGCGTACTTATATTATGTGACAATACAAGTGCTATCAATCTAACTAAGAATCCTGTTCAATATTCTAGGACCAAGTATATAGAAGTTAAACATTATTTTATTAGAGATCATGTGCTTAAAGGAGATGTATATGTTGAATATATTTCAACTGATAAACAACTTGCAGACATTTTCACAAAACCTCTGGCCGAAGAAAGATTCAATAATCTGAGAAGAGGTTTAGGAATTACAAAGATCATGTGACTGACATGTCTGCTGAAGAACTGTTATTCTTATTTTGTAGAACCACTAAAGAAATAGCTTTTGGATGCAGATTTTGGATGCTCTATTCGAAAAACTCAACTCCAAAATTACCTCAGTTGAACTATTTTCATTCCACCTTTTAGACGAATGATTTTGGACTCAGTATATGTCCAAAATATCGGCAGCTCTTAATTTATGAAAAGCCAAACAATTTATATTATCTACAAAAGAAATCGTGAGCCCAGAAATGCCTTTTTAAATTTTTCAAAAAGTCTACGCTTTCTTCAACACCTCTGAAAAGCCTTTGATGTAAAGCTTCTGACTGTACCAATCCTATCTAAAACCTAGGAAATTTCAAAAAGGCTTTAACTCTCTCTCTCTCAAAAACCAGAAACTGACTTGCTCTCTGTCTCTCTCAGCTTCTCTGAGATAGAACACAATTTTCTTCATCTTCTTCTCACTTCTTGTATAGCGAAAATAGATAAATCCAACAAGGAACCGCAAAAAAAACTAAGATGGGGAAAACAGCAGCCAAAACAAAAGCTGCTACGCCATGGGTCACCAAGCGGAAGGAAAAGGAAATCACTAAGGAAGCCTCACGATCAAACTCATCTACAGAGCATACTGCTCCAGAAAGTTCCGAAACACAGGTACCTTGTTTCCTTGATAAAAAAAATGTGAAACTTATTTCAATAATTGGTTAGCTAGAAATAGAATTGTGATTTCGGGATATCGGGTAGAGGCTGGAGATTTTTTAAATTTCTCTGATATTCTAAACATATTTGAAAATTTGGGTTGGAGAGCATTGCTGACAGTTGATGAGAAGTTGTACATCCCATTGGTTTGGGAGTTTTATGCCAATTTGAAAAATGGACGACTTAAGGAGTCCAATAGAGGTTTCATGGTACAATGGTACAACACCAAAATTAGGTATGTGAATATTGAGTTTGATCATAGGCTGCTGAATAGAATGTTCGACGTAAGAAATGGGGGTGTCCAGTTCTTTAAGATGAACAAGTTCCCCGAAGGAACCGACATCTTTGACTTGGGTAGATTTGGGGCAATATTTTTTGGTGGTAAAAGATTCAAAAACTCAGCTAATAGAAACACAAAATGATTAAATGGCCCTAGAATAGTGTTGCACCATATAGTGTCAACAATGGTTGCCCTAAGCTTTGGACATTAAACCTCAATGAGTATCATGTAGATGATACTAATGTTAGCCCTGTCTTAGGAATGATAGATTAGTTTTGGATTTTTACTGATGATGCAGTCAAGGAAAACTTCATTTAAGGCACTTCCATATGGTAATCTGTTGACCAAAATATTCAGATATTTCAATGTAGATTTGGACAAGTTTAGACCTGGACAGATGAAGTCAACTGTGTATAACACAGAATCATTTGAAAGAATGGGATTTATTCAAGTGGATCAGAAATGGGTTCTACCAAGAGATCTCTCCGATGAAGAGAAAGAAAAAGTGCTAAAAATTAAGGAAGAAGGAAAAAGAACAGCGGCAGGGTCTAAAAGGAAAACCGAAACAACAGCTCAAGCTGAGTCCTCTAGCAGAAGTAAACAAGGGACTCAGGATAAAGGCATAACTGAAAGCATTGTGGACGCCATATATTCCCTGGGTATTAAATTAGATAGCCTTAGTTCAAAGATTTAAACTCTTGGGAATAGGTTGATCATTGTGAAAGAAAAGGCTAAAAAATATGAACCACTGTCTGCTTCATCAGCACCATTCCCAATAAAGGCAACTATAGAACAACCTATCCCTAAGACCAAAGAAGTAATTTCAAAAGAGTAACAGGCTGAGGAAATAACAGTCCCTGAGCAAGGCAAAGAAAAATCCCCACATCAGGAAGATGTAGCATCCCCTACCCCTACTGAACTCCCTGTCTCATTTGGAAAGAGACAAAAACATGTAGTAGTTAAGCGAAAATTCAGTAGGCTTGCTGGACAATATTTTAGAAAAGGTGCCAAGTAAAAAATCAAGACTGTTCATATTGCCTGAGTGATTAGATCAGTAGATTACTTTCCAGCCTCCCTCTACCAAAAACTCCTTACTGCTTTTCACTGAACGATTTTTTATTTTCGGCCCCAGTATTTGAACAATTTGCTTTCTGTCCTTTAATTTTTGTCTTTGCATAATTTATGAGTACTTCATATATACAATCTTCTCTGCTTCATATATTACTTATTACTCTCCTTACTCTACATTTTGATTGATGACAAAAGGGAGAGAAAAATAGTAGTTAGGATTGTGATTGTGATTGTGAATGATAGTTTGGATTGCTATGATTGTGGCACTAAGTATATGCACTTGTGAATTTGGGAAAAATGGCAATTTCTAGCAATTTGTGCACTATGTTGTGCTATTGTGCTCTTTGTGGCTATGTTGTTAATTCTGCACTGCATTACTGATTGATTGTTGCTATTATTGAGTATTCTGACTTTTATTTTACACTGATTGAACTAATATTGGATGAACTGATATTTGTGCAGTGTTGTGCTATAAATTAGAAATAGTTATTATGTTTTACACTACAATAGATTTATATGAAAACTCTGAATATTTTGTAAGATCCTATGAAACTTTCTTTGGAATTCATGTTGAGAATTGGGTTTGATCAAACCAGCACACTGTGAAATTTTCTATTGGTTTATGATAAACATAATTTTTGATCTCTGAATGATTATACTCATAGTTTACTGCTATCTAAAAATATTTAAAGTGGCTCATTGAAAACCAGTTTGATATCCTGCTTCCAGTCAAAGGCGTTTTTATGTATAAAGATATCATTGAGATTGGGGTTGTTGGTCAATCTGTTTTGAAAGCTATTATGATATGCTCTGTGTTAAAAACCTCAGATGATAAGGATGGTTATTTATATATCTTTCATTACATAAAACTTTCCTTGAAGTCTGAAATTTCTTAAGAAAACTAGAGTGGATCAAAATTTCTGAAAACTTATTGTTTCCTGCGCTTAAACAAGGAGAGTCTTAGACTCACATTTTCTTGATCCAAACGACCAGTCCGAAAATGAGTTTTAAAAAGGGATAAGTTCTGTCTAACTTTACCCTATTTTGGACACATGTTTTGGACATCCAAAACCTAAAGTCCAAAAGTTTCATACTTTCCTCCACCTAGTTTTGGATGCACATTTTGGACGTCTAAAGGTTGAATCTAGTTTTCTCTCAAATCAGTCTTCTTAATCTCATATCTTACATATGTTTATATATGCACATATTAAGGGGGAGCATCTCATCTTATGATTTATCTTCTATACCTATTTGTGTATATATTTATACATTTTTTTTTGTGACTACTGTTTGCGGCTATTCTCTTGTGAAATAGTCCTTTGATGGAAGGAATGAGGATATGTAGGTAGGTTGGCCTATAGGCTCATTGAGCTATATTTATGAGTACATGCTTTAATTTTCTATCTTAATCTCATAAGCACTCATTGAGTCCTATAATGAGAGATTACATTTCAACAAAAAATATTCTTATTTCTCTCGATCTAACATGTCTGTACTGTACATATCATTATTCTTTATATCACAATCCCATCAAGTTTGTCATCACTTAAAAAGGGGAGATTGTTAGCCCTAAGGATGTTCTCATGTGTTTTGACTTATGACAAACATTGATGAGGACTAACTTATGTGATCTGCATATTATAGGACATGTTTGACCTCAGTTCTTCCAAGGTGTGCAAATAAGATTACTAAGTAACTCTTAAAAAATAGAATTCGAGAATGGATGATCAAGTAGAAGATCAAGCCTAAGAGGTTGCATACCAAGAATTCATCATGGAATAACCTTAGACGAGGAATCTTTGTTAAGGTATTTTCTATGTAAATTCCTATATCTTCTTTATCTTATGATTCAGTTTAATTCTATCTTGAAGCACTAAAACAAAAAGATTTCAAAGTTTTAAAGTCTCAGAATTTTGGATTGAGTAATTTGGGTGACCCTGCATCTAAAAGTTAAAAGCATGAAAAAGGGAAAACACAGAGCACGTAGCGGAAGCGAAAGCAAAAAAACTAGAAAAACCAAGAACAGAGGAATTCCCGTCCAGGGCCGGCGCTGGTTAGGCTCTGGCGTGACTCTGAGGTTAAAAATTTCTACCTCTTTTCCTTATTCTAAGAATTGACTGGACCAGAATGTGTGCAATCAGGGTAGGTGCGTTGGTAGAAACCTCTGGTGTGTGCCTGCAACCCTCCTACTTCGTTTTTGCATGTAGGTGAATGCTAAACTCTTAATCTTCTAGCATATGGTCTACCTAATTTCGTTTGGTGAACAACTACAGAACTAAGGAATATTTTCTAGAGAGAGAGAGAGAGACGTGTGTTTCTTTTTTTTTTCATAGAGAAGAGTCTATAAAAAAAAACGATGATCTCCAATCCTCTTGTTTAACCTAAACTAGACTGGGCCATTGGACTCTTAGTTTAACGTTTTGGACTAAATTAATAATTCTAATTAGAACCAACTTAATGGTCCAACAAATAATTAATTTTTTCAGCCCAAATAAACTAGTCCAATTAACAAGCCTATATTAGTTTAGTCCCAGGTTAATCCCTAATTATTCAAATTGGGCCAAAGCTCTGAATAATTAATTAACCCACTAAACTAATTTAATTAATTTTCTCTCTCTCTATGGAGCTTTATTTTATTCTAATCCAATAATTAAATCAAGCTATTTAAATAAAATAAATTTCATTTAATTTAAGATCAATTCCTTAGCCCGTATTTAATTAGGACTCACGGTCTATATTGGGGACCAAAAGACACACCGCATTGGCTACTAAAATGACCAAAATACACTTGCCATACAAATAGTTGTATTTTGCATTTTAAATATTTTCTAATATCACCATAAGGAAATATTAACCCCAAGGACAATGCTACGTTAACAAAGTCTCCGACTTTTAGATGAATGACTAAAATACCTCTCTATACATCGCCGTACATTTAGAGAGGAAGAAGTGTACTAACACCTCTCTAAATGATATCTACCATCCTAGGCTTCTAGTCCAATGATCCACGACTTCCTGGATTATTTCTACTTTCCAAATGAGCTACCCTAAAGCAAACATCCAAGTCATTTTTCCCAGGACTCTGGATATTTTGATCATTCAGACAACCACAAGAGGCGAAATAGTATAGAAACTATTTTGTACAAGTCTGTCTTAACTAACTAGTCACACATACCCAACATACCCAACATGCAAGTATATTGGCCCTACGATAGAACCTCCACTATAGCATATCAAAGTACACGCTTCCAACTTCATCAAACCACCAACACATACTCAAGTCGTAGAGTACTAGTCCACGCTGTAGCAGTAGTAGTCTAAATTTCTACCATATAGTACTTTCAAAAACCACTACTACAGGTCGTTTCTACGTATTCGAAATACGCTTATGTCATGAAGTAAGTGGACTACTCACTGGCTAAAGGTAAGTCATTCCCCATTTGGAATTCACAATATAATAACCTAAACATGATGAGATTTCCATTCTCATCAATCGGTTAAGAACAAATGTTTATGTGTTAAGTAACCCGTGATCCATACATTACTGTGAAAGACCTCCATTCACATAAACCACTTACTTAAGCACAATGGGTCTTTTCCAAATATAATTGTGCACAAATAAAATATAAATTCACAAATAATTTCTAAAAATAAATTTTTTTATTAAAACATTCGATTTTTACATCAAAAACCTAGTTTAAGGGGGCATATTTCCCAAAAAAAGCTTCGTCCAAAATTCTATGAACAGTATCAAATTTATTCTGCCTAAAAAAGTGCCATTTTGGACTTACTTTTTAGATGCACCATCATCTAAAACTTGAGTTTAAAACTCTAGCAAATCTGACAACGAAAATTAGCCGTTTTCTAGCCGTTAGAACTCTACTTTGTGCCTCTATAAAAGGTTTCAAAAGTCGATTTGAAAGTAGATTTTTTTTCTATCCTTCTAAGAAACACTCTTACTCTATAGAAAATAAAAATCTCCTTTTTCATAGTGCTTCAAAGTGAAATCAAATTATGTCAAAAAGATAATGATTGTTTAAGCTCATTTGTCTGGTATATCTGCTCAAAAGAGTGAGCCATTTTTATTTCATTTCTTCAATCATCTTTGTGTATCAAGGTTGTGGTATAACACCCATTTGGGGTAAACCTTGATTTGTTGGTTGATTGAGAGGTTTTGGGTAAAACCAAGTATGGTGATCCTCTCTTGTATTTGGTATATATTGATACCATTGAGTTGGGTGAATGAAATATGATTGAAAATTCTTCAGTGTAAGTTTAAGGTAGTGGATGTAGATCTTCGTAGATCGAATCACTATAAATCTTGTGTTATCTCTCTCTGCATTCATTTTCAATCAATTACAATCAGCCTTAC
This sequence comes from Voacanga thouarsii, assembly GCA_026120185.1. Classification (NCBI taxonomy): domain Eukaryota; kingdom Viridiplantae; phylum Streptophyta; class Magnoliopsida; order Gentianales; family Apocynaceae; genus Voacanga; species Voacanga thouarsii. Next base: position 2,434,881 of record JANUWF010001213.1, on the reverse strand, counting down.
ACAAATTCTTTCTGTTCCTCAAAAGAAATCTTTATTGCTCTCACCAACTCATTTTTACTCTAGCATTAATTGCATCGAGCATCTTGCTTTATTTAGAGTGTAGGAAATTCTTAAGTCATTTCGAGAAGCTTTCTTTGTAACAAGTTCCATTGGTAAAAAATTCGAAGGAGCTCTTTCTTCAAAGAAGAATTATTTTTGAGCATTTTAAATTTGTCAAAAATTTTATTCACCCCCTAAGGTTTTTTAGGTTCCATTATTACTTGGGAACAATTGGCTAAAATATTTCTTGCTAAGTATTTTCCCCTTGCTAGAGTTGCTAAGTTAAGGAATGATATATTCTCATTTTGTCAATTAGAAGGGGAGACAATTTATGATGCTTAGGAGAGATTTAAAGAGTTGATCAGGAAATGTCCTCAACATGGTTTTGATCTTAGGCTGCAAATATTGGCATTTTATAATAGGCTTAATTTTTCTTCGAAGCAAATGGTTTATGCTTCTTCAAGAGAAACTGCTTCATCTAAAACCCCGAAAGAACTTTTTGATTTAATGAAACATATCTCATTGAATAGCAATTCTTGGGGAATGCAAAGATCAAGGGCTAAAAGTCAAGAAATGTATAATATGGATACCACAACATCTTTGGAAGTCAAGTTGGAAGCACTTACTAGAAAAGTGGACAAGATGAATGTTAATTCTGCTAAACAAATTATGATGTGTGCCTTTTGTGGGGGAGGACAACCTAATCATGAATGTAAAGGAATGGGAGCGGGGAGTGAATAAGATGTTGAATTTGTGGATTACATGGGAATTGGAAGGTAAGAGAACACTTCTTTGGGTAATACTTACAATCCCACTCGGAGAAATCATCCAAACTTTTCTTGAACTAATCAAGGACAAAACCAAGGAAGGCCTCAAGGAGTTCAAGTCAATTACAATCTAAGACCCCAAGCCCCTCTACCATTATGTGCATCATATGCTCCACCACCTCCACAAGCACAACTAAGACTATCTTTGGAAAACTTAGTGGCTAAATTGGTAACTTCCACTGACATTCGTTTCTAAATTCGTTGAGGTATCCATGAGAAACCAAGAAGTTTTAATTCACAACCTTGAAAATTAAATTGGACAACTTACAAATATGCTTGCTAAAGAGTTGATGAATGTCGAAAGCCTTGATTCTTTTCTCTACTGTCCTTTACACTTGAATAAATGTTCAGCTTTTTGTGTATTGTTTTCAGTAATCCTAGGGCTAATAAGTCTTTATAAGATAAGTTTTGCCTTGTTTAGTTGTAGCATAACCTTGTTTTGCTAATTTTTGTTAGTCTTGTGATTATATATAGTTCCATTTTAATTGTCTTTCCTTACCTTACTTATGTTATTACGTTTATTTTCACTATAAAATAAAATAAAAAGTGTGTTTCTGCATTTTCTAAAAGTACACGGCGAGGTGGAGTTCATACTCCATGGCACCGTGCACTTCAAATTTTTAGAAAATTCAGAGAATACCCAGCCTCATGCAAGTCACGTATAATGGTGTCGTGCATCCTGCTAGAATGGAAATGATGTTGTTTCACTAAATATTCCTCAGAGCATAAGATTATACATGGCATCGTGGTAGTCATTCTACATGGCACCGTGCATATATGAATAAATCTAACGACATCATTTTAATTTCAAGTTTCAAACATCAGAAGATCAACGGCGACGTGTAGATCATTAGTCATGGCATCATGTATCATCGAATCCCAGAAAAAAAAAATCATTTCTTCTTTTATTTCCCCCCATTTCTTTCAAAACCCTTCAACGGCGGCTACACTATTATTCTTCACATTCATCTCGTCATGCATTAATCTCCACTGCCCATCACTTAATTCTTCCATTAAATCACCAACACTTGTGAAATTTCATCCCTCTTTGGATTCAAAAACTACTGCAGTGTTTATCTTGGTGCAACCGACATCTTCAATTCTACAATTAGGGCAACTACCGAGCTATATTATGGTGACATCTAAACTGAAATTTTAGTTGATGATTGAGAAGCATTGTTAGAGGAATCTTATATTATTAATTGTATTACTGTGTTAAAATATACAGTGGTTGAAATTGTAGGTGGATTAAGGTGATTGGTATTGTACGATGTTGAGCTGAATCTGAATATATCCAATGAATTTGGATTGTGTTAAGATGCTGACTTCCATTGATTTAAATGCTAAGGATTAGATTTTGTATTTAGTATAGATAGTGGTTGTTCGGGGTACATTCGAACTGTGTTGAGCCTGCATTTGGGTGATTTTTGTCAGTGGGCATCTTCCTCTTGATTAGTATTAACTAATGTGTCTGCCACTTTGATTGGAAAGTTGAACTACATTTGAACTGAATTGATTATTGTCATTTGATTGATTATGTAAGAGATTTGAGCTTTTTTTTAGTTTGTGAACTATTTATTGCTGAAATTAGATGGTGCTGGTGTAATTTGAAATTTGTTGAGCTGATTGGGGTGCTTTGGATTGTTTGTTAAGATAAATATATTGAATGTCGTGGTGAAGTGATTATTTTGAATTAGTGGATTGATATTGGTTAATTGGTGTGGTAGATTTAGTGTTGAAACAAGATGAATGATATTCATATAGTTGATGTTGAGTTGACGGTATTGTGAAATTTTGTTGGTTAAATTAATTAAGTGATTGGTGTACTTGAATTGAGTTTCAAGAATTGGAGTGGAGTTTTGGCACTACATCATTCATTTCCTTCTCTTTAAGTGTTCCTTTGTCTCTTTTCTTCCAATTCCTTTCCTTTACCTTTAATTTCTTTTTCTAACCTTTTTACTCTATTCCTTTATTTTCTCTTTCTTTACTTTTACTTTCATTCCAATCTACCTTTTTCATCTTCTCCCCTTTCACTTACATTATCCCTATGGCACCCAAATACACTGCCAATAAGCTGCCTTCAAAGAGAAAGAGAGTTGAAGGCACCTCCTCATCTCAGCCTCAACCCTCTAATGCTTCTAAATTTGTGAATGAGGAATGTAGAGAGTGGTTTGAGAAGAGAGAGGGAAGAACGATTATTGTTGAGAAGACTCTAGACCCAATGATAGACCATGACCTTAAAGTCTCTCATTTGTTTAGACAGGTTGGTTAGGGACCAATCTTAGGACTGAAGGGTACCTATTACCGTACCTTGATCAAGGAGTTCTATGTTAACATGGAAGCCAAAAAGCAAATCAACTTGAGGAACATTGATACAACAGTCAAGAGAGTGAGGATTAGCCTGACTAGAGAGCTTTTAGCTTCCATATTGAGCTTAAGAGACGAGGGGGTATGGGTGGACATCAATACCTATAGCAAGAAGGTGGTATCTAATTCCAAGTAGAAATTAGATAAGTCTAGGTCATCATTACATTTGACATATAGGACTACTAGCACAACTGAGATATTACATGTGACAAACTTACCTGCACAGTACAGAATTTTGGTATGCCTCTTGGGCTTCAATGTTGCTCCAAAAGAAAGTGGACTCAATGAGGGTAGACTAATAGATATTTATGTGCTTTGTAAGCTTATTCGAACAGAGACTATCTCTTTAGCCTCCCTTATCATTTCCTACATGCACGATGTAGTCTTCTCTACCCATCTAGCTAAGGCATTTTCTTTTCCTCTAATCATCACCAAGAGCCTCCAGTATTTTCGTTTTCCCACAGATAGTGAGATGATTGTTACAACTGGGGCTACTGAGATTGTGACTGATAGGACATTAGTCAACTGTAGATATAGTTACGATGAGGACAACAAGACATAGCTAACTCCTAGTCAGTTTAGAGAGATGATGGGTCAGGGACAGAGATGATATCCTCCTCCACCATAGTTACAGCCCCCATTTACCGAGACTGATAGAGCTGAGTCATCCTAGGCTCAGAGGCCTAACATTAGACATCATTTAGCTACTGTTGAGTTTCAGGCTGAGATTCGTACTCACTTTGTCACCTTGACCAATAGTGTACTTTCTCTTTAAACTGTAGTAGTAGAGCAAGGACAGATGATAGCTTAGCAGCACCAACTGATGGGTCAGATAATGAGATTTCTTGAGCACCAAGGTTAGATGGCTATGGGTATGAGGAGCAGCTCAAGATGATCCGGAATGAGATCCGAAATGTGGCTTCAGAAATTGATTCTCTCAAAATCCAGTAATCTACTCCAAATGGATTCTTCCATATTATGTGGGATAGGCTGAAGAGCTATGGTCGTATGGGGTCTGATGAGCTAGAACATCCTTCACACTGGCCTCAAAGTAGTAGAGGTCCCAGTGGTAGCAAAGGCAACTATTGATATTTCTGATGTTTCTTTATCTTTAAGGATAGGATAGGGTCTTCATTTACTGCTTTCAGTAGTTTGTTCTGTATTTTACTTCTCTTCACTTTACTTATTTTCTCTTAATTTTAGTACTTATTTAATTTTGATAATTGTAGATAACTCTTATGATTTTTATGGACAAGCCTTTGTTCTCTTCTTGTTGAATTACATTGAGCTGCAAATTCCTTAGGGAGTATTACTCTATTTCATTTTCTTTGTTTTATTTTAGTCTCATTGTATACACATTGCATACTCCTTTAGCCAATGAGGACATTGTCCATTTTAAGTGTGGGGGAGAGAAAATTGAGTATTATCCTTACAAGAATTTTTTAACAACTTTGGAAATTAGAGTAAATTGAGCTAAATTTTTTTAAAAACATTCTGAGTTTTGGGCATATTTTGACTTTTTTGGAACCACTATTCTTTGTCTTTTGATATGTGAATTTGGATCAAAATTGTTTTGACAAGATTTTCTTTGGTAAATATGTATAATTAGTGTGATATATACCAAATCTTGAGAATTTGGCTTAACCTTGTCTAGTTTTTAGTAATTTTTGTGACATTATGTTTCTTGGAGATTGATGAGAAACTTGTGATGAAGCATAAGTAAGGAATTTTGGCTAATTTATATTTTATGATCTTCTAACTAATCCTAATTTTGGGTTTAAGTAAATATAGATTGGGAAAAGAAAAAGAGCTATTAGAGCAAAATAATGAAATTATTAAAAAATAATTCATTATATCTTTACTAAGTATTTGCATTACTTTAACCTAATGAAGGTAATGTAAAAGTTGAAAGATTTTTATTGCATCTCTATTAGACAATTACATTTACCATGCAAAAACAAGCATATGGACCAATCTTCTATTTACTATTCAGGTTGTAGTAGCTTTTGGAAGTCAAAGAACTTAAGTAGCCCTTATTCCTAACTTATACAAATCACTGGAGTCATATTCTAGAAACAAGAGATAGGATGAAATTGAATTGAATCAATATAAACTTGTTTAATTTAACTTCGATGCCTTGGTTTTATCTATCTAAATACACAGGTTTGCACGAGTTTAACCTGATTAAATGACTTTGAACTGAATTTTCATTTGAAGAGAGTTTGAATATTTTTTCCATAACAGTCATTATTGCCAAAGATCCATTCTTGATATACATGTTTTTGCTTGAAATGTTTTGATTGTAAGAATTTACTTGAGGACAAGCAAAATTTAAGTGTGGAGGAGTGATATTTGATTATTTCATACATACTTTACATGACATTTAAGCTTAAATTCTTTAATTTTTATTTTAGATTGCTACTTATCTTTCCCATTTTCTTCTTATTTGATGTAGATCAAAAGAATTGATGTTAGAATAAAATTCAAGGAGAAAACACTGAAAAAATAGCTATACCTGGGATGCACGGCACCGTCAACAATGATATACACGCCGCCATGCATCAGTTGAAATTTAGAGATTGATCTTCTGAGCACTTACGGTTCTATGTGTGTTAGATACACGTCGCCGTGCGTTATCAGAATTCAAAAGATGCTGAACCTCAGGTGCTCCACGGTGCCGTGCCCTGTGACCTTCACGCCGCCGTGTTGTGATCCAACACATGGTGATAATAAATGCCACGATGTCGTTTTAAGTTCCACAGCACCCTGCAACATCGCAAATTGTGCTCTGTTCAGTGCATTTAGGGCTTTTCAGTGGAAAAATTATAAATACTTCTTATTAGCAACACACAGGGAGAGCCACCTACAAATTTCATCAGAAAACCCCTTGGAAGCACAAGGAAGAGAAGAGAAGAGAATATCAAGATACGATTTGAAGAGAGAAAGAGCTCCACAAAAAGAATTGCAAAGTTAAGGAAGAACCTTGTCCATGAGTTTTCTTCTTTTTCCCTTTGTGATTTGACTTTGTGGATGTTGATTTGACTAGAATTGAATTGTAATTAAAGGGTTTTACCCCATTTTACTCTTGTATTGGATAATTGTTTGGTTAATTGATTTCTATTTTGAATAATCTATTATGGGTTTGATTGATTGGTTTTAATTGATTTAGGTAATTCTCTTGTATTGAACTTGAGAAAGGATGTATGAGATAAGTTTCTATTGATGTTAATCCAATATATTTGTTTATCCCTTGATGAACTTGAGAAAGGATTTAGGGAATTGAGAACTTTGTAGTGGATGAAGTTTGGGATCACCTAGAAATAGGGGTTCTAGGGCTTTTTGGCTTATTGAGATTTCCTCTATTATTATACATTCTTAGGTTTAATTTGTAAGATAAAGATATCCATAGGTTGGATCCTAGGGTAGTAAATTCACTACTTGAGAAAGAGTAGGTTTTACTCTATTTTGGAAGTCTTGTCAATGCTTGAATTTGAATTCAATTGACCAAATGATGTTCTTATATAAGTAATTGTTGCGGAATTCTCTTTCAACTACATGGCTAATCTCCTTTTCATGTTGAAATCGTGCCTTGTGATCTTTTTTGCTCTACCTTGTAAATTGGGTTAATATCTTTGTGTGGTACTCTTGTGTAGTTATTTAATTAGCTTAATCCTTATTTTGATTTATTGGACAATAGAATTCAAGTGGAAGTATGGGTAATTGACCCAGTTCCTGAAAATCTTTGATACTTACAAACAAAATTCTATACTACATAATAGGTATACTTGTCCAATTATGTGTGTATATTTGAGTAAATTGATATTTTATTTTTATAACTTGATTGAGTTTGGACTTATCTGTTTACACATGTATAGTGGATGCACAGTGCATGAATACACACCCAACATTCAACCACAGTACATTTTGAGTAACCGATGGTGTTAAAGAATTAAAAATTCAAGAGAGAGGACCATGTTTTTGCATTGCTCCCCAAAGTGCATATTGCTTGTCACCCTTTTTAGGAACAATAATACTGTCGTCAATATATCGGCTCCAAGAGTGATAGTTGTGTCCAGATAAAAATGGCTGAACAAGAACAAGAACAAGTGATGGGTTTTCATTAGGATGGAAGTAAAAAGAACTAGAAGCAGTGGCGGACCTACCTAATGGCTTGGGGGGGCCAAGAATTTTTTAAAATATTAGATATGTATATAATCCAAACAAATGGCCCCCCAAGAATATATTAAGCCCAACCCACATATCCCAACCCAATTTAATATATCTATACACACAAACCACAACATCTGATCCCTTCTTTTCTTTCACAAATCCCCCTTGTCCCTTTCACTTTCGTTCTCAGGGGTGTCACTCCAATTTCCGAATCCCATGGTCCCCACCCACATTCCAAACAAAATTCCAACTGTTTGCACTTCACTTAGTTCTTGGTCCCCAATATTCCAGGCTCCAGCCACACTACTGAGTGCGGTACCGCCATCCATAGCCAGAAGACGAGTTTCTCCACACTACTGCTGTACTGCATTTTCAAGAGTTTCGCCAGTTCGCTTGTCTCGGTCCCCAATCCCCATTGTGCACTGCAGTCTACATATAAAGGTAAGTTATGGTTTGAGTCTTTGAGAAATAAGAATGTACATCTCAAAATATTATTTTTTTGGTCTAATTCTATATTAATTTGGACATTCATTTATCTGTTTTTTTTTTTTGTCTTAACATTAATGAATTTACTACGATTCAGATTTCAGAATTTTGCAATACTTGGGCGGGGTGATATAAAATATGTTTATCATGAATGATGAATTTTTGAGAAAAATGGAGGATTTAGAATTTTTATTATCTTAATAACTGTCTATGTTATATGGGAAGCAAAATTGATATTGACGTGAGACTTGGATCATGCTGTTACGAGATTTATTTTGATATATTTAAATAAATATATATATTCTAGATATGTATTCTAGTGAGCCTGGGTGGTGGCTCCCAGTGAGCCTAGGTGGTGGCTCCCATTAGACCTGGGTGGTGGTCTATATATATGTGTACATGCTTTTTTTTGTATTATTATCAATTTTTTGCATCTATAAATGTGTGTTTGTTTGTTTGTTTTTTTACATTAATATTTAGATTTATATAGACATTTTAACTAATTATATCTAAATTATGCATTAAAAGATTGTATTTTTTTTAAAATCGTAGATGAAAAGAACACGTACGATTGATGCATTCTTCAAAAGAAAAAATGTTGAAACTTCAAAATCTAGTGAAAAGTCACATTCCATTGATCTTGATCCTTCAAATTCTGAAAGTCCTCTTGTAAAAACTCCACGAGTAGTTCAAGTAGGATTTGATATCAATTCTTTAGAACGTGATCCAGGGTTGCGATTGCAAATATGTGAATATCCTGTTGATAGTCGTGATGAAGTTCGTAGAGCTTATATTAAGGCAGGCCCATATCAGTGTTTGCAATCTAATTATCCAAAATCAGGAGGAAAACATTCTCATAGCTTTCAAGCCTCATGGTTTAAGTCATTTCCTTCATGGTTAGAATATTCTCCTAGTAAAGATGCTGCATTTTGTCTTCCTTGTTATCTATTCTATAAAGAAGATGGACGTTTTGGATCAGATTCATTCACTGTTAATGGTTTTCGTTCATGGAAGAAGGTGAATGATGGTGAAAATTGTGCACTTTTGGCACGCGTAGGAAAAAGTCCAAATTCTCCTCATAGAAAGGCTGTGAAAGCATGTGATGATCTTATGAATCAAGATGGGCATATTGAAAAAAATTTTATGAAATTTACTTCCAAGCAAAAGGAAGAAAATCGACTTCGTTTGAAAGCTTCCATTGATGTTATTAAATGGCTTACATTTCAAGGATGTGCTTTTAGAGGTCATGATGAGACGAAATCATCAAAAAACATAGGGAACTTTCTTGAATTGTTGAGTTTTATATCATCTTATAATAATAAAGTAGCATAAGTTTTGAGTAATGCTCCTCAAAATGCCTTGTATACATCACATAGAGTGCAAAAGGAAATTTTACAAGTCATGGGACTAAAAGTGAAGAATGCTATTCGTGAAGAAATTGGTGATGCAAAATTTTGTATAGTTGTTGATGAAGCTCGAGATGAATCTAAAAAGGAGCAAATGGCTATTGTTTTAAGATTTGTTGACAAAAATGGCTGTGTACAAGAGCTTTTTTTTAGGCTTGTTCATGTAAAGGATACTGCTGCGTTGACATTAAAAGATGCAATTATTTCTATCCTCTCTCATCACAGTCTTGATGTTCAAAATATTCGAGGACAAGGTTATGATGGGGTAAGTAACATGCGAGGGGAATGAAATGGGCTACAAGCTTTGATTTTAGATGAATGCCCTTATGCTTACTATGTTCATTGTTTGGCACATCGTCTACAGTTAGTTTTAGTTGCCGCATCAAAAGAAGTTATTCCTATTCATCACTTTTTTGGCAAATTGAGCAGTATAATTAATATTGTTGGTGCTTCATGTAAGCGTAATGATCAACTAAAAGCTGCTCATGCTTCAAATATTGTCTATTTACCTACTAATAATGAGCTTGAGAGTGGTAAAGGACTTAATCAAGTTGGTAGTTTACAGAGGGCAGGAGATACACATTGGAGTTCTCATTTGAAATCTATTGTTAGTTTGATGAAAATGTTCAGTGCAACTTGTGAAGTTTTACTTAATATCATCGAGGATGGGGTTATATCAGCTCAGCGTGGAGATGCAGATGCAGCTTACGAGGCATTGACTTCATTTGAATTTGTTTTCATAATGCATCTCATGCGAACAATCTTAGTTATCTCTAATTTTCTTTGCCAAGCCTTACAGTCTCAATCTCAAGACATTTTAAATGCAATCCATCTTGTTTCATCCACTAAGTTTCTCATTCAAAAATTAAGAGATGAAGGATGGGATGAATTAATCTTGAAGACAAAATCCTTTTGTGAGATGGTTAATATTCCTATTCCAAATTTAGATGCACCTTATATTGCACGAAGAGGAAGAGCCCGTCATCAAGAAGAAACAATTACAGTTGAGCATCACTGCAGAATTGATATTTTTAATGCTGTTATTGACACTCAATTGCAAGAGTTGAATAGCAAATTCAATGATCATACCGTAGAATTGCTAATTTGTTGTTCAGCTTTAGATCCAAGGGAGATGCGCAAATCATTTAGAATTGATGATATTTGCAAGTTAGTTGAAAAGTTCTATCCTAGAGACTTCAATGAATGTGAGATGATACAATTAAGATTGCAATTTGAGCATTTTCATCATGTGATACAAATTCTTGATTTCGAAAAGTTGTCTACTATATCTGAATTATGTCAATGGATGGTCAAGTCAAGGAAGTTTGAAATTTATCCACTTTTGTATCGCGTGGTAACCCTTATTCTTACTCTTCCAGTTTCTACAGCTACCACAGAGCGATCTTTTTCAACTATGAATATAGTAAAGACCAAACTTCGAAGCAAGATGGAAGATGATTTTCTATTAGATTGTTTGTTAGTATATATTGAAAAAGAAATTGTAGAAAATTTTAGTATAGATTCACTTATAGATGACTTTCGTGATTTAAAAGAGAGACGATCTGTATTTTGATGTATTATATTTTTTATAGTATATTTTGAAACTATTTTGGTAGGTTTAATATTACTATTTTCATAAATTATTGAACATATGGAATTTAGTTTAATTTGTTATTGGCCCCCCAATAATACAATCTTGCGTCCGCCCCTGACTAGAAGGATGAATTTCGGCACTTTCCATGAATAGCAAAACACTCAAAACTTCAAGATAGACAAGTGCAAAGTAAATTGGAAAAACAAAATGCAGCAGAGAGTTAAAATTTATAAATGGCAAAGGAATGAAGCCAATAAGAATGAGAGAAAAGTGAATTGAATTTCACACACTACTGTTTCAATGTACATGGAGAATATATACAGCAAAGCACAAAATGAAAACTGCAATTGGCTTCCATTTAAACTGACTGCTGAAGATAAATGTTGAGAATCATCATTCTCGACATGCTTCTTCTTTGTAACTTACTCAGAATGGTTCCATATTCCATCTGTGTTGCCATTTGCTACCGCCTTTTCTTTCACTCTCGGCTGTTGGACATTTCAATGCCATCGCGTCCCCTCTGTCTCAGCACTCCAATGTTCCATCTCTCTCCCACACCTTGTTATCTAGCACTAAAATTCCACCATTGGTAAACTAATAAATATGCCATTTAAATTTTGGTGTTTGTTTTTTTTTCCTTTTTTTGAGTTTTAAAAAGTGATTTTAATATTTTTATTTGGGTTTTTTTTCGATTTGGTCCTTGAAAGTTTGAGCTTTTCTCAATGGAGTCCTTAATTAGACTTATTCTAATTTAGTCATTCAAAATGTTAGTTTCTTCTCAAACTAGTTCTTCCATCTAACTCCATTAGTTTTTTAACGGTCAAAGATTAAATTCAATATAATACCTATAATTATTGTTTTTGCAATTAAATTCTCAATAATAATAAATATCAAGTTACATTAGATTTTAATTAAAAATAAAAATATACGAAGAAAAATGGTAAAATTAATTTTATTGCATATATTCTTAAATTATTAATATTTAATTTTTTATTCCACAAAATAATAAAAATAATCTCAACTTTGAATTTTGAGATTACATAATTCCAAATAATAAGACAAAAAATTATATGGCTTAAGAGTATTTTTGTTCGATTTAAACCCAAGAAGTGAAACAAATTGAATAAATTTTGTTTTATTTTTTAATTTAATTTCACAAAATTTGTATTAAATCAAATCAAATTAAAATTTCAATAAAATTGCCTTCAGTTAAATTGAACTAAATTTATTATTAAACTAAACATTGGATACTCTTAAGAAATATACTTTCTTTGTTTTATTATCATGATCTTCAAATTCATATACTCTAAACATTATGATAATAAAACAAATAAAATATATTTTTTAAAATTATCCAATGTTTAGTTTAAGTATAAAGTATAAACTCAGTTCGATTTGATTAAATGCGATTTTATATAAATTTCAATTTGATTCGATTTAATACAAATATTGCAAAACTAAATCAAAACTAAATTAAAAAATTAAATAAATTTTGTTTTAATTGTTGGGTTTAAGTCGAACAAAAAAAATATTCTTACGATATATAATTTTTTTGTCTTATTATTTGAGATTATAGAATCTTAAAATTCAAATTTGAGATTATTTTCATTATTTTGTGGAACAAGATAATTAAATATTAATAACTTAAGAATATATATATATATATAATTAATTTTACCATTTTATCTTTATATTTTTTTATTTTTTATTAAAATCTAGTACAACTTGACATTTATTAATATTGAGGAATTACTTACAAAAGTTACATATTTATAGGGATTAGATTGAATTTAATATTTAATTATTTTTTTACTTTGACCATTAAAAAACTAATGAAGTTATATGCAAAGACTAATTTGAGAAGAAAATAATATTTTAAAATACTAAATTGAAATAAGTCTATTATTAAAGACTTGATTGAGAAAAATTCAAACTTTCAGGGACCAAATTGAAAAACACCTTTTTATTTTTCTGTTTGAAAATTTTCTCGATAGTATTTCAGACATTGTTTTATTGGCTTCAGTGAAGAGGAGAAACTGGTGCAAATGGTGGTTGTAGTGGTGATTTTGGATTAGGTTAACTAGAAAGGTTTTAATCAAATTAAAGAATATTCCAATAATAACAATTGGAAAAAATAAGTTGGTCTTCGTCTGGGTGTTAACTCTGCTATCGTGCGACAAAGCTTTGTTGTGAGCAATGACAGAACTAGAGCCCGAAATTTTTTTAAATTAAAATTTTCTCTTAAAAATTAAAAATTAAAAATTTTTAGAAAGGTTCTTTTAAATTCTATTTATTGCTCTCAAAAAAATAGATTGTAATTGGAGAAATTTTTTAGAAGAATTAAAATTGTGGAAGAACTTGGTTGCATTAAAAAATAAATTACATTATAACATTTGGTCTTATTATTTGGTTGCTACAATTTTAGTTCTTCCACAACATGTTATAATGGTGGCCGATTCTTCTCCAATTTTATTTCCACAATTTTTGAGAAGAACTAAAATTGGAGAAGAATCGGCCACCACCACCAGCAACAATAACAGCAAAGCCATCAACCTCATATTCAGGTTTCTTTAGGGTAAAGTGTTGGTTATGTGGGCTTCAAGACCACTAAAGCATTATAACATATTAAACATAATTGCCCATAAGTTATTAGAATAATAGTTATGGTGTTACAACTAAAGTTGTAACATCTTCATTGAAAGACCACTATTCTATTATCTCGTGAAATATGAAGGGTAGATTATAAGAATTACAAGAGTTAGAAAGAGGAAGAGTAAAAAGTACTTAATAATGACCTAATAGGGCCCTTGGTCCCTCTTTTCACTCACCTATTTTGTGTGTTATTGTATCATTATATACAAACATATAAGAGAGTTAGGAGAGAGAAGATCAAGTGTCTATCTTAATAATCATGTCTCAAGGAAATTTTGGTAAGTTGTTATATATTATGGTATTTGTAATGTGTGACTAATGATCCTTACTTTTCAAAGATATAGTATTAGAGCTTGGTTAGAAGTCATACCTTATAAACCATTTAACTTGTCTAGTATTTTCTTAGATAATTAGTATATTTTTTGTTTCGGGTAAGGTGATTATTTCATAAATTAATATATATATTTTTTAAATCGCCATGTGAAAATTTATCATTGTGAGGTATAATTTTCCCTTCTTTCAATATTTAATCTATTTTTTATATCTGGAAAGAAGTGAAGATTTTGTAAGATTGATTTATGAATTTTTCAAATCAACTTTTAGATCATTTTAAGACACATTAAAGTTATCTTGGCATTTTAGAACTTATATAACCATTATTAAATATTTATTGATCAAGTTATAATCACCAAAGTGATTTAACCGAATCAAATTATGTTAGCATGATTATGTAAGCATTAAGCGTATAGTCATAGAACCATAAATTACCCAAAGGTGATTTATTTTTCTATAATTAAATCAAGTAAAGTTGTTATTTACCCAAAGGTATATAACATCTAGAATTTTATTATATTAGACAAGTGAATAGTTGCTACTCACTTTAGAGGTGATTAGTAGCATGTTAATTTTTAACCCAAATGTGAAAATTTGATTATGCACTAAGATGACTCTTATCTCACAACTCATCATTTTTTCTTATGAAATATTTTAGCTATTACTCTCACATCATTTTTTGGAGTGTTGTGCAACATTCCAGAGTTGAATGGGTCTAATTACTCAGATTGGAAGGACCAAATAATCATCACATTGGGGTGCTAAGATCTAGATTTGTGCCTCAGGGTAGATGAACCAACACAACTTACACCTTAAAGTTCTAAAGTTCAAAAGACAACCTATATATGAAGCTTAGGAGCATTCTAACAATTTGAGTCTTATGATCACCAAAAATTCAATAGCAAAATATATATGGAAGTCCATTCTAGAATCATCTAAGGCACATGAGTTCATGACATCCACTGAAAACTGATTTAAGGTTTCTGATAAAGTTTTGACAGGTACGCTTTTGGCTACTTTGACTACTAAGAAATATGATAAGGTTAGTGGGGGTGCGTGAGCATATTCTAGAGATGAACAACTTGGTTGAAAGACTAAAACTTCGGATATGATTATTTTTTAGTCCTTTCTAGTGCAATTCATTCTCAATTCCCTTCCTTCTCAATGTGGTTCATTTAAGATCACTTGTAATACTCAAAAGGACAAGTGGTCTATGAATGACCTTATTTCAATATGTGTGCAAGAGGAGGAGAGGCTAAAAAGAGAAGGATTACCAACGGTCCATTTGGTCTCTTAGAGTTATAAAAATGATACAGTCAATAAGACTAAGAAAAGAGGTCATAAGTCACCATATAAAGATAAAAATGAAACAACATCTAGCAATGATGATATTAATGTTATATGCCATTTCTACAAGAAAAAAAGCAGCGAGATTGCATGAAATGCAAGATGTGGTTTCCAAAGAAAGATAATTTCCTTTCATTTGTATGTTATGAGACCAATTTCTTTGATGTTCCTTCTAATACTTTGTGGTTAGATTCTTGTGCCTCAGGGTAGATGAGCAGCACAACTTACACCTTAAAGTTATGAAGTTCAAAATACAACCTATATATGAAGCTTAGGAGCATTCTGACAATATTAGTCTTATGATCACCAAAAATTCAATAGCAAAATATATATGGAAGTCCATTCCAGAATCATCTAAGGCACGTGAGTTCATGACATCCACTGAAAACTGATTTAAGGTTTCTGATAAAGTTTTGACAGGTACGCTTTTGGCTACTTTGACTACTAAGAAATATGATAAGGTTAGTGGGGTGCATGAGCATATTCTAGAGATGAACAACTTGGTTGAAAGACTAAAACTTCGGATATGATTATTTTTTAGTCCTTTCTAGTGCAATTCATTCTCAATTCCCTTCCTTCTCAATGTGATTCATTTAAGATCACTTGCAATACTCAAAAGGACAAGTGGTCTATGAATGACCTTATTTCAATATGTGTGCAAGAGGAGGAGAGGCTAAAAAGAGAAGGATTACCAATGGTCCATTTGGTCTCTTAGAGTTATAAAAATGATACAGTCAATAAGACTAAGAAAAGAGGTCATAAGCCACCATATAAAGATAAAAATGAAACAACATCTAGCAATAATGATACTGATGTTATATGCCATTTCTACAAGAATAAAAGCAGCGAGATTGCATGAAATGCAAGATGTGGTTTCCAAAGAAAGATAATTTCCTTTCATTTGTATGTTATGAGACCAATTTCTTTGATGTTCCTTCTAATACTTTGTGGCTAGATTTTGGTGCTACTATTTATGTATCAAATAATATGCAAGGATTCCTTTCAATCCACTAGCCAATGACAAAGAAAAAGACAATAATAATGGGGAGCAAAAAGTAGTCTAAAGTTGAAGTTATTGGCACTTATCAATTGATCCTTGAATTTGGTGTTCCTTTAGATCTTGTTAACACCATTTATACCTTCATTTTTCAGAAATTTGATTGCTTTGTCTCGTTTAGATTTGGCTGATTATGTTTTTCATTTTGAAAAAAAAAAATCCTTACTATTTCCAAAAAAAGTACCATGATTTGTACTGGATTTTTATCCAATGGATTGCATAAACAAAGCTTGATTCTTCTTTCTCTTAATCTCTTATTACCCTGCATGTGAATGATAATGTTAGCACCATGCGTAGTTATAATAATGAAACTTCATCAATGTTGTGGCAAAACGCTTAGGTCATATTTGAAAAGATCGACTTCTATAAAGGATAGAGTCTTACAGACTCTTAACTTTACAGATTTTGGTACTTATATAGATTGCATTTAGGGTAAGCAAACTAATGGTACAAATAATACTGTCACTAGAAATTTTGGACTACTTGAGATAATTCATATTGATATTTGTGGACTATTTTTCTCATGCGTAAGTGGAGAAAATACTTTATCGCCTTTATTTACGACACCACATTATGGATACATCTATCTAATTAAAGAAAAGTCTAATGCTTTGTTCAAATTTTCAAAGCGAAAAATCAATTAAAAAAAAAATTAAGTTGTGAGATCAAATAGAGGTGGTGAGTATTATTTAGGGCCATTTGCTAGATTCCTTCAAGAAAATGGAATTATTGCCAAATATAAAATGCCAGATGCGCCTTAGCAGAATAGTGTAGCTAAAATGCTTAATTGAACATTATTAGATATGACTCGTAGTATGATTAGTGACTCAACTCTTTCAAAATTTTTGTGCAGTAAAGCTCTTAAGACAACCACGTATATAGTCATTTGAATTATGGGTTGGTAGGAAGCCTAGCTTAAATCATATTTGGGGTTGTCCAGCTAAAGCAAGAATTTATAATCTACATAAAAAGAAATTGGATTTGAGAACCATTAGTTGTTTCTTTATTAGTTATCTAGAAAAATCTAAAGGTTATCGATTTTATTGTCCTAATCATCATATGAGAATAATAGAAACAAGTACTACTAAGTTCTTGGAAATTGGATATTTTAGTGGAAGTCAAGAAAAAAGAGAAGTGGAATTAATTCCTAAACTAGAGCAATCTAGTAATTCTCAATATTCACTCATTTTAGATTTTAAAAAGGGTGAAAATCAAAATTTGTCACTAGTTCATGAATCTATTCCTACTAATCATTCCAATGATTCAGTCACACAAAGTAGTATTGAATATATGGAAAATTTATGTAGATCTCAAAGAGAAAAGAAAATTGCAATTTTGAATGACTATTTAATGTACTTACAAGAACTAGAAGAACCTGGTATTGGTGATGATCCAAAAACATTTTCACATGCTATGAATTGTGATGAATCTAATAAATAGTTGGATGCTATGAAAGATGAAACAACATCTATGAAAACTAATCAAGTTTGGAATTGGTTGAATTATGTAAGGAATTTGTTTCTATTCAATGTAAATGGATTTTTAAGACCAAATGGACTCTAAAAGTAATATTGACGTATATAAAGTTAGATCAGTTGCAAAAGGATTCACTCAAAGAAAATGTATTGACTATAATAAGACTTTCTCTCCTATATCTAAGAAAGACCCATTTAAAATTATCATTGTTTTAGTAGCTCATTTAACTTAGAGTTACATCAAATGGCTGTGAAAATAGCTTTTTTAAATAGGAATCTAGATGAAGAAATTTATATAAAAAAACCAAAAGCTTTTGAGGAAAAAGGAAAAGGACAACTTGTTTGCAAGTTTAAGAGATCTATATATGAACTTAAACAAGTTTTTCGACAATATCTTAAGTTTCATGATACTATTACTGCCTTTAGATTTAAAAAAAATAAACTTAATTTAAGTTTATATTTTTTATTCTATATGTATATGATATTTTACGTGAAACTAGTGATTTAAGTCTATTACATAATACTAAAAGCTATCTTTCAAAGAAATTGGAAATGAAGGATATGGGAGAAGCACACTATGTACTTGGAATTGAAATTTTTAGAGACAGGCCTAATAGTATTCTTGGTTTATCGCAAAAAGCTTTATATAAAGAAAGTTCTAGAAAGATTTCAAATGCAAAGTTGTTCTCCAAGTCTAACCCCTATAGTCAAAAGTAAAAAGTTTAATGAAAATCAATGTCCTCAAAATACTATTGAGAGACAACAAATGGAAAATATTCCTATAGGAAGCTTAATGTCTGTACAAACTTGCACACAGCCAAATATTAGTTTTGTTGTTGGAACACACAGTAGATTCCAAAGCAATCCGAGTTTATATTACTAGAAAGTTGCTAAAATGATGGTGCAGTATCTTCAAGGCACCGAACATTATATGCTCATCTACAAACATAGTGATCATTTGGAAGTTATTGGATACTTGGATTCAAATTTTATATGTTGTCAGGATTCTATGAAATCAACTTCTAGATATATATTTTTTATATTAGTTGGTGGAATTGTATTATGGAAAAGTATCAAGCAATCTATTATTACATCTTCAACTGTGGAAGCTGAATTTATAGCATGCCATGAGGCTACGTCTCAAGCAATTTGGCTGCAAAATTTTATTGGTGGATTTAAAATTGTTCATTCTATCTCTAAGCCTATTGTCATATATTATGACAATTCTACTACAGTTTATTTCTTCAAAAATAACAAATCCTCTATAAATCTAAGCATATTGAGTCAAGGTATCTTGTTGTGCATGAGAGAATACAACAACAAAAAGTGTCCATTACTCATGTGAACATTGAGATGATACTTACAAAATCTTTAACAAAACATTAGTGACAAAGAAATTTATGGTACATATTAGTTCTATGAGTCTTGCATGTAACACCCCACACCCTAGGTACCTAAATAGGATAGGATGTCGCTCCGTCCAAAGGAGCAGGGGTCTTTATAATGAGATACAAAAAGAAAAAAACGTCTAAGTAAAATTAAAGAAATAATCTCATTCAATCCGGAAGCAAAACTTGTAAAGTCTGAAAAATCAAAACTAACAAACGTCTCTTGAAATAATTTCAAACATAAATAAATAAATAAACTAAAGTTCATCTCCTAATACTTCACCTTGCTCAGTATAAGCAATTCCCTGAAATCATGATATAAAAGGTGTGAGATTGACATCTTATTAAGTCTCGTGTGTGTAAGTGTCAATTATAACCATTTCGTGCATGCAGGTTTATCAAAATCACAAAATCGTGTTTGCAAGTCAATTTCATTAATAACAGTTATACAAAGGAGCCTTGCTCAATGAATCCAAAATAACTCACAAGAAATCATCGTTTCATCATATTCATAATTCATTAGGTAGGAATTAGCAAATGATTCAACAATATAGTAACACAATCCATATCATGGTACCACCATAATAGCTTCCCAATGTATTCTTTCAACAATGGGCAGTGGAGGATCTATCCACTAGGTAAGATACTCCTCTATTTCTATACCTAATACTCTAGTTATCCAATCCGGATCAACAATGTCCACATGGACCAATATGCTAGCTCAGACAGCTTGACTATGCAGTACTGTCACCTCTCCAAGTTGAATTCATCTTCTGGAGGTGGCCTCCTACCAAAAGACTTACTTTTGCTCTTCAAAACTAGTACTACTAGCCTATCCCGGCTGAGTACTCAACGCTCCCCATTTAGGAGCAGAATCATTTTTTCCTTTTTCGAAAGTCTTTGATTAGCTTGATTGCAAAACGTGATTTTTCATAATAGCATTTCCAAATCGTTTAGTGATAGTGTAAGAAATCATTTTTGAGTTTGAGTAGTTGAAATTTGATAAACTCATTTAGAAAGTAAAACATCCATATTTCCAACCCATGTATCAAAACACAATGTAACTCATCATGTTTAGCTAACATTTCAGTCTTCTTGTCAACATATCATATTGACATCAATTCTAAATAACATTGTAAAAAGTGCTTACAAACATGTAACATTTATCAAAACGGTTATGTATGGACTTATTTGGATAAATCAATAGCTAGACCCAACTCATTCGATTGCTCTTATTTCCACTCCTTCCTTATCTAGAGCAAATAATTCCATAATTAGGATTCAATCATTCCATCTACTATTTCATACAATATGACTTCTCATGATCTCATTAATCACCTAATTCATCCATGATATCTAAGTACTTTAATTCATTAGATCACATGTATAACTTCCCTTTGCCATGCTATTGATCATAACTATGTATTGATCTAAATCAATTCACCATATGACAACAATTATATTCAACTAGCTTAAAATCATCATAAACAACCCCATAAACGTTAAAAGATCTCATCTTTGCCAACCTAAAATAGAGCTAAATTCATCATGACAAGATACATCAATGTCCAATCTCATACATGCTTTGTCTATGGCTTACATCAACATATTCATCAAACTAGTTCATTCATCCTTTCATGCTAAACTCCATACTCATTCATAAGCCAATATTTTAAAGATTAAGACCATTTAAATTAGTAATGATAGGATCTTAATTACCTCTTAGCGATCTAGACTTAAAACACGGCAACTCCTTATTAACTAGCTTAAGTTCACGGCAACTCCTTGTTGACTAACTTGAGTCCAATCGATAGTTGAAGAGATTGGTCCGCTTAGATGACCTTGATCGAGACTCACCAAGAAAGGGATAAAATCAATCCCTTAGGGACGTGATTTAAGGGAGGAAAAAGGAAAAAAATGGAGTAAGAGATGAATAGAAGAGTTAAAGATCAATTACCTTGTAGCGAGTTTCGGTTTTGGCTTTGTTCTTAGGGTAGGCTGTCCGAATTTTTGTGTAGGTTGCAGGCTGGTTGTTTCATGAGTTTGAGGGGCTAAGAGGGTAGGAATTTCATGGTTTGTTGGATACGGAAGTCTAGGGTTTGGTGTTTAGATGTTTGGAGGAGTTCTACCTTACTATGGTTGCTCGATTACAAGAGAAAAGTTGGACAGCTTTGGTCCTTCTTTGGGAGCCGAAACTGGACAGTAGTTTAGGGTTGGTTGCTACTGTATTTTTGCAGCTTTTGATGGCTGAAAATTTGGACAGAAAGTGGGAAGAAATCTGGTTGGTTTTCGGTCTCCAAGATGGCAAAAATAAGAGAAGAAAAAGGAGTCTTTGTGTAGCTGTTTTTGCTCGATAATTAGAGAGGTTTTTGTATAGGTTTTTGGCTGAAAATTTCATGCAAAATAGAGCTGATTGTGGCCGAAATTCTGGAGGTATTGGTGAGAGAATTCTGATAGTTTTTTGCTACAACCAAATCCTAATTGGTTAAGGTTTTCTTTGTTAACCCTAGCTAAGTTTTGGAGAGTTTTAGTTGAACTATATTTGCTCTATTGTGTGGCGGCAGCTTTGAGGAAATTTCCCAGAAAAATATAGAATGAAATTAGGTTATCTATTTAAAAAATAATTTAATTAATTCCCTATATTAATATGAGTAATTTAAATAGCTATTAAATAGTTATTTTATAAGAAAAATTCTGGTTTCCTAATTCCCTTGAAGCTACCCGAATTTCTTCTTTCTTTTTCCCCAAATTTTCGAAAATCTTTATCCAAGAGATAAATACTTCATTTAAAATTCAGATTTTATCTTTTTATTTCTTTTTTAAAAATTATTTGAAGAAAATTAAATATGGAGATTAATCTCCTTGAGAAGTGGCGGCTACCACATTAAAACAATACATATAGATTTTCATATATTTTATCTCTTAATATATTACTTAGATACAACTATTAAAAAACTAGATTAGTAATATTTAAAATTCTCTAAAAGATTATGATAAGATATTGAAAATAAAAATTAAATTTATTCTCAAATATTTTATAAAATAATTCCTAAGATAAATCACACTCCTAATTTTTAGGAAATTGGTTCCAAGGTGGCGGCAACCCTAGGGAGTTTCGACTAAGGATAAAGAAAAAAAAATTAGGGAAGAAAAAAATAAAAGAAATGAAAGGATTTGAAATAGTTAAGATTCGAACTCAAACCCATCAAGAATTAAGCTTTATCCACTAAACCACATTAATTCTTGGTAAATATTTTCCTAATAAATTTATTTGATTCCTACTCACTTGCTCCATCCTCTTTCTAATAAATTCTCCTCAATAAAATAAAACTCAACTAACTCAAATAACACGACCACTTCAAGAATAAATTAATTCATGCAACAACAAACTGATATTTTCTTGAAAATAGTTCAAGTCATCAAAGGTAGTATAAAACAATGTGATATGCATAACTTTTCCCCACATACTAAAGCTGGTCTAATACGGGGTATTACATTGCAAGTACTTTGTAGTATAGGACACATAAATGGTGATGTTATTTCTTTAATTGTATGTACACATTATTGTTTATTGCTAAATAGAAATAATATTCGGATCAAATAAGTTTTCTTCCTCATTTCTACTTGTCTACAAAATGTTACTAAAACGTGATGCATTGAAGGAAATATATCTATTGATATATAACTGCCATGATCTATTTTAGTAACTAAGTAGGATAAATAAAGGTTTTTTTTGGTGGCCACTTATAAATTGACTCTTATCTTGTAAGTCTACGTAGTCATTTGTCCAAGTGGGAGGATGTTGGTTAAGTGGACTTCCAGACCACTAAACCATTATAACATATTAAACATAATTGCCCACAAGTTATTGGAATACTGGTTAGGAAAGTTGTAACATCTACATTGAAAGACCACTACCTTATCTTGTGAATTTGGAGGATAAGTTATAAAAGTTACAAGAGTTATAAGGAGTAAGATTAAATGAGCCCCTAATAATGATCTATGATGGAAAAGGTTACCTAATTCTTCTATAAATAATGCCCTTGGTCCCTCTTTCCACTCAGTTATTTTGTGTGTTATCCCATCACTATACACAAACATATAAGAGAGTTGGAAGAAGGAAGATCAAGTGCCTACCTTGATAATCATGTCTCAAGGAAATTCTAATAAGTTGTTATATATTATAGTATTTGTAAGGTGTGACTAATGATCCTTACTTTTCTAATACAAAGTACCCTGTCATATAGCTTTTTGAGCGAAAGTATCTAAGGATTGAATTATTCATCATAGGGTTTTATGAAGACATGAATTTGATTCTAGATTATTATGAGTAAGTTAACATTAAGGAGAAGACAACAAAAAGGAAGTTAACATTAAGTTCAATTTATATTTCTATCAAGAGACGTACATATATTAACCAGCATGAGTGCATGGTCTAATTTTTTGTCAACCAACTGGCATATTAAAAAAATTATAAGCAAAAAATAGTTTCTAGATGGAGGAATTATCTTATTTCTTCATTTCAAATACCAAAAAGCAATATCATGGAAAGTCAACTTTTTGCTTAAAATACAATACTTAGTCCAACTATTACACACTATTTGAATCTTGAACAGATTGCACACTGCCGGCTTTTGCATGTCAACTCTTTAACCCAAACCAACCTAAACAAGGCTTCCGTCAACAATTGCACAGTATATCAATTTTGAACAGATAAACTGCCAACTTTTGTATGTCAACTCCTCTAAATAATGACTAGACCCACACCAGTAACCTCATCTCTACACCGATAGGTAGACAAGTGGATTTGTAATCATAAAAATAGTATACTTTAGGGGGGGGGGGGGGGCTGAATGTCAAATCAATTGATGCCACAAAGAACAACTTGCAAACGATCAATGCTCCAATTACAATTTGAACTTCAGGAAGTCTCCCACTTTACCTTCTTCATATATTTAAAAGCTAAGTTGGTCATATGTGTCAAAATTGAATTCAATTTCTTCACATAAACTAACAGAATGCAACAATTCATCAGATGGAAGAGACAAAGTGGACAAAATTCTAAGGTTCATATGGCAATGAGAAAAAAAAAAAAAGCGAAGTTCAAATGAGAAAATAAGAACTTTTTCTTCCAATGACGAAGTGAAATTAACCTTTTAAACAAACTAAGAAACACAATTCAAATCCAATTATGGGCAATTTAATAAACAATGTTGTCTAAATGATGCAAGAAAAGGTAATCTACTTGAGAAATTTTAAGACAATTATTTAGTTAAAAAATTCAACAGTAAGAAATCCCAATGCAAAATAACTGTCATCTTGTGAGCCATATACTCAGATTGTATCCAGTCCAAAAAAATATCAAGTTTTTATTATTATGCTACAAAAATCAACAAAAACAATTTCTATCAATTGCATATATAGCAATTGCAATATTATTTCTCTTATATAGCAATATATATTAT
Organism: Voacanga thouarsii; assembly: GCA_026120185.1. NCBI lineage: Eukaryota > Viridiplantae > Streptophyta > Magnoliopsida > Gentianales > Apocynaceae > Voacanga > Voacanga thouarsii. The sequence goes on along the minus strand of JANUWF010001213.1, from coordinate 2,410,275 downwards.
AGTAGATGGTGTAACTTTAAAAGGGTGAGTAAAATAAGAGAAATTATTTTTTCTTTCTTTCCCAACATGGTATCAGAGCCCTAGGAATTTCTTGGAGTTTTTCTACGTCTTTGGGCAGCCATTATTGCTGACTTTTCTCAGCCGTCATTACTGTTTTTTCCTCAGCCTTCATTGCTGACTTTTCAACTCACTCAGCCTTTATTGCTGTTTTTATAATACGACATGTCAGTCTTTGACATCATTGTTTCTAGCCAGTCCAATTCATCTGCAGACTCCAATTCTGTTCAGAAGATTGGAGATTTTCAGAATGTTCGGGCATCCTATAGAATCAATGGGAAGAATTATCTCAAGTGGTCTCAATTCATCTACACATACCTCAAGGGCAAAGGGAGACTTGATCATCTTCTTAGCTCAAGACCTGCGAAAGAAGACCCAGCGTTTGAAGCCTAGGCCAAAGAGGATTCGATGATCATGTCCCGGTTATGGGATTCCATGGATCTCGTGATTAATGACATGTGTATGTTTTTTACCACAGTAAAGGAGATACGGAAGTTTATTCGTTGCACGTACTCAAAGGCTGATGATGCTGCCCAAGTGTATGAGATCAAGGTCAAAATCAGAAGAACAAAACAAGAAGACAAATCAGTCACAGAGTATGCAAATTTGTTGCAAAATATGTGGCAAGAACTTGATCATTACCGAGTTTTCAACATGAAATCTCCTAAAGATGCTGCAGTTTTAAAGAACTTCATAGAGCAGAATTGTGTCTATGATTTTTTGGCAGGCTTGAACCTAGAATTTGACTAGGTTAGGGTTCAAATCCTCAGCAAGGAAAAAACCCCAACCCTAGAAGTAACAATTTCACTCGTTAGAACCGAGAAAAGCAGGAGAAGCGTCATGCTCGAGTAAAAAATGGTGGACGGATCAACCTTGGTAGCTTCTCATCTTGAGAAAGTAAAGGTGGACAAATCTAAACAAATTAGCAAAGAAACTCAATGGAGAGAAAGCAGAGATAACTTATGGTGTACCCACTGTTAGAAGCCTAGGCACACCAATGAGAACTGCTGGAAGCTGCATGGCAAGCCATCAAGCCATGAATAGGGAACTCGTGGAGGTCAGCCAAGGTCTCGAGCACACTTAGCAAAACAGCCTAACGCAAATGAAGGTTCTAAACATTTAGAAACAGGGACACTCAACAGTGAGGAGATTGAGAAGATAAGAACCCTGTTCGAATCTCTTAGTAAGACCTCTGGAGCGTGCTCCTTGGCCCTCTCAGGTAAACCTTCACTTTCTATTTGTATGAATGCCTCAAATAAGTATTATGCCCATTCTTGGATAATTGACTTAGGTGCCGCAGACCATATGACTCACTCCTCATAATTTTTCCACACCTATACCCCGTGTCCAAGTAATAAGAAAATTGTAGTGGCAAATGGTTCTTTAGCTACTGTTGCAGGGCTAGGAGATGTTTATTTTACACCTTCTCTTATTCTTAAAAATGTTCTTCATTTGCCAAAATTGTCCGCCAATCTTGTTTCCATTCAAAAGCTCACTCATGACCTTAAATGCCATGCTGTTTTCTCGTCTTCTTACTGTGTTTTTCAGGATCAGGGCTCGGGGAGGAAGATTAGACTTGCTAAGGAAAGGGGCGGTCTCTATCATCTCGAATCTTCTCCGAAAATCATGAATAATTTGTCTGTGTCCTTTTTTAGTCATTTAAATAAAGACGTCCTTTGGCTTCATCATTTTCGCCTTGGTCATCCTTCTTTTAGAGTCCTAAAGGCTATGTTTCTTGGTTTATTCAAAGGATTCGATATTGCAGATTTTTATTGTGACATTTGTGAATTGGCAAAACACACTCGTGTACCTTTTCCTATTAGCAATCACAGACTCATCCATTCCATTTGATCCACAGTGATATTTGGGGCCCCTATGCTATTTCAAATGTTACTAGGGTTCGTTGGTTTGTTTCATTGATTGATGATTGTACTCAGGTCACCTAGCTCTACTTACTCAAACATAAATCAGATGTTAGCATTGTTATTCTTCAGTTTCATTCCATGATTCAAAATCAATTTGGGGTTACCATTAAAAAATTCAAGTCGGACAATGCTAAAGAATATTTCAACCAAAATTTGTCACCCTATTTTCAAAACCAGGGAATCATTCATGAATCATCTTGTGTTGACACCCCTTAACAAAATGGTGTTGCTGAAAGGAAAAATGGACACTTGCTGAATACAACCCGAGCTTTATTGTTCCACGGGAATGTTCCAAAAACCTATCGGGGAGAGGTTGTTCTTACTGTTGCATACATGATAAATAGACTTCCCTCACGCGTTTTAGACAATAAAAGCCCCATGGAGACCTTTAACATCTTTTATCCCCACTTCAGAACATCAAATGGACTCATACCCAGGGTATTCGGTTGTACTGCATTTGTTCATGTCCATAGTCAACATCGAGGGATGTTAGATCCCCGCGCAATTAAGTGCGTCTTTCTGGGCTATTCCCCGACACAACGGGGGTATAAATGCTACAATCCTTCTTCTAGAAAATTCTATGTCTCAGCCGATGTCACCTTCATAGAAAACAATCTATATTTCTCTAAGTCCTATCTTACAGGGGAGATATCCGTAATGGAAGATAGTCCTTTTGAGTCATTTGAAACCCTTGATCTACCATCCTCCAGTCCATTTTCCATTAATCCTCCAGTATCCAACCCCAAAACTATAGAACCCATACCTCCCAGTCCAGTGTCTCCCAGTACAATACCTATACTTCCAAACAGTCCTACATCTTCCAGATCAATGTCCACCAGTCCAGCACCCAACCGAGAAAATGCACTCTTCTCTCTTATCCTAACTCGTGTTATTCGTGATTCTCTGAGATTTTCAAAGGTGTATTCCAGAAGAGCAACTATCCCATACCAAACCCAAGTCCAAGAATCCAACTCAAATTCTTGTAATGAGTCCACAGTAAGAACTGATCCTTCTCAGCATATTCAATCAAGTGACACACTAACATATGATTCCCATCTTCCCATTGCTATTCGAAAAGGCACTAGGGAATGCACCAAGCTACCACTATATCCATTATCTCATTATGTGTCACTCAAACACTTATCACCATTCCACAAAAAATTCATTGCTAGCCTAAACACCATTTATATCCCTAATACTGTGTCCGAGGCATTGTCAAAAAGGGAATGGAGGAACGCAATGAGAGAGGAAATGGATGCATTAGAGAAGAATCGAACATAGAGGATTGTTGAGAAATCAAAAGGAAAAAACATAGTTGACTATAAGTGGATTTTCACTTTAAAATACAAAGTTGATGGATCTCTTGAGAGATATAAAGCAAGATTAGTTGCCAATGATATACTCAAACTTATAGAGTTGATTACCAGGAGACATTTGCCCCAGTAGCAAAAATGAATACTATCATAATTTTGTTATCCTTGGCAGCTCACTTTAATTGGCAACTTCTGCAGTATGATATGAAAAATGCCTTCCTACATGGAGACCTACAAGAAAAAATTTACATGAACATTCCACCGGCTTTAAAGAAGACAAAGGGAACAAAGTTTGCAGACTGAGAAAGGCACTCTATAGACTAAAGTAATCTCCAAGGACATGGTTTGGTAGATTCGCCAAGGTAATGAAAGGTTCAGGATATAAACAGAGTCAAGGTTATCACAATCTCTTTATCAAGCATTCGGCTAAAGAGGAAGTGACTGCACTCCTAGTTTATGTCGATGACATTATTGTGACCGAGAATGATGAGAAGGAGAAATTGAAATTGAAGGAATGATTTATCAGAGAATTTGAAATAAAGGAACTTGGAAGATTGAAGTATTTCCTTGGTGTTGAGGTAGCATATTCTAGACAAGGAATCTTTAAATCTCATCAAAAGTATATGGTCGATCTTTTGAAAGAATTGGGAAAACTTGGGTGTAAACCAATCTCTACTCCAATGGACTTAAATTAGAAACTTGGAGAAGCCAAAAAAGAATCAGCCGTTGACAGAGGGATGTACAAGAGGTTAGTAGGAAGACTTATATATCTTGTTCACACTTGACCCGATATAGCATATTATATGAGCGTGATCAGTCAGCTCATGCATAACCCAAGAGAATTGCATCTACAATATGCATATAGGATACTTCATTACTTAAAAGGCAATCCAGGAAAAGGAATTCTGTTAAAAAAGAATGGCAATCTTACTCCAGAAGCTTATACAGATGCGGACTACGCGGGGTCTTTGGTGGATAGGAGGTCAACTACAAGCTATTGAACATTCCTTGGAGGTACTTTGGTAACGTGGAGAAGCAAGAAACAGAATGTTGTGGCTAGATCATCAGCAGAAGCAAAATTCAAAGCAATTGCTCAAAGCTTGTGTGAGGTGCTGTGGTTGAAGATTATCCTAAATGACTTGAAGATTAAAAGGGAAGGTCCTATAAAACTCTATTGCAACAATAAATTAGCAATCAATATTGCTCATAATCCTATACAACATGATAGGACTAAGCATATGGAGATTGATCGGCATTTTATTAAGGAAAATCTTGAAGAAGGACTAGTGTGCATGTCATATGTTCCATTAGGAAATCAACTAGCAGATGTTTTAACGAAAGGACTTAGTAGTTTGAATTTCCATAAGATAATTTCCAAGTTGGGAATGGATGATATATATTCCTCAGCTTGAGGGGGAGTGTTAAGTTGTATATTAGCTGTCACCTAGGTGTATATTATTGTGTAGTTGAATTAGAGATGTAGTTGATATCCTTCATATCAGGGAATATGGAAAGATTTAGTTTCCTATTATTTCTCTTGTATAGCAATATATATTATAGTAGATGGTGTAACATTAAAAAGGTGAGGAAAATAAGAGAAATTATTTTTTCTTTCTTTCTCAACAAGAAATTCAGGCAAACACGACTGATTCTTGACATGACAGCAGCCATTTGCGCAATATAGTAATCAATTAGAAGTTGATATCCATGTTTTACAAAAAGGAGCTTTTCTAGCAAGCGGGCTTAGATCATTCTTATGCATTAATTCTCTGCCATATTTAAATTGGAAACCATCTTCATTGGTCAACTCAATTGCCATAGTTGAAGCTAAAAACACATAGCAAATTTTGCATGGGTTCAACATCTTTTGACTACAATGCTTCTATAAATACCTAAGGCTAGTTATTCTTGCTTCTGGGCATTCCATGGATTGCTAATGAAGTTCTTGACAACTCAATAGACCTGGACGCGTTGCTTGATTTCAAGCTCAAAATAACCAGTGATCCTCTAGGTTCTCTCAGTTCCTAGAACACATAAGTAGACTTTTACCAATGGCATGGTGTTACATGCAGCCGCCAATGTCAATGGGTCATCAGGTTGAAATTGATGAGTTAGAAGTTAACGGGCAGAATATCAACACACATTGGAAATTTAAGTTTTCTTACCTCACTGAATTTGGAGAACAATAGTTTCATTCAATAGATCCTATCCGAGCTTGGCCGTCTAAGAAGGCTAAACCATCTATTGCTGCAAAACAATTCAATCAATGGTCAAATCCCTACAAGCATTTCAGGTTATACTGAGCTTGTTCAGATCACAGTTTCTTTCAATAAGCTAGGAGGAGCACTTTCTTGGGAGCTTGGTTCTTTGTCAAAACTAGAATACTTAACAGTTAGTATAAATAATTTCACTAGTGAGATATCTTCTTCCTTCAGCAATCTTTCATCACTTAGGGCTTTTGCTGTAACACTGAATAATCTTGAATGTGAGATTCCCCAATCCTTTTGGCTAGATAACAAGCTTAGAAGTTCTGGCATTGGGTGGGAATTGGATATCTGGTACCTTCCTTCCCTCCATCTTCAATCTATCCACAATAACAAGTATTGACATAGGAAATAACCAATTCCATGGAGCTCTTCCTTGACATTTGGGAAACACATTACATGTTCTTGCTCATTTAAGCATTTTTAGAACCTTTTTACAGGATGAATCCCTCTTTCACCGTCAAATGCATCAAACCCGGTATACCTTGCCCTTAGGAATAATTCTCGTTTCGGAGAGGTACCTAATTTTGAAAAGTTGCATATGCATTCTCAGTTAAGCATGGAAAGTAACTCTCTTGGCAACAATCAAGAAAATGACTTAAATGGCGTGTCATCTTTGACAAATGCAACTAACCTGAAAGTATTGGGATCAAATAGTAACAATTTAGGAAGAAAGTTGCCTGACGCCGTCAGAAATACGTCATGTAGCCTCAAATGGTTATCTCTTTCAAATAATCAAATAAGTGGAAGCATCACGCCTAGAATTGGAAATTTTGTTAACTTGGAAGTTCTAAAGTTTAAAATAATCAATTCAAAAGTATAATCCCTGTTGAAATTGGACAGCTTCAAAACCTACGAACACTGGATTTATCTAGAAACATGTTCTTAAGAAACATTCCACACTCTCTAGGAAATTTGAGTTTCTTGATTGATATTTTCCTTAATGAAAATTAGCTGGATCATGAAATACCATAAGTTTGGGAATCGCCAAAATTTGCTTGGACTAGATCTTTCTCAAAACAGGCTAAATGGATCAATACCTAGAGAAATTTTTGGTATCTCTTGTTTGGTCAGTATAGATCTTTTGAAAACCAACTGGATGGTTCTCTTCCTCAGGAGTTGGGAATATAGATAATCTTAAATAATTGAATAATTCAGTAAATAACTTAAATGGTGTAATTCCTTCACTTCTTGGCAGCTGTATAAAATTAGTAGTCCTAATTACGGATAGAAACTTATTAGAAGGTGTTATTCCTTCATCTTTCATTTCTTTGAGAGGACTTCAAATTCTAGACCTTTCATACAATAATCTGCCTGGGAAAATTCCAAGGTACTTTCAGGACTTCAACTTGCAACTTCTAAATCTATCATTAAATGACTTTGATGGTAAGTTACTAGTAAAAAGTGTGTTTAGGAATTTGAGTATTGTATCCCTCACTAGAAACCCTAAACCCTAAACCCTGCGAATGTGTACTTGCCCTACAGTTTTCAAATGCAACTCTGGAAAACTAAGAAATTTGGGATAAGTTTAACCTTAAAGCTCATAGTCTCTACTATCTCTCAGCTTTTGGGGATGTATTGGTTATTGGTTTTTTGTTATTAATGTGCTTAAGAAGAGCGAAGACCATGACTTCTTCAGATTCCTTTAGATCCAGCCCTAGAAAGCTTCTTATCAGAATCTTATCAAGGCTACTGATGGATTCATGCTTTTCATGCAAGACTTCATGCATATTAGCCATCACTATAAGGTCAACCTTATTTAAATCAGTAAAGTTAATCCTTAAATACCTCTTTGACGGCACAAAAAAAGCAAAGGTGGTGCCTTTGGTGCTTGATAGAGTTTACTTTGGAAAGAAGAGTCGAGTGGTGGCTCTTGGTTTCCTTGATTCGAAGATCACGAGATGATAGGGGTATAGTCCCTTTGGTTCGAAATTTAGGAGAAAAGAAGAAGAATTGAATAAAAGTTGAAGAGGTTTGAAGAGTTGCTTACCTTGCTCTTAGGTTTCGATTTTGGTGGAAATTGGTGCTATTTTGGCCAAGTTATTGGAGGGGGTTGGTGGATGGAATTTCTAGACAGAAGAGGGTGTTTAGGGTTTAGTAGAGTTTGATCTTGCTTTAGTCTCTTGATCACAAGAAGGAAAAGATGATAGTTGTTGTCCCTATTGCTGTAGCCGAATTCCAGCAAGGTTTAAGGGGGTTTAGGGCTAGTTTTTTATGGCTGTTTTTTGGTTGTTATTATGGCTAAAATAAGGGAGGAAAAGATGAGAAAAGATGTAACACCCCACACCCTAGATACCTAGATAGGGCAGGATGTCGCCTCGTCCAAAGGACCAGCGGTCTTTATAACAAGGTACAAAATAAAACAAGAACTACTAAATAAAATTAAAAGAATAATTCCATTACATCCGAAAGCAAAAATTATACAAGTCTAGAAAATCAAAACTAACAAGCGTCTCTTGAAATAAATTCAAAACACAACTAAATAAATAAATTGGAGCTCAACCCTAGCTTTGCCCCGCTCACTGAAAGCAATCCCCAAAAATCATGATATAAAAGGTGTGAGATTGACATCTCAGTAAGTCTCATGTGTGCAAATGTCAGTTATAACCATTTCATGTATGCAGGTTAATCAAAATCACAAAATCGTGTTTGCAAGCCAATCTCATCAACGACAGTCATACAAAGGAGCCTTGCTCAATCAATCCAAAACAGTTCACAATAAATCACTGTTTCATCACATTCGCAATTCATTAAATATGGATTAGCAAATGATTCAACAATATAATAACATAATCCATATCATGGTTACTACCATGATAGCTTCCCAATGTATTCTTTCAACAAAAGACGGTGGGGAATTCACCCACTAGGTGAGATACTCCTCCATCTCTACACCCAATATTTCGGTTGTCCAATCCGGATTAACAATGTCCACATGAACCAATATGCTAGCTAAGACCGGCCTGACTAAGTAGTATTGTTGCCTCTCCAAGTTGAGTTCATCTTCTGGAGCTGGCCACCTGCCAGAAGACTCACTCTTACTCTTCAAGACTAGTACTACTAGCCTACCCCCGCTGAGTATTCAACGCTCCCCATTCAGGGGCAAAATCATTTTCCCTTTTCTGAAAGTCTTGATTAGTTTGATTGCAAAACGTGGTTTTTGTAATAGTGTTTTCAAACCGTTTGACAATGGTTTAAGAAATCATTTTCGAAGTTGAACAATTAATATTTAGCAAACTCGATTTGAAAATAAAGCATCCACGTTTCCAATCCAAATCTCACAGCAATCCAACATAACTCATCATTTTTAGTCAATGCTCAATCCTTGTGTCAAAACATCATATTGACACCAATTCCAAATAACATCGTAAAAATTGTTTGCAAACAAGTATCATTTATCAAAACAGTTATGCAGGGACTTACTTGAATATTTTCAGCAATTAACCACAGCAATGTTCGTCCTCTCTTTCACTTTCTTCCTTATCTAGAATCAACGATTCTACAATTAGGACCCAAAGGTTATTCCACTATCATCATGCATCATGAATCCGAATGATCATATTAACTCTCTAAGTCATTTATGGCAGCTAGATAGACTATTTCATTAAATCATCACCATAGCTACCCATGATCAAGTATCTCATCATTATGCATGCTTATAGACAAATCAAACCATCTATATAACGACTTCCATACTCAATTACCATTAACTTCCTTTATGAACCCTAATTGCATCAAAAGATCTCATCTTTGTTCAACATACACGAGATCTAGATCATTATAATAATATTTATCCATATTCAATGTCATATATGCCTAGTTCATCATATTGCACTATTAAACTCAGCAATCTAATCAAATCATGCTTCCATGCTAGGCTTCATGCATATTATTCCCTCCATACATTCCACCCTAATCTAATTTAGAGGGGTTAAGCCTCAATTACCTCTTAGGCGGCACAACAAGAGCAAAGGTGGCACATTTGATGCTTGCTTGGGTTCGCTTGAGGGAGAGAGTCGATTGTTCCCGTTTTGGCTTCCTTGGTTCGAAGGTCACTAGGGATAGGGTAAATTAGTCCCTTTTAATCGAGATTTAGGAGAAGAAGATGAAAAGAATTGAAGGGGAGTTGATGAAGAGTTGAGGAGTTACTTACCTTAGAGTTGGTTTTCAACTTTGATGGAGTTTTGGTGCTGTTTTGGCCTAGATGTGGAGGAGGGTTGGCGGCTGTAATTTCTGAGCAGAAGAGGGTGTTTAGGGTTTGTTTGAGGTTGATTAATGAAGGAGATAGGTTAGGTTGAGGTGCTTTAGGGTTTAGGTGTTTGAAGAAGTTTTGGTCTTGCTAGGGTTCCTTGATCATAAGAGAAAATTGTTCGGCTTTGGTGTTCCCTATGGCTGCCGAGATTTTGGAGGGAATTTAGGGTTGATTGCTACTGTGTTTGTGAAGCTAAGGGTGCCAAGATTCTAGACATTAAGGGAGGAAAAAAACTGATTGGTTTTGGGTCCCTATAATAGCGAAAATAGAAGAGGAAGAATGGGCCTTTGCAGCTGTTTTTCTACTTGATAGCTAGGGAACTTTTGTGCAGATTTTGTGCTGGAATTTATGGGTGAATTAGGGCTGAAGGTGGCTGAAAATCTAGAGGAAAAGGAGAATGATTTCTGGGTTTTTTTTTTTTTTTTTGGTTATATCCAAATCCTAATTGGTTAAGGCTTTCTTAGTTAACCTTAGCTAGGTTTTGGAGAGTTTTTGGTAGGTTATTTCTCTTCATTATGGCGGCAGTTTTGAGAGAATTTTTCAGAAAATCTTAGAAAATAATTAGGTCATCTAATTAGGAAATAGTTTAATTAATTCCCTATATTAAATTGGGTAATAGCTATTAAATAGTTATTAGGTAATAAAAATTCTGGTTTCCTATTCATATCTACTTAAATTTTCCCTAAGGGCTTCGAAAATTCCTGAATTTATCCAAGAGATAAATACTTTATTTAAATTCACTTCTAAGCCTTTTATTTCCATCAAGAAAATATTATTTGAAAGAAGATAAAATATGGGAATTTATTTCCTTGAAAATAGTACCTATATGCTTTCCTATATATATTTTTCTCTACTAATATATATCATTTAGATATTGCTAAAAGACAATATAGTTTAGTAATCTTTAAAATTCTCTAAAAGATTATGATAAGATATTAGAAACAAAAATTTAATTTGTTCTCAATTATTTTGTAAAATAATTTTCAAATAAATCACTCTCCTAATTTATTTTGCTCTTCTTAGGAAATTAATTTCCTAGTGGTGATTCTCCTAGGGATTTCGACCAAGCTAAGGAAATATTAGGGAAGAAGCGAAAAAAAAATAAGAGAACGAAAAGGATTTGAAATAACTAGGATTCAAACCCAAGCCCACCAAAGAACACACACCGAGCTCTATCTACTAAACCACATTAATTCTTAGCAAACATTCTCCTAATAAATTCCTTTAATTCCTACTCACTTACTCCATCCATTTTTCTAATAAATCCCCTTCAATAAAATAAAACTTAACTACCTCAACCACTTCAAGAGCAAATTAATTCATGCAACAACAAATTAATATTTTCATGAAAATAATTCAAATCATCAAATGTGGTTTAACTCATTATGACATGCATGACTTTTCCCCCACTTACCAAAAATGGTCTAACTTTGGGTATTACAAAAGAAGCTGCCTTTTGGTTCTTGTGTTGGCCATAAATTGGAGAAGAGATGTGATGGCTTTTTGGTAGTGTTTTTTTTTAGCTAAAACAAGAGAAATTTGGAGGACAATGCTGCTGGGATTGTGTGTGTGTGTGTGTGTGTGTGTGTGTGTGTGGCCAAAAATTGATGGGAAGAGGAGGAAATTTCTGGTTTTTTATTAGCTTAATTGAACCTTGATTAATTAGGATTACTTAGGGAAGTTTCCCCCCTTTATTTAGGGAACTTGAAAGGAAATAAAAACTCATCAAGGTGGCAGCTAGGGTTGGTTTTATTCCAGAAAATTCAGTTAATAAAAATGGGATGTTGATCCAATAATTAATTTAGGTAATGCCCTAATTTATTTTAGGCAAAAATAACTAATTGAGGAATAATTATATTAGGTGATAAAATCTAAATTCTTGGAATAAAGCTGAAATTTCCTTTCCTTAAACACTAACTTTCGAAAATGCCATAAATCTTGGGAGAATATTTATTTCCTTCAAAGCTTTGGACAAGATCTCTTTATTTCCAAATAACTCTTTTAGAGGGAACAACTTTGGGAAACTTTCCTTCTTTTGAAAGTAGTAGCTATAATATGGTTTCCAAAAGAAACGTTCCTATAATCTTCTTTCCATAATGAAACCCTTGAGTAAGATCCTTGGAAAATTCTAGATGATAAAATAATTAAACTTCCTAAAAGTTTGAAATAAAATATTAATGAGAGAATATTAGGAATTTAATTTTTATTAAATTCTTTTTAATAAAACCTAAAATAATCAAAACCCCCTATTTTAGGAAATTGGAAAATAAGAAGGCAGCAGCCCCTAGGATTTTCGGCCAAGGGAAGGAAATGGGAAAGGGTTTGCAAGAGTTGGGATTCGAACTCAAGTCATCAAAGAATACACACCAAGCTCTAACCACTATTCCACAATAATTCTTGGTAAATATTCTCCTAATAAATTTCTTTGATTCCTACTCACTTGCTCCATCCTCTTTCTAATAAATTCTTTTCAATAAAATAAAACTTAACTAACTCAAATAACACAACAATTAATTCATGCAACAATAAACTGATATTTTCATGAAAATAGTTCAAATCATCAAATGTAGTATAAAATAATATGACATGCATGACTTTTCCCCACATACTAAAGGTGGTCTAATATGGGGTATTACAAATACCCCGTTTAAAATCACTTTTATTATATGGGGAAAGTCATGCATGACATAACATTTTATATGACATTTGATAACTTGAACCATTTTCATGAGTATATGTGATCTATGAGTTGGTTAGTTTATGAATTTATTTGATATAATTGTTGGAGGACTTGTTTGTAGTCTAGTAGTTAAGGCTTGGTGTTTATTTCTTGGTGGACTTGGGTTTTTATTTTATGAGTATTATTAGAAGGGAAATGGAGTAAGTGAGTGGGAGTTGAGGGAATTTGATAAAGAAATATTTAAACAAGAGTTGTTGTGGTATAGTGGTTGAAGCTAGAATTGTTGTGGTTTAGTGATTAAAACAAGAGTTGTTGTGATTTAGTAGTTGAAACAAGAGCTATTGTGGTGTAATGGTTGAAACTAGAGTTGTTATAGTTTAGTGGTTGAAGCTTGGTGCTTAATACTTGGTGACTTGAGTTCAAATCTCAACTCTTGCAAACATTTCCATTCTTATTTTTCAAAGTTCTCTTAAGCTAAACAAAAACCAGTCACACACACACACATACTCACGAAAATTCCAGCTTCCCTTACTCTCAAATTCTCCTTTGATTTTAAGCAAAAATCACAGCACAAGACCCCAATTTTTCATTCCCTATTTCTGCCCAAAGCTAAACCAGAAATTAGCCTATACTTTTCTCATTTTCCTCTCATTATCTGGGCCACTTTAGCATCCTAGACCACAGTCATAAACTCCTTCTATTCACTGTAGTTTGGGCTAAACCAAGAAGAGCAAAGGCTGCCATTTTTCCCTTGTTTGTTCAGGAGTCCAAAACAAGGTGTAGTCCTTCCAAACAACAAAACACCTAAACCTAACCTATACTCTTCATCAAAACAGCCACCAATCAAACCCTAAACCTTTCTTCTACACAAAAAAAATAGCCACATTTTCTCTCCAAGATTTCGATCATCACAACTCCAATCACCACCAAAATTGAAACCTAAGAGCAAGGAAAGCAACTCTTCAACTCTTCATCAACTCGACCTCAATTCTTCTCATATTCTTCTCCTAAATCTCGATCAAAAGGGATTGATTTACACTCCCTTATTTTTTGTGATTTTCAAACAAGAAGAATTAAAGGACCCAATCATCTCTTCCGCTCAAGTAAACTCAACCGATCACCAAGGAGCCACATTTGCTTCCTTGTCTTGTCTATCCAAGAGGTATTTGGGGAAAAGTCATGCATGTCATCTCTATTGATTTTAATGAAGCTGATTTTATAGTGATGTTATTATGTATAAAGTATAGCATGAAAAGTACGAATGGATAGGATGGTTGAGTTTGATAGAGTAATAGTTGATCTAGGTGAATATAGGGTGAAATATAATGATATCATGTTATGTTGGATCTAGATCTATCTTATAGTTGGTTAAAGATGAGATCTTTTGATTCATATGGGGTTATTATGTAACACCCCACACCCTAAGTATCTAGATAGGGCAGGATGTCACCCCATCCAAAGGACCAGGGGTCTTTATAACGAGGTACAAAAGGAAAAGACGGCTAAATACAATTAAAGGAATATTCTCATTACATCCGGAAGCAAAACTTATACAAGTCTGGAAAATCAAAACTAACAAACGTCTCTTGAAATAAATTCAAAACATAAGTAAAAAGATAAACTGGAGTTCATCTCCGAACGCTTCACCCTGCTCAGTATAAGCAATCCCCTGCAATCATGATATAAAAAGTGTGAGTTGACATCTCAGTAAGCCTTGTGTGTACAAGTGTTAATTGTAACCATTTCGTGCATGCAGATTTATCAAAATTACAAAATCGTATTTGCAACTCAATTTCATCAATAACAGTTATACATAGGAGCCTTGCTCAATGAATCTAAAATAGCTCACAAGAAATCGTTTCAACATATTCATAATTCATTAGGTAGGGATTAGCAAATGATTCAATAATATAGTAACACAATCCATATCATAATTACCACCATGATAGTTTCCCAATGTATTCTTTCAATAATGGGCACTGGGGGATCCACCCACTAGGTAAGATACTCCTCCATCTCTACACCCAACATTTCGGTTGTCCAATTTGGATCAACAATGTTCACATGGACCAATATGCTAGTTTGGACTGGCCTGACTAAGCAGTACTGTCACCTCTCCAAGTGGAATTTATCTTTTGGAGGTGGCCTCCTGCCAGAAGACTCACTCTTACTCTTCAAAACTAGTACTACTAGCCTACCCTCGCTGAATACTCAACGCTTCTCGATTAGGAGCAGAATCATTTTTCCCTTTTTCGAAAGTCTTTGATTAGTTTGATTGCAAAACGTGGTTTTCGCAACAGTATTTTCAAATCGTTTGACAATAGTGTAAGAAATCGCTTTTGAGTTTGAATAAATAAAATTTAGTAAACTCGTTTTGAAAATAAAACATCCATATTCCCAATCCAAGTATCACAACAATCCAGTATAACTCATCATTTTTAGTCAAGTCTCAATCCTTATGTCAAAACATCATATTAACATCAATTTCAAATAACATTGTAAACATTGCTTGCAAACATATAACTTGTATCAAAACAGTTATACAGGAACTTACTTGGATAAATCACAGCTAGATCCAACTTAATTGATTGCTCTTATTTCCACTTCTTCCTTATCCAAAGCAAATAATCCCACAATTATGATTTAATCATTCCACCCATTATTTCATACAATATGCCTCTCCATGATCTCATTAATCACCTAATTAATCCATAGTATCTAAGGACTTTAATTCATTAAATCACATGTATAACTTCCCTTTACCATTCTATTGATCATAACCATGCATTGATCTAGATCAATTCACCATATGACAACTCCTATATTCAACTAGCATAAAATCATCATAAATAGCCCTATAAATATTAAAAGATCTCATCTTTGCCCATTTAGCATAGGTCTAGATTCATCATGACAAGATACATCAATATCCTATCTTATACATGCTTTGTCTGTGGCTTACCTTAACATATTCATCAATCTAATTTATTCATGCTTTCATACTAGACTTCATAAGCATCCTTAAGCTAATATTTTAAAGATTAAGACCATTTAAATCAGTAAAGATATGATCTTTATTACCTCTTAGCGATCTAGACTTAAAACACGGCAACTCCTTGTTGACTAGCTTGAGTTCAATCGATAGTTGAAGAGATTGGTCCGTTTAGATGACCTTGATTAAGACTCACCAAGAAAGGGATAAAATCAGTCCCTTATGGACGTGATTTAAGGAAGAGAAAAGGAAAAGAATGGAGTAAGAGTTGAATAGAAGAGTTGAAGATCAATTACCTTGTAGAGAGTTTCAGTTTTGGTTTCGTTTTTGGGGTAGGCTGTCTGAAATTTTGAGTAGGTTGTAGGCTGTTTGTTTCGTGTATTTAAGGGCTGAGTGTAATATCCCATATTAGACCACCTTTAGTATATGGGGAAAAGTCATGCATGTCATATTAAGTTATGTTACATTTGATGACTTGAAGTATTTTCATGAAAATATCAATTTGTTGTTGCATGAATTAGTTTTTCTTGGAATGGTTGTGGTATTTGAGGTAGTTGAGCTTTATTTTATTGAAGGGAATTTATTAGAAGAAGGATGGAGTAAGCGACTAAGAAATAATGGAATTTATTAGGAGAATACTTGTTAGGAACCAATGTGGTTTGGTGGATAGGGCTTGGTGTGTGTTCTTTGGTAGGCTTGAGTTTGAATCCTGGCTACCTCAAATTCTTTCCTTTCTTTTATTTTCCTTCTACCCTAATTTTCCCTAGCCTTAGCCGAAATCCTTAAGGTTTTGGAGACCAATTCCCTAAAAATTAGGGGTATGCTTTATCTTAGAAATTATTTTATAAAATTAGTAAATTAAATTTCTGCTCATAATATCCTATCATAATCTTTTTTTTTTTTTTAGAAAATAGAAGGCAAAGAGCGGGAATTAAATGAGGTGTTTGTCCCTTGGATTAAGCTAAGGGTTTCGAAATTTTGAAGGGGGGAAAAAGGAAGGGGAAAATTCAGTAGTTACAAGGATTAGGAAACCAGAAATTTCCTTACCAAATAACTGTTTAATAACTATCTAAAAATTACTCAAATTAATATAGAAAATTAATTAATCTAACCCCAAGATAAATGACCTAATTCCTTTATAGGGTTTCTGGAAAATTCCCTTATAATCAGCCGCCACATAGGGAAGAATAACTTACCTAAAACACTCCCAAAACTTAGCTAGGATTAACTAAGAAAACCCTAACCAATTAGGACTTGAATTTAGCCAAAAGAATACCAGAATTTCAGCTCCATTGCCTCCAGAATTTCATCACTGTTCACACACACACACACACTCATGAAATTTTCAGCCCAAAGCCTGCACCAAAAACCCTTCTAGCAGTCCAGCAAAAATAGCTACACAAAACCCTAATCTTTCCTCTCCTAATCTCGTCCAAGAGTAGCTAGAAAATCAGCATCTTTCCTTCTCTTTTCCCTCTTACTTTCGGCCACCATAACAACTAGAAACAGCCACCAAAAACCTCCTCAAACCCTACTCAATCTCGTCCAAACCAAGGAGACAAAAGCTGTCACATTTCCTTCTTGTGATCAAGAGACCCAAAGTAAGATCAAACTCTACTAAACCCTAAAACACCTTAGCCTAGCATATTCCCTTCATCAAACTAACCACAATCAAACCCTAAAACACCCTCAGCTGCTGCAGAATTCCAGCTGCCACTCTCTCTCTAAGGCTTGTGTCCCTAGCAACCTCCAAGCATCTCCAAACTTGAAATCTAAACCCAAGGTGAGTAACCCTTCAACCCTTTCAACGTGTATTCGATTAATCTTCTTCTTTTCTCCTAAATCTCGGTCATTAAGGGGCTGATTCTTCTCCCCTATTGTTGGAAATTTCCGAACAAAGGTCCAAGAGTCACCAATCAACTCTTCCTTCCAAAGCAAATTCAAGCAACCACTAAAGGCTTCACCTTTGCTCTTAGTGTGTCTCGCCAAGAGGTATTTTTGGTCTCAATCCCTTTTATCTTACATAAGGTTGATTTTATGGTGGTATTATTATGCATAGAGTTAGCTCGAAAAGCATAAATAGACTAGATTGATGAGTTTGGAAGAGCATTGGAATGAACTAGGCATGTATGACTTTGAACGTGGTTAAATAATGCTGTGATGACCTAGATCTATTGCGTGGTGATTAAAGATAAGACCTTTTGAAGCGAATATGTTTTATTTTATGAGATTAAGGGTGGGCGAATATTGGAGGTCATGGCCTAGATGAGTTGATTTGATTTTAAGCATGCATAATGATGAGATGCATGATCATGGGAAGCTATAGAGATGATTTGATGAATTAATCCATCTGGATGCCGTGGATGAATTAGATGAGTAATATGATCATAGTGATTCATGATGCATGATGATAGAGGATTAATATTTGGATTCTGATTAAAGAATCATTGATTTTAGATAAGGAAAAGATTTGAAGTAAGGGGCAAACATTGTCGTGGTTGATTGCTGAGTAAACTCAAGTAAGTCCCTGCATAACTATTTTGATAAATGTTACTTGTTTGCAAGCAATTTTTATAATGTTATTTGGAATTGATGTCAATATGATGTTTTGACACAAGGATTAAGCCTTGACTAAAAATGATGAGTTATACTAGATTGTTGTGAGACTTGGATTGGAAACGTAGATGTTTTATTTTCAAAACGAGTTTATTAAATTTTATTTATTCAACCTCAAAAGCGATTTCTTACACTATTGTCAAACGATTTGAAAATACTATTACGAAAATCACGTTTTGTAATCAAACTAATCAAAGACTTTCGAAAAAGGGAAAAAAATAATTCTACCCCTAATCGGGGAGCGTTGAGTACTCAGCGAGGGTAGGCTAGTAGTACTAGTTTCGAAGAGGAAGAGTGAGTCTTCTGGTAGGAGGCCACCTCCAAAAGATAAACTCCACTTGGAGAGGTGACAGTACTGCTTAGTCAGGCCAGTCCAAGCTAGCATATTGGTCCATGTGGACATTGTTGATCCGGATTGGACAACCGAAATGTTGGGTGTAGAGATGGAGGAGTATCTCACTCCAGTGGGAGGGTCCCCCACTGCCATTGTTGAAAGAATACATTGGAAAGCTATTATGGTTACCACCATGATATGGATTATGTTACTATATTATTGGATCATTTGCTAATCCCTATTTAATGAATTATGAATATGATTAAACAGTGATTTATTGTGAACTGTTTTGGATTTATTGAGCAAAGCTCCTTTGTATAACTGTTATTGATGAAATTGAGTTGCAAACACGATTTTGTGGTTTTGATAAACCTGCATACACGAAATGGTTATAATTGACATTTGCGTACACGGGACTTACTGAGATGTCAATCTCACAC
Source organism: Voacanga thouarsii (assembly GCA_026120185.1). Classification (NCBI taxonomy): domain Eukaryota; kingdom Viridiplantae; phylum Streptophyta; class Magnoliopsida; order Gentianales; family Apocynaceae; genus Voacanga; species Voacanga thouarsii. The sequence goes on along the minus strand of JANUWF010001213.1, from coordinate 2,391,402 downwards.
CTTTTATATCATGATTTCAGGGGATTGCTTACATTGAGCGGGGCAAAGCTAGGGTTGAGCTCCAGTTTATTTATTTAGTTGTGTTTTTGAGTTTGTTTCAAGAGACGTTTGTTAGTTTTGAATTCCAGACTTGTATAAGTTTTGCTTCCGGATGTAATGGAATTATTCTTTTAATTTTATTTAGCAGTTTTGTTTTATTTTGTTCCTCATTATAAAGACCCCTGGTCCTTTGGATAGGACGACATCCTGCCCTATCTAGGTACCTAGGGTGTGGGGTGTTACACTAAGAGGGTAGAAATTTCATGGTTTGCTGGGTAGGGAAGTCTAGGGTTTTATGTTTAGATGTTTGGAGGAGTTTTACCTTGTTATGGTTTCTTGATCACAAAGGAAAAATTGTACAGCTTTGGTTCTTCTATGGCTGTCGAAATTAGACAGAGGTTTAGGGTTGATTGCTGTTGTATTTTTGCAACCTAAGGATGTCGGAAATTCTGGGCAGAAAAGGAGAAGAAATCTAATTGGTTTTGGTCTTTATAGTGGCGAAAATAAGAGAAGAAAAAGGGGTCTTTGTGTAGCTATTTTTGCCTAAGATAAGAGGGAAGTTGAGAGGAATGAAAAGTTGGAATTTTCGTTAGAGAGAGAGAGAGAGAGAGAGTGTGTGTGTGTGTGCGTGTGTGTGTGTGTGTACGCGCGCGCGCGCGTGTGAACAGTGACGAATTTCTGGAGGAGGAAGGGGAGAAAAATCTGATGTTTATTTGGTTTTCAGAATTTTATTTGGTAAAAATCATTTAAGGCATATTTCTCTTATATTTTAGAGAGGTTAAGTGGAACTATATGTCCTATAAGGTGGCGGTTAGGGTTCTTGTTTTTTTTTTTTTTTCTAGAAATTTCAGCTAAGAAATCAGGTTATTAATCCAAGAAGTAATTTAGGTAATGTCCCAATTTGTTTTAGGGAAACATAATTGATTAAGGAATAATTATTTTTTGTGGAGAAATCTAGTTTCCAAAATCAAGGTTCTGTCTTTTTTTTTTCTTTCCATAATAAGTCCTTTGAATAAGATCCTTTTAGGAAACTTTAGATGTTAGAATATTTAAACTTACTAAATGATTAGAATAAAATATTAATTAGGGAATAATAGGAATTTAATTTATATTAAATTCTTTTTAATAAAACCCAAAATAATAAAAAAAACCCATATTTTAGGAAATTAGAAAATAAGAGGGCAGAGTCCCTAGGATTTTCAGCCAAGGGAAGGGAAAATAAGGAAAAAGGAGTTTAATCAAAGGGGTGAAGGAAAGGGTTTGCAAGAGTTGGGATTCAAACTTAAGTTACCAAATAATACACACTAAGCTCTAACTACTATTCCACGATAACTCTTGTTTAAAAATTCCTCTAACAAATTCCCTTAACTCCCATTTACTTACTCCATTTCCCTTCTAATAAATGATACTCAATAAAGCAAAAGCTCAACTAACATAACTAGATCAAAGTAGATGAATTCATGAAATAACAAACTCATAGATCCCTTCTACTCATGAAAATGGTTCAAGTTATCAAATGCTATATAAAATGTTATGCCATGCATGACCTTCCCTATTTAATAAAGGTGATTTTAGACGGGGTATTACATATTATATGGATTTAATGATAGTTGAGTATGAGAGTTATCATGCTGATTATTTAAATTGAGTATATGCAAGAGAATGTTATGGGCATAGTTTATTAAATTGATTCGTTTAGATGCAATGGTTGATCTATGGGATCATGGGGATTCATGTTGCATGAAATAATAGTGGCTAGGTCATGTGCACTATTTCGGTTCTAACCATAGAAACATTGATTCTAAATAAGGAAGAAAAGTAAAAAAGAAATCAAGCGTTGCCTTGGTTAATTATTGAGAATGTCCAAGTAAGTCCCTATATAACTGTTTTGCTAATTATTATATATTTGCAAGTATTTTTGTACAATGTTATTTGAAATGGTGTCAATATAATGATTGACATGATGATTGGATCGTTGGTTGAATATGATGAATTGTGTTGTGATATATTGATACTTGGTTTGAGAACATGGTCATTTTATTCTCCAAATAATTTTGTCAAATCTCAACTTTTAAATTGAAAACGATTTCTTTTCTTAATCACTAAACGTGTTGGAAAACTTATTGTGAAAAGCCATGTTTTACAAAGACAAGGTAATCAACAATTGTGAAAATAAGGGAAATGTTCTACCTCTAAATGGGGAGCGTTGAGTACTTAGCGAGGATAGATTAGTGGTGCTAGTCTTGAAGAGTTAGAGTGAGTCTTCTGGCAGGAGGCCACTTCTAGAAGATGAACCTCAATTTGGAAAGGCGACAATATTACTTAATCAGGCCGGTCCAAGCTAACATATAGGTTCATGTGGGCTTTATTTATCCGGGTTAGACAACCGGTATGTTGAGTGTAGAGATGGAGGAGTATCTCGCCCTAGTGGGAGGATCCCCCACTGTCCATTATTGAAATGTTACATTGGGACACTATCATGGTGGTAACCATGATATGGATTGTGATACTATTGTTTAAATCATTGCTAATCCCTACATAATGAATTTATGATTATGATGAGATGATTTATTGAGAACTGCTTTGGATATGATGAGTAATACTCCTTTGACTAATTGTTTATTGATGAAAAGTTTTGCAAACATAATTTTGTGATTTTAATAAACCTGCATGCACGAAATATTTATAAATGACATTCGTACACATGGGACTTACTGAGATGCCAATCTCACACTATTTTACATCATGTTTTCAGGGAGTGCTTTTATTGAGCAGGTTGAAGAGATAAGAGACGACATTCAATTTATTTATTTTTGCTTTGTATTTCTTTCGAGAGATAATTTTTAGTTTTAGATTCTCAAACTTGTACAAGCATCACTTTGGTTGTAATAAGATTATCGCATTATTTTATTTAGTCACTTTCGTTTCTTTTGTACCTCGTTATAAAGACCCCTAATCCTTTGGATGGTAGGATATAAGCAAAGTCAAGGAGATACGTAGGTAGCGGAGTGTTAGGATACAAGCAAAGTCAAGGAGATCATACTCTACTCATCAAGCACTCATCTTCAAGGGGTGTCATGACTTTCTTTATTTATGTGGATGACATAATTGTTACAGGGAGTAATGATGAAGAGAGACGTTCTTTGAGTGAGTGTTTGACAAAAGAATTCGAGATTAAGACACTTGGGAAGCTAAAGTACTTTCTCATAATTGAAGTGGCACATTCAGAGAATGGTATTTTTCTCTCTCAACAAAAGTATGTAACTGATCTACTCAAAGAGACAAGGAAAACAACATGTAAACTGGTGAGTACTCCAATAGATCTGAATATACACTAGGAAGAGGAATTCTCTTTAGGAGAAGTAGGGATCTAATGCTTGAAGCCTATACAGATGCTGATTATGCTAGGTCATTAGTTGATAGAAGATCGACCACTGGATATTGTACGTTCCTTGGTGGAAAACTTGTGACATAGAGGAGTAAAAAACAAAATGTGGTAGCACGGTCTAGTACAGAGGTTGAGTTTCGAACGATGGATCAAGGAGTATGTGAGTTACTTTGGTTAAAAATCATTCTAGAAGATATAAGGATCAAGTTAAAGGGTCCGATGAAGCTTTACTGCAATAATAAGTCTGCAATTAGCATAGCTCACAATCCTGTGCAGCATGATCGGACAAAATATATCAGAATTGACAGACATTTTATCAAGAAAAAATTGGAGAGTTGATTGATCTACACACCTTATATGTCTACAAATGATCAACTTGCTAATGTATTAACCAAAAGGTTAAGTGGTCCAGTGTTTGAAAATATTGTATTTAAGTTGGGAATGGAGAATATCTATTCACCAGCTTGAGGGGGATGTGGAAAAATATGGCTAATAGGTGTATTTTAATAAAGTAATGTTGTAAATATTGTAACACTAGAACTAAACTAAATTAGGGAAGTTTGACCATTAAATTAGGAAATTTTGTAATAAGTGATTATGAGATCTTGTGAGCAGAAATTAGAGGATTGATTGGTACATTTTGTAATCAATTTATTAGGATAGTTGCCATATTTGTTTCTTAGACAACTTGTATATAAACAGGTAATTGTAAGCTTTAAGGTATAATGAAAAAAGATTATTCTCTGCCAGTTTCTTACAGTTCTATTTCGTTTTATCTTATTCATAGTGATATTTGGGGTCCTTCTACTATTCCAAATGTTATTAGGACAAAATAATTTGTTTCTTTTATTGATGATTGTACTCGTGTTACTTGGATATTCTTACTCAAATACAAATCCGATGTCAGTAATGTCCTCCAAATTTCTATTCCATAATTAAAAATCAATTCAGGATCAATATCAAAAGATTTAGGTTGGAAAATGCTAGGGCTATTTCAATTAAGTCCTAACTACATACTTTCAGAAAGAAGGGATCATACATCTGTCATCTTGTATTAATACTCTACAATAAAATGTAGTAGAAAGGAAAAACAATTACCCCCTTAAATTAACCCGGGCCTTCCTTTCTAGAAAAATATGCCTAAATCCTTTAGTTTTTTTTTTTTTGGGGGGGGGGGGTGGGGTGGTGGGGGAGGGTGGTTATTCTTACAGCAACTTATATTATAAAACTGTTTTCCCTTTAAGAGTCTTGGGGTTCAATAGTCTAATGGAAATTCTAACAACATTTAGCCAAGTCTACAAATTACAAATAATCTTGTCCCAAGGTGTTTGGATATGTGTCTTTTGTTTATGTATATGGTCAAAATCAAAGCAAGTAGGACCAGCACAAAAATGTGTCTTTTTAGGTTACTCATCAACTGAAAAAAAAAGTACAAGTGTTACCATCCTCTAACAAACAAGTTCTATGTCCTGGTAGATGTTACCTTCAATGAACATGATACTTATTTCTCAACTCCTTATCTTCAAGGAGAGACTTCAACAATGGAACATAAGGATAAGGGAGATTTTCAAGATTTTTTCTTACTTGACTTGTTATTTTCTAAACCTGTGCCTGAGTCTAATTCTAACCCTATGCCTGAGTCTAACCCTGTGTCTAATTCTATGCACGAGTCTAACTATGTGTCTAATTCGATGCCTAAGTCTAACTTACCTTATTCTAATCCAGTGTCTAAATCTAATTCTATGCTTGAGCTTGAAAAATTAATTATTGTCCTTGAGAATGAGAGATTTGGCAAAGCATATTCAAGAAGAGGATGGTCATTCTTGAATCTATGCAAGTTCAAGCCTCCAATCCAGCTCCTGCAACTGAGGTAACACTTTTTGAATCTTCATTGCTTGACGAAATTGAATCTCATCAAGGCCTTCCAATTGCTATTAGGAAAGGGACTAGGGAAGGTAGTCAATGTACCAAACCACCATTATACCTTCTTGCACAATTCTTCTTCTAAGAAATTTTCACCTTCTCACAGAGCCTTTCTTGATAGCCTAAATACTATTGCTATTGCTAAAACCCTATCTAAGGCTTTGACCAATGAGAGTTGGAAACAAGCTATGAATTATGAAATGGCGGCATTGGAAAAAAAAATGTGGGAATAGGTGAAGTTGCAAGCAAGAAAGAAACCTGTGAGCTATAAATGGATTTATACCATGAAGTATAGCATAGATGGGTCAATTGAAAGATATAAAGCAAGGTTGGTGGCCAAAGGCTATACCCAGACTTATGGAATTGATTATCTTGAGACTTTCACTCCAGTTGCAAAGATGAATATTGTTAGCATTCTCTTATCTTTGGCAGCTAATTATGGTTAGGAGTCGCAAGAATTTTATGTCAAGAATGCATTTCTACATGGAGAACTCAAGGAAGAAATCTACATGGAAGTACAACCACGTTATGGGAACAATTTGGCTGCTCAAACCCTGTGTAAGTTGAAAAAGAGTCTATGGCCTTAAACAATCCCCACATGCATGGTTTGGGAGATTTGCCAAAGTCATGATAGCCACAGGGTATAAACAAAGCCGAGGGGATCATACTTTATTCATCAAGCACTTAGTTTTAGGAGGAGTCACAATACTCCTAATGTATGTTAAATAACATAATAATTACTAGGAATGATGATAAAAAGAGATAGTATCTAAGTCAGTGTTTGACTAAGAAGCTGTGTTAGGAAGGTCAAAATATTTTTCGGAATCAAAATAGCTCATTCTAGGCAAGGTATATTTATCTCTCAATAGAAGTATATTACTAATCTCCTTAGAGAAACTGGCAAAACAGCATGCAAGCCGGTGAGTACTTCGAGAAACCTGAATCTTAGCTTAGCAAGGCAGAGGAGGATATTACAATAGATAGGGAAATGTATCAATGGCTTGTAGGTAAACTTATTTATCTATCTCACACACGACCAAATATAGCATATGTTGTGAGTATGATCGGTCAGTTCATGTATAATCCAAAGGAAGTTCATTTACAAGCAGCACATCAAGTATTACACTACCTCAAGAGCACTGGCTCAGGATGTGTGTGAACTACTGTGGTTGCAAATTATCTTAGATGACTTGAAGATTAAGTGGGATGGCCTAATGAGACTATATTTTGATAATCAGTCAGTAATTAGCATAGCACATGATCCAATGCAACATGACTAAACAAAGCATATTGAAGTTAACATACACTTCATCAAAGAGAAATTAGAGAGTAGTTTGATTTTTACACCCTATGCGCCTATACAGAGTCAACTTGCAGATGTACTTCCGAAGGGATTGAGTAATTCAGAATTTGAGACTATTATATCCAAATTGGGAATGGATAACATCTATTCCTCAGCTTGAGGGGGAGTATTGAGATGTGATTGAGTTGTAAATTAATTAGGAATGAGCTGTAAATAGATTAGGATGATTAGTTTTAAATCCCTTAAATGAATGGATATGATTATATTAGTTTAATCCCTTAAATGAAAGGATTTGATTAGATAGCTACCTAGATTTAGGAGTGATCCTTTTTCTTCTTGTAATCTACCATATAATACTGTGGGAAAATATGGCTCATGGGTGTATTTTAAGAAAATAATACTGTAAATATTGTAATCAGACAAAATTAGGAGATTTGTGATCAATAATTAGAAGATTTGGTAATTAGTTTTTTAGGGTGGTTGCCATTTTTGTTTCTTAGACAACTTGTATATAATCAATTCATTGTAGCACTTAACGTATAATGAAAAGAGATTATTCTCTCTCAATTTCTTAGCATTTCTTCACAAATACCTTGTAAAGTCAATTCATAAAAGTAAGAGATTCAAAATCTTTTTCTCGTATTTTGTTAAAATTATCTTCACCATGAATGTGAAACCCCAATAATTCACTGTGATATCAAGCCATGCAATGTTCTCCTAGACAATAAATTGATTGGTCATGTCGGTGACTATGGGTTAGTAAGATTTCTTCCTATAACTGATGGGGAATGCATCAAAATAGCATAAATTGTGTTAAGAGGGTCCATCAGTTACATAGCTCCTGTTAAGCACTTTGATTGATTTTTCTCTCCTCACCAATTTCCCTTCTTATAAGTGAATCAAATATTTTCTTGTAGTCTGCAAATAATCCATAGGTTCACTAAACAAAACTGGGAATAATTCTTTCGCTTGAACATAAATGAATAAGCCAGTCATAAGGTACAAAGGAATAAGCCAGCCATAAGGTACAAAGCCAAACAACAATAGTGTATACACCATCTATTGAAATAATCACTTCCTTTATCTACAAAACTCTTTATACACAATACAAATCCAAACTTTTTTCACGTTAAATGTTCCCTATAGTGTATAAAAGCTTAATCCATGTGTAAATTGCGCAAACATTTTTTTCTGATCTTCGAAGCTGATGCAGCTCAGATGGATTTCTTATCTAATAACTAATCAGTGCCAGTCCATTGCTATCCCCTCCCTAGTTATGTCTATTCTAATTCACTAATCAAACAATGCAGAGTATAGGATGGGCGGTGAAATATCAACATATGGTGATATGTACAGCTTTGGAATTCTGTTATTGGAATTGTTTACAAGAAAAAGACCTACTGATGACATGTTTAAAGATGGTTTAGACCTTCACAGCTTCATTCAGTATGCTTGGTCAGACCATGTTGCAGATATTGTGGATCCAACTCTTCTCCAGGTCAAAAGAGAAGATCTAGATATGGAAATAAATAGCCATGAAAATCAGATCTTCACAAAGAATGAAATTTTTTGGGAGATCCTAATTTCCATACTCAAAATCAGAATTTCTTGCTCCAAAAACTCAGCTTTAGAGAGAAAGAATGCTACTGATGCTGTTGCTGAATTGCATTCTATCAAAACTGTGCTTCTTGCCGCTCAAGGCAATAGAGAGATGTCAAGAACTACATACAATTACTAAAGCTTTTACTCTCCCTTTAGCTAATTAGTTAGGTTTAAAAAAGAATTTCATTCTCATATGTAATTTTGTACTTGGTGTTTCTATTTGGATAAGCCACATTAGTTAGCCAGATCTTTTCCTTTATATGAAAGGGGCAGGGGCTGGAATTGGAAACAAGACCCAACGTCTAATAAGTGTGCTTTCACGAACAAAGTACCATCTTGTCTTATAGTGCTAGATTGAATGAAAACTGGAATAATGATCCATGCTTCCCTAACTCAATCGTTTAGGACATTTTGATTCCATAATATCCTTGATATTAGTACTTAGAGGTTAAACTTGAAAGGCGCACAAATGATGGTATAAAAAGAAGCAAAAATCCAATAAACTAGAACTCATATCCGCCTCCGCAGTACAATCCCATTTTCAAACAAATTATAATATCTAAATTTCTCATAGCATCAAGCATTTTTTATGTTTTCCGAACATGCTATTGGAAATGAAATTCCATTGGTTACACTATCCAGACAAACCAGAGACATCATCTTTTTGCATGATGATAATAGAACTATACATGTTCTCAAAAATAAAATAAAATAAAATAAAATAAAGTTCCATTCATGAATCATATTGCACCAGGAAGGCACTCTGGCAAAACAGAACAGAAGTAAAATCTCTAAGTCAAAATTCATAATTTCTTAAATACTTCAAGATAGGCCTTGACTAGGTGGGAGTGAGGACAATGACAAAAACAGGATATTTAGACATGAAAAAGCGAAAAATACTTCATTTTTCTACAAGATAAAATGTGCTTAGACTATTTTTGAATCTTACAAATTACATGCTCACACTCAAGAGTCAGAAATAACAGAGAAGCTATCAAATCACATTAAGAACTGTACTAATGGGAAAATATCATTTTGAGCTTGACTTATCTGCTGTGGTATGTGATAATAATTTTGAATCTAGAGAACATAAGCAGTATACAGGTTTTCTGATATTAACCACAGATATGAAGAAGTATAAATTATGGCACCTGTACCCAGTGTGATGGAGGATCTTCAGGTACAATCAATACCACAATTGCTTCATTGCAATTGAGATGCTTCATTCTCTGACTGATGTCCATACCATGGTCGTCGGAAGATGCAGTCAAAGAGAGAGTGTTGTCATTATCAGAAGGGAACATTTCAAGCACATTAAATTCCATCTCAGTACAGAAAGCCAACCCATGAAATGGTGCTGAAAGAAAAGAGGTACATTAGATGATAAACATTGAAACGGTAGAGATTCCAAGATACACGGGAATTGCTGTCACAGGAAAAAATAAAAGGCATAAAAGATAAAAAATGGTTCTCAGAAATTTACCTCAAATCATGTACTTTTTCTATAACGAGCTTGAGCTCATGAATTGTAACTCTCTAGCCGTCAACATATTTTACTTGTGATGAAGTTAGAAGTAATTATGCAATTGCTTACATTGTAAATAATATACATTTGTACATATTAATGGATGAAATGGAAACATGACAAAATTATTTCAGAGTTCAGACTAATAATCGACACAGAGCATTGCATAATCAGAATTTCCCAAATTAAGCAGCATAAAATTCCAAACACCAAAAATGGAACTATGGGAATGCTCAACTGTAGCAAAAAATAGATCAACCCCATCAAGATAAGCATGTATGCAGTAACAATCCTATAGTGCTGAAAACCCCAAAACTTCACACTCCTCCCTCAATTTTTCACTGGTTGTTGTTGGCTCTTCATTGTGTGCTGCCATAAAATGTCTAGACTTTTAAATACTTCAATCTACAAAGACATATTCCAGCCACTAAATAGATGGATGAAAAATAACTAATAATTTAATGACATTGTAACAGCATCACATCTTCCTTAACCTCTGGTCATTTTCTGTTACTAAGACGGATAATTGGGCTTATTTTTCCATTCCACTTTTCCTTTTCAGTTTTCTTGTACTTCATCAGTTTGCAAAGCTAAGGCTTTGTGTATATACATATTTCCAGCTTTTGATAAAGCCTATGAAAAACTTCATTACCTGAATCCCAAAAGCTTATTTTTTCTTGAGGACTCATCCTCTAAACTGTATCACTTTGCTCCAAAGGAGAAAAGAATACCTTCAATTGACCCAATGTTATAGTTTTCATAGTATCTGAAGAATAAGTGATAAGCGCTTTATACAAAAAATAGCTAATGACTTTTGGTTTCTCATTTAAGGTTAAACAGGGCTATAACAGTGACAAGATATGATCTCATATGGATAAACAAAATTGTTTCAAACATTCTGCCTTATTGGGTGAGAACTCAGGATAGCATCTAGGTATTTTGTTTTTTGCATAATCCAAAAAGCCATGTTTAACATTTTTTAACCCATTTCTATTCTTTTTCTCTGTACATCCTGATTTATAACACACTATTCTAGGCAAAACTTCATGTAGGATCTTACTTAGAGCAACCAAGAACTACAAAGTGTCGCACTATTACAAGTATCCTTATGAGTTCAGTGTGAAAAATTAAGGGATATGGGTGATTTATGTAAACAGGGGTTTTGGGACTTAAAGCACACAATTTTTAGATGAAATATTTGACGAATAAGTGGTGGTTTTGTTGGTTTTCCAAGACTAAGTTGCAGATTCCAGCAGAAAATATAAATTTCATAAAGTAAACATCTTATCCTAAACACAAAATCCACATAAAACACCCAAAATTTACAGCACTCCAATGGAGCAAGGAATACCTTAATAATTGTCATGGTCTGGCTGAATAATTATGTCTCAATGTACTCCTTCCATATTCTCCAAGAAATCTTCCTAGTTCCAAAGGGAAAAAAAAGCACTACACAAGCTATCAAAAGAAGAAACCACCTCATACAAGACATAAAGCAACCAACAATCAGGTACTCGAAAACAGTCTCAAATTTTGGAGCAAAAGGACACATGCATATAAGCTAGACTAAATGTGATGTTTCTTAAGATTCCAAAAACTTACATGAATGGGAAACCAGATAAGATACAAGTACTGAGATCTCACCGCATGTTGCCATGTCAAAGCATGTGCACCAGTGATTGTTTAAAAAGTTGGCTCTTCAAAAGCGTGCTTTTTTGCCCATGGTAATAAAGCAGACACTGAGATGAAAAGAGCATGTTACAGAGAATTGAAAGGGGAAGATCCGGGGATACAAAAATTTTCACTAATAGCAGAAGCGAATAATGATGTATCAAAAAATGATAACTGAAAATAGAAGCCAAGGACATAAGTAGTTACTCCAAGCAATAATTGCAGAACCCATCCCATAAAAGTGCGTGTTATGTCAAAGAATACAATCCAATGGCCAAACCATTAACATGTTATAACAAGGCAACAACTATTGGATTCTATAAGCACCAGAAATCTTTCCTGAGAGTGGCAAATATACCAAATCTGCATCAGGAAGGCCATCTTAGGCAAGGAAAAATAGTTACCAAATAAATTAGGGACACTGATATTCGTAAAGACAAATTAAGAAGGAATACATGACTGTGTAGTCACAGTAATGTCAATTTTTTTTGCCCTCCATAATTGTGGATGACTCAAAGACACCCTATATAATTGCAGAAAGTACAAAGGACTAGACCAAAATTGTTCTAATTTCAAGGCCCATTAATTTTTGGTCAAGCAGCAGCTTCGTTGTAGAGTTGGAGGACCAAAGTCAGTACAAATAAGAATGATGCAGATTATAAGTTTCAATAAAATTTCAACTCTTGGAGCCAGAATTAAAATGGACAAGAAATTTTAGCCGGTCAAAACTCAGATTATCATGAAATATAAGGTGATTTTTTGTTGAGATACTTATTTCAATGTAAAAAACAATAAAACTTTCTTGTTATAAGTAAGAACTTCTTTGACGTTAACTTTGGGAAATCCCCTTTCTTCATACCTTACTCCTTTTCATCCAGAAATGTCATAACTTGGGTTCGTCTGCTATACTAGTGGGAAGGAAAAATGAGCAGTATACACTTTAGTAGCTGCCCCTTCACCCTCAAAGGTTAAGCTCCATTGCAGTTACAAGTCCACAAGAAATCACTATGGCAGAACTTCATATCAACCAAACATTTTTTTGGTGTTTAAGTAATCTGAGAGACACCCTGTCATCCCTTCAGGATCTGATGACAATCAAGTTTGCCGGTCAAACATCGACTAGCACAGGCTGTGGAGAAATTTACATCTGATAGCCAAGGGACTTAATAAATGTGAAAAGAAGGATGCGGAGGAAGCTTTTGATCTCTCAGTTCTTCAGTCTTTCGGGTGAGGAAAATGATTCGAGGAATTCCCCAATTGCAAAGCCCCTGCACCCAAAAGATGAAACAGAAATCAGGACCAATTGCTTTTGAGGAATAACTGAGCCTCCTAAGCTAATCTAGATAATCTTTGGTACAGAAATATGGCATGCTGCATAACGTAGCAAGAGGAACCAATTTGGACTTGTATCCATCAAGTTATACAGTTGAAACAAAGCACTGCTACTGGTTAAAGCAAAATTACATGGAGATGGAGGACTGGGTACAATTGTCTTGTTCAATGGTTATTTTTATTTCAACCCTCCCCATACCATTCAACCACATATGGAAGAGAAGAAATGCCCAGTTATTAAGCTACATTTGGCAGTATGTGTTTGAATTCACTATTTGTCATAAGCTAGTTATGGCTTCCAAATCATTAAAACGTGGGAAAGTTTTCTTCACTGTGGCTTTTGCTCCAAACTTTTCAATTGACAGCTACTTAGATCTATCTCTGTGCGGGATAATTTGTTTGGATGCATCAAGTACTGACTTCTATTAATTAGCTGCTATTTCAAAACTCCATTGAGCTAAAAAGGTGTGCTCCTTTTATACTTTCTCTCTTTACTGCTATAAATCAATAGGCTTGATCATTACCAAATTTATAACTCAAAGCATACACCTATCAACTAACAACAACAAGAAACTAAACCTTAGTCCCAAGTAACTTGGGAACAGCTACACGAACCAATATAAGACCATGTATGGTCATCCACATGAATCCTCTCCTTCCACTTCTTTCTATCCACTATCATACTCTCAGCAAAATCCAATAGAGACATATCTTTCCTAATCACCTCCATACACCTATCAACTAACACCAGCAAATATTAGTCTACTAGAAGAAAGTGACTGCCAAGACCTGCAAGTCAGACTGATGCATTCCTTGTCTAAGATGCCAACTGGATACCCCCTGTGATCCTCTACATGTTCCAAGATAACTGGAAGTTGACTTATTCCATGTCTAGTCATCAGAATTTGTGCAGAAAGAAGACTGGTGTTTGGTGTTACCATCCATACAACCTGACAAGCTTCACCATCTGAACCACATACTTCGGATACCGTAAGCTCCTACATTAAAAAAATAGCAAAGTTATTGTGTAAGAAGTACGCAAAGAGAAATCTTATGTTTACATGTTACTTCAGTTGGAAATAAACATCCCTCTTTGGTGAGATTTGCAAAGTCCTATAGTACCAAGTCCAAGATTCCTTGTACAGTGGTACTCTTTTCAAGAGTCAGGCACCATGTCCCCTCTTTATATTCTTGTCTTTCTAATTACTAAAACCAGTAAGGATCTATGCCAAACCCCCCAACATCTCAAGATGGTTTGAATACAAAACTAATAAACTAAATTAAACAAAATACCCTTTTCACAAGCTTAGCTAAAATCAGTGCATTCTTCTTTGTTCTTTGATGTATTTCTCAAACAATCCTGGTAATTTTCTGTTTTCTCAAGGTAACCAATCCCTTTAGGAGTTAAATACAGATTGTTGTGATATTTGAACATTCGCTCAATTATTTTGCATATTCGAAAATGTTGCACAAAAGCATTCATTTCAAGTTTATACCAACTTATCAGATGCCTTTCTGGAGAGGGAGTTGAGAGTTGATAGAATTCCTACCAAATCACAAAAGCTTTAGGTTGCCAGGTAAATAGTAGAAGCAAGTTTTCTCTGAAACTTCAAACATAATTGAGTAATAAGTGGAAATAAAAAATCAGAGTGCTTAGAGGCCACCTCAGGGCTTCTGGTATTTGCCTGAGATAATGTGCTGTACCGTTGAATGTCAGCAAGAGTAAGCAGACCAATCAGGAAGTTGTTATCATCAACTACAAAAGCACAAGACTGCTTCTCTGCTAGCATGAGAGAGATTGTTTCTGCTAGTGAAGTTTTCATCTGCACGGTCACATATCGGGTTCTCATGGCCTGTGCAACAGGTATCCTCTCTGCTATGTCATTTGTGGAAGCATCGTCATCTTCACTTAGACAGAGTGAACTCTCTAGTTCGCAGAGGACACCCTCATTTGAAGCTTTTTCAGCTTTAGAAGAAGAGGAAGTCATCCTTTTTGGCTGTTCACTTGAATTAGAATTTCCATCTTTAGATATTTTAGTTGACACAACTCCTCTTCTCCTTGTCTGACCAGATGTAATCAATGATGACATCCCAACAGCTCCTAGAAGTGGCAGAACTATCCGATAATCTTGTGTCAATTCAAATAGAAGCAGAACTGCAGTAAGAGGTACCTGACATACCCCAGCAAGAGTAGCAGCCATACCAACCTTAGGCAGTGCACCAAATGCAACAAGAATGTGAGACTAGGGAAAATCGAATAAATAAATAAGTCAAACCAACTAAATTTTTATAAAAGCATTCGCATAAAAATGGTGCAGTTAATGCCAAATGTCTTGAATTATTCTAAAAACAATAGATATTGAAAACAGCATTAGAACTCTGGGCATACAGATCTACATGAAAATGTGATGGAGACATTTGAAAACTGTTTCATCTATGTAAAATACTTAAATTTTGAAAATGTCATGTCCAAATGTATACCTCATCGTAAAACGTAAGAGAACTTCATTGCTATGCAGGAACATTTGCTGTATTGTGGAATCATTCAGAAAAGGTATAACAAGAAGATCCATATCTGACAGTACCATGCAATTCACATGTAGACGGTGATCTAAGTACATAGTTAAGCAGGCCTTTTAATGCATAATTTGTATATAACTCTCAAGTTCAAGTTTCGCTTCATTCACCATCCAGAAAGATATACAGTAGGTAATTCAACAAAAGAATAAAACTACCCAACATAAATTCAGAATAGGGGAAAAAACAAACAACAACAACGAAAGACTTAGTCACAGAAAGAGAAAGGAATAAATGGAAAATCCAAGGCAGTACATTTCAGCAGTCTCAACATGCTCGACTTTTGACTTCTTGAATTTTGTAACTACGAGGACAATAATCGTAATGACTTGAAAACCAGAACAAATTTTGGCACTCATAAGTTGTAGTACTAGGAACTTCTTTCGTATGTTTATGCATCCAACAGCTTTGTTCTCAGGATCTACTGTGCACATAGAAGGAAACCATAGTGCCCATACTATCCCATTCTTCCAGTTTGAAAACTCCTAAATCAGGATTAACGTGGAAAACCTGAGAAGATCACTAATGCTAAGGACCCAAAATTTAATTAGTTGGAAGAAGAAAGGTGCACTGTCAATGTTGAAAGAAAAACTAGAACCATGAATTAGTCAACTCTTAATCACGCTCAACTTGATAGATAGATGTAGTCTTCAGAGATATTCTCAGGAGTTGGAAAGATCAAAAGGTAGGAAATTTTCAATACTACAAATATTTGCCTACCACAATAAACAGAAAAATCTTAAAGTTTATTGACCTCATCAGCTAGTGTTGGAAACTCCATTTTCATAGTTTAGGCTGCTCCCATTTTATTCACATTATTTTGGTTTTAAAGCAGTAATTGCAAAGACAAGTAGCTCTGAGGAAGGAAATTTCATTTCTTCTTGCCCTTGAAAGTGTGAAGCTTCTTGGCAGCTACCTCTAGAACTATTTGGTATTTGTAACAAAATAAATCTTTGTAATGATGCCTATGACCTGTGGACTTAAATTGCCAACCTAAATCCACCAGTAAGTGATAGCCAAGTTTTGAAATAGTGGTGCAAGATCAGGAGTTGGAATCAACTACTTTTTTCTTCATTTTATTTGTTTGCAAAAGAAGCAATAATATCTTTATAATGAATGAGTGGGAAGGGGGAAAAAATGGCAAGGAGACTCAATTTCAAACATAAACACAATATATCAATAAACTAGGAAAAAAGGGGGGAAATTTGAAATTTAGAGCATATAATTTCATGCGACAATTATTCAATCAGGTTTTCTCGAGAGGTAACACTTGAGTGAGAGTTCAGGTAATAATTACTGCATTTCCTTCCCAGTGTAGATTGAGCTAACGAGCTTCCAAAAACAGGGGGAAGCTGAAGATGATGTATATTTTTCAGAGAAATAAAATACTACTCCCTCTGTCCCAAATTATCTGTCCATTTTCTAATCCAATTTTTGTCCCAAATTATCTGTCCTTTTAGGAAATCAAGATTTCATTTTCCAAATATACCCCTATTTAATAGCATCCTATTTCCTAAACATATTTAAAATACTACAGTCCCTTTACGAGTTCTACTATTGATGTTCATCTAGTTAATTTTCAAAAAACATTAATACAGTACAATTTCTACCACCTATTTGAATACAATAGCAATCAAATTACAATATTTTGACCCACTTTTTATAAAGAATTAAATACTCAAGAGAGAGAAATAAGTTGGAGTTAGTACATCAAAAGTTTGGAGTTTGTATACTTATCATTGAGTTTTAAGGGTAAAAATGAAAAAGAATATTTAATTAACTAAAAAACCTACTTTTTTTAATTCCCGCGCAATCAGTTAAAGGGGACACTTAATTTGGGACGGAGGGAGTAAAACAAAAGTTACTGTTAAATGTGTAAATTACATTTTTATCTAGCGATTTGGACATTTAGATGAGGTTGTAAATTAGCATGGAACTGAACTAGGGAATTCTATGTTTGAACAAAGTGTGCAAATAGTATGTTAAAAGTTTTAGATTTCTAAATTGCTCTCTTGCCAAACAACTTAAACTTTTATAAGGTAGTAATTTAATAATTAATATAAATGGCAGTACAAATTAAGAACTCTTATTGATGCTATAAGTTGATTTAAGTAGTGACTCTCAGACTCAAAGAGTAATGAAATCAAGCCAGTTGTCAGAAGAAAAATAAATAAGTAAATTTATACCAGGCCATATGCTTGTGGGGCTGCAACTTCAAAAATGGGGAGTGGAAAAACTGGATTGTATTGAGAAACCATAAAGCCAACAACTTTGCCATAAGCCATTCCTGTAGCAGCTCCAATGAACAAAGAGGGGGCATAGTAGCCTCCTACTAAACCAGAAGCACGACATAAGGAAGTTGCGAATATTTTGGCCCCCAGAATCTGAAGCAACAGATCAGCAGAAAGACCTCTAGAAGGCCGAGATTCCAACAAGATGTCAACATTTTGAAAACCCCAGTAAAGAATCTCAGGATATGCCAAAGCAATAAGCCCAACAGTCAAGCCACCAAATATAGGGAAAAATGATTTTGGAATCCCAGAAGCCTTGCCAATATTGTCTTTGGTATCCAGCATGAATGTCGTGCATCTAGAAAAGGTCAAGGACACCAGACCACACACGACGCCCAGCAAAAGATAAAGAGGCAGTTCTGAAATGACAAGAAATACATTAATTCACGATATCCTCAATGACGCAGAATATTATTATATTCATTATCAGAACCTCATGATGAAATTCTGGGGAAAATGTAATTCCATAAAAATAACAGATCACAATTAACAGGATGTCTTAAGGAACATAAAAGAGGAACAGAAACAATTCAACAACAGGATAAATAGAAGAAATAGAGTTTATTGCTCTAATTAATCTAATTTAGTTTCAAACTAGCATTACCTATGGTTATTTATTTTTCATTAGCCTGACATTGAAGTGGTTCAGCAACTTATCAAAGAAGTTTGGGAATGTCATAAAGTGATGATTTTGAAACCCATAATAAATTGTATGAGCAAATATCAGCACAGAATATTATCCTCATCATGATACCCTCAATGACACAGAGTGTTATTACATTCAGTATCAGCACCTCAGGATGAAATTCTGGGGAAAAATGTACTTCCATATAAATAACATATCACAATTACCAGGATGTCTTTAAGAAACATAAAAGAGGAACAGAAACAATTTGACACCACAAGAAATAGAAGAAATAGAGTGCATTGCCCTCAATAATTTAATTTGGTTTCAAACTAGCATTACCTACGGTTATTTAATTTTCATTAGGCTGACATTGAGGTGGTTCAGCAGCTTATCAAAGAAGTTTGGGAAAGTCATAAAGTGATGATTTTGAAACCGATAATAAAATTTCATGGACAAACATCAAACATAAATGTCTTTGATATCTAGCTGATAATAACTGCCTTTTGTCCTTTGTCAAAGTTTGAGGAAAAAAAGAAGACGATACTTATCTTATGGTAGACATCTTTTCCATTTTGCGTGCTAGTCATATGCTTAGTTTTTAAATAATGACCTGCTGTGCTATAAACACATCGAAGGAGTTTATGCAGATCACAAATGAAGTTTGCATTGACAATAGCACCAACTGCTGGTTATTTGAATGATGGGATGATGAAGGTATATTTAAAGTAAAGCCATTTTTTTACTGGTCAGTAGTTAATTCTGTATTAATGCTGTGTAATGTTGAAAGGAGACTCAATTGAATAATTTGCATGGTCAGAGGTAAATTTTTTTAGAATGCATGTCTGGCTCATGCGGGATGATTCTAAATTCTTTTCATTTCAGGTTTGGGCTAGTTATAACGTATTTAGTGTTTCAATTCTTGGTTAACCCTCAAGAATTAGTTCTTGGATTAGACAAAAGTTGTTTAGTCATTTATCAAGTCAGAAAATATGTTATTCTTCATTTTTGCTTTTAACTTTTTAACCTTTTCACTAGTTTTTGTCAAAGAAACTTTATCTTCAGACACAAAGTCCTTCCTTTGTCCTGTTGTCATAATCACACTGGCCATTTTCGGATGTCTAATATTTGGAACAATCTTTTGAAATCAAATGCGAAAAGTTAGCAGCATTCTATTGTGTTCTCTAGAAAGCACTTTTGACAAATCCTAAGGCATCCCTGGTAAGTCATTATTTTAACTGAAAGTTTGTACCAGAAACTTTGTCAAATGCTAACTCACCTAGACACAACTATTCCATGTTCCCTTAAAATACTGGAATTCCTAAGAACTTCAATACTGGGATAGAGGGAGTAAAAAGACCAAAAAATCCACAAAAAAATGACAATAAGATATGAAAAGAAATGCAATTCAGTGTGTTTTTCTACCTCTACAATATCTATAATGTGTACAGAAGCATCTCAGTTTGTCAACTTCTGTAAAATCTCAGCTGAACACAGAGTCTAACCATAACTGAAGGGATTACAAATTTAACCCAGAAAATACCACACAGCAAAAACCAGGTTCTTCTTGACAAAGAAGAAGGACAGTAGTTCCTTTTTACAGATAAAGCAGTTAGTGGCATTGGTTTCTCTCAGGTTATGTGACTACTTAGACTCCTTACCTAAGGCTCACATGGAAAGAGTGACACTCTACAAATTCTTCATTATTTCCTCTGGGGATACTGAAATCCCTCAAAAGAACAGTGCCGTTTTTTATTTGCTGCCCAAATTCACAACCTCGTTCTCAAGATTATACTCAAGAAATAATCATAGCAACCAGATTTCAGAATAGAGTCACAACAGATAAACATAGAAACATAAAAAGATGTAAATACCCCAATTATAAAATAATAAAAGAAACACCAAAAGCTGGATCTTATTATTTTCATATTATTCTATTTGCATCAACCATTAATATCCACATCCCTGCCATGTCTAGCAGTCTGTATTATCTCGGAAATTCCGGAAAATGGTGCTGTTTTCGCACCAAATTCCGGCAGAGGGGCAGCTGGATTTGGAATTCGATTTATAGTGACGTCGCATTCCCCAGAATGCGACCTAGTAAAATATGATCGCATTCCAGTAATGTGACCTCAGCGCGCTTTTTCTTTTTTTTTTTTTGGCGGTAGAAAACGATGTCGCATTCAACGCATTCCATGAATGCGACCTTTTTAAGCAAGGTCGCATTATTACATCAGACCCGCCTCCTTCCCCGCTTCCCACGTTCTTTTGCAACGACGTTCTTTTGCAATTTCTCAACAAAGTCACTGCTCTTCGCCGCCGGCCATTCTTCGCCGCCGACCGCTCTTCGCCGCCGCGGCATCAGTAGAGAAGCTTTTTGCACTCCCTTCTTAAACTGTCATCAGTAAGAATCTTTAGATTGATTTATGAGTTTATGTTTATGCAATATTTTAGTCTTTAGAATCTTTAGTCTATGTTTATGCAATATTTAGGTTTTGAGCCTTCACAAGTGCAACACATGTTGATAGTCATTTAACATTGTACTACAAATGTGAACTTCAAATGCAGACAATTATTTCTAGCATGTCTTTTTGTCATGACTACATTATACAATTTCCACCATTTTCCAGAATTTGTTTGTCTCATGTATGAAGAAAGAAGCTACTAGGAATTTTTCTTTTGTGTTTTTGGAACTTTTTTATTATCCTTTGGCATAAATGATCTACTGCTTGGATAGAATTTGACACTTTTCCATATACAATATTATATGTATTGCAATGTCTATACAATGTGTATACATCTATATTTTAAAATTATTCAAAATAATAATAACAATTAAAATAAATAAATGTAATAGAAATTCTTTCATTTTTTTTTTTTTTTAGGTCGAGCTTGGAAGCTCTTCTGTTGGTATTATATGAAGGGTTATGAATCCAGAAACAACACTATCATGATTTATAGTTGAGGATTTAATTCATGCTTTGATTATCTATATTTGACTTTAAGAGAATAATTTATACATTTGATACAAATTTAAACGTATTTTTATCAAATTTTTAGTACTTTTCCCCATTACTAGCCCATTTAAACATATTTTTATCAAATTTTTAGTATTTTTATCAAATTTTTAGTACAAATTTAAATATATATAGTAGTTGAATCTCAAGTCATGTAAAAATAAATATAGTGTAAAGAACTACTATATATAGAGAGAGAGAGGATTTCATGCATTTTAGAGCCTTCGATTTTAGTGCCGAACAACTCTAGAGTTTTACCACATGCAACGTCTATTATTTGTTTGGAATTATACTAATAATTTTAATTTATTTATTTATTGTAAGGCTAAATGGAGCGGGGGACAAAATTGACTTGTCAATCTTTCCCATTTGGGAGTTTTAAGTGAGGAGGGGTTAAAAAAAATGTGAAGAAAAAAGAGAGAGAGATTGACCAGTCAACATAAGCATAAAA
Source organism: Voacanga thouarsii (assembly GCA_026120185.1). Taxonomy (NCBI): domain Eukaryota; kingdom Viridiplantae; phylum Streptophyta; class Magnoliopsida; order Gentianales; family Apocynaceae; genus Voacanga; species Voacanga thouarsii. Next base: position 2,369,658 of record JANUWF010001213.1, on the reverse strand, counting down.
GAATAAATTGACAAAATAGCCCTCAGATATTTAAATTCAAACAAAAGTTAAGTGTTCAATTCTTTTGGGAGAAGAAAGTACAATGAAACCTCAAGTATAATCATCTAGAATATGGAAACAATATTCAAAAGTCATATGCTTGTTTTTGTACTACAGATATGCACATTTTAACTATATATATGTCTGCCAATGCCTGCAGAATCCATTGCTTTGGCTATTATATAAATAATACACTTCATATTTTTTGAGTGCCTATAATGCGCATAGATGCAATCGTAGTTTAATTATGTGATCCTAATTTAAATAGGTACAATGGATCACATGCACATAGATATTCATCCGAGTTCTCTCATCGATAGTTTACTATTTCTTCAGTCGAGCCATCGTTCATCTTTGGTATGGTCCGGTGATCAGCATACCTGTGAGATTCCATTGGTGTACAAACGATACGATTCTGCATTTTGGGAGCATACGCCCCTTTCCGGTAGAGTTGCAGAGTTAGTGGATAGGGCTGGTTTTGGTGGAGTCAGACAAGATGGACACGTCCAGGTTGATCATGCTCTCGTCACCGCGTTAGTAGAGCGATGGCGTCAGGAGACCCATACATTTCACTTCCCCATAGGAGAGGCTACAGTGACACTGGAGGATGTTGCGATATTATGGGGTCTTAGAGTAGATGGGGATGCGGTGATAGGGCCTCCTTATCACTACAGCAAAGGTGATTGGATTAACCTTTGCGATAGACTTCTTGGCATTAGGCCACGGGCCGAGGACATACGGGGAAATAGGATTAAGAAGGGGCCTATTGAGGAGGCATTAGATTTTCCTTTGGCCGATGATGCTACTGATGACATCATCCTGCAGCGTGCTCGTTGCCTTATCTTCCTAATGATTGGGGGCCTACTGTTCTCTGATAAGTCAGAGAACCTGATCCACTTGAGATACCTACCTCTCCTGGAGGATTTGGAGGCATGTGGGGCGCTCAGCTGGGGTAGTGCTGTTCTAGCTTTCCTGTATAGATGCCTGTGTCAAGCCTTTCTCGGGTCTGCGCAGGAGATTTGCGGACCGATGGTCTTACTCCAAGTACGCATTCAAATGTTTTTTATATTTTATGTTCATTTAATAAACATGTGTGGTACGAGTCTAACACATTTGTGACTATGTTGTAACTATGGGCATGGGAGCATATTAGGGTTGTACGGCCAGAGAGGAGTATGCCTCTCGATGATCTCCCACCCCTTGCACCCTACGGTGCTCGATGGGACGTTCCAGTACAGTTTTATCGGACGTCCACACATGTTCTCGTGACATATCGCTCCCAGCTAGATGCCCTATTAGACGATGATGTGAGTATATACGAATACTTTATTTAAAATTCTTTATTTATTTGACACTAACAATTCAGAACAATGATGTGACAGTTTATCTGGCGGCCTTATCAAACTGATTTGGTCAGTCTTCTCCCCCCTGTATGTTTGGAGGCACCCGATATCTGGAGGTCACGCATAGCGTTGATTAGTTGGGAGGCCGTCCGAGTTATATTTTCCAAATCGAGTGATGCGGCAGTTTGGGATGCTTCAGCCTATCCCGATAGACTGTGATACGATGATTGTCCTGCACTTGGTTGATAGGCGAAGCAATCCCTCCAAAGATTACAGGATATATCATGCGCCGTATCTTCAGATGTAGGATACTCAACAGACTTTGTCCAGACTACTACGATGGGCGTTTCGGTCACATTGGATTACTTGCAGTGGTATAGGGACTGTACCCGTCTACGCATCGGAAACCCCACCACTCGTGCGTCATTGATCTCGGGATATCATCCTACCGGGTCCAGTACAGTTGTCATGGTATGTATTTCATTTGGTAATGGTAGGAGTTAATAATTTGATAATTCGTTTAATTATTCACAAAATTTTTCGAATAATGATTTCAGGCTGATATTATGCGACGCTATATGACAGTGGCTGAACGCCACATTCATAGTGCCGACTCGGTGTCCCGGAGAGCATTCATTGATATTCGAGACATGTGAGCCCGAGGACTTGCAGCTAGTCACCAGGATCACGAGCGGTATGCTGGACCAATATCGGTCGATTCAGGCACACCCATCATCCCAGTGACGCAGCCAACGTCGAGGCCCCAGGATCCTGTTGATGGACGCATGCACCAAGGGCTAAGGCGTGGGGGCAGAAGGGCCCGAGTTCGAGCGCATTCGCCACATCACGATTCCGCCCCGGAGGGGGTGCCTCAGTAGTCGGAGGTGCAGGAGCAGACTGGAGATGGCACGCAGTTCGAGATTAGGACTGATATTGCACCCGATGATCTGCTTGGTAATGACTTCGTTGTCATTCCCGTTCACTCTCCCCGTACCACAGCCGGCGCGTTCGATCACGGGGATGCGGGCCCATCTTTTCAAGCCCAAGGGACAGACACTTCGCACATTGAGGAGCTTCCCGTGCGTCCCTTTCGCGGGATAGTATATCACCGGCGACGCAGACCCGGCACACCAGTAGCAGGACAGCATCTCGATGATCCCGAGCCAGCTCCTGTGCCGGTAGTAGACCAGCTATCAGATCCCGTGGCAGTTTCACCGCATCTCGATGATCCCGAGCCAACTCCACAACAGCCTCCGGCATGCGACGAGCCAGCAAGTGGTGGGAGACCAAGGCGAAAGATTAAACCTCGTCGTCCGTGTGTGCTCTCACCACATTAGCTGTAGTTGATCTTAGGAAACACTATGTACTTCATATACCATTTGTTAGGGGATGATTTTGTTTTTTGATACTCTGCTTTCGTTGTCATTGCTTATAGTGTACAGGTCATGGACTTTGAGTACAGTTGTTCGGGTTATGCATTTTATTTCGTTTGGCACTATGCTTTTGGACTTTGAGTACGGCTGTTTGGGTTATGCATTTTATTTCGTTTGGCACTCTGCGTTTTAACTTTGCTTATTGTGTACAGGTAGTATATTTTATTTTGGGCAGGAAGTCAATGAATGCGACCTCAACGAGCATATTTCACTCCAGTTCAGCATCTACGACCAGATCTGGAGATTTTCATTTTCGGGAGAAAATCAGCAACATTGTAATGCTGCTGCGGTTATGGGTGTTTGATGGGTAGCTCAGATTAGGCTTATTGATTTTGGACTTCGATCTACTTAAAAAGGTAAAAGCAATGCATTCCGGTTGATTTTATTTATAATTTTACAAGTCATTCTTTCACATTACTTGCTCATTTTCATTATTTCCTCACATTTATCAGATTGTGCCCACATTGTAACGATGAATGCATTGGATCCCCCTATTGTGCTCCGTTTTTTTTTGGGATTGTTAAATACAGCGGGATTATCGAGGCAACATATGGTTTGATGGGGCCATTAAAAAAACCTGGATACTCCGACGTCGGATATCGTATTCTGAACTACTTGAAAAGGTCCGAAACTATCTTGGATTGGGAGGGAGAAACGTGATATTCAATATTACACTTCGACATCCATTCCTGTATGGATCTGATCAACAATTGCGAATGAGTTGAGTGATGATGATGACATGGAGGTTTTATGGATGCTGCCGAATGAGTTTAAGTCACAGAGCATCCAACTTCATGTTAGCTATTCAGACTTGACATCTCAACACACAGGTCACTTGACCGGATTGTCTCCACCAACGGGTTCATTCTTGGCAATGCTTAACCAAGTCACGAGTTTGGGGCACACGATGAATTCATTATCCTAACTCCCCACGGGCATAAGGATGGAAGACTTGAACAACGTACACCCCCAATCATTTTACCAGCCGGTGGGAAATACAGGTGCAACATTTAATATTGCCGGGACTGGATACATTAGTTCAACAGGTAGTAATGCTGAGACAGTCGATGTTGGTCACAAATCTGAAGGATTGGCAAGAAGGAATAACTTGATCATCCCCGAGCAACTACTGGTTCAAACACAAAGTCGACGGGAGGTGGATACGTATCCAGCAGATAACAACCGACTGCCTTCTAGCACTATCCCAACAGATATAGCATCTCAATCGCACATGGCCACAGGTGCAGTAAATGTTGATTCAACGTTGCATACATCTGACGGTGACTGTTTCACTGGCTCAGAAGGACCAATGAATTGGCATGACACGGATGAGAGTGAAGAAAGTGACATTGCAGCAAACATTCCCGCATATGAAGTGCAAGATGACATGAATGACATAGCGGGGCCTTCTAACAACATTTCTCAAACAGCAAGACTTCCAACATTTGATGATGCAGCGGGACCTTCTAATACCTTTTCTCAATCAGTAAGATTTCCAATATTGGATGATGTAGGGTCTGGTGCATGTGCTAACGAGTCACTCAACAGGCACTCAGTCGCTGTTACAAGAAGTTGGTCTGACACTGACACTGATTTGCATCTAAACATAAGATTTCAGAACAAGAAGGAGGCAATATATGCAGTCAGAAAGTGGTCTATTCAAGCAGGTCGGGAATTCAGAGTCTTGGAGAGTAAGAAAGACTGCTGGTATGCTCTAAGTGTAAGCATTCAAGTGCTGGCAATCATTGTTCTTGGCATATTCGCATTATACATAAGAAGACTCATGGGCAGTAGCAGATAACAGTTTTGAACAAAGAACACACATGCGTAATTACAGTTGTGAACAATGTGCATAGGAACATGGATCATCGGTTCATAGCCCGTAATGTGACACATTTAGTATTAAATGACCCTGAATGCCATGTGAGTGATGTTATTGCTGAAGTTCAGAAACTGTGGAGGACGGGTTGTTCTTATAAGAAAGTTTGGGAAGCCCGAAAAGTTGCTATGGAACTTGTATATGGTGATTGGCCCTCAACGTGGATTGCCCTACTAAAATACATGCTTGCCTTACAAGATTCCAATCCTGGGACTATTGTGAGGTGGAGACACCATTAGACTAGTGTGGGTAATTTGAAAGCTTTTGGTTTCCTTTTCTGGTCATTCAAACCTTCAATTGATGGTTTCAAATATTGTCGTCCAGTGGTATCAATTGATGGAACCCATTTAAGGGGACTTTATCGGGGCAAACTGTTGGTAGCATCCACTTGGGATGCGAATAGTCACCTATTCCCTCTTGCTTTTGCCATCGTGGATGAGGAATCATTGGAGAGTTGGAGCTGGTTCTTAAAACTCCTACGTCAACATGTCATTTTGGACAGACATATATGTCTTATTTCTGATAGACATAAAGGTATTGTAAATGCTGCACGCCATATAAATGAGTGGCAAGAACCTTTGGCTTTTCATCGATATTGCCTCGGACACATAAAGGGAAATTTTCATGCCAAGTTTAAAAACACTAATTTGACAAGTTTGATGTACGCTGCTGGTTTAGAGCGCAAAAGGACCAAGTGTCAATCCTATTTGGATGAAATCAGGATTCAAAAAGATGATGCATTTAAGTATTTAATGGATATTAGTTTGGAGAAATGGACTTTGTCATATGATGAAGGGCACAGATATAGTTCAATGACTACTAGTTTGTCTGAATGTATGAATAGTGTGTTGAAGAAAGCAAGATCTCTTCCGCTGAAGGTTTTGGTTGAAATTTCATTTCAGAAGTTAGTTAAATATTTTAATGAACACAGAGATGAAGCATCTAATTTGAGACACCCTTTACCATTTGAAATGTGGAAGCTGTATTCTTATTATGAGGACAAATCCAGAGGGCATGTTGTAACTGAATATAATGCACAGGCCGGTATATATGGGATTAAATCATCTGTTCAACAAGCGGGTAGAAGTCCAAATGTTTACAGTGTCAATTTAACAGAGAGATCATGCACGTGCCAAAAATGGAGTATATATGGTATTCTTTGTTCACATGGGTTTGCAGCGTGTCGTCACAGAGGCTGGAACCCAATTGACTTTGTTTTGGAGTTCTATACTAGAAGGAATTATGAGTTGACATATGAGGGTCAGTTCTTTCCTGTGGCGGATGAACAGTATTGGAGGCCTTCTAATTTTACGCTTGCACCAGTGGAAGAAATGATGCGAAATGAAGTTCCTGGCCGTCCGCGCACATCGAGGATACCTTGTGATGTGGATTATCGGACTCCCAACTCTCCTCCAAGATGCAGCAACTGTCATAGGAGTGGACATACTAGAAGGAATTGTAATAATAGTAATTTTACTGTTTCAAGAGACTAGCCATTGACACTGGACTATTAGTTCGTTTTTTGTTCAATTGTATTTTCAATACAGCTTCTATATGTACTTGCAATATTGCTCTTGTTATTTTGGATGCTTCTCTATATACTTGCGATATTATATTAAATTTTACTCATGTGATAAGTGCGTGGTCTACTATCAATCTTTACTCAAACTACATTAAGTAATTTTAGCAGGTTGGTTGCAGGTGGAGATTGTAGTAGGTTGAGGTTGCTTGAATAAGGTTGTATGAATAAGGTTGGAGTTGCAGGCTAGGAAAATTGCAGGTTGAGGTCGCATTCCTGAATGCGACCTTGATGAAGTAGGTCGCATTCTGAATGCGACCTCAAGCTCAGCCATTATAAAAAAAAAAAAAGAAATCGCGTAGAGGTCGCATTCATGATGCGACCTAAACTTAATTAGAATGCGACCTCACTAAAAATAGAATCCCAATTCTCACTGCCCCTCTGCTGGAATTTGGTGCGAAAACAGCACTATTTTCCGGAATTTCGGTATTATCTCCCTCACTCATTTACAATGACAAATAATATCGTAGATTCTAGAGAAAGGGTCTCCATTCTAATAATCTAAAACTTCCAATAGGATGAAAAGATTTAAAAAAAACATGTGGGAGGCATTCACCACGATAAAAACAATTGGAGAGATATGGAATGCATACTCAGTTAACCTACTTTGGAGAACAACCACTTCTGTATGGCCCACATGACTGATACTCACAACTGTAATGCCACCCATATGACTCCTACATCTCAACTCTTCCACACCTATTCCCCATGCCCAAGTAACAGAAAAATTGTAGTTGCCAAAGGTTCTTAGCTACCATTGCAGGGTTTGGAGCTATCCATATCACACCTACCCTTGTCCTTAAAAATGTCCTTCATGTGCCAAAACTATGAACCTGCCTTGTTTCCATTCAAAAGCTTACCCATGATCTTAAATGTTATGCTATTTTTCCCCTTCTTATTGTGTTTTTCAAGAACAGGGCTCGGGGAGGAAGATTGGACTTGCAAAGGAAAGAAGCAGCCTTTATTGCCTTGAATCATCTCAAAAAGGTAGGAGCAATTTATCCTCTTCTTTTCTCAGTTCCTCAAATAAAGACACCATTTGGCTGTATCACTTACGACTTGGTCATCTGTCATTTAGAATTTTAAAAATCATGTTTCCTCATTTGTGTCAAGGATTAAATATCTCTGAATTTCATTGTGACATTTGTCAATTGACAAAGCATACTTGTGTATCTTTTCCTATTAGCAACAAAAGAAGTTTTCATTCTTTCCATTTAGTTCATAGTAACATATGGGGTCCTTCTACTATACCTAATGTTTCTAGGGCTCATTGGTTGGTATCCTTAATTGATAATTGCACTCGGGTTACGTGGCTCTTTCTTCTTAAACAAAATCTGATGTTGGCATTGTTATGTCTAAATTCCACTCAATGGTTCAAAACCAATTTGGGGTTAAAATAAAAAGGTTTAGGATAGACAATGGTACAGATTACTTCAACCAAATTTTATCATCCTATTTTCAATCACACGGAATCATCCATGATTCATCTTGTGTTAAGACACCTCAACAAAATGGGGGTAGCAGAGAGGAAAAATGGGAATTTACTCAACACCACCTGCGCTTTACTTTTTCAAGGGAATGCTACTAAGTCCTATTGGGAGAAGCTATTTTCACTGCCACATACATGATAAATAGACTTCCCTCACATGTGTTAGACAACAAAAGTCCCATAGATATCCTTGTGGGAAAATATGACTAAAGGGTGTTTTTTAAGAAAGTAAGGCTGTAAATATTGTAACACTAGAATTAGGAAAGTTTGACCCTTAAATTAGAGGATTTTGTAATCAGTGATTAGGAGATTTTGTGGGCAGTAATTAGGGGATTGATTAGGAGATTTTGTGAATCAATTTATTAAGGTAGTTGCTATATTTGTGCCTTAGGCAGCTTGTATATAATTAGCTCATTATAATCTTTAAGAAATATATGAAAAGAGATTATTCTCTCTCAATTTCTTACATGGTATCAGAGTTGTTCATCCTGATCTGCTTCTGATTTTTCTGCTTGCGCCTATTCTTTGCTTCTTCTTCTTCTACCGGCCGACCTTAATTGCTGGTGGTATTTCGTTCATTCTAATTCCTACAACCAGCCAACCTTAATTGCTGGTATTTCTCCTCTATTTTTCTTCCTCGTAGGTATTGTATAGTCGGCCTTTATTGCTGGTGTTGTTTCCAATTGTTTTGATACTGATTTGTACCGAGCAGCCTTCATTGCTGTTATTCTCCCTTCGCTTTCAAGCAGTCTTCATTATTGCAGTCTTTTCTTTCGAGTAGCCTTCATTGCTGTCATTTTCTCTTTATTTTTCCTATTCAGACAGCCTTAATTGCTGCAAAAATATATTTTTTTACCATGTCAACCTCCCAAACACGAGTTGTAAGCACAAAATGCTGGACGCTTCATGGGAAACCACCCAGCCGAGAATGGGAATAAAACGGGAGACAATCCAAAAGTGGACAAGCCAATGTAGCAACTGGCCAAATTGCTAAGCCACCAAAGTCAACATTGCTAGTCTAAACCAAGATGAATTGGACAGGGTGAGTGCACTCATCAGCAGTTTAGAAAAGCCCTCAGGTACTTGTTCTGTGGCATATTCAGGTAAGTTTCCACTTTCCATTGGATTAAATGTTTCAGATACACCCTTTTCCACCTCTTGGATCATGGAATCAGGAGCTACCGACCATATGACCCCTTCACCAAATATCTTCACCACTTATTTCCCGTACCCGAACAGTAGGAAAATATCCACTGCAGATGGTTCTTTGACCACTGTGGTAGGAATTGGAAGTGTCCAAATTAACCTATTGTTAACCTTGAAACATGTTCTCCATGTCCCTAAGCTAGCTACCAATCTGATATCCATCCAAAAACTTGCCCATGACTTATAATGTATGGTGGTTTTTCATCATAATGGTTATATATTTCAGGACAAGAGTTCGGGGACGATGATTGGACATACTAGAGAACGGAGTGGCCTCTACTTCCTTGAAGCAAGTCAACCAACCATCCCCCAGGGTAAATCGTTAGTATCATTTGTTTCCCAGTCTTTGTCATCTAATACGGAGAAAATTTGGCTCCATCATCGTCGACTTGGACATTCATCATTTCGAGTTATAAAACTATTGTTTCCATCTTTGTTTCAACATTTAGATATTAAGTCTTTTCATTATGAAAAATGTGAACTTGCCAAACACAAACGTGTACCCTTTCCAGTAAGCAATAGCAGAAGTTCCATTCCCTTTCATTTAATCCATAGTGATGTCTGGGGTCCATCTACTATTACTAATATTTCTGGGGCGCGATGGTTTGTTTCCTTTATTGATGATTGCACTCGTGTTTGCTGGGTCTTTCTTCTTAAACAAAAATCTAATGTCAGTATTGTTTTTCCAAATTTCTGCTCCATGATTAAAAATTAGTTTGGAGTGACCACCAAGAGAGTTAGGTCTAATAATACACGAGACTATTTCAATCAAACTTTAAGTCCATATTTTCAAAAGGAAGGGATAATTCATGAGTCATCTTGTGTGAATACCTCACAACAAAATGGAGTTGCAGAAAGGAAAAATGGTGATCTCTTTGAAAAAACTCAAGCATTGTTATTTAAACATCATGTACCTAAAACCTTTTGGGGGGAGGCTGTTCTTACAGCAACACATCTCATAAACCGATTGCCATCTAGAGTCCTAGGATTTCAGAGTCCAATGGATGTATTATCCACTTTCTATCCTAACTTCTACACCACAAATAATCTTATTCCTAGAATGTTTGGATGTACATCATTTGTACATGTTCATAGTCACAACCGAGGAAAATTGGATCCAAGAGCTCTAAAATGTGTATTTGTGGGATATTCCTCAACCCAAAAAGGATACAAGTGCTATCATCCACCCTCCCAAAAATTCTTTGTTTCTATGGATGTTACTTTCAATGAACGTGAATCTTACTTTCCAAACTTTTATCTTTAGGGGGAGAAGTTTGTGAAAGAAGATGAGAGTTTGGGTTTTGACTTGTTATTGGATCTTTCAACTTCAAATCATCCTACTTCCTCATCCACTAGTGATCTGGTCCCAGTTTACTCTGAACTATCTGAGTCTGTCACAGTCTCTTTCGAACCTGTATTTGCTCAATCTGACACCACTGAGTCTGTTCCTAAGGATGTTAGATATGGCAAAGGAAAGATGTATACAAGGAAGAAGACAGCTGCCCCCAACCCTACGCAAGTCCAAGAGTTTGATCAGGTAATAACTGCTGAACCCACATTACAGATTGAAACAGAACCAGAGGTAGAGAGTGAGATCTAAAGGGGTAGTAGTAGTGACATAGACTTACCCATTGCATTGAGAAAAAGTGCGAGAGAGTGCACTAAAAGACCTTTATACCCCCTTTACACACTTCCTATCTTTTCAGCATTTTTCTCCGTCACGCAGAGTCTTCCTCAGTAGCCTAGAAACCATTACCATTCCTTCCAATCTATCCGAAGCTTTGTCTAATAAAAAATGGAAACAAGCTATGAATGTAGAAATGGAGGCACTGGAAAAGAACAAAACATGGGAGCTTGTGGAATTACCAGCAGGGAAGAAACCAGTGGGGTGTAAATGGGCGTACACAATAAAATATAGAGCTGATGGTTCAATGGAAAGATACAAGGCAAAGCTGGTTACCAAGGGATATACTCAGACGTATGGAGTGGACTATCTAGAGACTTTTGCCCCAATTGCAAAATTGAATACTATTAGGGTCCTATTGTCTTTGGCAGCCAACTTTAGATGGAATTTACAGCAGTTTGATGTCAAAAATGCTTTCTTGCATGGAGATCTCCAGAAGGAGATATATATGGAGATACCTCCAGGTTATGGGAAAAGAGTTGCTGATTATACAGTCTGTAGGTTAAGGAAGGCATTGTATGGGTTTAAACAATCTCCTCGAGCATGATTCGACAGGTTTGCCAAGGTTTTAGTGATGCTAGGATACAAGCAAAGTCAAGGAAATCATACTTTGTTCATCAAGCATTCGTCTTCAGGAGGAGTCACGGTCCTCTTAGTTTATGTGGATAACATAATTGTTACAGGAAGTGATGATGAGGAGAGACATTCTTTAAGTGAGTGCTTAGCAAAAGAATTTGAGATTAAGACACTTGGGAAGCTAAATAATTTTCTCGGAATTGAAGTGGCACATTCAGAGAAGGATATTTTTCTCTCTCAACAGAAGTATGTAACTGATCTACTCAAGGAGACAGGAAAAACAGCATGCAAACCAGTGAGTACTCCGATAGATCCAAATATAAAGCTTGGACTAGCAAAGGAAGATGCTATGGTGGACAAAGGGGTATATCAGCGTTTGGTGGGAAGGCTCATTTATTTATTCCACACACGACCGGATATAGCTTATGTTGTGAGTGTGATTAGTCAATTTATGCACAGTACAAAAGAGGTTCATCTTCGAGCAGCACACAGGGTGTTGCAGTATCTTAAAGGTACACCAGGAAGAAGACTTCTTTTTATGAGAGGTGGGGCCTAATGCTTGAAGCCTATACAGATGCTGATTATGCTGGGTCATTAATTGATAGAAGATCGACCACTGGATATTGTACATTCCTTGGTGGAAATCTTGTAACATGGAGGAGTAAAAAACAAAATGTTGTAGCACGGTTTAGTGCAGAGGCTGAGTTTCGAGCGATGGCTCAAGGAGTATGTGAGTTACTTTGGTTAAAGATCATTCTACAAGACATAAGGATCAAGTTGGAGGGCCCAATGAGACTTTACTGTGATAATAAGTCTGCAATTAGTATAGCTCACAATCCTGTGCAGCATGATCGGACAAAGCATATCGAAATTAACAGACATTTTATCAAGGAGAAATTAGAGAGTGGATTGATCTGCACACCTTATGTGTCTACAAATGATCAACTTGCTGATGTGTTAACCAAAGGGTTAAGTGGTCCAGTGTTTGAAAATATTATATCCAAGCTGAGAATGGAGAATATCTATTGACTAGCTTGAGGGGGAGTGTGGGAAAATATGGCTATAGGGTGTATTTTAAGAAAGTAAGGCTGTAAATATTGTAACACTAGAATTAGGAAAGTTTGATCCTTAAATTAGGGAATTTTGTAATCAGTGATTAGGAGATTTTGCGGGGAATAATTAAGGGATTGATTAGGAGATTTTGTGAATCAATTTATTAGGGTAGTTGCTATATTTGTGCCTGAGGCAGCTTGTATATAATTAGCTCATTGTAATCTTTGAGAAATATATGAAAAAAGATTATTCTCTCTTAATTTCTTACAATCCTCAATAGTTTCTATCCTCATTTGCGAACCTCTAATGGTCTAACACCTAGGATATTTGGGTGCACTGCCTTTGTTCATGTTCACAATCAACATAGAAGCAAGCTAGATCCCCAAGCAATCAAATGTGTCTTCCTTGGTTACTCATCCACTCAAAAGGGATACAAGTGCTACCACCCTTCCTCTAGAAAGTTTTACATCTCAGCGGATGTCACCTTTGCTAAAAATACACCTTTTTTCTGGAAGTCCTCTCTTCAGGGGGAGATTTCTGTGATGGAAAATAGTACTTGTGAGTCCTCCTTTAAACCAATTAAAACCCTTGATCTTCCTCACGTTCCACCCCGTGTTGCTAAACTACCCGAGTTCTTTGATTCAATCACATGTGAGTCTCCTAATCTGCCACTAAACCCGAGTCATCACTTGTCCCAACTACTGTTAATCACAATTCTCCAAGGTTCTCTTAGGTGTATTCAAGGAGAAACGTTGTTCCAGAACTGACATAAGTCCAAGAATCCAAGTCAGACTCTGGGAATGTGATCATGATAAGATTTGACCCACCTTTATACACACACAATTTGTTAAAACCTCCACTAACCCAACTAATGACTTAGACCTTCCCATTGCTATTAGAAAAGACACAAGAGAATGCACTAAATGACCACTTTATCCACTATCTCACTATATCTCTCTGAAACGCCTGTCACCAACCCACAAAAGGTTCATTATAAGTCATTGCTATTCCTAACACTGTTTCTGAGGCATTGTCAAAAAGGGAATGGAGGGATGCTCTGAGAGAGGAAATGAGTGCACTGGAAAAGAATAGAACATAGGATATTGTTGATAAATTAAAAGGGAAAAACATTGTTGATTGCAAGTGGATTTTCACACTAAAATACAAGGTTGATGGATCCCTTGAGAGATATAAAGCATGATTGGTGGCCAAAGGATACACTCAAACCTATGGTGTTGATTATCAGGAGACGTTTTCTCTGGTTGCAAAAATGCATACTATGAGAATTCTGTTATCGTTAGCTGCTCACTTCAATTGGCAACTTTTACAGTATGACATTAAGAATGCATTTCTCCACGGTGACCTAGATAAAGAAATCTACATGAACATCCCACCAAGATTCGCTGTGAACGTAAGTAACAAGGTCTGTAAACTGAGAAAGGCTCTTTATGGGTTAAAACAGTCTACTAGAGCATGGTTTGGGAGATTGGGAAAAGTTATGAAAGATTCTGGGTATAAACAAAGCCAAGGTGACCACACCCTCTTCATTAAGCATTCGGTTGCAGGGAGAGTGACAGCTCTTCTAGTCTATGTGGATGACATCATAGTAACTAGAAATGACGGGGGTTAGAAACATGAGCTGAAGCAGAGACTCATGAAAGAGTTTGAGATAAAGGAATTAGAGAAACTAAAGAACTTCCTTGGTATTGAGGTTGCATATTCCAAACATGGGATCTTCATATCCCAACAGAAGTATGCAACTGATTTATTAACAGAAATGGGAAAGATTAGGTGTAAGCCAGTCTTTGCCCCAATGGATCCAAACCACATGTTGGGAGAAGAAAAAGAAGAACCAGCTGTTGATAAAAGAATGGATCAGAGGTTGGTTGGTAGACTCATATACCTTACTCACACTCAGCTAGACATAGAATACTCAATGAGTATAATCAGCCAATTCATGCATGATCCAAGAGAACCTCAACTTCAAGCACCTTACAGGGTACTACATTACTTGAAAGGCAATCCAGGAAAAGGGATTTTGTTCAAAAAGAATAATACTCTCACTCTAGAAGCTTACACCAATGCGGTTTATGCAAGTTCCCCAGTCGATGGAAGATCAATCACGGAATATTATACTTTTCTTGGAAGTAATTTGGTGACATGGAGGAGTAAGAAATAGAATGTGGTGGTAAGATCATCTACAGAATCATAATTTAGGATTATTGCTCAAGGATTGTGTGAACTACTCTGCTGAAGATTATTCTAGATGAATTGACAGTTAAATGGGAAGGTCTATGAGGCTTTTTTGTGACAACAAGTCAACTATCAATACTGCTCACAATCCTATACAACATGATAGGACAAAACATATTGAAATTGATAGACATTTCATTAAAGAAAAATTGGAGGGAGGGTTAGTATGTATGTCCTATGTCCTAGCAAAACACCAATTAGCTGATGTTCTAACAAAGGGGTTGAACTGTTTGAGGTTCCATGATCTTGTTTTCAAGCTGGGAATGGAAGACATCTATTCCTCAACTTTGAGGGGAGTATCAAGATGTAAATAAGCTGTAAATTGATTAGGATAATGAGTTGTAAATAGATTAGGAAGATCAATTTCAAAACCCTTAAATGAAAGGATATGATTAGATTATTTTAATACCTTAAATGGAGAAATATGATTAGATAGCTATCTAGATTTAGGAGTAATTTTTTTCTCTCGTAATCTACTATATAATACCGTGTAAAGTGAATTCATGAGAGCAAGAAATTCAGAATCCTTTCCTCATATTTCTTTTCAGGTATATTTGAGAAATCATAGATGACTTGAGAAGATCATAAAGGTAGACACTTTTTACACGACAACATATCTTATCCATGTTCAGTTTGCACATCCCTTCAGTCTCCCTAATTCCTAACTTTGTTTATCCATTCCTCAGTAGCAAGAGCAGCACCCAAGAATTGCCCACCTTCTACGGAAGGATTTTGAGCATGCATAGAACACCAAATGCATTTTTTTCAATATTAAAACTACAGCAGAAATTTCTTATATGACTGGACAAAAAGTCTAATTCTCTGCTATTCAGTAATACAAAATCATCTTCCTCCATACTGCTGAAAAGGCTATGTAAGGTTAAGCCATGCTTGTGAAATAAATTTCAAAGGACTGGGATACCCATATACAGAACTTACTGAAACACAAGAAGAGCAGTAACCATAAGTAGCATATAATCAGGACTGACTACAATGGAAAAGAAAATAAAAAAAATCTCAAACACAGACACGCACAAAGAGAAGGGGGGAGGAAAACTAAGTCACAAAGAGAATCCAGTTTTGTTTGACTACTTAGTCAATCATCCTGTTCCCTTGGTATATAACTACATAGGAATAAACAATTACCAGTAGGTGAACGGAAGTCATAATATGGCACAATAAAGGCAGGTTCAGAGCCAAGACCAATTTCTGACACTACAGAAGCTATTACAGCACTAAGAATGACCATTGATGTTGCATTTGTCAATGAAGAGGATGATTCTTCAGTTGATGGCCACAACACTGACTCTACAGCAAAAAAGCAACCAGCAACTGCTGCATTAAATCCTACAAGAGAAAATAAATTAATAAATTAACTTAAACCCCCATAAAATTTTTATGAAGATAATTATCTTTATTAGATGTAAATACATTTGAACTACGAGAATTGAAGGTTTAAAATGAAGGGGAAAACACACACACACACACACAAAAACAGATGGAACATTAAACGGAAGAAAGAAGAAGATCAATGACATGAACAAGAAAAACAATGATAGGGAAGAAAGGAATCCTGATAATGGTGGAGAGCTGGCGGCTTGACAATAATACTCACAATAGGGATAGCCAGAAGGTAAGGGAACATTCACAAGCACTGATAGCCATCAAAGTAATGCACAGACATTAATATGTTCATAAAATATTTTAGTTTAAGGAGAAAAGAGCAACTCTTTGGCCAATTAAGAAGTATTTTCACATATTGTGTTAAGCAAGGAAGAAACAGTGGATGTCATAACAAATACTAAGGTTGTAAGTCTTTAAGAGAAAACTAATGGACAAATAGACCTTAGAAGCAGTGTAAAGTATAAATATTGTATTCCTTGAAATAATCTTCAGAAAAAAAAATGACGTTTCGAAGGGTTCAATTATATACTTTCTCTATATTAGAAAATCTTCAAATTGCCTTTGTTTTAATTTCTGTTAGACTTCATGAGAATCAGTTTAAGCTTCTAAAAATCTTGCTTGCCCGTCAACCTACTGAGGTTTGCCTGCATAATAATATATACTGTTGATATTTATACAAATCAAGTTACACAAAACGGAAATGCTTCAATAGCAACCTCAATTGATTCATTGATAAAATGAAACAAATAACAATTCCTTTGAACTTGATTGATACTACACTAATGTCAAAGTTAATCTTTATTACAGTGAAATTATGATTAGTCAGACCTATTTCCATGTCTATACCATTTTAAGATCAACTAATATTTTGCAGTAAGTTTGATATCTTGTACA
This sequence comes from Voacanga thouarsii, assembly GCA_026120185.1. Classification (NCBI taxonomy): domain Eukaryota; kingdom Viridiplantae; phylum Streptophyta; class Magnoliopsida; order Gentianales; family Apocynaceae; genus Voacanga; species Voacanga thouarsii. The sequence continues at coordinate 2,352,826 of JANUWF010001213.1, read as the reverse complement.
ATTTGCCAGCAACATGAACTTTGTATCTCCAACAACTGCAAACCATAGAACGCCGGGTAACCATATGCCATTGCCCTTGTCCATTGGTCAGAAATAGAACAAGAAAGGAAGTGCACAAAATAATTTGAGACCATGGAATGGAGGAGACCTACCAGATGAGATTCCAGCAGCAGACCCCGCAGCTCTAAGTGATACCTTTCGCTGTGTACTCTTATCCAGCAATGAACTCACTGCCTTGGCAACAGATGCACCTATCTCAACACTTGGACCTTCTGGTCCCAAGGAATTCCCTGTTCCTAAGGTGACACAAGCAGCCACAGTCTTTAAAATTGGTTCAACTGCAGATTTTAAACGAGATATGGAAATTCCATCCTTTGGAACCTCCATCGAAGTTCTGAGCTTGTTTAACAAGCTAACTAGGAGACCCCCACAAGTCGGTACTAAGATTACACGTCCCCATGTTATTTCAATTGGCTCCTCTCTTAACCATGAGGCACCTCGAGATGGAATCCCATCCCAAAAGAAGTCACGAATTTCATGCACCTAATATGAAAAGAAAGATTATTATACTTAGTAAAAGCTAAAGTTTCTCAGCTAGACAGAAATAAGTAATAAAGTACAGAAAGAAAATGGGATTTTTTCTAGGATAAGTACGGTGGAAAAGGTCTGAATAAATAATGGAGTTAAAGTACAGCTTTGAATGAAAGGGTAATACATGCATAAGAAAGATGTTTTCCGGAATTGAAAGAGGAGACATTAGTGACAAGCAATATCTTCTGGAATCGAAAAAGGAAGCATTATTGATGAGCAAGTATTTTGAGGTAGAAGAGATTCCAAAGAGGTGTCTCAAGAAAATAAATTTCTATATTCTGAAACAAGATTCAAAAGGTCACTTCAACATCAATAAACCATACAGTGCAGCTATCCCATAAAATACTTAAACTATGTATGATAGTAGGAAGAAGAAGAAAATAAAGTTTCTGAACATCTTTCAATCAAAAAGAACAATGCAATTCCTGAAAATTGTTAAATATTCTGATGAACTCTGTTCAAGGAGGTATTCTGCATGATGGATATTAGAGAGGCATCTTCCATCTCAGACATGAATGGATTTTCAGCAACCAATTGAACTCGCTCGCACTGCCATTCATGGAATCGTGTATTCTGACAAGAATGGATATTTAGGACCAGTTGAACACTCTTTATTTCTCTCTCACAAGGAGATATTTTCTACTTTCAAAACATGAATGGAAATTCACCAATCAATTGAACACCTCTCTCTAACAACCCCCCCCGGGACACCCACCACCCCTTCCTTTTATGTCCAAAATATGTTGTCCAATTACAGCCCCAATTTTTCACAGCAGTGGAGTATCTTCATCTCCAGTCATGGGGATCAAATGTAGAACATATTGCTTAGGCATGAGGCTGTTGTAAGGGAAAGCTAACAACAGTTTGAGGTTCAGAGCATCAGAGGTGAAAGATCAATTATTACACTGAGCTCTTGATGAATTCATAAAACTAATGTTCAAGAAAATCATTGATTATTGCCACTTCCACCATCCCAAAAGAGGTGAAAGATTAACAATTACAGAACATGCTGCCCCTCAGTATCAATATGCAGTTTTACAGTTAAATTGCAGCAATAGGATTTAAGGCCATAAGTCTTCCCTTTTTCGACTTTCTTGTGATGCAGCAATACGTATTGGTCAAATATAAAATGGATGCACCAAAAGTATCAAGTGATGATAAAAGGCACGGAGATAAAGATCAGAAAAATTAAGTTTGCAGTGCTCAAACACAAACCAGAAAATTCTCAAGTTTTAAGAGTTCTAGATCACTCAGAAACCAGAACTAGAAGAAAATTCAATGAAGAGAGAAAGGAGATTGAAATAGTTCCCCACTTGTATTTAATCTCTCAAAGAAAACAACATAACTGCGGAAATTCCGGAAAATGGTGCTGTTTTTGCACCAAATTCCGGCAGAGGGGCAGCGTCAACAGGTTTTTCTATTATAGTGAGGTCGCATTCCTAGAATGCGACCTGTTAAAATGAGGTCGCATTCCGTGAATGCGACCTCCCTGTGAATTTTCTTTTTTTTTTTTTCAGCGATAGAACTTGAGGTTGCATTCCGTGAATGCGACCTATTAAGATGACGTCGCATTCATAGAATGCGACCTCAAGGTCACATTATAACCACCCATCTCCTTCCCCAACGGGTTTTTCTGCAAACATACAGCAGTCCGGAAAATTCCCAAACTGCGCCCGTCGCCTCTTCGCCGGAAAGCTTTCGCCGCCGTCATCCTAATCGCCGCCGCCGACAGCCCACCAATCTCTCATTGTCTTAAGGTTGGAATTCTCTTGTTTGCCTAGCTGATGTTGTATACATAGTTTAATTATTAATGTTGAGGTATTGACATATCTATATTGACTTAGTGTAGCTTTAGTGAAATGATTAAGCTGTTCATTTATTTAGTGGCTTTGTTGTATCGGTATTAGTTTAGTTCATGGTGTTAATGTATTTTTTATATTACTTGATTTTGTTGCTTGTTCATAATATTTGTATATATATCTTGGCATATGATGTTTTATTGTTATTAGTATTGATATTGATGAGTTTTTGTAACAACGCATTATATCCTTTCTACTTATATTCACCTTTTGAATTATATTCTTTATCTATCATTTTGTATTCTTTTTATTATAATCTCTTTAGTCTTGGCGTGCGGCTGCATTTTTCTTTATGCTTGTAGGATTGTTGATTTTCTTCTTTTGAACAACATTCATTTTCCTCTCCCTCCTATGACACATTGAACTTTAAGATGCTTGGGGGAGTATTTCTTCTCCCTTTTTCTTTTATTCCTATTAAAAATGCTTATATTGTTTGATTTTTGTATTATTTATTTTGGCAAATTTCTTATTTTAGGTCTAAAATTTATTGTTTTTGCATTTGGGCCAAAGTTTTTTGAATTTTTTCATATTGTTAGGTTAATTTTCAAGACTTGTTGGTTTATGTATTGATATGTATGAGTTTGGTGGAGATATTATTTATTTTTTTCTTAGAAATTCTACTTAAGACTTTTCTAGGAGAGTTATTATTATGTACACTTAGATATTAGGCATGACATAGAGTTAGTCTGGATAAGTGAGTTAATCATATTTATGCTTTTGAAAATATTGTGAAACGTAATTCTTTGTGAAATGATGAAAATTTTGTGATGAAATACATTTTAACTATATATACATTTTTCTTAGGCTATTATATACAATCGTAGTTTAATTATGTGATCCTAATTTAAATAGGTACAATGGATCACATGCACATAGATATTCATCCGGGTCCTCTCGTCGATGGTTTACTATCTCTTCAGTTGAGCCATCGTTCGTCTTTGGTATGGTCCGGTGATCAGCACACCTATGAGATTCCATTAGTGTATAGACGATACGATTCCGCATTTTGGGACCATATGCCCCTTTCCGGTAGAGTTGTGGAGTTAGTTGATAGGGCTGGTTTTGGTGGAGTTAGACGAGCTGGACACATCCAGGTTGATCATGCTCTCGTCACTGCGTTAGTAGAGCGATGGCGTCAGGAGACCCATACATTTCATTTCCCTATAGGAGAGGCTACAGTGACACTAGAGGGTGTTGCGATATTATGGGGCCTTAGAGTGGATGGGGATGCGGTGATAGGGCCTCCTTATCACTACAGCAAAGGTGATTGGATTAACCTTTGCGAGAGACTTCTTGGCATTAGGCCAAGGAGCGAGGACATACGGGGAAATAGGATTAAGAAGGGTCCTATTGAGGAGGCCTTGGATTTTCCTTTGGCCGATAATGCTGCTGACGACATCGTCCTGCAGCGTGCTCATTGCCTTATCCTCCTATTGATTGGGGGCCTACTGTTCTCTGATAAGTCAGGGAACCTGATCCACTTGAGATACCTACCTCTCCTGGAGGATTTGGAGGCATGCGGGGCGCTCAGTTGGGGTGGTGTTATTCTAGCTTTCTTGTATAGATGCCTGTGCCAAGCCTCTCTCGGGTCTGCGCAGGAGATTTGTGGACCGATGGTCTTACTTCAGGTATGAATTCAAATGTTTTTTATATTTTATGTTCATTTAATAAACATGTGTGGCACGAGTCTAACACATTTGTGACCATGTTGTAGCTATGGGCATGGGAGCATGTTAGGGTTGTACGGCCAGAGAGGAGTATGCCTCTTGATGATCTCCCACCCCTTGCACCCTACGGTGCTCGATGGGACGTTCCAGTACAGTTTTATCAGACGTCCGCACATGTTCTCGTGACATATCGCTCCCAGCTAGATACCCTATCAGACGATGATGTGAGTATATATGAATAGTTTATTTAATATTCTTTATGTATTTGACACTAACAATTCCGAACAATGATGTGACAGTTTATCTAGCGGCCTTATCAGACTGATTTGGTCAGCCATCTTCCCCCTGTATGTTTGGAGGCACCCGATATCTAGAGGTCACGCACAGCGTTGATTAGCTGGGAGGTCGTCGAGTTATATTTTCCAGATCGAGTGATGCGGCAGTTTGGGATGCTTCAGCTTATCCCGATAGACTGTGATACGATGATTGTCCTGCTCTTGGTTGATAGGCGAAGTAATCCCTCCAGAGATTACAGGATATATCATAGGCCGTATCTTCAGATGTGGGATACTCGAGCAGACTTTGTCCAGACTACTACGATGGGCGTTTCGGTCACAGTGGATTACATGCAGTGGTATAGGGACCGTACCCGTCTACGCATCGGGAACCCCACCACTCGTGCGTCGTTGATCTCGGGGTATCATCCTACCGGGTCCAGTACAGTTGTCATGGTATGTATTTCATTTGGTAATGGTAGGAGTTAATAATTTGTTAATTCCTTTAATTATTCACAAAAATTTTCGAATGATGATTTCAGACTGATATTATGCGACGTTGTATGACAGTGGCTGAACGCCACATTCATACTGCCGATTCGGTGTCCCAGAGAGCATTCATTGATATTCGAGACATGTGCGTCCGAGGACTCACAGCTAGTCATCAGGATCACGAACGGTATGCTAGACCAATACCGGTCGATTCAGGCACGCCGGTCATCCCAGTGACGCAGCCTACGTTGAGGCCCCGGGATCCTATTGATGGACGCATGCACCCATGGCTGAGGCATGGGGGCAGGAGGGCCCGAGTTCGAGCGCATTCGCCACATCACGATCCCGCCCCGGAGGGGATGCCTCAGCAGCCGGAGGGGGTGCCTCAGCAGCCGGAGGTTCAGGAGCAGACTGGAGATGGCACGCAGTTCGAGATTGGGACTGATATTACACCGGATGATCTGCTTGGCCATGACTTCGTTGTCATTCCCGTTCACTCTCCCCGTACCGCAGCCGGCGCGTTCGATCGCGGGGATGCGGGCCCATCTTTCCAAGCCCAGGGGATAGACACTTTGCTCATTGAGGAGCTTCCCGTGCGTCCCTTTCGCGGGATAGTATGTCACCGGCGACGCAGACCCAGCACACCAGTAGCAGGACAGCATCTCGATGATCCCGAGCCAGCTCCTGTGTCGGTAGTAGACCAGCTATCAGATCCCGTGGCAGTTTCACCGCATCTCGATGATCCCGAGCCAACTCCACAACAGCCTCCGGCATGCGACGAGCCAGCAAGTGGTGGGAGACCAAGGCGAAAGATTAAACCTCGCCGTCCGTGTGTGCTCTCACCACATTAGCTGTAGTTGATCTTAGGAAACACTATGTACTTCATATACCATTTGTTAGGGGATGATTTTGTTTTTTGATACTCTGCTTTTGTTGTCATTGCTTATAGTGTACAGGTCATGGACTTTGAGTACAGTTGTTCGGGTTATGCATTTTATTTCGTTTGGCACTATGCTTTTGGACTTTGGGTACGGCTGTTTGGGTTATGCATTTTATTTCGTTTGGCACTCTGCGTTTTAACTTTGCTTATTGTGTACAGGTAGTATTTTTTTAATTTTGGGCAGGAAGTGAAAAAAAAAAAAAAATAGAAGGTTGCATTCAATGAATGCGACCTCAACGAGCATTTTACACTCTAGTCCAGCATCGACGACCAGATCTGGAGATTTTCATTTTCGGGGGAGAATCAGCGACATTGTAATGCTGCTGCAGTTATGGGTGTTTGATAGGTAGCTCAGATTGGGCTTATTGATTTTGGACTTCAATCTACTTAAAAAGGTAAAATCAATGCATTCCGGTTGATTTTATTTATAATTTTACAAGTCATTCTTTCACATTGCTTGCTCATTTTCATTATTTCCTCACATTTATCAGATTGTGCCCACATTGTAACGATGAATGCATTGGATCCCCCTATTGTGCTCTGTTTTTTTTGGGATTGTCAAATACAGCAAAATTATCGAGACAGCATATGGTTTGATAGGGCCATTAAAAAAACCTGGATACTCCGACGTCGGATATCGTATTCTGAACTACTTGAAAAGGTCCGAAACTATCTTGGATTGGGAGGGAAAAACGTGATATTCAAGATTACACTTCGACATCCATTCCTGTATGGATCTGATCAACAATATGCTGCGAATGAGTTGAGTGATGATGATGATATGGAGGTTTTATGGATGCTTCCGAATGAGTTTAAGTTACAGAGCATCCAACTTCATGTTAGCTATTCAGACTTGACATCTCAACACACAAGTCACTTGGCCGGATTGTCTCCACCAACGGGTTCATTCTTGGTAATGCTTAACCAAGTCACGGGTTTGGGGCACACGATGAATTCATTATCCCAACTCCCCACGGGCATAACGATGGAAGACTTGAACAACATACGCCCCCAATCATTTTACCAACCGGTGGAAAATACAGGTGCAACATTCAACATTGACGGGACTGGATACATTAGTTCAACAGGTAGTAATGCTGAGACAGTCGATGTTGGTCACACATCTGAAGGTTTGGCAAGAAGGAATAACTTAATCATCCCCGAGCAACTACTAGTTCAAACACAAAGTCGACGGGAGGTGGATACGTATCCAGCAGACAACAACCGACTGCCTGCTAGCACTATCCCAACAGATATAGCATCTCAGTCGCATGTGGCCACAGGTGTAGTAAATCTTGATTTAATGTTGCATACATCTGACGGTGACTGTTTCACTGGCTTGGAAGGACCAATGAATTGGCATGACACGGATGAGAGTGAAGAAAGTGACATTGCAGCAAACATTCCCGCATATGAAGTGCAAGATGACATGAATGACATAGCGGGGCCTTCTAACAGCATTTCTCAAACAGCAAGACTTCCACAAGCGGGTGATGTAGCGGGGCCTTCTAATACCTTGTCTCAATCAGCAAGATTTCCAATATTTGATGATGTCGGCTCGGGTGCGTGTGCTAACAAGTCACTCAACAGGCACTCAGTCGCTGTTACAAGAAAGTTGTTCGGACATGGACACGGATTGGCATCTAAAATGAGATTTCAGAACAAGAAGGAGGCTATATATGCGATCGAGAAAGTGGTCTATTCAAGCAGGCCGGGAATTCAGAGTCTTGGAGAGTAAGAAAGATTGCTGGTATGCTAAGTGTAAGCATTCAAGTGCTGACAATCATTGTTCTTGGCATATTCGCATTATACATAAGAAGACTCATGGACAGTGGCAGATAACAGTCTTGAACAAAGAACACACATGCGTCATTACAGTTGTGAACAACGTGCATAGGAACATGGATCATCGGTTCATAGCCCGTAATGTGACACATTTAGTATTAAATGACCCTGAATGCCATGTCAGTGATGTTATTGCTGAAGTTCAGAAACTGTGGAGAACGGGTTGTTCTTATAAGAAAGCTTAGGAAGCCCGAAAAGTTGCTATGGAACTTGTATATGGTGATTGGCCCTCAACGTGGATTGCCCTGCCAAAATACATGCTTGCCTTACAAGATTCCAATCCTAGGACTATTGTGAGGTGGAGACACCATTGGACTAGTGTGAGTGATTTGAAAGCTTTTGGTTTCCTTTTCTGGTCATTCAAACCTTCAATTGATGGTTACAAATATTGTCGTCCAGTGGTATCAATTGATGGAACCCATTTAAGGGGACTTTATTGGGGCAAACTGTTGGTAGCATCCACTTGGGATGCGAATAGTCACCTATTCCCTTTTGTTTTTGCCATCGTGGATGAGGAATCACTGGAGAGTTGGAGCTGGTTCTTAAAACTCCTACGTCAACATGTCATTTTGGACAGACATATATGTCTTATTTCTGATAGACATAAAGGTATTGTAAATGCTGTACGCCATATGAATGAGTGGCAAGAACCTTTGGCTTTTCATCGATATTGCCTCGGACACATAAAGGGAAATTTTCATGCCAAGTTTAAGGACACTAATTTGATAAGTTTGATGTACGCTGCCGGTTTAGAGCGCAAAAGGACCAAGTGTCAGTCATATTTGGATGAAATCAGGATTCGAAAAGAAGATGCATTTAAGTATCTAATGGATATTGGTTTGGAGAAATGGACTTTGTCATATGATAAAGGGCACATATATGGTTCAATGACTACTAGTTTGTCTGAATGTATGAATAGTGTGCTAAAGAAAGCAAGATCTCTTCCGCTGAAGGTTTTGGTTGAAACTTCATTTCAGAAGTTAGTTAAATATTTTAATGACTACAGAGATGAAGCATCTAATTTGAGACACCCTTTACCATCTGAAATGTGGAAGCTGTATTCTTATTATGAGGACAAATCCAGAGGGCATGTTGTAACTGAATATAATGCACAGGCCGGTATACATGGGATTAAATCATCTGTTCAACAAGCGGGTAGAAGTCCAAATGTTTACAGTGTCAATTTAACAGAGAGATCATGCACGTGTCAAAAATGGAGTATATATGGTATTCCTTGTTTACATGGGTTTGCAGCATGTCATCACAGAGGTTGGAACCCAATTGACTTTGTTTTGGAGTTCTACACTAGAAGGAGATATGAGCTGACATATGAGGGTCAGTTCTTTCCTGTAGTGGATGAACAGTATTGGAGGCCTTCTAATTTTACGCTTGCACCGGTGGAAGAAATGATGCGAAATGAAGTTCCTGGCCGTCCACGCACATCGAGGATACCTTGTGATATGGATTATCGGACACCCAACTCTCCTCTAAAATGCAGCAACTGTCATAGGAGTGGACATACTAGAAGGAATTGTAATAATAGTAATTTTACTGTTTCAAGAGACTAGCCATTGACACTGGACTATTAGTTCGTTTTTTGTTCAATTGTATTTTCAATACAGCTTCTCTATATACTTGCAATATTGTTCTTGTTATTTTGGATGCTTCTCTATGTACTTGCAATATTATATTAAATTTATTCATGTAATAAATGCGTGGTCTACTATCAGTCTTTACTCAAACTACATTAAGTAATTGTAGAGGGTTGGTTGCAGGTAGAGATTGTAGTAGGTTGAGGTTTCTTGAATAAGGTTGTTTAAATAAGGTTGGAGTTGCAGGTTGAGAAAATTGCAGGTTGAGGTCGCATAAATGCGACCTTGGTATGTAGGTCGATCAGCCGTTATTAAAAAAAAAAAAAAGAAATCGCGTAGAGGTCGCATTCCGCTCAACTTAATTGGTCGCATTCTGAATGCGACCTCACTAAAAATCGAATCCCAATTCTCGCTGTCCCTCTACCGGAATTTGGTGCAAAAACAGCACCATTTTCCGGAATTTCCGACATAACTGGAACATCAAGTTTCACTCAGATGATGAAGCAAGGAAAACATCCAGTTAATTCATTCAAAACAACAGTGATTAGGCATTCAGTGAAAAATATAGAAAGCTTTAAAGCAGAAAATAATTTGCTCAAATTATGAACAGATGCCTAAAAAGTACAAATATAATTCTCGAGTACAAAATAACTGTATCTATACATGGGGCCATTGGTGCTACGTACCGCAATATTGAAAAGGACGACACCGATACCAGTGAAGAGACCGACAAGGCAAGCATCGACAATTGCTGTGTTCTCCGCTGGAAAAACATCTTGAAGAATAGACGCCATCCTAACAATCCACCGATTGTCATTTCCGCCGCTATCATCGTCCGCCGCGTCCTCTCTCTTACCATTGCTGTTGATACTACCATCGCTGCAAACTCTGAATTCTGGACGACAACAATGATGTAAACTTACCGACCACCACCGTCTCCCACCACGGCGGCATACAGACTCAGCACTAATGCCAAAAACTGATGCTGATGCTTTACCGGAAGAAAAATGGCATCTAGAAGAATGTCGAGCAGCAGCGCCGCCGTAGAAAGCGTGCACAACACCGTAGCCACCTAACCCCGCCGGCATTGCGTCCATAATCCGCGAAAATGCTCTCTTTCTGTGATCGACGATAGTTCACGTATTCAAATTTCGAGAGAGACGGAATTACATTACATGTGTACGTATGGAAAGGAAAGAACGTGTGGGGCCGTGACCCTGAGACCGCAGATGAGGCTAAAAAGACGACACGCCGGCTTTTATCCAAACAAACTCATTCTAAAATTAATGAATTTATTTATTAACAAAAACGAAAACTTAGTAATGAAGATTTTTTTCAGTATCAAATGTTGGCTGCTGTGATAAAGTTAAAGTATTACTCTCTCTGACTCATAATATAAATTATTTGACTTAATTTTACACATATTAAAATTCTTAAAAATAATATAATTTTATATTTTTTTAAAAAAATATCTCTATTTAAATATCTTAGAAATAAGGGAAGAGAAAGAGAGAAAGAAATGAAAAGAGAATAATAAATAAGAACAAAAATGTAAAAATAACTTTAAAACTTTCTTAAAAACTCCTCAACGACTTAAAATTTGAGAACAACTTATATTATGGGATGGAATGAGTAAATTCTAAAATTTTAAATTTTAAACTTTGAATAACTAATTACTCCTTCCGTTTCAAAATATTTGTTCATAAAACCTTTTACTTAAGGTGTTAAAAACAATACAATAATTTAGATAAAATTTCTATCTACCCATATTAAAAACATAATACTCCCTTCGTCCCTATTTATCTGTCACAGTTAACTACTTCACAGAGTTTAAGATAAATTAATTAGTCTCTTAAATTTATACAACTTTGTTTATACATTTCAAAAGTACCCTTTGATTAATATTCTCCACAACTATTTTCTTACTTTGTTTGCTCAACTCTCTCTCTAAAGTTATTACACTCTCATTTTTTAAAATTATTTAATACAATGGTATAGCAATAAAATTAACATTAATAACACCTAAATTTTTTCAATGTGACAGATAAATAAAGACAAAGAGAGTAGTTATTGGTTGGTAAAAATTCACAAGAAGTAAGAAGGAATAAGAGTTTTGGAAAGTTGTGCAATTGACTTAGAATAAATGGAGGTAAAATGAGAAGAAACTAATCATTAATTCTAAAAATATACACATGAACAAGTATTTTAAAATAAAATAAAAAATTTTCATGAATAAGTATTTTAAAACAAATGGAGTATTGAATTTTAAACTATGAGTTTAGAATATTAGATTTTAGGAATGGCAACTTCCCGCATAAATTGAGGGCCCGACCCGACCCGATTGTGTGGGGAATTTCCCGATTTAAGCGGGGACGAGGGATGTAGGAGGGCTCTACACCACGGCCCACTAGGTGGGGCCGGGTCTGGGATGGGGATAGCATAATCCCCAACCCACGCCGACCCACCCGCATAATGCATATGTATAAAAATTATAATTTATATTATATATATATATACAATAATTATATATAGTATATATAAAAATAAAATATATACATACTATATAGTATATGTATATATTTATATACATATATATATATATATATATATATATTAATTATATAATATGTGTGTATATCTACTTAACCATGATAAGGTAAAAAATGTCTTGATTTTTGAAATTATAGATTCTTATGTGAGATAATAATATACCTATATTAATAAATTTGTAATTTTAATACACTAACAAATAATATAGTAGTTGGGATGGTAAGGCACTATGAACATTTTATTTTTCATTGATATTCTAAACATTATAATCTTTTTATAAATTTTAATTGGTATTAATAATATTATTTTAATATTACTCCATAATTTATTTATTCTTATTTCTCTAATATTCAAAAATATTAGTTATTTATTCTTATTTCTCTAATACTATAAACATTATATTTTTTTTAATTGTAGACGACAAATTTCAAGTCTGCAAATAAGATAAGAAAAATATCGAAATTTACAAAATATTTAGTAAATATGAAAAGTGGTTATAAATCTCCGAAGAAGTCCTAAATTGCAGGATGAGTCCTCCGATTCTTCTCTTTTTGAAAAACGTTGATATGAGGGCTGAAGAGCTTGATCTCAGATCGAACGGGATTTGACAACGAACACTTGATTGCCAAGCCTTCGAGACTTGTTTGATGCAGAGCAAGATGAACGCCTTGAAATTTGAAGATTTTGAACCTTGAATTTGATGAAGTTTGAATGCTTGATACCTCTTGTTTGTTGAAGCTTGAGCTTGAGGATTTTGGGGTCCCTTGAACCATTGAAGGAAGATCCTATTTATAGGCTAAAAATCCCTTGACTTTAGCATAAAGAGTCGATGTGGGATTTTGGAAGAACCTCCCAACAAACCCTAATGGACTTGGGTTTAAGATGACCTGGGCTTAATTTATATTTTGGCTCAATCTCATTTAATCCACATTATATTTGGATTATGAGACTTTTTACAAGTCCAATTTTAGGGCCCAATCCAATTTTATTTAATCCATAATATATTGGATTTAATGTAAAATGGACCATTAACAATAGCCCAATTTTAATTGTCCAATTTCATAATCCATTGGATTTAATGGGCTTTCAATGATAGCCCAATTATATTAATTCAAGAATAATTATATTTATTCATGAATTAATTTTAATTAATCAAGACTAAAATATATAATTTTCTTTTAATCTTGAAAATATATTTTATCCCAAAATTCCTTGTCTACAAATGCCCCCACTTCAAGACTTGAGGGAAAATATTTTTGTTAAAAGAATTTGGAAACAATGCTTGAAGTATTTAAAATATTAATTTCTCTCAATTTAATTAGAAATTAATATAAAAGCTTTTCTTTTTTTTTATTAATTCCTTAATAAAATAGAATTCTTTTTCTATTCCTATAAGAAATTAATAAAAAGATTTGAAATCCAATTTTGGATAGGAATCATATTTTTTGAATCTACCAATCAAAATTCTTGAATTTAAATTTAAATCTCAATTAAAATCTTTTAATTAAGAATTAGAATTCTTATAGGATTTGAAAAATGTGATTTTTGGTCCTTATAAAAAGGCTTCAATCTTCATCAATTTTCCCACACCAATTTGAGGAAATCTTCATGGTCTCAATTTGAAGATCCCTGCAATCGTTGGGTGCAATTTCTGCTGCAGCAGTAAGCTCTTTTTTTTTTTTTTCAATTTCGGAATTTGCTAGCAAAATTGCGGTGCTACAGTAGCCAAATTGCACCGCCGCCAATCTTGACCCATTTTTTTTTTCTTTTTTTTTGGGTCTTATTTTGAAGTTGACTTTTGTTTTCTCAATCTTTTTTCGTAAACCCCATTTTTGTTTGTTTATGCACTTAGATTTTATTTTTTTCGGGCCAACAACTGCTAGTCATTTACGACCACGAAAATGATTCAACTGAAGCAGGGACGACTTTGACGGTTTATGAGGCAAAGTCAGGCAAGTATGCGGGGCCAATTCCAAAGGCGACACTCCAACGACTTGTGAAGCAATGGTTAACGGAAGTCAACTTCAAAGGCACTCGTTCCCCAAAGGCATGGATTCTTCTTTCTTCAAATCATCAACCTCAAACTCATCCCAGTGTGTTACCTTCACTTGGACGTCGAATGATTCAAAAGGAGACCCAATGGACCTCGCCACTTAACTTCTTTGGCGTGTTTCACTTTAGGGAGAGATATTGGGAGTGGGCACACGACGTTCTAAGTCGTTGTGAAGGACACTTAAGATCTGCGAAGATCTATGAGGCTATCTATGCATCGCTTTTTACGTACGATTGCAACCCCAACGTTCTCAAAGCCTTTTGTGAATCTTGGTGTCCTCTTACCAACACGCTCTTAACTTCAGCTAGCGAGGTATCCATTTCACTTTGGGACTTGCACGAACTTGGAGGCTTACCAATACTTGGAATACACTATGATGAAGTTGTTCCTCATGCTGCGGAACTCACCGGCGTGGACCATGATGGCAAGCGATTCCTTCCAAGGAGTTGCGAACATCTTTTTCATGCATATCATTTGATCAAAAAGGACAACAACAACTCTGGTGTTTCCATCAATAAGTGGCTCGACTTCTGGTTCAGAAGAGCAATAAAGTATTCAGCACCTCCTTCAAGGGAAGAAAAGAGATCACGCCCCAAGTTTACTGATAATCCATGTGGAGTTATCCCACCTCATACTTCATGGACATCTAAAGAAGAAGCTTTGTTTTCAAAGTTGGGTATTAGAAGCCACAACAGAGATCAGACATTTCTTGCAGCATTTTTATCATGCTGGCTTTGCATATTTGTTTTGCCTAATGAAGAAGTAGACATCATTCGTCCAAGTACCTTCAAAATGACAAGTTTGATGGCGTACGGGGAACGAGTTAGTTTGGCTATTCCCGTCTTGGCCAGCATTTATAGAGGTTTGAATCGTATTTCCAACTCTCAACATCCTAGTGAGGAGAAATCTATCTTCCCAACTCACTATATATATGGATGGCTTGCACACTACTTCAAAACTCACTATGAAGTCTCTCAAGGCTTAAACAGCCCTCCAATGGCGAGTTATTCTGGTGAAAACAGCGGAAAGTACTTTAGCGAAGACGAAGCCCGCAAGCGGATTTATAGGGGTGAGATTATTGTTTGGACTACGAACATCCTTACCAAGCATAAAAAACATGACTTTGTTGATAACGAGGAAGCCCCTTTGGAGGAACAACTTTACTTCTTGAGCCTTCGTTCAAGTCTTCTAACCTTGCGGAAGGACGATCACTTCATCATTGAGCCTTATAGCCCACATCGCTTTAGTCGCCAATTTGGATTCCTGCAAGATGTCCCAGGCTACTTTGAGATTTTCACCCGTAAGGCCGCCTTAATAGATGGCTTACGTCTTTGGGTAAGATGCACGCTTCGCGGAACAATGGCCAAGGTAACATTTCCAGCCACTCCTTATAGCATAAAGAAGCACTATACTCCCGAGTATAAAGTATGGTGGGACCAAGTACATGGAACCTTTCTTGAAGATCACATCTCGATATTGAATTCTCAAAAATCTGCATTTAAGAAAGTAGAGAACTCGCCTTACCCCGAGAAGAAACTTCATCAAGATACTACCACTCTCAATGCTTCAAAGGGGTTAGAAAATTCTTCAAGACATGACAGACATTCTTCTTCGGATCATGACTTGGTTATAGAGAAATTTTCATCATCTTCAAAACGAAAGGAGTTGAATCGAATCGAAGAAGCCGGTTCTAGTAGTAGAGATCGTTGTTGGAAAAGAACAAAGGCGAGCAACTACAACTTTAAACCAAGAGCCCAAGGATCAAAAGACCTTCAAGGATAAGGTAAAACTGATTTCTCCTTTTTGTTTTTGTTTTTTTTTTTTTGTTCCTCTTTTCTTTTCTTTTGACCTAACTTCTTTGTTATTCTTCTTCATTAGGTAGACAATGTTGTAGCTATTGATGAGGATGCTTATTCTCAAGGCTCCATCAATGATTCTTACTGCTCAAAGCAAGATGGTTGCAAGGACATCTCTTACCCTCAACATGAGGATTTAACATCTAAGGTAGTAGTTCATCAACATTGTTCAGCCACCTCTACCTTCCCGGGAGAGTCCCTACTGTCGAGTTGCAAAAAGAAGTTTGTCATGGAAGTATGGCAGCAATTTTATCAACGAATTCGACAAACGCCTATCAAGTATATCTCTTCACTTGAGGATCAAGCTTGCTATACCCTTAAAGAATTGAGCAAGGATCCTATTGCTGACTTGTCACCATTGGATAATTGCTTGAGTTCTTTCTTTGCTAAAGCGCGTGAATTTGACAATGCTAGATCCACCTTTTCGGAGAAAGCCTCAAATGAGTCCATATCAAATTGTTTTCTGCTGCTAGCCAACACTTAAGTGATGTTGAGGCTAAAAAGTGTGACCTCACAAGTCAAATTGAAGAAAGTAAGGCCAACTCACAACGAGTTAAAGCCAATATTGCTGCTCTCAAAAGGAAGCTCAAACACTTAAAGAAAGAGGATAAAAAATATTTAACTGTTGTTGAGGAAAAGAACAGGCAGCTTTTAGAAGTATAGTCCACCCGCTTGTCCCTCAAAGAAGAGCTTGCTTCACTTCAAAACGCCCCTAAAGCAAATGAAGAGGATGAAGCCAACTTGAAGAATATAAGAGAACAATTGTTGGCAATGCAACAAGACTTGGAAAATTTCAAGTTTTTTACTTGATGTCGCATAGCACCTCATATGTTCATTAAACAGTTGTATTTTTCCTTTCTTGTAAAATAAGCTTGCTTCCTTACTAGTGTCAATAATATACTTCTTTCATATTTTCTCAACCTTTTCTCGCACATATGTGTTTTGTTTACTTATTGCAAACGTCGATTTCACAATAAGTCATCACTTGAGAAAAATAGAGAATGATGAAAGGATGTGACTGAACTTAGAAATTTCTTCTAACTTGCCTATGTATCTTAAGAATAACTTAAGAATCAAGTCAAACGTAGTTCAAAATGGATGGATATGGTTTGGGGGGGGGGGCATTCACAGTTTTGACTCGTGCGGGTCAGGAGTATCCATTTTTACCAACTTGGACTTGATGGAGTGTTTCAGCAGTTTTACCACATACTATACTATTGGTGGTTACCTTTACACAGTTTAAACTCATGCGGGCCAGGAGTAACTTGTAGTTTAAGCTCGTGCAGTCAAGGAGCAACTTGCAATTTAAGCTCGTACAGTCGAAGAGCCTTCATTTATGCATAATATCGCTTCAAATATTTGCCATTGATCGGTCCAATTCTCAACCCATCTTCAGCAACTATCTTGTAATATCCATTTGAGTAGACCTCTTGAACAATATATGGGCTATCCCACTTTGATGTCAACTTCTTTGGTTTATGTCCAACGATGATTGGTCCTTTCACAGCGAGAACTAAATCACCGACTTGAAAGGAACGAAGATACACTTTCTTGTTAAAGGCTTTGGAAACACGAGCTTGGTAGCATTCCAACATTTGTTGTGCCTCTAACCTCTTTTCATCGAGTGCTTCTAACTCTTCAAGTCTGAGACGGACATTATCTTCCTTGGTGAGACCTTCTTGAATAGCGATCCTTAAGGAAGGAATTTGTTGCTCTAGTGGAAGGACAGCTTCCACACCATATACCAATGCATATGGGGTAGCTTGGGTTGGAGTGTGGTAAGTGGTCCTATATGCCCACAGTGCCTCTCCAATATGAAAATGCCAATCCCTTTTTGACTTAGTAACCACTTTTTGCAACAAGTTGCATAAAATCTTGTTGAAAGCATTAGCGAGTCCATTAGCCTGGGCATAGTACATAGAAGATTTGTACTGCTTGAATTTAAACTTCTCGCATAACTTGTCCATCAAACTATTGCAAAAGGGCTTGCCGTTATCTGTGATAATGTATCGAGGAATGCCATATCAATAAATAATGTTTATACATATAAAATCAATGACATTTTTCTTTTTTGCTTCTTTTAATGCCACAGCTTCTGCCCATTTAGAGAAATAATCCGTTGCAGCCAAGATATAAAGATGCCCAGCAAAAGACTTTGGTAGTGGTCCAACAATATCTAATCCCCATGCATCAAATGGCCATGAAGCAACTGTCGGGTGCAATGGCTCTGGCAGTTGATGTAGATAATTGGCATTGAATTGACATGCTTGACATCTTCTAGCATAATCCAGACAATCTTTCACTATGGTAGGCCAATAATATCCCATCCTCTTGATACGAAAATGAAGTTTCGGACCAGATTGATGAGCTCCACATATGCCAGAATGAGCTTCTTCTATTGCTTGTATAGCTTCTTCTTGACCTAAACATCTCAAGAAGACACCTTCAAATGAACGTCGAAAGAGTGTATCCCTATAGAAAAAGAAGCGGGTGGCACACCGGCGAATATCACTTCGTCTTCGTGGATCATCCGGAAGTTTTCCGTTTCTGAGATAGTCTATAAAAGGTTGTCTCCAATCTTCTTCATTAATTTCATAAACAAAGACAGAATGGATTTCATGACCTTTATCGTCTTCATCTTCAAAAATAGGCGGTATGACCCAAGTTTGACATATAGGAATTTGAATTTCTCGATCATGTAGACATAAAGTAGAAGCCAATTTTGCCAACGCATCAGTTTGCTTATCTTTGCTTCTTAATACATGCTTGATCGTCACATCACCCAAATATCCCATAAGTCGTCTCGCATAATTATAATACGGGATCAACTCAGGCTTCTTAACATCATACTCACCAAGTAATTGATTAACAATCAATTGGGAGTCCCCATATACTTCAAGGTGTAGTCGCTTCATATCAACAGTCAACTCTAATCCAAGTATAAGGGCTTGGTATTCAGCTACATTATTTGAGCATCGTTTAGTCAATGTGAAAGAGTACGGTAGTACATCTCCTTCAGGGGTAATGAATACTACACCAGCTCCAGCACCTTCACGATGTGCCGCACCGTCAAAGTACATCTTCCATGGTGGGAGAATCTCAATGACAAGAACATCTTCATCAGGCAACTCATCACTTAGTTCCCACTCAGCAGGGATAGGATGATCAGCCAAGAAATCCGCCAGCACTTGTCCTTTGACAGCTTTCTGTTGGATGAAGACAATATCAAATTGTTGGAGTTGAAGGTACCACCTTACTAAACGATCAGATAACACAGGCTTTGTCATGACATACTTTATGGGATTAGCCTTGGAAATAAGGCGTACAGTATGTGCTTGAAAATAATGTTTCAATTTTTGAATTGCAAATATCAAGGCTAGGCAAAGCTTCTTAATTGGTGAATAATTTAACTCATTTGGTGTCATCATCTGACTTAAGTAATAGAGTGCATTTTCTTTGCCGTTGTCATTTTCTTGAGCAAGCAATGCCCCCATCTGAGCGTTCTTGCGCAGCAATGTACAAAATCAATGGCTTATCTGGGATAGGTGCAGCAAGCACATGAGGCTTCATCAAGTAAGATTTGATGCATTTGAAAGCATTTTGGCATGCTTCATCCCATTCAAATGGTACACCCTTCTTCATTAGACGACTGAACGGTTGACAACGTCCGGTAAGATTTGAGATGAACCTTCAGAGGTAGGCCAACTTTCCTTGTAAACTTTTTAATTCATGAATATTTCTCGGTTCAGGCATCCTCATAATCGCATTGATCTTTGATTGATCTATTTCGATATCTCGATGACGAACGATGAAACCCAAAAATTTTCCAGAGGTGACACCAAAAGCACATTTAAGAGGATTCATCTTTAATTGATATTTTCGGAGTTGCTCGAAAGTCTTTCTCAAATCTTGAAGATGATCAGCTCGTTTACGTGACTTAACCACCAAATCATCCACATAACATTCCACGATCTTATGTAGCATGTCATCAAAGATCTTTTGCATTGCTCTTTGATATGTGGCTCCAGTATTCTTTAGACCAAAAGGCATTACTGTGTAGCAATAGATTTCTTTTGGAGTACGAAAGGCAGTAAGCTCCTCATCTTCGGGTGCCATTCTGATTTGGTTATACCCAGAGGATCCATCCATGAAATATAGAACTTCATGACCAGTGGATGCATCTACCATCAGTTCAGGAATGGACAACAAAAAATCATCTTTTGGACAGGCATCATTTAGATTCCTAAAATCCACACAAATTCGAATTTGTCCATTTTTCTTCCTTACAGGGACAATATTCGCAACCCAAGTTGGATACTTGACCTCTCGAATAAATTTGGCTTCGATCAGCTTGTTCACTTCTACTTCAATTAATGGAACTAGCTCAGGTCGAAAACACCGTTGGGCTTGCTTTACTGGTGTTGCCCCGTCCTTTACAGCTAAATGGTGGACAACAATTTTGATGTCTAGGCCCGGCATTTCTTTATATGTCCAAGCAAAGACGTCTCTGAATTCCTTTAGCAGGTCAACATATGCCTTTTCTTCTTCAGGCGATAAGAGTGCATTTATGTAAATTGGGCGAGGATCTTCAACAGTGCCCAAGTTTACTTCTTTGAGTTCATCAACTGTGGCTTTTACACCTTCTTCAAGTTCTGCTGGAGCATGCTCAGCATCTTTTTCCTCGGTACATTCTTCATCATAGATGGTGATGTGATTACAAAAGGCTACGCTTTCTTCATCACAAGACACATCAGGCGTCACTTGTGTTATTATTTTTAAGATTCCATTGCAATTCACCACCGTTCTTGCCTTGGAGGAGACTTTGCTGGAATGTCTTATATTGAAGTGATTGTGACACCAAGTCTCTTGAAAACAGATTTTCTTCTTTTCTTTGGGCCTAATCTAGTGAAGACAGATGGACGTGAATTTGTATCCCCTATCCCACCAAAAACAGATTGCAGTTTTGATGTCACCTCATATTCTACAGTAATATACTGTACGTTGGCCCTTTTAATCTTGAGTCTGATGGGAGATGCTTGTTTGTAACCCAGGCCAGCACGCCCTTTTCCTGTTGGCATGCTTTGGATAGATCCCGAGCTTTGACCCTTTTCCTTGTTGATATCAGCAGGAAGCTTTCTCAACAAATGTTGACTTTGCGAGTTATATCCAGCCTTTGCTAGGAGCTTATAAGTATTTGGGTCAAATCCTTCCTCCATACGTGAGGTCGGTAATTCATCATGCTCTACTTTCGCTTCTTTCTTCGGTCGAACAAATCCTGTTATAGGAGTATTTGATGACTTGACAGGATCAACCTTTGTAAGAGGCCAAGTGAGCCCTCCTAGTGGCTTATTGCATGCAGGTTGCTTGGTAGAGCTCTCTGCACGTACTGTAGCTTTAACATCTTTGGAGAAGGTAATCTTTTTATCTTCCTTCCCCCTCGATAAATCGATCTTAGTTGATTCGCCATCCTTTTTAAGGTAGTACTTAGCATCAGCAATATGCGCCTAGCTTCAGTGAATGGTTTATCATCCGCATATATTTTCTTCACCACGCCATTTTGACGGAATTTGAAACATTGATGCAGGGTTGATGGCACTACACCATTATGATGGAGCCATGGCCTTCCTAGTAGAATATTGTAGGAGTTCTTGGCATCAATAATATGGAAAAGAGCAGTTGAAAGCATATCTTCAATCAATATATCCAATCGAAGAGTACCACTAGCTCGTTGCCCCCCTTGATTGAAGCCTTGTATCATAAGGTGACTTTGAGATAACTCATCCATAGGAATGCCCAACTCTCTTAACGTTCGCAAAGGTAAGATGTTCACTGCCAACCCTCCGTCTAATAGTATCCTATTCACCCTCTGTTCTTGCACGTAGCCAGTCACAAATAACGGTCGATTATGAGGCGTTGAGCCAAGCAGTAAGTCATCGTCAGTAAATGTGATCTCAGCCATATAGCTACTAAGGTCTGCTGAAGCTTCAATTCTCTCCAGGTCTCCTTCATTTATACATTCATCATTGTCTTCTTTGCTTTCCTCATCATGTATGGCATAGCATAAAACAATGTTGAACTTTTCAGCAAGTTCCCTTGGTATGAAATCTTTTAGTGTGAGAGGCGCCGGAGATCTCTTCCAGAAAGAATCATCTACTGTTGATGCAGATTTGGTCTTCTTACTTTTGACCTTCTTCACATTTTTCTTTGTGAATCTGCTTATGACCAGTGAAGCTCCACCTCTTGAGGCTTTGGTGCGTTTCTTCCTTCTTGTCACAAGCGTCCAGCCTTCATCTTCACCATGGATAGAAGGTTCTTCAACTTCTTGTTGATATGCTTTGGTAGGAAGGACTTGTCTGTCAACTTCAACCTTGACAGGATCAAAACTTCCAAATTTAACCTCCAAAATATCGAGTTCAACGGGAGGGACGCCAACAGTTGTCAAATTTGCGGATGCTTTGTCTTCTTCAAGGACTACATGTCCTTCATGGACCAACTGCATGATCTTGTCCTTAAATACAAAGCATTTCTCAATTGGATGACCAATTAGCCGATGGTACTTACAGTAGTTGGGATCTTTTATTCGTCCAACTTCATTCGGACGCTTTGCCTCTGGCAACTCTATAGCTTTAGCGACTAATAACTCATCGAACATTGAAGAAACATCGAGTCGAGAAAAGGATATTCCTTAGGCTGCCTTTCTTCCAAGGTCACCTTTTTCCTTTCTGCGGAGGATCCATCTTCTTGGTCACCTTTTGAGTCACCTTCGAAGAAATTTTTATTGGAGCCGCGACTGTGGCCATGGACTCCTTTGCTTCAGTTTTAGAAAAAGGTTTGCTCCCTTTTCTAAAATCTTGTTTTTCCTTGCCTTTGATGGGGTCTTGGACAGGTGCCTTACCCCCATGTGCGACGATGCTCAATTCCATATCATGAGCGCGAGTCGCCAATTCTTCAAAAGTCTTTGGCATGATCCCTTTAAGGATATACTGGAGTCCCCAGTGCATGCCTTGAATGCACATCTCAATTGCCGATGATTCACTTAGACGATCTCTACAATTGAGGTTCAAATTCCTCCATCTGTTGATATAGTCCACCACTGGTTCGTCTTTCCATTGACGAGAGTTGGTGAGCTCTACCATACTGACGATTCTGCGTGTACTGTAGAATCTGTTGAGAAATTCTTGTTCAAGTTGCTCCCAACTGTTGATGGAACCAGGTGCCAGATCAGTGTACCAGTCAAATGCATTCCCTTTGAGGGATCGTACAAACTGCTTCACTAGTAGATCCCCATAAGTTCTAGCATTGTTGCACGTCTCGATGAAGTGAGCCACGTGCTGCTTGGGATTTCCTTTACCATCAAATTGTTGGAACTTTGGTGGCTGATATCCAGCTGGCATTCTCAGGTCATCAATTCTTTGCGAATAAGGCTTTGCATATATGAAGGTGGATTTGCTACCTCCTTCATACTTGTCCTTAATCGTGCCCATGATGAAGTCTTTGAGCTGGTCCACAGGAATCATACCTTCGGAGGATATTTGAATATCCTGTGATTTCTTAGAAGTTTCCACTTCCTCTTGCACTTCAGATCTCTTTAAAGGAGCTTGACTTGTTTCGCCAGTCTTCTCAAAGCGATTGATGAGATGCGCGATGGTAAGATCTTGCTCTTGGGAGCGTTTGGCGAGTCCCTCCACCAACTTCGTGAGGTGCGCGAGTTGCTCTTCCAAATTTTGTGTGCCCGTCATCATAACCGGTGCCACAGAAGAAGCAGTGGAATCTTCATTTGATGAAGCTTTGGATTTGAAGTCCCCATGAGGGGATTGAGGCGTAGAGCCAGTACTTGAACTTTGGTCAGCTTGTTTGGAGGTATTGGTCTTCTTCAATGAAGGTGACATCTTGTGCATTGTAGAAGCAGCATCTTGCTTCAACTTTGCGGTTGCAGGCGATGAGACAATGCTGAAGTTTTGAGCCTCGCTTTGTGAAAGAGCTCGAGCCTTACTTCTTGTCAGCATGCCTTGGCTTGAAGCTTGTGGAGCCTTGCCAACAGTTGCAGCAGCCTCCATGATATCAGCAGCCTTTGAACGAGCAGATACAATTGTGCTGTTCTTTGGGGCCATTGAGTCGATTTGTACTTGTACTTAAACTTGGTGTTGATTTGAAGAGAAGAGATGAGAGGCAGAGATAGTCCTACTGGGCGTGCCAGAAATTTGTAGACGACAAATTTCAAGTCTGCAAATAAGACAAGAAAAATATCGAAATTTACAAAATATTTAGTAAATATGAAAAGTGGTTATAAATCTCCGAAGAAGTCCTAAATTGCAGGATGAGTCCTCCGATTCTTCTCTTTTTGAAAAACGTTGATACGAGGGCTGAAGAGCTTGATCTCGGATCGAACGGGATTTGACAACGAACACTTGATTGCCAAGCCTTCAAGACTTGTTTGATGCAGAGCAAGATGAACGCCTTGAAATTTGAAGAAGATTCTGAACCTTGAATTTGTTGAAGTTTGAATGCTTGATGCCTCTTGTTTGTTGAAGCTTGAGCTTGAGGATCTTGGGGTCCCTTGAACCATTGAAGGAAGACCCTATTTATAGGCTAAAAATCCCTTGACTTTAGCATAAATAGTTAATGTGGGATTTTGGAAGAGCCTCCCAACAAACCCTAATGGACTTGGGTTTAAGATGACCTGGGCTTAATTTATATTTTGGCCCAATCTCATTTAATCCACATTATATTTGGATTATGAGACTTTTTACAAGTCCAATTTTAGGGCCCAATCCAATTTTATTTAATCCATAATATATTGGATTTAATGTAAAATGGACCATTAACAATAGCCCAATTTTAATTGTCCAATTTCATAATCCATTGGATTTAATGGGTTTTCAATGATAGCCCAATTATATTAATTCAAGAATAATTATATTTATTCATGAATTAATTTTAATTAATCAAGACTAAAATATATAATTTTCTTTTAATCTTGAAAATATATTTTATCCCAAAATTCCTTGTCTACATTAATCTTTTTAAATAATTTGACTAAGAGTATGTTAGATAATTTTCTTCATAAAAATTCTTATTCATAGAATTTTTTATTATTGTATATACATTTAAAAAGACATTTATGAAATATTTACAATTAAGGGGGAAAAATGAATGAGAAATTAAGAATGACATTGTAAAGCGGCATAGATATAAGTTTGTTTCTCAAACCATTAAAGGTCTTGAGAGCCACGAGCAAAAATGCTTGGTTTATAAACTTATATCGTTAGAATCATTACTTATTTTAAAATTATGTTGTCATTTGCAAATTATGATTGTATTGTATTTCATACTACAATTCGAATTTTATTTATCTCAAATTAATATTTTAACTTTAATTTTTTTTTTCACAGAGATAAGATACAAAATAGAATACAAATGGTAATAATATAAGATTTGACTATAATTTAAGATGACAATGATAAACTTGATAAAAAATAAATATTTGTATGAATAAAAGTTTGTTCAACATCAATGAATATTTGTTCTGTTAGTAATAGAATAAAGTTGAACTTATTTAAAACACAACTTCGTTCAAGATTAATTAGTATTTGTTGGATTAGTAATTGAACATACCTAAACTTATTTGCAAATGTTTAATTTCATTCAATTATTAATATAAAATATCTCACATTAACACACAAGTATATATTATTTCTAAATGAAATCTTGACATTAGTAGTACTTATTTAGAATTTATTTAGAATTACTTTTTTTCTGCTAAGAAAATATAAAATTTTCTTTTTATAAAATTTCAAAATTTATTTAGATTTAAATTTTTTCATTGGGTTGAAACCGGGGCCCCGCATCCCCAATTCCCCACTGGGCCGAAATCGAATCCCCACATCCTCGGTTCCCCGCTAGACCAGGACCGGGGATTATTTTGTCCCCGGTGAACCAGGGGTGGGGATCCCCGCCTTTTCCTGTGTCGAGGATGAGCCAAGGGAAAGGATACGGGGGGGATGTGGGGGCGGAGCCGGAATTTCTTGTCCCTGGCCCAATTGCCATTCCAACTAGATTTTAGTATTTGAAGTTTGAAGTTGATTAGTTGACAACCCCGTATTAAAAATATTTGTAGATAAAATAAAATTTCAAAATAATTTGTTAATTGAAAATTCTCCTATAAGAATTACTCTTAACAAAATGATTTGAAGAATTTTTTTTATATGAGTATCATATAAGTTTTAATCTACTACTAATAGAGTATATATATATTTAAATAAAATAAATAACAATTGGCTCTTGTTATTTTTTATGAGCTTTTTTTTTCTCTCAATGTTTGCTATCACTAACCTAATAATATATTCTAAAAAAGCCTCAAAATAGAATTTTTAAAAAAAGTGAGCCAAAAATTTCCTCATTTTAACAATGTCCCCAAACAACAATAAAAAATAACAAATCAATTGCCCTTTAAAGGTGTTTGTTTACAATGTGTTTGAGTGGAAAATGGAGGTTGTAGAGAGTGCCCATTCTTCTATCTCGCAATATTTTATTTTGTATATGATGCTCCAACTAGGAAATTATTGCATGAACCCGGTGCACATGCACTAGATGTTTTGAATGATTGTACCACGTGCTGGTAAAATTGTATACAATAATTTTTGTATAATTCTCAATGCATGTGGTACAATCACCCAAAGCACCGGTACACGCATGATATAATTAAATATTCAAAATAGAAAATTATAATTATAGAATATTAATTACACATACTTCTTCACCAAATAAATTTAATCATGAAATATTGAGCATCTTCTTATTAAGAATAAAAAGAATCAAATACTAATTTTACTTGTTAGGTTTCTCAAATCTTACGACACTTCTCTACATTCAGTAATTCTTTAAAATTCAATTACAGATACATGTCAACAAATTTCAATGAGGGTAAGAAGCAATATTCCTCAATTTACATTTTAATAGACTAATAAAAAATTAGTTACAATTCACCAAAAACTCCTATTTAGCTCTTTTTCCTTGTCCAGGGCATAATCAAAACTTTAGATTAGTTTGTCACAAAGGACTAACACATTCAATAGAAACTTCTTTATAAGTAGCAGTATATAGACCTCCCAAATACTTACTTTTCTCAATAGATAGCTTGGGAGCATCAACAGACCTATAACCATAATTAACAAATAATAATTTTCACAATTTTCACAAATAACAACATTTATGATTTATCCTCTTAAAATATAAATTTACGAAATACAAAAAGAAGATAAATCTAACAGGGGAAAAAAAAGAATAAGCATATGCTTTTACTATAAATTTAAATTTACAAAATACGAACAGAAGATATATCTAACATGGAATAAAAGAATAAACATCTATTTTTACTATAAATTTCTAGGATCAAACCCTAAAAATTCTATCTTCCTAAAATTAGTACAGGAAAAAAACAAGAATCTCAAACAATACTATCTTCCTATAAATCAAAGACAATATGCACACAAGTTAATAAAAAAAAATTAAGATCATAAAAACAACAAAGAAGAAAATAGCAATCAAATATGCTTGGTTTGAGAAAGCACCTAGATAGTGCATGTTTCCGTTTAATCTCTTGAAAAATATTGTAAGGCTTTTGCAAGGTTGTGAGGAGTTAAAAAGAGGTTATAGGGACCATCATATATTACAACCAACCTTAAACTCAAGCAAGGAAAAAACCTTGAATAATCAAAGGAATTTGCAAGAAATGAAAGTATAAGGTTCATTTTTGAAAATTGAGAATAAGGAAAAGAAGAAAATCATCAATCCCATTAAAACCTTACCCCCAGGGGTGCCCAGCAATGTTAGCAAGAGATGTAGCCCTTACAACTAAGATTGCTCGAGATTACAAAAAAGGTGTAATACCACGTGTTGAACCCCTATTAGTTTATGGGGAAATTCATGCATAGCATAGCCTATTATATTTTATTTAATAAATTTGAACCATTTTTGTAAAGCCTATGTGATTTATATATTTGATGTTCCATTGAGTTATTTATTTGAACATAGTTGTGCTATATGAGGTGATAGAGTTTTTGTTCTTGTAGAGTAGAAGTTAATGGAAGAAGAATGAAGTGAATTGGATTAGATTTATGAGAATTTATTTGATGAATATTAACACAAGAATTATTATGGAATTGTTGTTAAAGCTTGGTGTGTATTCTTGGTGACTTGGGTTCAAATCCCAACTCTTACAAATCTTTTCCTTTTTATCTTTGATTAAACTTTTTTTCCCTATTTTCTTCTCCCCTTGGTCAAAACCCTAGGGCTGCTGCCTTCTTGTTTTCTCACTTCCTAAAATATAGGAATGTGATTATTGTGGGGTTGCTAAAAAGGAATTGTGGTAAATTAAATTCCTAATATTCTTTAGTAAATATTTTATTCTAATCTTTTTAGGAAGTTAAATATTCCAACATATAGAATTTCCTAAAGATCTTATTCAAGGGATTTATTATGGAAAGAAAAAGATAGAAGCTTTGATTTTCGGAAACTGGGTTTTATCACAAGAAAATAATTATGCCTTAATTAACTATTTTTGCCTAATATAAATTAGGGCATTAACTAAATTATTTCTTGGATTAATATTCTATTTTTAATTACTTAAATTTTCTAGAAAAAAAAAAGAACCCTAGCTTCCACTATTGGATATTTTAACTACTCCCAAACTCTCTAGAATATAGGAGAAATCTATCCTAAGTAATTTTGACCAATTAAAATTCTGGAAGCCAAATAAACATAAGATTTTTTCCACTTCCTCCTTCACAATTTTGGCCACCCTAATACACACACAAGCACACGAAATTCCAACCTCCCTTGCTCTCAAAATCCTCTCTGGTTTTAAGGAAAAACAACAACCCAAGACCTTATTATTCACCTCTCAATTTTGCCCAAGACTAGAGCCGGAAAAACCATCCAACTTTCTCCTTTTCTCTCTTATTGTCAGCTATATTAGCAACCTAAAAACCAGGCCTAAACCCCTCTTAAAGCTTGTTGGAAATCGGCTAAGGCAATAGAGACAAAAGCTATCATTTTTTCTTCTTGTGATCAAGAGTCCGAAATAAGATAAACTCTCCTAAACACTAAAACACTTAACCCTAACCTATTCCTTTCATCAAACCACCCCTCAATCAAACCCTAAACAACCTCTACTGCCCAAGAATTCCAACCGCCAACCCTGTCCAATATCTCGGCCAAAATAGCACAAATCTCCACCAAAATTGAAACCGAATAGCAAAGTAAGCAACTCTTCAACCCCCTTCAACTTTTATTCAATTCTTCTTCTTCTTCTCTTCTTAATTTCGAATCAAAGGGAACTGATTTACCCCTATCCCTCGTGATCTTCGAACTAAGGAAGCCAAAGGGGAACAATCGACTCTCTCCCTCAAGCAAACCCCAAGCAATCACCAAATGTGCCACCTTTGCTCTTGTTGTGCTATCAAAGAGGTAATTGAGGCATAACTCCTCTGATTCAAATTATGGTTGAATATATAGTGGGGATATTATGCATGAAGCCTAGCATGATTTGATTAGATTGATGAGCTTGATGGTGTAATATAATGAACTAGGCCTATATGGAGTTGAATATAGATAAAAATTTCTATGATGTTCTAGATCTATCGTATGTTGAATAAAGATAAGATCTTTTGATGAAGTTAGCGTTAATATATGGAGTTAAGGGTAATTGAACATGGAAGTCATTATGTAGATGGTTTGATTTATCTATAAGCATGCATAATGATGAGATGCATGATTATGGGAAGCTATAGAGATGACTTAATGCATTAAACCATCTAGATGCCATGGATGAATTAGATGATTAATATGATCATGGGGATTCATGTTGCATGAAATGATAGTGGCTAGGCCATGTGCAATATTTCGCCTTCTAACTATAGAATCATTGATACTAGATAAGGAAGAAGTCTGAATAGAGTGCAAGCATAGGCTTTGGAATCAAGTAAGTCCCTGCATAACCGTTTTGCTAAATATTACATATTTGCAAGTCTTTTATACAATGGTAATTGAAATGGCATCAATATAATGATTGAAACGATGGTTAAATATGATGAATTGTTATTGTGGTATTTGATACTTGAATTGAGAACGTGAATATTTTATTCTCTAAATGATTTTGTCAAACCTCAACTTTTAACTGAAAATGATTTCCTTCTTCTTATCAATAAAATGTTTTGAAAAGCTTGATGTGAAAACCACATTCTGCAAAGATAAGGTAATCAATAATTGTGAAAACAAAGGAAATGATTCTGCCCCTAAATGGGAAGCGTTGAGTACTCAACGGGGGTAGGCTAGTGGTACTAGTATTGAAGAGTTAGAGTGAGTCTTCTGGCAGGTGGCCATCTCTAGAAGATAAACTCTGTTTAAAGAGGCGATAGTACTACTTAGTTAAGCTAGTCTGAGTTAGCATGTTGGTTCATGTGGACTTTATTCTTTCGGATTGGACAACTAATGTGTTGGGTGTAGAGATGGAGGAGTATCTCACCCTAGTGGAAGGATCCCCCACTGCCTATTGTTGAACGGTTATATTGGGACACTATCATAGTGATAACTATGATATGGATTATGATATTAATGATTCAATCATTACTAATCCCTACTTAATGCATTTATGATTTTGATGAGTTGATGATTTATTGAGAACTGTTTTGAATTTGATGAGCAATGCCCCTCTAGATGACTGTTTATTGATGAAAACTAACTAGCAAACATATTTTGTGATTTTTATAAACCTGCATGCACGAAATATTTAAATGTGACATCCACACACACGGGACTTACTGAGATTTCAATCTCACATTGTTTTATATCATATTTTTAGAGGAGTACTTTTATTGAGCAGGTTGAAGGAATAAGAAATGACCGTTCAATTTATTTTATTTTGCTTTGTATTTCTTTTGAGAGACGATTATTAGTTTCTAAATTTTTAGACTTGTAAGTTTTGATTTCGGATATAATACGATTATCGTTTTTATTTTATCTAGTCATTTTCCTTTTATACCTCGTTATAAAGACCCCTGATCCATTAGATAGACAACGTCCCACTATATTTGGGTACGTAGGTGGTAGAGTGTTACAAAAGGATAATCAAATTCATCAGAACAAGAAACAAAAGGAAAAAAATTAATATAATAATGATTCTTCAATTCCTCAACATTGGAAAGTTATCATGATAATGGCAAATGAAGATGAAATGAAGGGTTTGTGACCATTCTTTCTTCCAATATAGGAGGATACGAAGGAAAAATAAAAAATATTATAAAATCACTAAATTATCTATTAGTATCAAAAATATTTTCATGATGAAATCTCATCCCTCTGTTATGTTTATAAATCCTAACCATCAAATGAATATAAAATTAAAATTAAAAATGTTTCACTCATATTTTTACATTTAATATATTACATTTAGATGGGGTGATGAGGAAGATGTAGGGTCTCGGAAGAGGTAATGAATTAGGTAAGAAAATGATAATAAAATTAAAAAATATGTAAAATTACTAAATTATTTATGACAACCAAACGAATCCAGACCGTATATAAAGATATTTAAAATTTTCAATGAAATTTGAACCTTTCAATATAGACTTTTAGAAACTCTTAGTAAACATAAACCATTAGATTAATAAAATGAGAAAACAGAAAAAATAAAAATTATGAAAATAAAATAAAAGATAAATTACTTCCCTATTCACATTTAGAATATTGAATTAATTATTATTAGTTTTTATATTATATTTTATTATAATTTAACTTAAATAAATATACAATATACTTATATTTTATCAATTTTTAAAATTTATAATACTTTTGAATTAAACTAACAAAATTTGTTATTAAATACATTAACAATATTCTTTTTCAAACATATTTAATTAAATAAATATTTAAATAATTAATTAAATTATCTAGTAGACCCTTTCTACTATTTCTGGCTCTAGGCAATTCTTTGCTTTCATCGCTTCAAACATGGTCATCATTATGATGATAAGGATTAATGGTAATAATCTTCTTTGAATTTTGTTACTTTTATAATTATATCTTTTATTTTATGGAATGCTTAATTATGTCTTAAAACTTTTCAATATCTCCCTTTCATTAAAAATATAACAGTCAACTCTATTATTGATCATTAATAAGAACTTTATTGTAAAAAAGATAAAATTTAGAGATCTAATTAAAAAACTTAGAAATAAAAGTTCTTTACAATATTTGCTTCAATTTCCTTATTCTTTTAATTCTTCACTAGGTCTAAGACTCGAGTATTACTCGGGATAAATCGTTTTTATTTTTTTATAATTTAAATTATATTTTATCTATATACATGTTCTCTGTCAATTAAAATTTACAAGAATCTTTTATAATTTGGTCTAAAACTTTGAAGTGTTAATTTCTTCATCATATAAAAATATTTATTCTCACTCTAAAAAATTTCTCCATTGAAACTTCCAATTTAACTAAACCTCATCTTTTTCCATATATCTTATTTCCCCTTGTTACCTAAAAGTCTAATACATGTTTGTCTCTTTTATCTTTTTTAGTTTTTAACAAATATCTTGAAAATATGTTTCTTTTTTCATTATTCGTTAAGAATCGTAGAACTAAAAAATTAATTTCTACACTCACATTTTATAATCATTGAAGTGTTTTATATAGGAAGAATCCAAAAATCATTTAGGTCTATGGTCTTTTAAGTTTTTAAGGCGAAATAGATAAATTTTCAACAGCCATCAAAGCAGAAGATAATGACGTGTTGCCTGCGTTGGAAATGTAGAGTGTCTTGGTGCAATGTATTTTAGAGAATTAGAAGAGATTTTCTTTCTTTAATTTCTTGGAACAGAGAATTATCATTTGAATTCTACCAACTCTATCATGTGTCAGTATAGGAACATTTCAATTTCGCCACGTATCACCATAATAGCATTTCGCTGCAACTTTTATATAGTGTTGACACAGAAACATTTCAATTTTGTCACACATCACTGTAAAAGCATTCCACTACAACACACACACACACACACACACACACACACACACACACACATATTCTCTTTATCCTAGTTTTCTCAACTTCTTATTTTCAAAAGGGTAAATGGCACAAATTACCCTTGAACTTAACAAAAACGCGTTGTTTATACCTTAACTTTATTTTCATAAAATTTTGCCCTTTAATCATATAAACTTATCATTAGTCGCCCTTCCGTCCAAATTGAGTGTTAACCCATGACAGAATCACCCTATGTGATGAGCACATGATCTTTTTAAAGGGTATTTTCTTTCAGGGGCTATTTTCAAAGGGGGCGCTAATGTTTTCCTCCATTTTGATGATTTCATAGACAAAAAAGTGCATCCCCTCACCAAATAAAACCCTAGCTTCTTATTCCTACATCCACTTTATTCTACCTCAACATGAATTTAACTAGTAGAATCAGATTTGTTTTCAACCATGCCAAGTAATCAAAACTAATTTAATTCTTTTCAACTTCCATGCATCTGCTCACTCTTTTCTCCCCTATTCAACCCCCCACCCACCCAACCTACCCTACCCTACCCAACACAGAGCAGCCATAACTTTAATTTGGAAAATTCACTGAGACATTTTTGCAATTTTGTACTGATACATAGATCATTGCTATAATGCATCGCATACACAGAATCTTCATTATCCATAAAAAGGGCGGAGGAGGAAGTAGCAGTGGTGGTAGCGGCCGGAGTGGCAGCGGCATGGACTCCAAACTGACTAGCAGAGATAGTTCAGCTAAGCCGAGGCCGAGGTTGGAATGCCAGAACACTTTGAAGAATAATGATTACGAGCTACCTTCAACTTAATCATTTTCGTTAGAGGATTGGTTGTCACCATCGTCGTCACCATGATTTAATGTAGTAGCAGGAGCTCAAAAGACTCGATCTCTTGATATTTTTTTTGTAGAAATATAGGCTTTTCTGGAATTGAGCATTTTGAGATACCAAATGAAGCATGGGAGGCCATGAAGGTTTAATCCTCTTATAATGTTCTTCCACGGCTTCCACAGCATACCCAGATCTATTTTCATTGTCTTACGGAGGAGTCACTTGGAAAGAGTCTGATATACCTTAAAGAGGGGTGAATAAGGTATATGTCAAACAACTGCAAATTATGAGGTCTTTTGAAAACCTTAAAAACGAGAATCAACTAGGTGCATATGGCACAAAAAACATATTTTTCATCATCTTTGAATATGCTGCTAAAGAATTTTCAAAACCTCCGCTAAATAATGAAATGAAAATCTATAATTAAGATGGGTAGATAAAGCATAAAAAACAGTTTCATCAATCAACATAAAAGTGTTTGATCAAATTAATAAATGCAAGGAGGAGTATAATGCTTTCAAGTTGGATGAGCAGTAAAAAACACAGGCATGAATATTAGAGTAAATGCAAGAGAGTAGACTCAATGATTTATAGTGATTCGATCCTCAAACAATCTACATCCACTATCTTAAGTACACACTTAAGGATTTCAAACAACCACTAAACACATTTTTTTCCAAATCAATGGTGGTAGGCTACACTAATCTTATATAAGAGAATCACCATACTTGGTTTTACACCCAATCTTTACAAACACACAATCAATGCTCACCCAAACTGGGTTTTACGCCACAATCTTGATACACAACAAGGATGAAAAAGATGAGACAGAAAAGCTCACAAATTGAGCAGATCTAGCAAACTAAGCACCTTTGGCTTTTTATGTTTGGATGATTTGATTTCACAATGAAGCACAATGAAAATGGAGATTTTTTGTGTTTTGAAAGTCTATTAAGTTTTTGAGAGAGTAGCACATAAATCTTATAGAAAATCATATTTAAATGGCTTTTATAGAAGCAAAAAGTAAGACAGTAACGGCTAGTAATGGCTAGTTTTTCACTATCAGAGTTTTAGACTCAAGGATTGAAAGAAAGTGCATCCAAAAGGTAAGTCCAAAATGATATTTTTTAAGCAGAAACATTTAGACACTATTATAGAGTTTTGGACGAAGCTTTTGAATGCAAAGTCCATCCAAACTACTCAATCTAAGCATATGAAAACTTACACTTTGAACTCATTTTATTTTTGTATGCTTCAAGGTAAAAACAATTTGAACATAAGGTAAAGAGGCATATAAATTTACAAGTAATACCTTAACAACGATTCCTAATCTATAGTTCTTGCACAAGGACTTCACGATTTGCAAGCTCTTAAGTTAAAGTTGTACTTAATCAATCATTTCTTTGGATTCCATTTGCTTGAGAGCTGCTTAGCAATGTTATTTGCATGCTTTGAAAGAACTGAGGGCAAACCTGTCTTATCATATGAAGATCACACAGGTTAGTCCTCATTAA
Organism: Voacanga thouarsii; assembly: GCA_026120185.1. Taxonomy (NCBI): domain Eukaryota; kingdom Viridiplantae; phylum Streptophyta; class Magnoliopsida; order Gentianales; family Apocynaceae; genus Voacanga; species Voacanga thouarsii. The sequence goes on along the minus strand of JANUWF010001213.1, from coordinate 2,317,703 downwards.
TATTTTTCATAAATCAAAATACAGGAGAATGCCCTTAGGGCTAACAATCTCCCCCTTTGGGAGTGATGATAAACTTGATGGGATTGTAAGATGAAAATAATGATATATATAATATGGACATGTTAGACAGAGAGAAGTAAGAATGTTTTTAACTGAAATACATTCTCTCATTATAGGACTCAAAGAGTGTTTATGAGATTAAGATAAGAAAATTTAAGTACAGTCTTATAAACAAGGCTCAATGAGCTTACAGCCTAACATACCTCCTTATTCTCCTTCTTTCCATCAAAGGACTAATTCACAGGGAAATAGCCTCATAAAGGTCACCAAAAAAAAAAAAAAAACGTATAATAATGTACATGAGGAGGTGTAGAAAATAAATCATAAAAAGCAATACTCCCCTTATGTATATGCATATATGAACAATAATTAGAAAGATGCTAGCTATGAAGTACGTTTAAAAATAAGACTAGATTCCAAGGTTTTAGACTTCTAAAACGTGCATCCAAAATAGGGTAAAATGAGGCAGAAGCTAGCCTTTTAAAAAGTTAATTTTGGATTGCTATTTTGAATTAAAGAAATGTGGATCCAAAACTCTCCCTCTGTATGTGCAGGGTAAAAAAAGATTCGCAAGAGTAAGGATAAATGATTTTCCTACAATTAACCGAACTTATTTTTCTCAAGAAACTTTAACACAAGGATTTTACTGTGCAACCATAAAGAGGCAACACATACTTCATAAGTGTCCACTTAGGTATCCTTATCATCCAAATATTTAGCAAAATGCACATCACAACCATAGTCAAAACAAATTATCCAACCCAATCTCAATTAGTCAAAATGCACAATAAACTCATACTTATACTTTAATCTCCTTAGTCTATAACAACAATAACGTCTCAACATTGTCTCCATCAAGTCATCTAATTCTTCACACTCTGCATTCTCAAACCATAACTATAAATAGTCATCTCAAACCATATACAGTCACAGTCACAGTCACAGTCACAATCCATAAATTCATAATTCCACAATAGTCACAACAATATATTCTCCATAACCACAATATATTCACAATTTCACAACCACAAGATATTCACAATTCACAGTCCTCATAAATCAATATAAATCCAATGTTTAGCACATTCCCCATAACCACAATATATTCACAATTCACAGTCCTCATAAATTAATATAAATCTAATGTTTAGCATAATACTGCAACAAATTAAGCTCCTAATCATATAGTCACAATTCATCTTTATTTCTCCCTATTTGTCATCAATAAAAAAAATAATAATAATAACAATAAGCAGCAAAGAAGCAATCGGTAGTACAGTAATATCAAGAGAATGCCCAGAACAAGAACAACAATAAGCAACTAGTAGTAGTATCAGTTAAAGATCAAAATAAAGGTGTTTATGAAAATTTAGTGTAGAAAGCATGAAATTTGGTAGAATAAAGTTGTGTTATCAGAATAAAAGTTGGCAAAATAGGTCATCAGTCATCGGTCGTCATGTGCTATATCTCATGGAATACGGATAGTGGCAGGCTTAGCACTGTCACCCTTCTTTGAATGTTGTTAAGCAATTCTGCTGGACTACTATTTTACCACGATATGCTTCTGCCTTCGACTAGATGAACTGCCAAATGCAACTAGTTTGTCTTACTTGGGAACTTCTTTGTCAACAGTGGGTGCAGCAATTGTGAGACCTTTAGCCTCCTTTCTTCTTTCTTTCGTTTTGCACCTCTTGCTCAGTGTGTTCAACATCTTCTTCAACTTGCGGAGTGACAGTTTCCTCTGCAGGAATTTTTGCACTCAAACTATCTAGCTTGATAGATAGCAAATTTATAGCACCCAAAATGCTCTAAATCATTTTACTTTCCTGAGTTTTCTGCTTCCTTCAACTTGATGTTTTCCTTTGAATTTTTGTCTCAACTTTTCTTTTTGTTCACTCTGATGTACCAGATTTTCTTTAGCCTTCATCAATTTTTCTTTCTCTTCTTCAGTGGCATCTCTAAGAAATATCCATTGATTATCTGCTTGAATAGACCCCATTTTCTTAAATGAATCTCTACTATAGATGTTTACCTTGCAGTGCTCAGGGGTAACCACACTCAAATCAACATTGAAGTACTTGAATAGCTTGGTGAGAAGGTTTTCAAAAAGTAATGCTTTGTTTGATGTGTTCTGAGATTGAGTCATCAATTTCACAACCAAAAACCTATGTAGTAATCTTCCCATTCCATTTAACCATTTGGCATTGTGATCACTTGAATTTCTAAAGCTCTTGGCATCAATAAATTTCATCTCAAATCGACTCAGTTCAAGAAAAGGTCAGAATTTTTCAGGCAGTTTGTTCATTTAAAAAAATTGTACTCTACCGTCTCTGACATTAAAAAAATCTGTTTAACATACTGTGGTCACACTCGAAGTTCACTTATCCAACTCTAAATGTGTACTACTGGACCTATTCATTGTTTCCCTATGTCGTCCTTATTTCAGATTCGCATAGAATTCTCAAACCATTGTAGTGTATAGTTTTTTATTCACAAAGAATAAAGACCCCCAACTAATTGATTAAAGAAAATAGAATGCACACATAATTTAAAAATGCCTTAGTATCAACCTAAAGCCCACAATAATAGTTTTATTTCTAAACACCCAATCATTGTACTCAAATTCACTTTTTGAATTGAGAAATTGAGGTACCTGAGTGTCCGTGATTTCCTCTTCTGGAGGTTATTTTGATAATGCAGTTTGAGGAGTTAGTTCATCAATAGCAACTCATATCGGTTGGTAGCAACTGATTTCTTTTTCATTGTCTTGCATTTCTTGATCTCCTTCGTTATTGGCTCGATCCCTTTGCTGGGTTTTGAAGTTTTACCCATGGCAAACAGAATTGAAGGGTTTGATTTTTTTGATTTTTTGGCAAGAGAATAAAGACCAGAGGAAAGAGAAAAATGCTGAGAAAAATGACAGTTTTTTTTTTTTATTTTTGAAAGGAGAAGAAGATTCAAATAGATTTGAATTCTTTTGGGGGTTTACGAGGTATTGAACTGTATAAGTATAATTTAGTATATTTGAGAAATGTGATTTTTGAAAATATGTAAGATATTATGATAAGAAAAGAGAGAGTGTTGTGGCTGGAATAAAAAAGATGCGAACATTTAGAATTTAAAAGATTTGAACATTTGGACACAAATCGTCCATCTGATTTTCTCGTCCAAAAGATGTGTCACATGTGGTTAAAAGATAATGTGACTTTTGGACTTAAAATACAGTCCAAATACTGCATCCAATATCTCTATCCAAAATTAGAAGACCTTTAGGAATTCTGCAAAAATAAACAACTAATTTCTAGCAAAATTGTTAGATACATAATCTAGTAATTTTCAGACCCCTTCTCAGATAATTAAATCTATTTTTAGCCAGAGGTTTAACGAAGATGTTTGCAAGTTGTTCATCACTTGGAATGAATTCCATTGATCTCTTACATAAAGATACCCTTTTTCATCTTTATCAAGCTTTAATAATATGCTCATAGGTGTATTTATTTCTTTTGCTTCATTCATACCAAACATTTTGAGCAGCTCTTTGGCATACTTGGCTTGATTTAAGAAGATTCTAACTTTAGTTTGCTTGATTTGAAAACCGAGGAAGAAATTAAATTTCTCTCATCATGTTCATTTCAAACTCTTGCTGCATTGTCTTGGCAAATTTCTTGTAGAATGAACCATTAATAGCTCCAAAAATAATATCATCAACATATATTTGCACAGTTAAGATATCCTTAGAATTTTCAGATTTAATAAATAATGTGGTGTCAACTAAGCCTCTTGAAAAACCTTTAAAATATGCAAAAGCAAGAATTATTCTAATAGATTCTAGTTGAGCAACGGGAGCAAAAGTTTTATCATAATCGATGCCCTCCTCTTGATTGAATCCTTGGACAACTGATCTAACTATATTTCTAATGACAATACCATGCTCATCAAGTTTATTTTAGAAAACCCATTTGGTACCAATCTCGAAATGATCAAGTGGTCTAGGAATAAGCTTCCAAACTTGATTTTTTTTTTCAAATTGATTTGAATCTTCTTGCATGGCTATAATCTAAAAATCATCATGCAAAGCCACATCAATGTAATTAAGTTCAATGCTTGAAAGTAAAGCAAAGTTATCAACAAAATACCGTCTAATTTTAACTTTATAGCCGGGGTCACCAATGATCTACCCTTTTGGATAGATAATTTTGTACTTCCAATCTTTTGGTAGATTTTGATCAGTGCTTGATACTTCTTTGTTCATTTTGTTTGGCTTGTTGTTCCTCTAGTTCTTCTTCTTTGGCATGGTTGTCAAGTGATGGAGCTTCATGATATTTAATGCCATTTTTCTTTGAGCTACCTACATCATCATCGTCTTTCTGTGCAAGAGATAAGGTTCAAAAAAATCTCAAAAAATCATCTAATAATACATAAGTATACCTCTTATTGCCTAGGCTAGTAGTCCTCATTTGTCCAAACAAATCCATGTGAATGAGTTTAAGAGGTTTTGATGTTGCAATCATTTTCTTTGGTTTAAAAGAGGTTTTGGTTTGTTTTCCAAATTAGCAAGCATCACATAATTTTTAGTCAAATATCATTTTGGGCAGTCCTCTAACAAGCTCTTTTTGAGGAAAATCTATTTTGCAAATTAATAGAAACATGGCCTAACTTTCTATGCCAAAGGTAGCCATTATCATCATTTATGGAGAAGCACTTTACATCATGAGCAATAGGATCATCAAGATATAATACATAGATATTACCAATGAGGTTGGCAACAAAAAATGATTTCATCACTAGAATTATCAATGATAGTGCATGAATCTTTTTCAAGATTAACCTTGCAGCCATTTTTAAACAAAAGACTAATACTAAGTAAGTTGTACTTTAATTCATCAATCAATAATACGTGATTGATAATGATGGAGGATCCTTTACCAACATTACCTATACCTTTCCCTTTTTCTTATTTCTAAAAGTGACAAATCTATCATTTGCAGCTTGAATGTCATCCATTTGTGCCGCATTTTCATCATGTGTCTTGAGCATCCACTATCAAAAAACCATTTTGTGGAGCTCAATTTTTACAGCTGATGTACCTATTCATGAGATGTAAGAATGCCATTTGGTACCCACATTTTCTTGGGTCCATGGGGGTTAGTAGTCATTCTTTTTATCCTCCAAACAATTTTCATACCAGATTCGACTCCTTTCCTAATGTGACACCTAAATGCATTATGTCCATATTTACCACAATAAGAGAAGCATATATGATCAGCATTTAAGTTTCTAGCTTTCACAAAATGAGGTTTGTGATTTTCTGCCTCGTGCACATGTCTAAATCTGAGACCACTTCTATTTCCAGCTATATTCTGCATTCCAAGCAATCTATTTAGATTGTCTTGTCCATCAGTAAACTTCTCAATACAAATGGTAAGATCATCGATTTTCCTTTTTCATATTATCAAAGCCATTAAGCATAATCCCAAGCGAAAAGACTTTATCACATAAGCATTTATTTTCAATTGTTAAACAATTTAAACAAGTAGAAATGACTTCCTTTTCAACATTTAGACAACATATGGAATCAAGTAAGGATTTTCTCTCCCTCATTAGCTTGTCATTTTTGTCTACCAAGAAATCAATTTTTACTTTCATTTCTTTGTTTCTTTTAGATAGCTTTTTGAGTTCATGAAACATTTCAAAAAGTAGTTCACTAGGATCATCAGCCTTTTCATAATCAGAATTATGTAAATCAGATATGAAATTAGTGGAAGTGGAATTTACCTCATTTTTCATTGCCATGAAGCATGTGTTTGCTTTCTGCTTGTCGGATCCATCACTCTTTTCGGTCTCAGATTCGACTTGTTTCCAAGTCTTAACCCATCATTTTCTTTTCTTCTTATTGTGCTTGGCTTCTCTTTTCAGCAATTGGGTAATCATCAATAAAATGCTATGTACTCTTGCATTCATAACATTGAGGTTTGAAGGATGAAGTTTATCCTTTTTTTTTTGACAAACTTTTTCCCTTTGCTGAAGTTGCCTTTTTTGAACATCTTTTTGAATTTTCCAACTATCATAGCCAATTATTCATTATCCATATCAATACTATCATCATAATCAATTTGATCACTGTAAAGCTCTTCATCAGCTACTTTCAAGGTAGTTCCCTTTTTACCTTTCTCATCATCATCATATTCTTAAAACCCTTTAAGTTTCATTTCATGGGTAAAAAAAGAGACAATTAGCTCTTCAATGGGTAAGCTGTTTAGATTTTTTGATTCCTCTATAGCCAAGGTTTTTGGTTGCCAACTCTTTGGCAGAGCATCAAGCAATTTTCTATTTTGTTCTCCAAAGAAATAAGTTTTACTATACACTTGTAGAACTATCATCATGTATGTGAATCGAGTGAACATGTCGATTATGTTTTCACTCAACTTCATAGAGAAAAATTCATAGTCTTGGACAAGGAGTCCTTAACTTCAACTCTTTCACTTGATTGGTCCCCTCATGGGTGACCTCAAATAGTCTCCACATTTCATGAGCTGAATCACAGCGACTAACCCGGTTATATTCATTAGCATCAAGAGTTTAGCACAATATATTCATTACCTAAAAATTCAGGGTCATTTTTGAAATGTCTTCATTATCATATTCATCATTTTGTTTAAGCACTTTTCTACCTTCAATGAACTTTGATGGAACAAATGGTCCATTCTCAATCAGATTCCACAACTCAAAATTGATTGAGCAGACATAAATCTTCATTCTATTTTCCTAGAATGTATAGTTGCTTCCATTGAACAAAGAAGGTCAATTTTTTGAAGATCCTTGAACATAAGAAAGAGCAGCTGTGTTTGACATAAGGATCTTTTCTACACAATTGTTAGACCAAAAATAGAGTAGACTAATGCTCTGATACTAATTGATATACCTTAGAGGGGGGGTGAATAAGGTATATGACAAACAACTGCAAATTATAAGGTCTTTTGAAAACCTTAAAAACAAGAATCAACTAAGTGCGTGTGCCACAAAAAATAGATTGTCCGTGTAGCTTTGAATGTGTTGCTAAAGAACTTTCAAAAACTCCGCTAAATGATGAAATGAAAATCTATAATTAAGATAGGTAGATAAAGCATCAACAACAATCTCACTTAATCAACATAAAACTCTTTGATCAAATTAATAAATGCAAGGAGGAGTATAATACTTTCAAGTCGGATAAGCGGTAAAAAATGTTAGTATGAATATCAGAGTAAATGCAAGAGAGTAGACTCAATGATTTATAGTGGTTCGATCCTCAAACGATTTACATCCACTACCTTAAGCATACACTTAAGGATTTCAAATAGCTACTAAATACCTTTTTCCCAAATCAATGGTGGTAGGCTACACCAATCTTACATAAGAGGATTGCCACAGTTGGTTTTACACCCAACCTCTACAAACACACAATCAAGGCTCACCCCAACTGGGTTTTACACCATAACCTTGATACATTCACCAAACAAGGCTCATCTTAATTGAATTTTATACCATAATCGCTACATGGGACATTAAATGCTGTTTTATATCGATCTTCTTCTTTAATCTGAATTTGCCAGAATCCTGATTTCATATCAAATTTACTATAAATGAATGCTTTAAAGGTTCGTTTCAACAAATCTCATTTGTTGGGAATGTGATAACTAATCCATTTTAAAGCTTTGTTTAATAGTTTGTAATTAATGACTAATCTGGGAACACCTCGTTCTTTTTCTGCATTATTATTGACATAAAATGCAGCACAAGACCATGGTGATCTAGATTCTCGGATTCAAGCTTTTTGCAATAAGCTTAGAATTTCTTGTTTACAATATTCAACTAATTCTTGATTCATTTGAATTGGTCTGGCTTTGGTAGGTATCATTGATTCATTGAAATCATCAATGTACGGGAGGCTGACTATATGCTTTTTTCTTTCCCAAAAAGCTGTGGGGACTTCTGAGCAAATTTGTCTTTCGAAATCTTTACGGATAGATTCTATCTTATCCTAAATGTCTTTTAGCTGTAGTTGGCTTTGGATTCTTGTATACTTGATATATTCTTTTATAAAGGCTATCTGTTGTTCACGACAAAGAATCTTTCTTTTTAGAAGATTGATATCTTTAGTTAGTGGACTCTGTAGAAAGGAGAAAGTGACTGGTATGGTTCCTATTTCTGTGTGGACACCATGTTGGTCTACACTGAAGGGATAGATCTGAGTAAGAAATGGAATTCCTAAAATTAAGTCTTAGCTTAAATCCTTAATGATTAAAAAAGAATTTGTGAAACAAAACTGTTTATTGCAGATATGAGCATTTGATAATTTATATATGATTTTTAGCTGTTCTCCAGCAACAATATATAATTTAGAACCTGTTTTTTCTAAATATTTAGTAGGAATTAATCCTTCATAGATACAATTTTGATCTGCTCCGGAGTCCAAAAGGGCAACTGACTGAATTGAAAAATCTCCTATTTTGAGAAGAATCGGAATATACCACTTTTGAAAGGTTATTTGAGAAATAGCTGAAATATAATCTGGATTATTTTCATTCTGTTCAATTTCTTCATCTGATAAAGAAGTGGGTTCTATTAAGGGTTTATCTAATTTTTGCTGAACTAATTCTGTGTTTATCTGATTAATATCAGAAATTCTTTGATCATTTTGTTCCTTTAACCATTTAACTTCTTGTTTTAGTTCTTTGATTTCTAATTGTAAGTCTTGCAAAGAATTAGCAGGTTCTTTTTGTTTACCTTTAAATTTATCAAATACTTCTTTTAAATTATAAGGTTCTATTTGTACTTTTGGATTAAGAACTAAGTCTTTGACTTTTAACAAGTATTCTCTTTTAACTGTTTCATCTTGAATATGATCTAATAGCTCAAAGAAGAGTTCTTTATTTGCTTTAGTAATTACATTAACTTGATTATGCGAATTATTTAGCATACAAAATTCTCCTATTACACAAGTACATAAACCTGTACAATAACAAGAAGATTGTTCACTTGAATCTGATTCAGAGGATTTTTCTTGAATTTCAAATACTTCTTCTATTTTACTATCACTAGTGTCTGATGAAGGGGAAGAATCGTCTTGATCAAGGATTTGATTAATCTGTTCTAGAGTGTCTTTTGATAAAGAAAGTTGATTTACTCTTTTTTTTCTTTTTAGCTTTTATTTTACACTTGTCTACTTTATGTCCTCTTTTTCCACAAAAGTAACATTTAATATTATCTTTAGAAGACGAAGACTTATCTCTTCTTTTGAATGGTTTATAATTCTTTTCCTTTCTTTCTTTTTTAAAGCTTCTTTTCATGGCCTATTTTATCTTTTTAGATGGTGGAGTTATTGGGGAAAAACCAAAAATTTCACAGAATTTTCCTAATTCTTTTTTGGATTTCTTATGATATGATTCCATCTGATTTTTAAGTTTTAGATATGTGCAAAGATCTGCACCTGTTTGGTTTACATAGCTAATTATTTGACCATATGCTAGATAGTCATAAGGAATTGCGTTTCCAAAATCTAACTTTAATTTTTGCCTAACCTTTTCTGCAAATAAAGGAGGTAATCCTGAAATAAATCGTTCTTTCCAGAACGCGTGATGGCAATCTGTTCTTAACATAACCTTTTGTAAAAACATATCTTTGTACCATCTAAAATCATGTAATTTAGGACAGGTTAAATTAGTAAGGATTTTAGAACTTCTATCTGCTAATTGTTGAGGGTTTCCAACAAAATGCTGAGTTAAGGTAAACATAAAAGTATTTAAACAGTCAGAAATTGTTTCAGATACTTGAGTAGGTTGACCACTAGCATTTGGGATTACTTTTGTTTCAGCTCTGATACCAATTTGAACCCAGGATATAAACTGCTTGAAACTGATTGAATTCTTGAATTTGAAACAATATTAAAAGGATTACAAAGGATCTCAATCTATTACAAGAGTACGAAAACGGTGACAAGTGTCACAAATATCAAGGTAGAGAGAGGTTTCACTATCTTTTTTTTCTAATTGCAAGTGAGTCTGCAAATCTTCAATGAGATGCTATCTTATATAGGCAACGAGGGCATAGTTTTCTCTGATTGAATTCTGAATTATTGCTGTGAGGTCCACTTGGGTGGATGATGGAATCAGATTGTCGGCTATCATGAAAAATGGCTCCAAAAGTTTTTTTGTGTGGAGGGGTCCACCACGTTCGTCTGTCAGCTGAATTATTTTGCAGTAGGTCTGAATGATATCGTGAAGTTGCTTTGATTGCTGGTAAAGCTGGAGAGTATGCTTTTCTCTTTTTCTTTTTGAGTAAAGTCTTGTCATCTATGGACTCTGGCAGAGGTATGCTTGAGCAATACCAGATGGATTGTTCATATCTCCATTTTCATACTGGCTGTATTCAGGTTGTGACTCAGATTCACTTTTATCATCATCAACTTGCTGAAGTTGTTGCTGTAGCAGCTACAACTGAAGTTGCAATTCTGATTTACTAATCTTCTTTCTTTTGCTGGAGGAGGATTGCACATCTGCATCTTTCTGTTCTATCTTTGGAACTGGGGTCCAATCTTTGACTCATATCTCTTTGCAGAGATATTTTACATTATCAACTATATCAAGTTTATAACTCCATCCTAATACAAAACATATTTTCTTTTCAACATAATATTTACAAAGCTGATTGTTTAAAGTTAATCCCTGAATTTGACTCTCTATTACAAACTGGTTGAACTTTTGTAAGTTCTGGCTGGATAAAGTGGATTTACTTCCACCGAATGTCTTCTACCAAGTATAAAACCATCTTGGTATAGGATTGATTGGATCTTTGCCATACTTGACGAACCAAGTATGTGTGAGGTCTCTAAGGTACATGAAATTGTACTAGACATCAATGTAATCCATAAAGTTGTAAGTATGAGGCTTAAAAGGTATTTTGAACTGAATTGGAGTGTAGATGCCAGTAACTGGCCAGGTATTCAGATCTAGGATTTTCATAATCCTGCACTTTGAATAGGCTATGCCTTTGTCGGCTCTGTTGAGGTTTCTTTCATGTTCAAATTCTATTGATCCGGTGGCAAAAAGAATGTGCTCATAGTAGAGACGGGTTTTTTGAGGTTCTGATTTAAATATGTGACTGGATTGACGATAGGCTTCTGGGTGAAGCTTACTAACTAAATCTCTTTCTGGAAGGGCTGTTAATTCTCTTGGAAGAGCTAATACTGGGATAACTGTTTTAGGAAGGAATTCAAATTTTTCTTTGACTGAAGAAATGGTTGGCTTTTCAGGTTTAGTTGGTGTTTTTGGGACTACTGCTTCTTTGAAAGAAGTCGGAGAAGGGATTGTGTAAAAGGATAAGTCTGTTTTCTGGGTTTCAGTGTTTTTTGAAGAGGTTGGGTCGAAGAGATTCATTGTGAGCGGTGGTTTGCTCACGGAACTGGATGGAAGAGAAGGAAAAGAATTTAGAACTGTAAACCGATTACCTTGAGGCGGACGAAATCTTGGTTGTTGATCCATGCTTGATTGTGCTGATTGAGATTGCTATTTATAAGCAAATGAATGAGCTCCAGAAATGAATCGGTACTTATCACAGTGTTGAATACTGTGTTAAAAGTTAGGTTTGTCCTTGCAAAAACTCTCTAGTTAAGAAATATGGTAGAGAATTGTTCTCTCCTTTGATAAATTCAATGTCAAAATCAAATCTGGATAAAAGTATTTGCCATCTGGCAAAAATCTGTTTGGCAACTAAATTTTTAACATCTTTTTGTAAAACGTCTTTTGCTGCTTCACAATCAATTCGAAGTAAAAACTTTTGATTTATTAAATCATCTTGAAATTTTGAGATACATAAAACAATGGCAAGGATTTCCTTTTTAATGGTGCTGTAATTCTTTTGACTTGAAAGCCAAATGCCGGAATGGTATCTAACTAATTGTTCTGATGAAGAATTGATTTTTCTCTATTTTAATATTCCTCCATAACCTAAGTCTGAAGCATCTGTTTCGACTATCATAAACGCTGTTGGATATGGAATTCCTAAACAGGGGAGTTTTTTGACAATCTGTTTTATTTTCTTAACTGTTTGGGTTTGCTCTTCACTCCAATGGATTGGATCTTTTCTAAGACGCTTGTATAAAGGTTCACAAATGATTCTAAGGTTAGGGATAAAGTCTGAAATGTAATTTAAACATCCTAAGAATCTTTGAAGCTAAGTTTTTTCTTTAATTTCATCAGGGATCTCTATTGGTTACATCACCTTGTTTATCTAAATTTTCTAACTTAAAAGGAGAAGCTGTGATTACCTGATTTTCTATTGGGATTTTGATTTCTTCTGCTGGAGGAAAAAATGATTCTCTAACTTCATTTCTAGAAGTATACCATTTTTTTTGTAATGACATTTAATATTTCCCTTTTTTTAATACCTAATTAATTCATACCAATCAAAAAAGTCATGAATGACTTTTTTAACCCTTATACAGCCTTTACCATTGTCTATATCGATGATGTTTTAATCTTCAGTGAATCCTTTGAACAGCATCTTAAACATTAGCATTTAAAAAAAAATCAAGTTGAAGTTGTACTTGATCAATCACTTCTTTGGATTCCATGTGCTTAAGAGCTGCTTAGCAGTGTTATTTGCATGGCTTGAAAGAATTGAGGGCAAACATATCCTATCACATGAAGTTCACACAAGTTAATCTTCATTAATATTTGTCATAAGTCAAAACATAGGAGAATGCCCTTAGGGCTAACATAGTCCTTTTATATGTCCATATATATTGATCAAAATATCCTTTAAAAAGGTCATTTGCGGGTTACGTGGGGTCATTCCATCATGGGTTAACACTCAATTTAGATAGAAGGGCAATTAATGATAAGTTTATATAGTTCGAAGGTAAAATTATACGAAAATGAAGTTTAGGGGCAAATATCACGTTTTTGTTAAGTTTAGGGGAAATTTGTGCCATTTGCCCTTTTCAAAATTTCTTTTTAGGTAGACTTTTCAAAGGACAAAATGCGTCGGCCCTCCACTTATAAATTTTAGATTTTTCCTTCAAACTATAAACCTAAATATCTTTACCCTTTGATTTAGAAAAACTTATCTTTCCATCTATTTTTGCCATTAAAAGGAAACAAAAGTATGTTGTTGGGGTTGTTTTAGTCAATTTAGGTTTCTTTTTCCTTTCTCTAAAAACTTGTTAAATTTGTTGTGAGTACTTACAAATTTACAAAATTATTTGATTCATTTTCAAAAAAGTCCAATTTCGGTATCCAGTAAGCATTTAATTTTCTTCCAACTTTCTTTTCTAGTTTTTCTCATTCTTCTTCTCCAAACCGATAGCCTATTGTGGTGTTGCCTATTTCAGCAAAGAAATTGAGTGTTAAAACTATTATTGATATGCCTTTTTAGACTAGACTCTAAATTAAAACTTACTATAGATCAAATCTAAAAAAAAAAAAATGGCTAAATTGAGACTTAACACCCGTGATTTATGTTAAACTAACATACCCAATTGAGCACCAAGGCACTCACACCACCCCATAGAACTTTGAAATACTATTAAATATTAGAAAATTGTGTTAAAAAACCAAAGATCTAACCAAATTTTCTAGTATCAATAATGGAAGGTTGGCTACATCTTTGACCTATGATACTAGAATAAGAAGGAAAAATGAAAGAGGAAAGATAAGGACAAGAAGTTGGCCAATTGTTTAGAAGAAAGAGAAGGAGAAATATGACATAAAGGAGTAGAAGACATAGAGGTTACGACTACGCAAAATGATATGTTTGGAAAGGAAGTTGCTTTATTGTAAATGAACAAGATGGTGTCGGTATTTTACATAGATCCGGGATTACTGGCCATGTCAACATAATTATATATTTGGATTTAGATAGAATTAAACATAAACATTATCAAGAAATAGATTTAGATGGATAGATTTAAATGAATGGTGAATATCTATTTATATATTTTTATCTACATAAAAAAATATTTTATTTTATTACTTTTTTTTTGTTTAATTATAGATATCAATGGTGAGACCTAACAGGTGATGAAGGTAGACTTAAATCAAATAAATAAATAATTTATTTTATCATCTTACTTCTTATTAATTATATAGATTAGTAATGAGACCTATATATTAGTGTGACTCATTTCTCAAATTGTGGAAGTTAAATAATTTTTTTTTTACATTTAAATGATTATAAATAGAATCAAGTGGATATCCATTTAAATATATTAAAATCTTTAGATTTAAATGGACATTTATATCTATTCATAAATTGAATTTTTATCATTCATATCCATTTATTAGTTGATAGATTTAGATATCTACTAGTTGACCCTGTTCTATAATAAAAATCATACATTATATATATGTATGCATGGGTACACACACACACATATATATATATATATATATATATATATATATTAATGTTTGTACTACTAACTAAAATATGGATATATTTTGCTTGTTATTGATTCCACTTTAATCGAATAATGATCAATTATCTTATGTAAACATTGAAAATAAATGAAGTATAAGCTCATACAAGATTTTTATAAGTCTTCAAATTTTGCTTGATGATTTCATCGAGTTTAGTGCACAAAATCAATCAAGAAAAGAAATATATTAGTGGCATTATGTAACTATTTCAATCTTCTTTCTATAAAAAATTATATTGATGTATGTATGTATGTATGTATATGTACATATAAAATAGTTTGGTTCAAATAATAAGAATATAATTTGGTATGATAAAATGTTTGAAAGTTTGTATGATTAATATTTATCTATAAATTTTATTAAAGACTAGAAATATTTTTTTTTATTAGAGATGTAATATCCGACCTAGCACGATGGGTATGGTGAGATATAATAGATTTTTTTCCGCATCAACGAGTGGTTACTTTTTATTATATTTATTTTAATATTTTGTCTGCTCAGAGACTTTTTATTATATTTATATAATGAAAATCAGACTTTGAATATATATATATATATATATATATATATATTAATGTATGTACTATTAATTGGATTTTTTTATTTCGGTTCAATCAACCATTTTTTTTAAAACTTGCTTTTTTGACCAAAATTTTATCTTTATAATATACAATTACTGTATCTTTTTCCTACCCTGTTTTAATTGTTCTTATGGGCTTTTTTGTTTTATGATTATCAGAGTAGGTTTTTTTTTGGAGAAATAAGATGAAGAAAATAAATGAAATGACCTTTTTTAAATCCCAAGTACTTTTGTAGCAGTTTGCATCAACAAGAACAAAAAATAACCCAAATAAAAACCATTAACTTGAAAATATAATAGAAGGATAGGAAGAATGTAACATAGCACAAAAAAGCATATTTTGAAAAGTATTGTTGCACCCAAAACAAGTACTGTTAGGCTCTAATAGGAAAAACACCACCTTTACTTAGATATTAAAAGCACCTTTAAAAAGTGACCACAATAGCATAAAATAAAGACAAATATATGGTATCACAAATTATTCGTAAATCAACAAAAGCCATGGAGAAAAGTATCAGTGCCCAAAAAAAAAAAAACATTATAGTAAAAATAATAATGTTTTTTGAAGACTAAAAAAATATTAGTTCATAATAATCAAAGTAATTAGGGTAGAGAAATACACGAACAAAACATTAAACATAGTTGAGTTTAGATGAAATTATTGTAGCAAATATGATAAAAATAGCTTTAGAGCCACTTTTTCTTGATCGCCCTACTTTGGACTTTTTCACAATACTTGCATAGCTTGATGCAGTTTCTTTGTCAATGTCTTCCTATATTGTCTCGTCAAACTTTTCTTGAGGTGATCTTTTTGTTGTCCATGATACTTCTCCATCTATTTTAGATTTTGTTTAATACATAAAGTTTGTAATTAGTTAGTTTTAGAATGATTTATTGGTAGAAAAATATTAAGACTAACTAAAATTTATTGGAGTAATGATGCATTTTTGTCTAGATTAATACAAAGAATGTTTTTACCTCATCATCAATCAAAATCATTTTCTGGTATGTTTCATTGGAGAATTAATAGACTTTTGGACCTGCATTTTCTCTTGGAAGTGAACTTTTGCTGTCCAATCTTTTTGAGTTGACAGTGATAGATTTAACTGGAATGTTGATTCTCAAGATCTGCAAAAAATGTTATTATTCCATGTATATTTAATCATAAATGGAATAAGGGAGCTGTTACATTTAAACATATAGGGTATGTAACATCATAATCAAGCATCACAAATGCAAAACGCCATGGATTTACTGTAAATATATTATGCAACAATTATGTGTTAAAACTATAAATAAACATTGTGTACCATCAGTTTCGTGATTAGTTTGTGTAAGTATAAACACTTCCGAGTAAACAACATTTCTTGTTTGATTTGTTTTACCACTCTCAGCAAATGTTGGTGGAACAATTAATACTTTAACATCTATTGATTGTTTTGCGCATAAGAGAGTAACATTAAGCTGACTAATACAAAGTACTGGTTCTTGCAAATATATCTTGACATATTCTAATATCTATCCTTGAGCCTTATTTATTGTTATTGAAAAGTACAACCGAATAGGGAATTGTATTCGTTTAAATAGGGTACCCCGTTATCATCATCTTTCGATTATAGAGGTATAGAATGTAAAATAACAGGTTTCCCATAATGTTCTCTCACAACAATTTCAGCGAAGGTAACATGTGTCTTCAATTCTTTGTAAATAAGACATGTTCCGTTGCATAGGCCTTCTATTAGATTGATATTCCTCAACAACATCATTGGGTAATTCTTCTCTAATCTCAACTTATCAAGAGGCAAACCATTTGGTTGAAGACTATTCAAAACAATCTTCATAGTCACCTGGATGTATTAGATTAATCTTCTTTTCACTGCTGGTGTAGATATTGAAGTCTCCAGGGAATCTTTCATTCATTAAATCATTAATATCATTAACACAACCATTTTTTTAGGGTTAATAATACTTTTTCCATAACTATTCTTGGATCAGAATCAAATAAAGTTTAGTCTGGTAACACAAATTCTACAAGCGCAAGTAAAGATATTTCTTTACTAATGAATGTAATTATCATCTCTGGTGACAAATTGATATTGTCGTTTGAATGAGCATGTTCTGTACCATCTTCGATCCTTAAAAGATAAGTAGTGAACATTGGGTCATCAATTGCTCGCATATTCTGAGTAAGTTTGATTTTCTTCAAAAGTGGCCATACATACGAGCATAACAAAATGCCTGCAATTACCAATTCCTTAGATGCTTTTGGTATCACAGGCAATAGTTTACGAAAGTCACCTCCAAAAGCATCTACTTTTCCAAAAAAAAAATATCTCATTTCCTATGCTATCTTGCAACATAGTATCAAAGTTTTCAATCACTTTATTTTTTGCCATTGGAGCTTCAACCCATATTATGAGCTTAGCTTCTTGAATTTGTTTTGCAGCGCTACTTTGATTGCTCAATTGGCATCCCTTAGTTTCATTTCCGTCTAATGGAATCTAAAAGCATGATTGATTTGTGCAGCCACCAAGTAGCAAAGAAGCTGCAACTCTAGATATCACTATAGTGATTGCTATAAAATCTTTTAAATGAATGGAAGCTAATAAGGTCTTGTAAATGAATGTCTTTCTTGTGCCTCCTAGTCCATCAATGAAGAAGGTACTTGTTTCATCATGGATTGCTGCTGAGAGAATTTTTTTCAAAAGTCATTCTCTGCTTTGGATTCAATTTTGGTTCATTTAAAGATCATCTTCACTTATTAGGACGTTTTTTTCACTTCTAATATTTCTTGTTAATCTTTATTCATAAGACATTCTTATTGGGAATGAAACAAATCCAACATCAGATATAGATTTCCCATAGTTTGTAAATAATTCTCTATATCTTCAAGAACCTTTCTTCAAATTTCTTCCCTGTAATACCCATAATTTTTTGTGGGTATAAGAAATCTTGACTTAACTACTATTTAAACTTTTCCCACAATTTTTTTGGATTTGCTAGAGCACAATAAATAAGAATAATTGAGAATAATCACCTTAATATGGTTGGCATTTAGAATTCCATAGATTCTTCAAGATAGAGTTCAATGTCACTATTTAGATGCAATAGGCCTCTCTTATATGCTACTTCTCTAAATAAGGGCAAAACTTTCCCATTTGCTGTTAAAAGGCCTTCAAAAAAGCTTGGTGCTCAATCATGAGAGAACAATAATCTCAAATAGTATGTTTGCCTTCTGTTGGTGATTCTGTAATCATTCTTCCAATAACTCGACATCTTTAACTTTCATTCTAGATTTTGTGTTTTTTAGACCAAATGAAGTACTCAGGGAACTCTTTGTACAGACATTTTAAATTTTGCACCTTAGCATTGGTGCTGTTCATTTTGAAGAATTCTGTGAGCATCGTACTTGTTATGTTAGGATTCTTTAGGAGATTTTTGATGTTCGTGTTGTGGTCAAACGTGATAGGATGGTTGTTGGGCAATTAGTTTTGTAATATTATCACTATAATGTCGGGTATCTCAAGCACGCATCCTATACATCGCAGCGAAAAATAAACGAGATACCATCCCAAGACCCGCCTATGTGTGGAAAACAACACATAAAGATAATAAAGGTAACAACTTTTACCTTTGTTTGATCATCTGAAGAACAAAAATTTCTTCTTTAAGTTGAGGCGCGATCCAGCAATCCTCTTGATCCAACTTCATGAGAGTTGAACGTCTAACCACTATAATCACAATGTGTAATTATCTCTAACAGTAATCCACACAGAGGAATACTCAAGCATCAAAATTTCTTGTGTTAGTAGAAAAAGATGGCGGCTAGGGTTCTTCACAAGAACAATCAAGAGAGAGAGAAGGTTTAAGTGGCTGCAATTTTCATGTGAATCACACTTTAGGGTTTTTTTATTATATCATCATAAAACCAAAAAATTCACTAAAAATATGGAATTCTAAAACAATTAGAGTTCCCTAATTGTAATTGGAAACATCAAGTTCTCACAATTACAATTTAGACCACAAATTATAACTAATTATAATTTGTCCACAACTTCTCTTTCTCTTAATCAACCCTTTTCTGTTATCAAATAACATCTTAAGTATATAATCCTCTATTGTGTGTGACCTATTAGGTTTTCCAGTCAATTGGTAGCGAACATGAATTAATCCAAACATCTTTGA
Source organism: Voacanga thouarsii (assembly GCA_026120185.1). Lineage (NCBI taxonomy): Eukaryota > Viridiplantae > Streptophyta > Magnoliopsida > Gentianales > Apocynaceae > Voacanga > Voacanga thouarsii. Next base: position 2,298,422 of record JANUWF010001213.1, on the reverse strand, counting down.
GATTAATAATTCATAATTAATTAGAATTAATCCTATTAATTCTAATCAGAATTGATTTATTAATTCATCGATTAATAAACCCATATTCTCAGATCATGAGCGATATCTAGCAACACATCATGACCACCCAAGAGTCCAGGAAGTCAAGTGGCTTGACATGAACCCTTCAATAACAAACTTCAGTGCAATTAACTCCTTTCACCATACAATATCTCATTCAATTTGGAGTACGGAATTAGTGTCAACTCCCTCCAGAATTAATTTTGGCTCGAATACAATAGTACTTGTACCAGAAACCTACTACTCTAGATGTGTATCAATTGGAACTGTTTCCAATACACAATCGCCTTGGCCAAGGACTTTTCGAGTAATAATTCCTATAAGTGGCCGTGAGATATTCGCCCTTACTATTAGGAGTGGTGAATCCTTTATTGATCCTCTCAACTACTTTCGTTTACCTCACAATGTACCAAATATCTATCCCATAGGCGGCCCTCGATTGAGCTCCGGAGATTAGAATCAAAGGACAATGCTCAGCAAACAAAGTACCTTGGAGATTTCAAGTCTAATGATACTTGCATGTTTGCTATATTGAGCTTATATCACTGGCACTAAATAGTTATCCATATGATTATCTCAAAGTTAGATCATCTAATGAACTTGTTCCATTAACAAGCATCCATGTGTTAACTTTGAGTATCTCAATACCCACAGATATGAGAATCACTGCCTGATCAAATCAAGAAGTCTAACACATGCTAGTCTTAACGCATTAATGATGTCCTGTCTCATTAATACTACGACTATGGACTATTTAAGTACTAACACTATACAGTGTAGTAGGAATCTCATAGCATGATCTTTATCATGATTTTCTTAACACAGTGTTGTACTAGGGGCTTTATCGAATAGTTATATTACTTAAAAGTAAACAAAAGAAATTGTAAGATAAATAATACCTTTTATTAAACTAAAATGTGTCATATACAATGTACAAGTGATTGCCTCTAGGGCACAACACTAACCATGTAGGTGCCATTTAGCTCAAATTGAAGCCATATAATTTCTACACTACTTCTAGTGAAGAAACCTAATTGAAATCAAGCTAGCCAAGTGGTTTAATCTCAAGAAGGGGGAATGACTTTGTAAGAACTAATGACAAGATCGAGGAAAATGAGGTTTCAAGGTGATATCCAATTGTTCTTATAACTTTGTTTGAGGATGGAAGAGATCTAAAAGGATGAAGAAAGTAGCTAACAGCTTAATTTGTTGGCTATCCAAAAAGAACCCCAACAATAACTCAGGCCTGCGCCAAAGGAGGGAACTAGTGCCCAACCGGTGTCGGCTACACCATTGTCAGCAAACCGCTGGGCTCCAGCATAGAGCTGGCGCCAGCCGTTGTCGGGGCCTAATCCCTATTTTGTCAATTTTTGATATTTTTTCTGGTTTTTCTCCATTTTAAACATATTTTAAAGACCCTTTAAACAACTCAACTCTGCACCAAAACGAGAAAAAAATGCTGAAGCCCAGAGAACCAACGTTGAGCCTTATCAGGGCCCAATCCATATTTTGCTAATTTTTGCTATTTTCTTTGATTTTTCTCTATTTTAAACATCTTGTAAAGAACTTTAAGCCCTTCATTTGTCTTAGGGCCTTTGTAATCACTTAGTTTAGCTTAGGGTAGTATAAATACATCTTTTTATGATTTGACAACACAATCTATTTACTTTATTCAAATTTAAAAGAGAGTATTGAGAGGCCTTTACCTCATTGTTCTCCTTGTTCAAGACCATGCTTAAGGCTTAGCCCGCCCTTTGAATGAGTCCCTAAATCTTGTGGATAATCCAATGTGGTTTCTCTTGATTGGGTCTTAGTTGCTTTGTTCTTCTAAGGTTTATCTTGAATTCTATTATTTGGGTGTCTATAGTTCTACTTCTTTTGTTCTTGATTACCTTTGTTGTTTCAAAGATATTTGGGCAAATATATAGTTGATCTTGCTACTATTCTTGTGGGTTTTTGTTACTTAGGTCTTCAAGAATTTGGTAGAGTGTAGATATATAGTTATTGCCCTTTATTTTGGCCACAAAATTCCACTGCTTGGGTTTCACTTCATGAGTTGAGATTCTTGCCCATTGTTCCATCAATTTAACCACTCAAGATCATATTAAAGAGTTTGGTATTAGAGTAAGGACAGCCTTGATTGCAATCAAAGCTTGAAATCAAGAAAATGAGCCCTACAAAGTTGAAGAAAAATAGAAAAAATATCGTAATTAAAAAACATGCTTAAAAAAAGTCATGATATCTTTGTTATTTCTTGATTTTTCGTTGAGAAAATTGCTCATTGATGTTATTATAATGTTTGAGAACAAATTTATCTTGTATTTGTGGTGAAAATGGTCTTGAATATGAGTGAAAATATTGGTTGGTTCATAGTGACGGGATTGCAACTAAGATGTTTGATAAATGTTCTATGAAAATGTTTGTGGCTATAGTTGAGAGTTTTGACTTTTATTTTCATTCCTTGGGGTGTTGGGACTTGATATATCACTTTATCATTAAAATCCATACTCATTGAACTCATCTTTACTATTGCACACTTGTGATTATCTTGTTCTGCATATTCCTATTTACTAGTTGTTCTTGTTTCTTTATTCTTGCTAATTCTTGTTCATTTATTGTTTGAAATTGCTTCCTTATGTTTTAGTAATTGTTCTTGCACAAATTGAGTCCTTACTCCTTGAAATTCTTGCTTGAAAACTTATTTGTTTAAGGTACTCAACAAGTATTTGTTAAAATTTTTCTAAGATCCCCTAATTAGAAATTTTAATGATTTTTGTTGACTCACTTAGTTAGACTAAATCTTTAGCTATTGGAAAGAATTGAGATTAAACAAGAAAACTTGAATATTGAGGGGGGAAAAAAGGTAAGAGAGTAAGATTATTAACAAAAGAGCCAAAGAGAGTAAACACATTTGTAGAGTGATTATCTTTGAGAGTAAATACGCAAGGGAGTGAAGAGAAGATATATTTCTTGATTAATCTCTTTTGCAAGTATAACTCATTGAATATCCCATTGCCATGGCCCATGAACAAGAAATTCTTAGACCAAACCCAAATGGATCTAGTAGGTAACAAGAAGAAACTATTTGATGCTAAGGCTTTGCAAGCGAATTTAAATACTAAGATGAGAACAATGTACAGTAGGGTTGAAGACATGACAAGGGAGATCATGGAATTGAGACATCACTTGGGTCAATCTTTTACCGTGGCACAAAAAAGGGGCCAAGAACGATTTGAAACTTCTAGCCTTGAATGAGGGATATTGATGTCTATACTCTTCCATTAAATGTTTAATAAGGTGAAAAGTCGAATAACCACTCTATTGGGGGATTCCAACAGGTTTCCATAAGAAAAGGAAGACATGGTACGAGAGGAGGATGAGGTAGAGCTAAAGAAGGAATGGTGGAAATAATCTAAGGGAGTTGAAAAGAGAATTTGAGGGAGTTGATCAATAATATAAAGGGAAACATGGTGATGCATATAGGGAACTCAATAGAGGATGGGGCAATAGAGAAGATAGGAGAGAAGGAAAAGAAGAGGAGAGGGAGTTGAACTATATCAAGATGAAGGTGCTTACGTTCTATGGAAAGAGTAATCCCAAAGCCTATTTTGAATGGGAGAGCAAAATGGAATTATTTTTTTAGCGTCATACTTATAGTGAAAGATCAAAGGTGAGGCTAGCTATATTGGATTTTTCAGAGTATACTTTGGTTTGGTGGGAGCATGTTAGTACTCAAAGAAGGTAAATGGAAGTAGAAGCCATAGGAAATTAGAACTTGTTGAAGAACATGATGAGGGCTAGGTTTGTTCCGCATAACTACTACCATGACCTCTACCAAAGGCTTCAATCATTCAAACAAGGGAATAAGAGTGTGGAGGGTAACCATAAGGAAATGGAAGTAATGTTGATGAGGGCTCAAATTCAAAAGGACCATAGAGCAACAATGGCTAGGTTCTTGGGTGGATTGAATAGGAAAATAACCAATTTGGTAGAGTTGCACTCCTATGACTGTTTTGAGGATATGGTTTATGCTGCAATAAAAATTAAAAGGCAACTAAAGAGGAGAGCCTTTGTTAAGCCTACACTTCTAAATCCGAACACCAATAGTAAGATAGCAACTAAAAGAAATGATACTCCTAAACTTTTCCAAAGGGAGTACAACAAGTCAAGAGAAGGATTGAAGCGTAGTGAAGATTGAAAACCTAGAGAAGGTTAGATCAAGGATAAAGGAAAAGCCATAGAGAGGCCACAATAGAATAGAGACATCAAATGTTTTAAATGTCTTGGCTATGGGCATACTTCGTATGAGTACCTAAGCAAAAGGGATATGTACACTAACCCTTATAGAGAAGTCTCAACCGACGAAGAAGAAGAGGGAGAAAGGTACCAAAGAGACCAAGAAGAAAATATGGAAGAGGGAAGTGATGAAGGGGAAGTGGTTGACCAAGAGTATTCCTTAATTGGAGTCACAAGAAGATCATTGAATTCTCAAACAATTGAAGACTAAGACCATCAATAAAGAGAGAATATATTCTACACATGGTGTCGAATCAACAAGACCCCTTGTAGTGCTATTGTAGATAGTAGGAGTTGCAATAATATGATTAGTGCAAGCTTAGTTGATGAATTGGGCATGAAATGGATTAAACACCCCAAACCCTACAAGTTAAAATGGTTGAATGATAGTGAAGAATTGAAGATTAATAAACAAGTCTTGGTATCTTTTGAGATAGAGAAGTACAAAGATGATGTACTATATGATGTGGTGCTTATGCAAGTGGGTCACTTGCTCCTAGGGAGGCCTTATTAATATGATAGGAATGTGAAGTATGATAGAAGGAAGAATACTTATTCCATTCTCAAAGAGGGTTCTAAATTCACTCTTACCCCATGCCCCCAAGTGAGGTGAACAAAGACTAAAAAATCATGGGGGAAAGAGAAAAGAAAAAGGGAGCACAAGATGCCAAACAAAAGCAAGAGTTAGAAAGAAAAGAACAAGAGAGGAAAGAGAAAGAATTGAGAGGGTGAATGGGAAGGCAAATACCTTTGGCCATCACGGATGCGAGTGAGTAAGGACAAGAGAAGGGAGGAAAAAGAAGAGTGAATTACTTTGCAAAAAAGAGTAAGGTCATAGAAATAATAGAATTTAAGAAACTGGTTATTCTTCTTATTTGCAAGAAATCTTATATGTCTACTAATGATTCTATATTGTCTTTACCTAATGAAATTGCAGCCATTCTCTAAGAGTTTGACGATGTTTTTCCAAATGAGGTGCTCGGAGGATTACTACCTATAAGAGGGATTGGGTATCAAATAGATTTTGTATCCAAAGCTGTCATCTCCAATTGATCGACTTATAGGACCAATTCAGAGGAAGCTACAGAATTACAAAAGCAAGTGGAGGAATTACTTGAGAAGGGATATATGAAGAGAGCCAAAGCCCTTGTGCGGTTTCGGTTCTCTTAGTTCCCAAGAAGGTTGGGACTTGGCAAATGTGTGTGGATTGTCGTGCCATGAATAATATCATGGTTAAGTATCGCTATCTCATTCCTAGACTAGATGATTTTACTTGATGAGTTGCTTGGTGAATGTATTTTCTCTAAAATTAATTTGAAATCCGATTATTTCGAAATTAGGATTAGGGAAGGAGATGAGTGGTAAACGACTTTTAAAACTAAACAATGATTGTATGAATAGCTTGTTATGCCTTTTAGATTTTCAAATACTCCTAGCACTTTCATGCATCTAATGCATCCTGTTTTAAGAGAATTCATTGGGAAGTTTGTCAGAATACTTTGATGATATATTGATATATAGCAAATCATATGTAGATCATTTAAATCATCTTCAATGTGTGCTTGTTGCTTTTCGGGGGGAGAGGCTGTATGTTAACTTGAAAAAATATTCTTTTTATTTGGAGAGGATTACATTCCTTGGGTATGTTGTGAGTGCTAAAGAGATTGAAGTTGATGATAAAAAAGTAAAATCCATCCAAGATTGGCCCACTCCTACCACCATTACCCAAGTTTGTAATTTTCATAGTCTAGTTAGTTTCTATAAGAGATTCATCAAGAATTTTAGCACCATAGCAGCCTTTCTAACTGAAGTGGTGAAGAAAAATGTGGGATTTAGGTGAGAGGAAGCCCAACAACAAGCCTTTCAAATCCTTAAGGACAAATTGAGCCAAGCTCCAATTCTCATCATATCTAACTTTGAGAAGGCATTTGAGATAGAGTGTGATGTAGGTGGGGTAGGGATAGGTACGGTTCTAACCCAAGACTGAAAGCCCATTGCATATTTTAGTGAGAAATTGTCCGAGGTGGCTATCAATTATTCTACTTATGATAAAGAACTCTTTCCCTTGGTTAAGACCGTAGAGTATTAGCAACACTACTTAATACCAAGAGGGTTTGTAATCCATATCGACCATGAGACCCTTAAATACCTCAAAAGCCAACAAAATTTGAATAAAAGATATGCAAGGTGTATGGAGTTTATTAGGACATTTCCTTATGTCATTCAATATAAAAAAGGTAAAAAGAATGTGGTTGCGGATGTACTGTCTCCAAGGTATGCACTTTTAAACTCTTTGGATGCAAAACTTTTTGGTTTTGGACTTGAGAAAGAATTGTATGATAGTAATAAGGAGTTTGGGGATATTTTTCATACTTGTGAGAAATGTGCACTTGCTAAGTATTATAGGCATGATGGTTTCTTATTTAGGGAGGTAAGACTTTGTGTGCCAAAAGGATCTATTAGGGAATTGTTAGTTAAGGAGGCCTATAGTGGGAGATTAATGAGATATTTTGATGTTACAAAAACCTTAGACATCCTCAAGGAACATTTCTTTTGGTAAAAAATTTGAAGGGATGTGGAGAAACATTGTTCTTAATGCCTAATTTGTAGGTGGACTAAATCTAGATCATTTTCACATGGATTGTATACTCCTTTACCCACTCTAAATGCTTCTTGGATTGATATTTCAATAGATTTTATCTTAGGATTTCCTAAATCCAAAGGGGGTAAGGATTCTATATTTGTGATTATTGATCAATTCTAAAAAATGACTCATTTTGTGGCATGTTCCAAGACTAATGATGCTTCATGTTGCGAATTTATTCTTCAAAGAAGTGGTGAGAATATATAGGATTTCAAAGACTATTGTATCAGATAGGAACACTAAGTTCCTTAGTCATTTTTTGAGGGTTTTAAGGAACAAACTTAGCACTAAACTTTTATTTTCCACAGCTTGCCACCCTCAAACGGATGGACAAATTGAAGTGGTAAACTGAACACTCACATAACTCTTGAGGACCATCATCAAGAAAAACTTGAAGAATTGGGAAGAATTCTTGCTACATATTAAGTTTGCTTACAATAGGGCTATTCACTCTACTATCTCTTCTTCTCCTTTTGAAGTTGTGTATGATTTTAACCATCTAACTTCTTTGGATTTGGTTCCTTTGCCTGTAGGTGAGCGAAAGAACCTTGATGAAGTTAAGAAGGCAGAATTGGTGAAGAATCTTCATGAAAAGGTAAAGGCAACTATTGCAAAGCGAAATGAAGAAATCATCCTTAAGCAAAATTAAGGAAGGAAAAAGGTTTTATTTGAACCGATGATTGGGTATGGGTGCATCTTCTCAAGGAGAGATTTCTTACTCAAGGAGAGATTTCTCACTCAAAGAAGAAGCAAATTTGACTAAAGAGGCAATGGGCCTTTCCAAGCCATTGCCCAAGTTGGAGATAGTGCCTATAAGATCGACTTACCTAGTGAGTATAATGTGAGTGCAACGTTTAATGTTAGTGACTTAACTCCTTTTAATGTAGGTGATGATTCATGGAAGAATCAACTTCAAGAAGGGGGAGATGATGGAAATCAAGCTAGCTAAGTAGTTTAATCTTAAGAAGGGGGAACGACGTTGCAAGGACCATTGACAAGATCGATGATTAAGAGGTTCCAAAGTGATATCTAATTGTTTCTACAACCTTGTTTGAGGATGAAAAAGATCTGGAAGGATGAAGAAGATAGCCAAGAGCTCAATTTGATGGCTATCCAAAAGGAACCTCAACAACTCCATCTTGCACTAAAGAAGGGAGAAAACACAAAAGCCCAGTGAACCAACACCAAGCCGGCACCAGCCAGCTGAGCTGACGTCGGCTGCACATTGCTGGACTCCATTGTAGAGCTAGCGTCGGCCTTTGTTGGGGGCCCAATCCCTATTTTACCATTTTTTATATATATATTTTTTTATTTTTCTCTATTTTAAACATCTTGTAAAGTCCTTTTAAGCCCTTAATTTGTCTTAGGGCTTTAATAATCACTTAGTTAAGGTTAAGGTAGTATAAATACATCTTTTTGTGATTTGACAACATAATCTACTTACTTTATTCAAATTTGAAAGAGAGTCTTGAGAGGTCTTTACCTACTTATTCATCTTGTTCAAGACCATGTTTAGGGCTTAGTCCTCCATTTAAATGAGTCTCTAAATATTATGGATAATCCAATGTGATTTCTCTTGATTGGGTCTTAGTTACTTTGTGCTTCTAAGGTTTATCTTGAATTTTATTATGTTGGGTATCTCAGGTTCGTATCGTATACAACACAGCGGAAAATAAACGAGATACCATCTCAGGACCCGTCTATGTGTGGAAAACAAGACATAAAGATAATAAAGGTAACAACTTTTTACCTTTGTTTGATCATCCAAAGAACAAAATTGATCTTCAAGTCGAGGTGCGATCTAGCAATCTTCTTGTGCAAACTCCACAAAAGTTGGACGTCTAGCTACTATAATCACAGTGTGTGATTATCTCTAATAGTAATCTATACAGAGAAATACTCAAGCACCAAAATTTCTTGTGCTAGTAGAAAAAAATGGCGTCTAGGGCTGTTTTCTTTTTCAGCAAAATGAGAGAGAAAGAGAGAGAGAGAGAAGAAGACGTTTTTATTTCTCACAGCTAGGGTTGGTGGCCATATCATCATATAACACAAAAAACCCTACCAAAAATTGAGAATTCTAATCCTATTAAAATTTCCTAATTGTAATTGGAAACATCAAGTTCTCACAATTACAATTTGGACTATAAATTATAACTAATTATAATTTATCCACAACAACTTCTCTTTCTCGCAATTAATCCCACTATGCTATCAAATAATATCTTAAGTATATAATCCTCTATTGTGTGTGACCTATTAGGTTTCCCAGTCAATTGGTAGCAAACATGAATTAATCCAAACGTCTTTAAAATTAATAATCCATAATTAATTAGAATTAATCATACTAATTCTAATCAGGATTGGTTTATTAATTCATCAATTAATAAACCCATATTCCCAGATCATGAGCGGTATCTAGCAACACATCATGACCACCCAAGAGTCCAGGAAGTCAAGTGGCTTGACATGAACCCTTCAATAACAAACTTCAGTGCAATTAACTCCTTTCACCATACAATATCTCATTTGGTTTAGAGTATGGAATTAGTGTCAACTCCCTCCAGAATTAATTTTAGCCCGAATACAATAGTACTTATACCAGAAACCTACTACTCTAGATGTGTATCAATTGGAACTGTTTCCAATATATAATCGCCTTGGCCAAGGATTTTTCGAGTAATAATTCCTATAAGTGGCCGTGAGATATTCGCCCTTACTATTAGGAGTGGTGAATCATTTATTGATCCTCTCAACTACTTTCGTTTACCTCACAATGTACCCAATATCCATCCCATAGGCGGCCCTCAATCGAACTCTGGAGATTGGAATTAAAGTACAATGCTCAGCAAATAAAGTATCTTGGAGATCTCAAATTTAAGGATACTTGCACGTTTGTTATATTGAGATTATATCACTGGCACTAAATAGTTATTTATGTGATTATCTTAAAGTTAGATTATCAAATGAACTTGTTCTATTAACAAGCATCCATGTGTTAACTTTGAGTATCTCAATACTCACGGATATGAGAACCACTGCATGATCAAATCAGGAAGTCTAACACATGCTAGTCTTAACGCATTAATGATGTCCTATCTCATTAATACTATGACTAGGGACTATTTAAGTATTAATACCATCCAGTGTAGTAGAAATCTCATATCATGATCTTTATCATGATTTCCTTAACACACTGTTGTACTAAGGACTTTATCGAACAGTTATATTACTTAAAGTAAACAAAAGAAACTGTAAGATAAATAATGTCTTTTATTAAAATAAAATGTGTCATATACAATGTATAAGTGATTGTCTCTAGAGCACAACACTAACAAACTCCCACTTGCACTAGAGCCAATCGTTCATGTATCTAGTACCGAATGACTCAACATGACAATCATATTTCTTTTGGGATAGTGCTTTCGTAAGTGGGTCAGCTATGTTGTCATCCGTGGGAACTCTTTCTATCTTTATTTCATTAGCTGCTTTAGAAGCGGCTATGTACTCAGCTTCTATCGTAGAGTTGGCAATGGTCTCTTATTTGAAACTTTTCCTAATTATTGCTCCTCCGCACAACGTAAACACGTAGCCTGATTGTGATTTGAAATCATCTTTGTCATATTGAAAACTGGCATCAGTATATCCAATTATTTTCAAATCACCTTTTCCATATACTAAGAACATATCCTTAGTCCTTCATAAGTACTTCAGAATGTTCTTTATAGTCGCCCAATGACCCTCACCAGGGTCAGATTGGTATCTGCTCGTCAAATTGAGAGCACAAGATACATCGGGCCTAGTACATATCATAGTATACATGATAGATCTAACTGCCGAGGCATATGGAATCTTACTCATGCGATCCCTTTCAACTTGTGTCTTGGGAGACATCGACTTTGAAAAGCTTACACCATGTGACATGGGTAAGAATCCCTTTTTGTATTGATCTATGCTAAACCTCTTTAGCACTTCATCTATGTATGTAGACTGCGAAAGACCTAGTAACCTTTTGAATCTATCTCTATAGATCCTTATTCTGAGAATATAGGTTGCTTTTCCAAGGTCTTTCATGGAGAATTGTTTGGACAACTAAATTTTAACCATTTGCAAGATAGGTTTATCATTTCCTATTAGCAATATGTCATCTACATAAAGTAATAAGAAAACGATTGTACTCCCACTAACCTTCTTGTATACACAAGGCTCATCTATGTTTTTGAATGAAACCAAATTCTTTAATTATTTCATCAAAACGGATGCTCCAACTCCTAGAAGCTTGCTTAAATCCATAAATAGACCTTTGCAGCTTGCACACCTTTGAGCTATCACTGGATGTGAAACCCTCAAGTTGTTTCATATGCACTTCATCAGTCAGATTTCCATTTAGGAAAGCTGTTTTCACATCCATTTGCCAATCTCACAATCATGATAAGCAGCAATGGCTAAGAGTATCCTGATGGATTTCAATATGGCTACTGGCGAGAAGGTTTCATCATAGTCAATACCATCTTGTTGACGATAACCCTTCGCCACTAGATGTGCTTTATAGATAACTAAGTTTCCATCCAAGTCCGTTTTCTTCTTGAAAACCCACTTGTACCTAATGGGTTTAATTCCTTTGGGTGGATCAACTAAAGTCTATACTTGGTTGTCGTATATGGAATCCATCTTTGACTTCATGGCCTCAAGCCATTTGCTAAATTCTGAACTGTTCAGAACATCCTTGTAGGTAGTAGCTTCTATAGCTTCTATGACCTTACTTTCTTTTGTAAATAAATTCATTCTTCTTTTACCTCCCCTCTCTTGTCCTTGTTCACTCCTATTCTTGATTGTCAAAGGTACTTATTTGTCCATCCTCTCTCTCAACTCTTTTCGTTTCCTCTCTTATTCTTTCCTCTCAATTTCTTATTTTTGCTTAACATCTTGAGCTTTCTTCTTCTTTTCTTCCTCCTTCATGATTCTTTGATCTTTGTTCACCTCACTAGGGGCCATAGGGGTGAGGGGAAACTTAGTTCCCTCATTGAGTAGGAAATAAGTATTCTTTTTCCCATCATACTTTACATGCCTATCGTATTGCCAAGGTCTCCCTAGGAGCAAGTGACCCGCTTGCATGAGTACCACATCACATAGCACATCATCCTTGTATTTTCCTGATGCATATAGATTTGGGTATAAAAATCATATACAAACTAAGCACATTTCCAATCAAGTTTACATTAAAACGTTAACCCCAAATTACACATATGAGCAAGCGTATTTATCATTGACATATCATAGGGTTTAAATGAGTGTCGATCCTCAAAGAACAAGTATGCATTAATCCATTTTATTTCATTGTTTAACCGACTCAATAAAGTGAAAAAGAAATAAAATAAAATAAAATAAAAATAAAAATATATACATATCAAGGATGGAGAAGTATGTAACTCAAATAATTATTTTGACAATTATGATCTTAAAGTACCCAATCATTATCATAATTAATTATTCTCTTGGCATCATGAAGGATTAAGATAGATTCACTTCTTTTTCAATCCATGAAATCACTACCTTCTAGATACATTAGAATCATTTGTTCTCGTCTCAACTAATTCACCCAAAAGACGCACTAAACACAATCATTGATTAAATTCCCCTGGTCTTGGCGAATTTAAAACATGAAATAAACTAATGAATCCTTGGTCTCAGTAAACATCAATTAACCTTTAATTACCTAGTCCTCATCAATTAACCCCCTTGGTCTCAGCGAGTTAATAGATAACAAATATGAAATTAATAAATTCAAACCACCATCAACCTCTTTGGTCTCAGTGAGTTAATGGAAAGAACCAATCAATTAATCTCGTAATAAGCTCAAGTAATTAAAAACCAAGAAGAACAATCAACTAATCAAAAGATCAAATAACTCTAAAAATCATGAATATCTGAAATAATGTCGCATTACAATAAAAAAAATTAACATATCATTGTTCAAGAAAAAGAAAGCAAAGTAAAAGAAAGCACTCATAGACAAGCCTTCTTCTTCTTCCTTTAAAAACCTTCTTGCACAACCCTCATTGAATTAAAGAATTCCTCCTTTGATTTGAATGATTTTCTGTGATGATCAATAGATTCTCCCTTTAATTCCTTTGTGTTTTTCATCTTTTTATAGGTTTGGAAAGTACCTAAACTCGTTGGTGTAATGTTCTTGGCCGAGTAGAAATTGGAAGATACTAAAACTCCATAAATTACCAAAAACCGCGTAGAAAAATCACAATCTCGCCTTTTCCTCAGAGCACAGCCGACGCCGCCTTGGCTCTCGGAGCCGGCGTTGGTTCAATTCTGGTTCTCTACTCATTTGCCAGTTTTTTTCTGAATTCTGCACAATGTATTCCAGAATGCAGCCGGCATTGCCTTGGCTCTTGGAGCCGATGCTGATTTCACTTTGTTTCGGTCTGTTTTGACAATTTTTATCACCTCGAAGTTTATGTCATTCGTGCATGGCCGGCGCTGCCTCTCTTCTATTTTGCGATGTTTTTGCTTTGTTTTACCCCAAAAAATCTGTAATAATAAACAAACTACATTTCCAATGGTAAAATCTCAAATATGAAGGAATATGACTAGTTATTGAACAAAATGTATCACAAAAGAGCCTCAAATAACTAGAAAAAATATGACTAATTTAGCCCCTATCATATTCCCCCACACTTAGCTCTTTACTTGTCCTTAAGCAAAGTATCAAAGACAAGTAGGAAAACATAAGGTTTCATCAAATCACTCAATCAATTTCAACGCAATATCTCTAATGCTTTCTTCATTCAAGAACATAAAACACATGATACTACATCTTTCACAACAAATGCAAGACTTGTGTAAGTGAATAATGACTTAGTAGAACCATCACAATACTTAACAATATTCTCAAATCATTGGAAAGAATTTAATTCAAAAAGAATATGCATTCTATAGGCTTACTTTTCATACACTCTCTCCACTAATTCAAGACATATCATGATTTTACTTAGGTGTAGTAGGACTTTCAAGCTTGTATTGTAAGGCTAGAGGCTTATAATGTAGCTTGTCAAATGAAGGATATAGGAGAATCAAATATCAAAGAAGTTGAGAGTTCGCAAGAAAAGGATAAACAAAATGTATCAATAATTTCCAACTATTCTTGCTCTCCTATTCCAAAATCAATCAAACCCATAACCTTGTTTAACAATTACAGTTCAACTAAAGCAAATCCTGCATTTTCTCTCTTTGTCTCTTCTTTTCACTTCCCTCATCAACTCATCTCTATTTTTCACAAGATCACTCATATTTTCAGCAATGGTGTCAAGGATTTGATATGAACTCACTTTTACAACTCAATCACCATTCATCTTGTGATCTTTCTTTTCTTTCTCTCTCAATTTTCTTTTGTCTTTCACTCATCTTTTGTTTTTCAACTTTTCTCTTTCCATCTTTTTATTTTTCATCAGCTCTTTGTTTTCTTTTCTTGTTTTCAATCTCTCTTTTCTCTTTCTTTTCTCTTTCCAGCTCAACACAACTATTGATACATGACTGAAAGTAACGAGTCATGATCTTTCTCCAAGTATTCTTCCTCAACATTCTCCTACATATACTTTTATCCATCAAGAGCATAAAGATTTAGAAAAATTATTCAAACTCTCAGAATACAAGCAATGGACAATGTATGATAACGGATTTTAAAGAAAAAAAATCAACAATTTAGGCTCAAAATAGGTACTAAGGATAATATAACAATAGGTAGGCTTGAAAAGCTTAAACTATCCAAAGAAGGCCTATTACCGTCATCCCTAGGTTAAATCATGAATGTCTTTCTTATTTCGCCTCGAGAGATATTCAAGTAAGTTCTAGAATACTCAATGAATTTTAGTAGAAAAGCAGGTTTAAGAACAATGTAAAACATTTGATCAAGAACTACTTCGTCCAAGTGTATACAAAAAGTCATGCATAAGTCATAAATGATATAGAACATATGTTCTATAATCTATCACCAAGATATGCATTAAAAATACAGCTTGAAATCTCAAAGAAAATCAGAAAAAATTTTGAAAAAATTTGCTCTCAAAAGGTTCAAAGAAGAATGAAAAGAAGAATGAAGCATAAAAGCATAGAAGCATAGAAGAATTATCATTCTAACTACTCCCCCACACTTAAACTGAACATTGTCTTCAATGGCCAAACAAATAGAACAAGAAACTATTGCCACGAGACCAAAAATAAAAAGGGGAATAGATAAGAAAGAAAATACTTCTATTCCAAATTAGCTCTAAAAGTT
This sequence comes from Voacanga thouarsii, assembly GCA_026120185.1. NCBI lineage: Eukaryota > Viridiplantae > Streptophyta > Magnoliopsida > Gentianales > Apocynaceae > Voacanga > Voacanga thouarsii. The sequence continues at coordinate 2,283,138 of JANUWF010001213.1, read as the reverse complement.
CCAATCTTCTAAATCTTTAAATTTTCAGAACTTTTAAACCAAATTTTGCTAAAGTAGCTCACTACTAAGAAAACACCAACATAATTGATAACAACTTGGTCGAAGAATATCACCAAACCACTCCCCCATACTTAAATTGGATAATGCCCTCATTGGCAAAGAATTAATACATTAAAGCATCTTCAAAGGGACCAAAACTAATAGAGGGGTAGAAAGTTTAAGCAATACTTCCCAAGTGCAATACAGCTCCAATAAATAAAAACCCATGGAATAGAGAGAAGGGCTTGTCCAAGAAGTATGTATTCCTACCTGTAGAACAAAACATACATAAAAGCAGAAAGAACATAAAGGCAAAATAAAGCAAACCTAACTAAAAGAAAGCAAACTAAAAATCCTAAAAAACAAATAACGACACGACTCACTTCCCCACACTTAAGATGGAAAATATTTTCCTTATTCAGGGAGGAAAAAAAACACTTAACAAAACTGAACACAAACCAAATACACACACTCTTTCCATTCAACATGCTTCCTCATGAAATATTTGTAAAAGAAATTAAAGCCAAAATAGAGGATAGGTATGATGAATGTAGAAAGAAGAGATGTTTTTGAAAAAGAGAAGGTGTATAAAAATAATTGTTTCTCACTAAAACAAAACACCAAACCTCTTTCTCTAACATTCCGTTAGACACACAACTATTTTTGTCAACATATAAGGGCACATAGTTTCTAAAGAATGCATCAAACTTGAAATCACTTTTTAACCCTTCAAAAGATTTGTTACAATTGAAATTCCCCGTAAAACTTAGCAATGGAGTTCTTAAAGATGGGATCAATAAATCCTTACTTTTCAACACATCTACAAAAACTAAGTTACCTCCCATTGAATGGGGTGAAGGGTAGAAATTATCACCATCCTCCAAGGACTTCTTCGATATAGTGTGAATGATCCAACTCCTTGAGGTATGATAAAGTCAACACCTCATTATTTGGACCAATATTCTCCAAGAAAAGAGAGGAACCTAAGAAATCATGTGACAAAGAGAGATTAGGATTACTAGCACATAAAGAAGAATTGAATACCTCCCTTCCCACATTGGATAATTGTCCCTCATTGCATCTCTCCTCTCCTTGGAGATTCTCTTGTTCAAGTGTATGGGTTAGCACGAACTCGTGAGTCTTCTCAACAATTTTAACTAATTGTTTCCTTTGATTGCACAATTGTTGGGAAGCTTCTTCATGCCACTGAACAGATGAATTTGTAGTGGCAACAAAAGAATTCACTAATGCTTCTAATGACATCTCACTAAAAACATCAATGTGAGCTTGAAATTTTGCTAATCTATCATTACAACTCTTTTTTTTTTAATTAAATGTGACCACGAATTCATAAATTAACTATTAAACTAAAATTAAAAATTTTAAATAAAGAAACAAATAATAAAATAAAATAGTCTATCTCCAATATCGTGGTTGCAAAAGTCCAAACCTGAAAATAAGAAGAGTTAATATTGACTCAAAATTATAGGCGTAAAAATCAACAAATTAAGAATACCATTATGACATATTTTTCACATTAACATTAAGTTAGTAAAATTAAATAACTAAATATACAACAAATACAAACATACAAGGACAAGTGAGTTATTATGAACATGTATATATCTATTTACATATTTACAACATATAGTGAAATTAAAATACAATTATACAAACAACAAAATATGGTACCTTTTTGCAAAAAGAACAAGTGTACAAATTTACATATTTACATATTTATCTATTTACATATTTACATGGTTAAATCAACAAAATTCAAGCTTTCATGATATTGTTCCTCGGCAACGGCGCCAAAAACTTGATGCGTATGGATTTAGGTATTAAAATCATATATAAACTAAGCACCTTCCCAATCAAGTTTACATTAAAACGCTAACCCCAAATTACACATATGAGCAAGCGTACTCATCATTAACATATCATAGAGTTTAAACGAGTGTCGATCCTCAAGGAACAAGTATGCATTAATCCATTTTCTTTCATTGTTTAACCAACTCAATAAAGTGAAAAAGAAATAAAATAAAATAAAATAAAAATAAAAATATATACATGTCAAGGATGGAGAAGTATGTAACTCAAACCATTAAGTATCCAAATATTATCATAACTAATTATTCTCTTGGCATCATGAAGGATTAAGATAGATTCACTTTTTTTTTTCAATCCATGAAATCACTACCTTCTAGATAAATGAGAATCACTTGGTTTCGTCTCAACTAATTCACCCAAAAGACGCATTAAACACAATCCTTGATTAAATTCCCTTGGTCTTGGCGAATTTAAAACATGAAATTAACCAATGAATCATTGGTCTCGGCAAACATCAATTAACCTTTAATTACCTAGTCCTCATCAATTAACCTCATTGGTCTCGGTGAGTTAACAGACAACAAATATAAAATTAATAAATTAAAACTACCATCAACCCTTTGGTCGCAGCGAGTTAATGAAAAGAACCAATCAATTAATTCTGTAATAAGCTCAAGTAATTAAATACCAAGAAGAACAATCAACCAATCAAAAGATCAAATAACTCTAAAAATCATGAATATTTGAAATAATGTCAAATTATAATAAAATATTAACATATCATTGTTTAAGAAAAAGAAAACAAAGTAAAAGAAAGTACTCATAGACAAGCCTTCTTCTTTTTCTTTTGAAGACCTTCTTGCACAACCCTCCTTGAATTGAAGAATTCCTCATTTGATTTGAATTATTTTCTGTGATGATCAATGAATTCTCCCCTTAATTCCTTTGTATTTTTCATCTATTTATAGGCTTGGAAAGTGCTTAAACTCGTTGGTGTAATGTTCTTGGCTGAGTAGAAGTTGAAAGATACTAAAACTCCACAAATTACCAAAAACTGCGTAGAAAAATCACAATCCCACATTTTTTTCAAAGCACAGCCAGCGCCGCCTTGGCTCTTGGAGCCGACACCGGTTCAATTTGGTTCTATACTCGTTCGCTGATTTTTTTTTGAATTTCGCACAATGTATTCTAGAATGCAATCGGTGCTGGTTCCACTATGTTCTAGTCTATTTTGACAATTTTTTATCGCTTCGAAGTTCGTGTCATCAGTGCATGGCCGGCGCCAGTTCCAATGCCCTAGCCGGCGCTACCTCTATTCTGTTTTGAGACGTTTTTGCTTCGTTTTCCCCAAAAATCTATAATAATGAACAAACTACCTTTCCAAGGGTAAAATCTCAAATATGAAGGAATATGACTAGTTATTGAACAAAATGTATCACAAAAGAGCCTCAAATAACTAGGAAAAAGATGACTAATTTAGCCCCTATCATTTGCCATTTCAAAAGACACCAAAACTTGTTTGTTTACTCTCATTTCTCCGCTATCATTCAACTATTATAATTTGTAGGGCTTGGGGTGTTTAATCCAACTCATGTCTAATTCTTCAACTAAGTTTGTACTAATCATGTTAGTGCAACTCCCACTATCCACAATGACACTATAAGGGGTCTTGTTGATTAGACACCTTATGTAGAAAATGTTCTCTCTTTGTTGGTGATATTAATCCTCAATGGCTTGTGAATTCAATGACCTTCTTGTGACTCCCACCAAAGAGTATTCTTGACCAACAACTTCCCCTTTATCATTTTCATCATCTCCATTTCCCTCTTGGTCTCCTTGGTCTCCTTCTCCCTCTTCTTCTTTGTCTGTAGAAACCTCACCATAGGGATTAGGATACATCGTTTTCTTGCTTAGGCAATCATGGGAAGTATGTCTATATCCAAGGTACTTAAGACACTTGATATCCCTATTCCTTGTGGCCTCTCCATGGCTTTTCCTTTATCCTTGTTCTATCCTTTCTTAAGTTTCCAATCCTCCCTAGGCTTCTAATCCTCTCTAGGTTTCCAAGTCTCATTTGGTTTGTTAAAGTCCATTTGGAATGGCTTAGGGGCTTCATCCTTCTTAAATGGTACATTGATAGTAGTGTTGGGGTTTGGAAGTGGTGGTCTAGTAAATGTCTTCCTTTTTAATTACCTCTTAATCTTCATAGCGGTATGTACTATATCATCCAATCGATCATAGGGGTGCAATTATATCAAATTGGCAACTTCCCTATTTAATCCTCCCAAGAACCTTGCTCATGTTGCTATAGGATCCTCATTGATTTGAGCTCTTATCAACATTACTTTCATTTCTTTATGATAATCTTCCACACTCTTGTTCCCTTACTTGAGTGATTGGAGCCTTTGGTAAAGATAATTGTAATAATGGTGTGGTATAAACCTTACCCTCATTATATCTTTCACCAAATTCCAACTAGCCACGATTTTCACTCCCATTTGTCTCCTTTGTGCACAAACTTGCTCCCACCAAATGAAAGCATACTCCAAAAATTCCAAAATAACCAACCACATCTTTGACCTCTCACTATAGGTATGACTTTCTAGGAAGATCTCCATCTTGCTCTCCCACTCGAAATATGCTTCAGGGTCACTCTTGCTATAGAATGTGGGTACTTTCAATTTAATATGGTTTAAATCCTTCTTCTCATCATTTCCTTCTCTCCTACCTCCTCTATTGCCCCATCCTCTATGATGTTCCCCAAGGGCTTCAACTTGTTCCCCCTCATATCATTCATCAACTCCCTCAAACTTTCTTTCTAACCCCTTTAGGTTGTTCTCACTATTCCTTTCTTGACCCCTACCTCGTCCTTCTCTCATACCATATCTTCCCCTTCTCATAGAAGCTTGTTGCAATCCCCCGATAGAGTGCTCATCCCACTCTTCCTCTTGTTGGGCATTTAACGGAGGGGTATGGGCATCGCCATCCCTCATCCTAGGGCTAGGTACTTCAAATCGCTCTTGGCCTCTCCTTTTTGCGATGATAGAAGATTGTCCAAGATGATTTATCCACTCCCTTGTCATGTTTTGGAACTCACTTTGCATAGTTCTCATCATAGCTTGCAAGTCTTCACGCAAACCCTTAGCATCAATTTGTTCTTCTTGAGGTCTACTAGGTCCACTTGGGTTAGGCCTAGAGATCTCTTGATCATGGGTCATGGTGATGGAATATTTACTTACTTATACCTGCAAAACAAAAGTGATTAGGAAGAAAAATAGTTTCTCACTTCGCATCCTTGCGTGTTTACTCTCAAGGGTTGGTCATTCCACGCTCGTGTTTGCTCTCTTAGGCTATTTTAGTAATAGGCTCACCCTCTTGCTTTTTTCTTAGTACTCAAGCCTTCTTGTTCAATCTCAATTCTCCTCAATAGTTAAAGATTTAGTCCAACTTAGTGAATCACACAAATCAATAGAATTTTTCAATTAGGGGGTTTTAGGGGAATTTCAACAAACACTTGTTGGGCACCTCAAGCAAACAAGCTTTAATCAAGAATTTCAAGAAATGTGGACTCAATCAACACAAGAACAAACAGTAGATGCACAAGAAACACTTCTAAGTAAGAAACGAACAAGAATTAGCAAGAACAAAGAAACAAGAACAACTAGAACTAGGATTATGAAGAACAAGATGATCACAAGTGTCCACTAATAAAGTTGAGTTCAATGAGTATGGAATTCAACAATAAAGTGATATACTAAGTCCCAATATCCCAAGGAATGATAATGAAGAATCAAAGTTCTCAACTATAGCAAAAAACATTCTCATGGAATATTTATCAAACACATTGGATGCAATCCCGTCACTGAAGAACAACCAACATTCTCACTTATATTCAAGTCAAATTTCACCACAAACACAAGAAAAGTTTGTTCCCAATGATTATATTAACATCAAGGAGAAATTTCTCAAAAGAAAAATCAAGATATAACAAAGATTTCATGACTTTTTTGGAGCATGTTTTTGAGTTACGAGATTTTCTCTGTTTTCTTTTTCTTCAACTTTGTAGGACTCCTTTTATTGCTTTCAAGCTTTGATTGGAATCAAGATTTTTCTTACTCTAATACCAAACTCTTTGATATGATCTTGTGTGGGCTTTTTCTTGGTGTTGTGAGTGGTTTAGTTGGTTATGTGTTTAGCTCAATCAATGAGACCAAAAACAGAGATTCTTCTTGGGACAAAAGGAGAAAATGAAATAACAACCTACCCTCTATCAAACCCTTGAAGAACTAAGCTTCAAAGACCCCCAAGAATAGTAGAACGTTCTACTATAATCTCACCCCAATATCCTTGAAGCAACAAAGGTAAACAAGAACAAATAGAAGAGAGAAAATAGGCACCAAAGTAATGGAATTCAAACAAACCTTAGAAGAACAAAGTAACTAAGACCCATTCAAAGAAACCACATTGGATTATCCTTAAGATTTATAGACTTATTCATAAGGAGGACTAACCCTTAAGCATGGTCTTGAAAAAAATGAACAAGGAGGCTAGGGCCTCTCAAGATTCTCTCTCAAATTTGAATTAAAGTGTGCGAATTGTGTTGTCAAATCACTAAAGGTTCTATTTATACTACCCTAACCCTAACTAAGTAATCCCTGAGATTCTATTACAATTTAGGGTCATAATAAGTCTTTACAAACACTTAAAATTGGAGAAAACATAAAAAACGCGGGGCAGCCGTCGGCTGTCAAGGCCGGAGCCGGCGCTAGTTTAGACACTACAGCCAGCGCCGATTTTGCTGCTTGGGCCGGTGTCGGATGTCTACTGGAAGGCTAACTTTGGTCAAATTTCATCTGTCTTTGATACCGGCTTGAGTTCTTGTTGGGGTCCTTCTTGGATGGTCATTAAAATGAACACTTGGCTAGCTTCCTTAACCTTCCAACCCTCTTCCATCCTCAAGCATGGTTTTATGAGTAATTGAAAATATCTTGGAGTTTCTTGGACCTAGCTCTTTCAACGGTCCTTGTCCTTGCAAGGTCACGCCTCTCCCTCCTTGATCTTGACCTCCATGATGAAGCGAAGTCTTATCAGATTTCTTCATTATATTTTCGACCAAATACAGCCATGGATAGAACACCTTGGCTTCTCCATCTACCTTGGTCATTAGGACTCTATTAACACACCTCAAAATACTCAAATTTTCACTTTATTCAAAATTATTCAAACTTCAAAATTAAATTCTAGATTTTTGTTCTATTAAACACTCACATAGCTAGACAATAAAACCAGAAATTTATCTGTTATATCACAACCATTTTTTGCCAGCTCAAAGCTGAAACAGCTCTCCATTCCATGATCAAATCATAGCTAGTTTAGCCATACACCATTGAAGGACAAGAAACCTTCAAAGAGAAAACACCATTACCCAATCCTCTGCCTCAAACATCTCCACTTTTCTCTTAATTTGAAATTTGAAAAAGCTGAAACTCTCTCTCTCTCTCTCTCTCTCTGATAACCGAAAGCCTCCCTCTAGCTAGGCCATTCAGCCATCATTCACACACATACACGAAATCACCTCTCTCTCTCAATTCCTCTCAAGAACACCAAGAGCGCCAAGAACACCAAGAACACACTCTAAGCTTCTTCAACCTTCAATCACCTCTATTAATCTAAAATCACTCCAAGAACCTTCAAACTAGCTAGGATTCGGTCCATACTCCCTCACAGGCCACTCCATAACATAAAAAATACTAAAGTTGATCTTCCAATCGGATCAAACACACCTTTTCGGTCAAGAACAAGAAGAACATCCAGAAGGTAACTTTAAATACCTTGGACCCTCTTCATCTCATCATCACTATTTCAATATCATCCTAATATCTTTCTCTCTCTCTCTCTCTTGGCCGAACTTTGGATGGCCATTCTTGGATAAACTTCAACCAAGGAAGGACTTTTAAGCACTCAAGGACCTCCATTAAGCAAAGCGATATCTTCATCTAACATTCACAAAATCAAGTATTTCTTTCTTGATCTTCTCTTTAAATTCCCAAACTCAGACTCTTAAATGATGGACTTGATAGGTTGATTGAATAATGTGGGGTTGGAGATATGTATGTGGGTGAAGAGAAAGATTTAAGGCATGGAGATTGGAATGAATGTTATGACTTATGGATTATGCTTTAAGATCATTATGATTAAGGGTTCTATAGATGTTTTTATGTTTGATAGTCATTATGCCACCGTAGTTGATTATGCCCTCATGATGTTATTTTTTAATAAATTCCTAGATAATATTATGCCTAGTAGAATATTATCCTTGTTGTGATGTATGTTAATACAAGTCTATCTTTGGATAAATCGACATGTTATTTGTTGGATCTATGTGGATATGAATATGTATATAGATTTTCTCTAGTAATAAAATTATTGTAAGAACTACTTTTATTATTTTTAGTATTTTATTACTATCATTATTTTTATTAATATAATTAGTTAATTTAATTTGCTAATTTCGGTAACCACTAAGTAGCTTCGAAATTAATAATTATTTAAAATAATTTATTAGATAAATAAATAGTAATATTTTTATTAAATATAAAATGTCAGCTTGAGTAACGCAAACATTGGTGAGAATCCAATGCCCCAAAAACCTAAGGGTTCCTCCTCAAGGTTCGTCCATGAAGGGTGAGTCAGGGCCTAAGATCAGGCCGAAAGGCGTAGTCAATGGACAACAGGTGGATATTCCTGTACTACTGTTTGTTGGACCCGAGGGACGGATGAGGAGAATTAATTAATATCAAATGTCTTTTATATTCATATTATTATTAGTTAACCTTACTAAAACTTTTATTTACACTCAAAAATATCATTTATATGAGAATAATTTATTTATTATTAATTTTATTTGTTATTTATTATTAAAATTATTTGTAATCTATTATTAATATTACTTATTATTTGTAATAATATTATTTATTATTTGTAACCTGATGCGTCTGGATTTGGGTATGAAAAATCATATAAAAACTAAGTACATTCCCAATCAAATTAAATTAAAATGTTAAACCCAAATTACACATATGAGCAAGCGTACTTATTATTAACATAGCATAGGGTTTAAACGAGTGTCGATCTTTAAGGAACAAGTATACATTAATCACATTTCTTTCATTGTTTAACCGATTCGATAAAGTGAAAAAGAAATAAAAAGGAAAAATAAAAAAAATAAAATATATACATGTCAAGGATGGAGAATTATGTAACTCAAGCCATTGTTTTGACAATCATGATATTAATGTACCCAATCATTATCATAACTAATTATTCCCTTGGCATCATGAAGGATTAAGATAGATCCACTTCTTTTTCAATTCATGAAATCACTATCTCCTAAATAAATTAGCATAACATATTCTGTCTCAACTAATTTACCCAAAAGATGCATTAAACACAATCCTTGATTAAATTTCCATATTCTGGCAATCTTAGAATATGAAATTAACCAATGAATCCATATTCTGGCAGACATCAATTAACCTTCAATTACCTAATTCTTCATAATTAACCTCTTTTTCAAGCAAGTTAAGAGACAATAAATATGAAATTAATCAAATTAAAACCTCCATCAACCCCTTTTCCAAGCAAGTCAATAGAAAGAAACAATCAATTAATCTCGTAATACGCCCAAATAATTAAATACCAAGAAAAACAACCAATTAATCAAAAGATCAAATAACTCTAGAAACCATGAATATCTAAAATAATGTCAAATTACAATAAAACAATTAATACATAATTGTTCAAGAAAAAGAAAACAAAGTAAAAGAAAGCACTCAAAGACAAGCCTCATTCTTCTTCCTTTGAAGACCTTCTTGCACAACCCTCCTTGAATTGAAGAATTTCTCCTTTGATTTGAGTAATTTTCTATGATGATCAATGAATTCTCTCCCTTTCCTTTGTGTTTTCCATCTATTTATAAGCTTGGGAAGTGCCTAAACTTGTTGGTGTAATGTTCTTGGTCGAGTAGAAGTTGGAAAGTACTAAAACCCCACAGATTACCAAAAACTATGTAGAAAAAATCAAGCATCGCCTTAACTTCAGGGTACAGCTGGCGCCGCCTTTGCTCTCGGAGCTGGCGCCGGTTGTATTTTGTTTCTTTCTTTGTTCGCCGATTTTTTTTATTTCAGCACTATGTTGTCCAGAGTGTAGCCGGTGCCGCCTTGGCTCTCGGAGCCGGCGCTGGTTCCACTCTGTTCCATTATGTTTCACCAATTTTTGTCATCTTGAAGTTCATGCAAACAGTGCATGGCTGGTGCCGGTTCTTCTATCCTAAACGGCGCCGCCTCTAATATGTTTTGTGACGTTTTTGCTTCGTTTTACCCCAAAAATCTAAAATAATGAACAAAATACCTTTCCAAGGGTAAAATCTCAAATATGAAGGAATATGATTAGTTATTGAACAAAATGTATCATGAAAAGGCCTCGAATAACTAGGAAAAATATAACTAATTTAGCCCTTATCATAACCAATATTATTTTGGATTGATTATTAATAGTACTCATTATTTATTACTAATTTTATTTATTAATATTACTCATTATTTATTATTTGCTAATAAATAGTTAATATTATAATTTATTATTTATAACATCAGTTTATTTTAACTTATCAAATTAATCTTATTCTATAAAATACTTTATCAACTAGTGATAAAGCTTAAGGCATTATTGTCATAACTAGATGTTGTTATATCTAGTTGAGCTTAAGCATGTTAGGTTAGGAATTATTTATTTAAAGTAAGTATTGTCTGGATGTTGGGACTTATACCCTGTATTTACCTCAGGCGGGGTTAGGTTGTCTTGAGTTACCTTGGATGGCTATTATACCCAGGAAGAGCAAAATATCAGGTAAGTTCCTGCATAAGGTTATTTGAAGATCAAAGTTACCTTGGCAAGTCAAACATGATGTATACGAGGAATTGTACTATAATGCAGTTATGGACAATTTTTCTTTTCCTTTTCAGTCAAACAAACCATTTAAAGATGAACAAACAATTTTATACAAAATGCGAAACTTTTCCTAAAAACCAACTTTGATAAGAATTTTGGAAACTATAATTTCTATTTCAAAGAAAATCTTTGTATGATCTTTCTTTTCCCAAGTGGGATGAACACAACGTTGAGTACTCAATAAGGGTAAATTACTAGGACTAGTCTTTGAAGGGTTATGGTAAGTCTCTCAGTAGGTGGCCACCTCCGAGAGGTGAGTCCTTCCTGAATCGGATGCCAGTCCTGTAGGTCGTATCGGCCCGAGCTAGCAAGGTCAGTCAAGTGGACTGTGTATTTTTAGAATAGACAACTGGTAAGTTTGGGTGTAGAGATGGAGGAATATCTCACCCGGTAGACCGTACACCTACCTTGTGTCAGTTTGAACAAAGTGTGGCATCCTGAACGTTCTTTTGTCATGGTGTACATAGTATGGTGCCATGACTACCTCTCTTGAATGGTTGCTTTTATTGTATACATGTATGGTTTGAAAGAAAAATACCACTCTTCATTTGTGAAATTTATTTGAGACTTGCCAGCACTTTCTTTTATAAAAATTTCTCAACTTGCAGACATGAACTATTTTACTTGAAGTACTCAAAGCACACATGGGCTCATTGAAATTTATGTCTCTCCACCTTTTATACCATACTTTCAAGTCAGTCATGCTGTAAAGGTTATTAATTAGAGATTGCCTTATTTTGAAGACTTGTTTCTTTTCCTATGTATATCATTTGAGAGACTCTAGCAGACATTTATTTATTTTGGGAATTGTTCATGTATCATTTGAGTTGTAATAAGTTTGATTTGGATTATTACTTTCCTTTTTTTTTTTGTGAGTTCTAGTTATAAAGACCCCTTTGTCCTAAGGATGAGGCGACATCCCCAGCCTTAATAGAGTACGTAGATAGTGGGGTGTTATAAGTAGTATTAGAGCCAAGGTTTAGGCAATTATTGATAGTATTTGCTTTATTTCATTAAGATTAAACTTTTCTGACTAATTTGGGTTGTTTATGCTGTAGAATGGTTAGAATGTATAGAATTGCGAGGAAAGGGCATCAATGGCATCCACCAATCCCTATCTACTCGAAAGACTTACCAGTGCCACAACTTGCACCACAACCAGCACCTCAACCAGTTATACCTTTGAAAAAAAATAATGATGATAAGGTTCAGATTATTGAGACACCCCCTATACCTATAATAGACTTGATTACTGATAGTGAAGATAAGGATATTGATATGGAGTATGTCCTAAACCCACCTAGCCCTATGATTGATTTAACTACTGATAGTGATGATCCGGGAGAGATAGACTATGAATCTCCACCTAGACCTTCTTTTGTACCTCCACCCAATCATGTTGAAACTAGGAAGAGTTCTAGGAGACCCAGGAATGAACTAATGGACTATGGGTTTGTGAATGGTGCAGGGATAGACCTCTCTAAGAATACTGGAGGTTGGTTGTATGATGCTGACTCTAAGGATTCTGATATGGATTAGGGGCAAAGTTTTTTCATGATTAGGAAGTTATTATTTACTACTTTCAATAAACTCCTATGCTAGGGGTTCATTTATATTTAATGTTTTATGTCAAAATTTATGTAAATAGAGTACCTTGGTGTACTCTAATCTTGAAAAAAATATAATTATTTATATAAAGCTTGCATTCGATTTACTTTTATTTAAGTTTGAATTGGAATGCATGCTCAATTTAAATATTTTAAACTTTGATGCATAACTTATTATTTAGGGGTGATAGTTTAGAATGGCACAAAAGCGTCGTATAGCAGCATCTAGCAGAAGGGTTCCTGATGTAGAACTTGTGACTCTAGAATATGATGCAACTCAAATTTCATCACCAAATCAGGGAAATGAGAATAAACCAGAGTAGGAAGTGGGGTCTAAAGAGCCTGCCAGTGTGACCATGGGGCAAGCATTCCATATGGTGATGGAGATACTGCAAACCTTATCAGAACGAAGGAGCCCGAAAGGAGAAGATGAAGCTTTGGAGAGGTTTCTGAAGTTCCAACCTCCCACCTTCTTTGGAGAAGTTGAACAGGATCTGAAAGTGGAGCAGTAGGTAGAACAGATGGGGGACATCTTTGCCACACTCCAATACTCTGAGAAACGGATGGTAAAATTTGCTGCATTTAGACTAAGAGGTCCAGCTCGGTCATGGTGGCAGCAAGTCCAAGAAGACTGGGAATTAATGGATCAAGACTGGATATGGAACAACTTTGTAGAGATATTCAGAGTGGAATATATCCCTCAGTGGATAGTAGAGAAGAGGGAGGATGAGTTTTTGAATTTGAAGCAAGGGAACATGACTGCAGCTCAGTATGCTGCTTATTTTACCCAGTTATCAAAGTATTACAAGAGACTAGTAGATACCGAGCAGAACCAAACTAGGCAGTTTGTCAAGAGATTGAGGCAGGAACTGAGAAGGGTTTTGGCACCTTTTCTACCGACGACTTACTCTGGGGCAGTAGACGCAGTGACCTGAACAGAAAATAAGGACCAAAGCAAGATGGTACCTAAACTATTCTTGCCACCAAGGCAACCACCGAGACCCTTTCAGAGGCAGCAAGCTAATAAGCGACTTGCCCACCAACAATAGCATAACCAAGGAAAGCAAGCAAGAACGACATTGACTGGTCCTACACATAATCTCCTGTCATGCTGATATTATGGAAAGAATGATCATACGGAAAAGAATAATTAGTCTAAGGGAGCTGAACGGAAGTGCTACAATTGCGGAGATCCGACGCATCTTCGAAACGCTTGCCCAAAACTCTTTCGAATCGGGAAAGGAAACCCGGCCCAAATCGTGGGAGCCAATTGAGCCAATACTGCAGGATCCTCCAGAAGTGGAACTCAGAAGCTGTAAGTGAAAGCAAAGGTTTTTGCTCTCAACCGGGAGGAAGTTAGAGTAGATGCAGTGGTGGTGGGAGGTACGATTACTATCCAAGGTCGTTCAGTTAATGCATTGATAGACCTTAAATCTATCCATTCCTATTTAAACAAGAATTATGCATATCATTTGGGTTAGGATGGAGTAGAACTACTTTTTACCTTATTGGTGAGTACGCCATTGGGAAAAATGGTGCAAGCAGATTGGTATGTGCAGAATTGTAAGATTAAAATGGGAAAAAAGAGCTTGGAGGGAGACTTGGTAGTCTTAACTATTGATGACTACGACCTAATTTTGGATATGATTAGCTAGGTAAGCATGGAGCTAAAGTAGACTATAAGAATAAGTCTGTTTAGTTCATTAGACCTAGTTGTGATGTGCTGGAATTCAATAGCAAGTGAGTAAAAGAATTGAAGTTTTTGACAGCTGGAGTAAAAGCCCGAAAGTTGTTGAAGCAAGAATGCTAAGGATATTTGGCTTACGTGATAAACAAGCCAAAGGACCAGTGCATCTTGGAAAATACTGGAATGGTAAAAGATTTTCCCAATGTGTTTCTCACAGAACTCGCTTCTCTTCCTCCCACCCGAGAAGTTAAGTTCACTATGATCTGATTCTAAGAGTAGAACCTGTATCTTGAATCCCATATGCACTAGCAGAATTGAAAGAACTAAAGGAACAACTAGAAGAATTGGTGAATCAAAGGTTACATAAGACTTAGCATGTCACATTGGAGAGCTCCAGTGCTATTTGTGAAGAAGAAGGACGGGACCTTGAGGTTGTGCATCAACTATTGGGGTTGAATAATTTGACCATCGAGAATAAATATCCCATACCTTTAATTGATGAGCTATTTAAGCAGTAGCATAGCTCCAGTTGTTATTCCGAATTAGATTTGAGGCAGGGATATTATCAAGTGTAGGTAAAGGAGGAGGATATTCTCAAAACAACCTTCAACACTAGATATAGTCACTACGAGTTCATAGTGATGCATTTTGGAGTGACTAATGCACTGGCGGTGTTTATGGATTTGATGCACCGTGTTTTCTAACCATACTTGGATGATATTCATCGATGATATACTTATATACTCCAAGAGTCCAGAGGATCATGCAGAGCATCTAAAACTGGTATTGGAAAAGCTAAGAAAGCACAAGTATTATGCCAAATTTAGCAAGTGTGAATTTTGGCTGAAAAATGTGTCGTTTCTTGGCCATGTGCTGACTAAGGATGAAATCAATGGGAACCTAGCATAAGTTGAAGCAGTTTTAGACTGGAAGCAGCTATTACTTGTGGTTTATTAAAGGGTTCTCAACGATAGCATCACCTATGACCCGATTATTGAGAAAGGATGTACTCTTTGTCTGGAGTGAGAAATGTGAGAAGAGTTTCCAAGAGCTGAAGCAGAGGTTAATGACGACTCCAGTGCTGAGTTTGCCAGAAGGAGATAAACCCTACGCTTTATATACTTATGCTTCTAAGGAAGGTTTGGTAGTAGTGTTGATGAAGGATAGGAAGGTAATAGCCTATGTCTCTCAGAAGTTGAAGCCTCACGAAGTCAATTATCCGACGTATGATTTGAAGCTGGCTACTATTGTTTTTCTATTGAAGAAATGGCGATATTATCTATATGGAGTCGAGTATGAGGTGTTCACCGACCACAAGAGTCTGAAATATATTTATACCCAGAAGGACTTGAATTTGAGGTAGCAGAGATGGATGGAATTTTTGGAGGAGTATCGTTGTTCTATCAACTACCACCTCGGAAAGGCCAACGTTGTTGTTGATGCCCTGAGTCGTAAAGTCAAAATGGCCAGATTGAGAGTGTAAGAGATTCAAGCAGTCCAAGAAGTGTTGGATAGAAGGACGGAAGTGCAAGAAGAGAGGATTGTTATCAGTAATATGAAATTGATACCTGATCTAAGGTAGGAAATCATAAAAGCACAGCAAACACAATGCAGACTTTCTACTTTTCAAGGACAAAGAACTTAAATGGGAAAGAAGTGATTTATGGCAGGACGAGACAGGAGTGATGTATTTCTGAGATCGTTTGTGTATGCCAGATGAACGACAGCTGAAGGATAAAATTTTAGAAGAGGTGCATAAAATAAGTATGCTATTCATTCGGGAGAAAGAAAAATGTATCAAGATTTGAAGAAAGCTTACTAGTGGCCTGGAATAAAGAAGGATGTGGTGAAGTATGTCTTCACGTGCCTAACCTGTCAAAAGGTTAAAGTAGAGCACAAAAAGTCAACAGGATTGTTGCAATCTTTATCAATACCAGAATAGAAATAGGAAGAGGTAACTATAGACTTCGTTACCAGACTACCCATGGCAAAGACCCAAAAGGATGTCATATGGGTAATAGTAGACAGATTGACTAAGTGCATTTTATACCAGTGAACGTAAGGGATTCAATGGAAAAGTTAGCTCAAATATATGTGTGGGAGATAGTCAGATTGCATGGAGTACCTTCGAGTATCGTGTCCAATCGAGGCCCAAGGTTTACATTTTGATTTTGGGACAAGTTTCAAGAATCAATAGGTTCTAATCTAAAGTTCAGTACGACGACACACCTGCAAATCGATGGTCAGTCAGAAAGGGTTATTCAGGTGTTAGAAGATATGCTAAGAGCTTGCGTATTGGATTTTGGGGATAAGTGGATTGAATGTGTACTGTATGCGGAATTGGCTAACAATATTAGCTGCCAATCTTCGATTGGAATGGTTCCGTATGAAGCGTTGTATGGACATAAGTGTAAAGTACCTCTGTACTGGGGTTGGTCGGAAGACGGCTACATAAGCAAGTCTAGAGAAGTCTGCATTTAGGAAATGTCAGATAAGGTGAAGCTACTAAGAGAAATGTTGAAAGCGACTCAAAGCCGACAAAAAATTTATGTGGATAATAGGTGAATGGAGTTGGAATTCCAAGTAGGAGATAGTGTGTTCTTGAGGTTGACTCCGAGTAAGGGAATCTTGAAGCATCCGAAAGGCGGAAAGCTGAATTTGAGATATTTGGGACCGTTTCGGATAACAGAAAGAATTGGACCAGTTGCGTATTGGCTAGATCTACCGGATGGTTTGACTAGAATACATAATGTATTCCATGTGTCTTAGTTGAAGCAGTACAATACCGACTCTAGACATGTTTTGAATGACGAACCATTGGTATTGCAACCCGACTTGAGCTATGTGGAGAAACCAGTTAAAATTTTAGACTGAAGTATCAAGACTCTCTGGAATAAACAGATACCCATGGTAAATGTGCAGTGGGAGCATCGTGGCACTCAAGATGCCACGTGGGAAACGAAAGAATGAGTGAAGCGAAAATATCCTGGCTTAAGATAAAGGTACGCCTGAACTTTGGGACCAAATTCTTCTAAGGAGAAGAGGATGTAAAACTTATGTAAAACCTCACCTAAACCTACCATAGAGTAAGAGGGATGGGGTGCATATCATATTATCATGCATAAAATATATTCCTAGAATGATTTTGTGTGCCTTAAAATGGTGGTTTATGGGTTATATAATTTATTTGTGCTTGTTAAGTAGAAAGGGTAAAAAGGTAATTTTACTTGAGGTCGAAATAGGAAGATGGCTTGAGGCTTAGATAAGAAAAAGATTTGGTTGAGAAGATAAGAACAAGAGTTAGTATTGTTAAATGGTTAGAGCTTTGTGATTTAATCTCTAAGATCTTGAGTTCAAATCCCATCACCTAAGATCTTGTCCTAAAAAGAATTCTAGAAGAATTTTGTCTCCATTATTTTTGCAAGCCTTGTCCTAACCTCTTTGAATTTAAAATACTCCTATTTCTTTAACTTATTTTTATACTTATAAAAGTCTTAGATAATTCCTTGCTTGGAATTTCGAAAATTCCAGCTCTTGTGGGATAGGAGGTTAGCCGAAATTGTGGAGGAGAAATAGGAAGAGGGTCTGAATGAAATCACTATAGTTATTCCTCCAAGAATTTCATTGTCTTCTCGTTCTTATTTTGGTTAAAATCTGAAAAAAATTTCAGATTTTCTTCATGGCTGGTTTTTGAAATTGGCAGCCACCTTTCTCTACCTAATTCATGCAAAGAACCAACCATCTTGTGTGAAGATGAGAGCTGAAATACTTGGGAATTTCGTAGCCTTACAAGCTACACCAAACCAGAATTTTTTCCAACAAATAACCAAGCTTTGGACATGAACATTTAGCCATTCATTTGTGTACAAGAACACCTGAAACTTTCTTCTTTCTTCTCCAAGATGGTGGCTGAAAAATCACCATTAATGGACCTTCAAACACTCCTAAACTCCAGTTGCAAATTCAGTTCAAAGAGCTTTGAAAAATCTACTCAAAATCTTCCAAAAATCACAAGAGTTCTTAAGCTAAAATTCTAGAAAATTTTCAGCTTTGCCTATTCAATGTTAAGTCTGATTTCTTCATCAAACTTCATCATATTTTTGGCCAAATACAGCCATGGACAGAACACTTTAGCTTCACCATCTACCTTGGTCATTAGGACTCTATTAACACACATCAAAACACTCCAATTTTCACTTTATGCAAAATTATTCAAACTTCAAAATTAAATTCCAGATTGTTGTTCCATTAAACACTCACCTAACTAGACAATAAAACCAGAAATTTATTTGTTATATCACAGCCATTTTTGGCCAGTTCAAAGCTGAAACAGCTCTCCATTCCTTGATCAAATCATAGCTAATTCGGCCATACACCATTGAAAGAGAAGAAACCTTCAAAGAGCAAACACCATTATCCAATCCTCCACCTTAAATATCTCCACTTTTCTCTCAATTTGAGATTTGAAATAGCTGAAACACTCTCTCTCTCCTTCTATGATAACCGAAAGCCTCCCCCTAGCTAGGCTATTCGGCCATCATTCACACACACACACACACACACGAAATCACATACACTCTCTCTTAATTCCTCTCAAAAACACCAAGAGCATACTCTAAATTTCTTCAACCTTCAATCACCTCTATTCATCCCAAATCACTCCAAAAACCTTCAAACCAGCTAGGATTCAGTCTATACTCCCTCATAGGCCACTCTATAACATCAAAAATACTAAAGTTGATCTTCTATTCAGATCAAACACACCTTTTCGGTCAAGAACAAGAAGAACATCAAGAAGGTAACTTTAAACATCTTGGACCTTTTTCATCTCATAACACTATTTCAATATCATCCTAATCTCTCTCTCTATTTCTCTCTCTCTCTCTCTCTCGGCCAAACCTTGGATGGCCATTCTTGGATAAACTTCAACCAAAGAAGGACTCTCAAGCACCCACGGACCTCCATTAAGCAAGGCGATATCTCCATCTAACGTTCATCAAATCAGGTATTTCTTTCTTGATATTCTCTTTAAATTCCCAAACTCAAGACTCTTAGATAATGGACTTGATAGGTTGATTGAATAATGTGGGGTTGGAGATATGTATGTGGGTGAAGGGAATAGATTTAAGGCATGAAGATTGGAATGAATGTTGTGACTTATGGATTATACTTTAAGATAATTATATGTTCATTATGATTAAGGGTTTTATGGATGTTTTGATGTATGATAGTCATTATGTCACCGTAGTTGATTATGCCCTCATTATGTTATTTTTCAATAAATCCCTAGATAATATTATGCCTAGTAGAATATCATCCTTGTTGTAATGTATGTTAACACAAGTCTATCTTTGGATAAATCAACATGTTATTTGTTGGATTCATGTGGGTATGAATATGTATATAGATTTTCTCTAGTAATAAAATTGCTGTAAGAACTACTTTTATTATTTTTAGTATTTTATTACTATCATTATTTTTATTAATATAATTGGTTAATTTAATTTGCTAATTTCGATAACCACTAAGTAGCTTCGAAATTAATAATTATTTAAAATAATTTATTAGATAAATAAATAGTAATATTTTTATTAAATATAAATAATATATTGGAATTAATTAATATCAAATGTCTTTTATATTCGTATTATTATTAGTTAGCCTTACTAAAACTTTTATTTACATTCATAAATATTATTTATATGAGAATAATTTATTTATTATTAATTTTATTTGTTATTTATTATTAAAATTATTTATAATCTATTAGTAATATTACTTATTATTTGTAATAATATTATTTATTATTTGTTACTAATATTATTTAGGATTTATTATTAATAGTACTCATTATTTTTTACTAATTTTATTTATTAATATTACTCATTATTTATTATTTGTTAATAAATAATTAATATTATAATTTATTATTTATAACGCCTATTTATTTTAACTTATCAAATTAATCTTATTCTATAAAATACTTTATCAACTTGTGATAAAGCTTAAGGCATTGTTGTCCATAACTAGATATTGTTGTATCTAATTGAGCATGTTAGGCTAGGAATTATTTATTTAAAACAAGTATTGTCGGGATGTTGGGACTTATACCCTATATTTATCCTAGGCGGGGTTAAGTTGCCTTGAATTACCTTGGAAGGCTATTGTACCCAGGAAGAGCAAAAGATCAGGTAAGTTCTTACATAAAGCTATTTGAATATCAAAGTTACCTTGGTAAGTCAAACATAATGTATACGAGAAATTGTACTATGAATATAGTTATGGACAATTTTCCTTTTCCTTTTCAGTCAAACAAACCATTTAAAGATGAACAAGCAATTTTATACAAAATGCGAAACTTTTCCTAAAAGCTAACTTTGACAAGAATTTTGAAAACCATAGTTTCTATTTCAAATAGAATTATTGTATGATCTTTCTTTTCCCAAGTCGGATGAACACAACATTGAGTAATCAATAAAGGTAGACTATTAGGACTAGTCTTTGAAGGATTATGGTAAGTCTCTCAGTAGGTAGCCACCTTTGAGGGTGAGTCCTTCCCAGAATGGATGCCAATCCTGTAGGTCCTATTAGTCCGAGCTAGCATGGTCAGTCAAGTGGACTGTGTATTTTTAGAATAGACAACTAGTAAGTTTGGGTGTAGAGATAGAGAAGTATCTCACCGGTTAAGCTGTACACCTACCTTGTGTCAGTATGCACAAAATGTTGTATCCTGAATGTTCTTTTGTCATGGTGCACATAGTGTGGTGCCATGGCAACCTCTCTTGAGTGGTTATTTTTATTGTATACCTGTATGGTTTAAAAGAAAAATATCACTCTTCATTTGTGAAATTTATTTGAGACTTGCCAGCACTTTCTTTTATAAAAATTTCTCAACTTGCATACATGAACTATTTTATTTGAGGCACTCAAAGCACACACGGGCTTATTGTGATTTATGTCTCACCACCTTTTATACCTTGCTTTCAGGTCGGTCCTACTGTAAAGGTTATTGATTAGAGATTGCCTTGTTTTGAAGAATTATTTCTTTTCCTATGTGTTTTATTTGAGAGACTCTAGCAGATATTTATTTGTTTTGAAAATTATTCATGTATCATTTGATTTGTAATAAGTTTGATTTGGATTATTACTTTCCTTTCTTTTGTGAGTCTTAGTTATAAAGACCCCTTATCCTAAGGACGGGACGACATCCCTAGCCCTAATAGGGTACGTAGGTAGTGGGATGTTACACTTTATTTGTAATTTGTAGCCATAATACTCATGACATGAAGCTCTATTTCTTTTCTTCTTACCTTTTTTAGATTTTGCAGGTGAAAAAGGTATAAAACTCTGTTAGTAAGAAGTTCTCCATATTAATGAAATAATACGAGTAAATATTTTTTCATGTTGATTGCAATAATATAAAGTTAAATATGGATTCTTTTAATTAATAATGTTCCTAAATAAGCAACACTTAAATGAATTATTTTAAAAAATTAAAAAAATATATATTGTCAGTAAGATGTTATATAAACATCTATTTGGAAGAGATTAATAGAATATATTTTATTGAATAGAAAAGGTATATGTAAGAATTAGCTTTATCTTTTAAATTTTTTTCATAAAAATAGGACTGCACTAACTTTTATCTTCAAACAACAAATCAGTTGTTGAATTCATTTGTGATGCATTGATCTTATTTGATGCATCACAAAACATTTATTGTTGGGATTCTTTTGATGGTAGCCTTTCCATATGACAATGCCAACCACTCTAACTATAAGGGAAGAGCAAAGGATATTGTAGATTATCATAGCAACTATATGTATGGTAAACTCTATGGCTTGAGTTTGAGTATGTATAAACCTGTATATGGGTGCTTATTTAAGCAACATCATTTTCAAATTCAACCAATATTGTAGCAAATTGTGATGCAGAAGGAGCATTGTAAACTCTGTGGTCTAAACCAGGATTTTTATTTAATATTATGTTGCAAATTTCGAGTTAGGGAGGTTCATGAAGTCTTTTGAAGAATATTCTATAAGGATTTCTCTTCAGAACTTCTATTAACAGTCTGATTGTATGAGGATTAAACTATGGTGAAGCTTCAATTCTTTTATTCAATTCTATTTTAGTGTCATAGAAATAGAGTTGAATCCTAATTAATCTTTCAGTCTAACGTACCAAATCTTCTATGAAGTTGTAGATCTGTCCTTGGATCTTAAAAGTATACACAACCTTTGTATTTTTTATCAACTCAAAATCATGTTTTGCTACAAAATGTAGTAAATGCAAAGTTATTGTAGTAAGATCATATCAATCTTCCGAATCCATGTCCTTTTCATCATTATTTATGAGTAAATATGCTAGATCATATGGTATTGGATGGGATATCAAAGCAATCTCTCCATCTGAACAATAAAATTTAGGAGGTTCTTGATGGAAGCAGTTTGTTGAGCAAAATTTACAGCAAAATGCTGCTGGAAGGGTTAATAGCTACTTTGCGGGTTCTTTTGGATAAGTGATAGGAATCACTTCTTGGTTTGTTACTGTGGAGAATAGACAAAAATATAAATCATATTATGTAATCTTTAAAATGTCTTTTTTCAGTAAGCGCATAAAATATTTTTACGTTGTCTTTGTAATTGAGAAATTGGTACAACCATGGAACTTAGTTGAGCAGGTTGATTAGTTTGAGAATCTATAAGATGACAGAGAAATATTATATTAGTAAAAAGATGAATGCATGATGCGTATTTATTTGGATATAAAAATCATATAAAAATAAGCATATTCCCAATCAAGTTTAAATTAAAATGTTAACTCTAAATTACACATATGAGCAAACGTACTCATCATTAACAGAGCATAGGATTCAAACGAGTGTCGATCCTCAAGGAACAAGTATGCATTAATCACTTTTCTTTCATTGTTTAACTGACTCCATAAAGTGAAAAAGAAATAAAAATAAAAATAAAATAAAAGAATATATACATGTCAATGATAGAGAATTATGTAACTTAAACCATTGTTCTAATAAACATGAACTTAAAGAGCCCAATCATTATCATAACTGATTATTGTCTTGGCATCATGAAGGATTAAGGTTAATTCACTTATTTGGTCAATTTATGAAATCACTACCTTCTAGATAAATTAGCATCACATGGTCAGAGTCGATTAATTCATCCAAAAGATGCATTAAATACAATCATTGATTAAATTTCCTTGGTCTGGCAAATTTAAAGCATGAAATTAATCAATGAATTCTTTGTTTTGCAGACATCAA
Source organism: Voacanga thouarsii (assembly GCA_026120185.1). Classification (NCBI taxonomy): domain Eukaryota; kingdom Viridiplantae; phylum Streptophyta; class Magnoliopsida; order Gentianales; family Apocynaceae; genus Voacanga; species Voacanga thouarsii. The sequence continues at coordinate 2,259,680 of JANUWF010001213.1, read as the reverse complement.
TTAACCTTTAATTACCCAATCCTCAGTAATTAACCCCCTTGATCTAGTAAGTTAATAGCCAATAAATATGAAATTAATAAATTGCAACCATCATCAATCCCTTTGGTCTAGTAAGTCAATGAAAAGAAACAACCAATTAATCTCGTAATAAACATAAGTAATTAAATACCACGAAGAATAATAAATTAATCAAAAGATCAAATAACTCTAAAAATCATGAATACCTAAAATAATGTCAAATTACAATAAAACAATTAACACATCACTGTTCAAGAAAAAGAAAACAAAGTAAAAGAAAGCACTCATAGACAAGTCTCCTTCTTCTTCATTTGTAGACCTTCTTGCACAACCCTCCTTGGTTTGAAGAATTCCTTCTTTGATTTGAGTGATTTTTTATAATGATCTATGAATTCTCTCTTTTTCTCTTGTGTTTTCCATCTATTTATAGGCTTAGGAAATGCCTAAACTCGTTGGTGCAAGGTTCTTGGCCTAGTAGAAGTAGGAAGATACTAAAATTCTGCAGATTACCAAAAATCGCGTAGAAAAATCAAAATTCCGTCTTATCCTCAAGGAACATCTGGCGCCGCCTTGGCTACTGGAGCCAATGCCGATTGTGTTCTCTTTCTTCAATCATTCGCCGATTTTCCTCGATTTCAGCACAATGTTGTCCAGAGTACAGCCGGTGCCACCTTAGCTGCTAGAGCCGGCACCGATTTGGTTCTATTTCAGTCCTGTTTCAACAATTTTTTGTTGCCTCGAAGTGCATGCCAACAGTGTGTGGCCTGCACCGGTTCCTCTGCCCTAGCCGGCACTGCCTATGTTCTGTTTTGCAATATTTTTGCTTTGTTTTACCCCTAAAATCTGAAATAATGAACAAAATACATTTTTAAAGGTAAAATCTCAAATATGAAAGAATATGACTAGTTATTGAAGAGAATGTATCACAAAATAGCCTCAAATAAATAGAAAAAATATGACTAATTTAGGCCATATCAATGCATATGATGACATCTTTATTGAAAATGTATAAAAGTAGACGTATGCCTGAAGTTGAATTTGGAAGAAAGCATCTATATTCTATTTCTACTATTCTTTAGGTGGTATGTTGGAGAGATTGGGATTGATTGTTGTATTTTTCAACTGAATGTAGAGCCCATTCACCTTTAAATATAACTATTCTAACATTTGAACTTGTTTCTTGTTTTCTTCAAATGTAAGCTTGACGATGAGATTATGGTAGTTTTTCCTTTTGTTCAACAAATTGTGCATGATAATCTTGATGTCTTCAGAGCTACATCTGCTTTTTTTTTTTTCCTGTTGTGAGTGCATAATAAGCTTTAGATTTTTGTTGCAACACTTCTTTCCTCCTCCTTTCTTCTTGTTTCTCAATGTATTTGGATTAATTTCATTCATGGTTTGTTCTCTATTTTGATGAATTATTTGCATATTAATTAGGTTTATTGTGATGGGAAAAATGTTTAAAAGATAGTAACTATTTGCAAGATTATTCTTGTGACAAAATATTAGTAGTGTAAAGCTAAAACAGCAAATTACAAAGGTTGAATATAAAAAACAAGAATTATCAAATGATTATTCACTACTTCATGTTGGCTTGTTTTTTGAAGAAGTATAAAACAAGGTAGATTATGATCAATTAGCCAAAAAGATCATACTATATATAAAGTTTGGAAATTTTGTATCATAAGATTTGTAGTTTCTTATGGAAACAACTATTTGAAAAAACTAATGCTAGTTGATTAAATAGCATTAATATAAAGGCAACTGATTTCACATTTATTTAACATAAAATTAAATAATCCATAATGATTTTGTAGGATTAAAGAATTTAATATCACGTACTCTGTAGTGCAGAGTACCAAGACAAAAGCTCTGTAGTCTACAAGAAGTAGCTTAAAACTTAACTTGAAAGTGAAAAAAAAAAATAGTTAAAAGATAACCTAAATAGATAGATCGTAAAATGCAAAATAATAAGATTTTACTACATCAAAGTAAAATATCATAATAAGAAGAAAGAGAACTAAGTATGAAATAGATAATGAAAGGGGAAAAAAACTCAAATAGAGCATTTGTGGCCTAGATTATAGTAGTTAGAGATTGAGATTTATCCAATAAATGAAATATGATGCATGCTTCTTCCAAGTTGCATGGCTAGCCAAACATATTATATAGCTTGCTATTCATTTACAACATAGAGTATATACTACTGCATCTTTCTAGTTCAACGACTATGATAAACCTAAATTTGCTGGCTTGAGTTATAAAAGATATTAGACTCTACAATTAAGGTAGTGTATTTGAGTTGGAACTAAACCTAGCTATAAACACAGAATTTTAACACACGTTTATACTTGTTGACACAATGCTAAGCTATTGGAAACCTCCTATAATAAAAGGAGCTAAAGTAGTGTGAACAAATCTATAACACCCCACGAGACTATGACTTAAAGAGGGTCGGCAATGTCACCCCATCCTTAAGACTAGGGGTCTTTATAACTAGGCAAGAGCAAAAATAGGAAATGAAATTCAAACTTAACTATCAACACTTCAAATCTATTACAAAAGTCTCAGAAATAAAATTTAGGAGTGTACAAGTCTGAAATCAACATCTCAAATAAAATAATTAAATATAATTGACTTTTACCTCTAGCAATTCCCCACCTTGGATTTAGCACCTCTTGAAACATGACATAGAAATTATGTGAGAAAGAAATTCTCAGTAAGTCTTGTGTGTGCACATGAAGAATTTGTAATATTTCAAGATACAATTTTTGCAAAGACACCTGCAGTAATACATTTGCAAGTCATCAATCAGAAAGTAAACGTTAAGTTGTTTCAATTTACATTATTTCAAAAGTCAATCCATTATGATTCAAGAGTTCAACGTTAGAAAAGTTTCAAAGATAAAATCACTCATATTGTAGTTGCAACGCATTCACCATAAACTAAGAGGTTATGAAACCCTACATTATGACCAATCATTGTGAAATTCTACATCATAGCGAAGTGGGTGATTGGCCCACTGGGTAGAATTCTCCTCTCTCTCCTATCCAAGCTTATCGGTCGTCCATCTCTAGATATCAGTCTCACCAGGATTGGGTGCTAGCTCAGACTAGCCTGACTTTCTAGTACTGACGCCTCTTCCTAAAAGAGTTCATCTCCTATAGGTGACGGCCTATCGAGAGACTAGCCTTAACTCTCAGGAGCTAGTACTAGAAGCCTACCCTAATTAAGTATTCAACGAATCTATTACTCAATTTAGGATATATTCAAATAATTCACTTAGAACTATGAGTTTGTTCAAACATGGGAGTCTGTAAATTATGTTTGAAAATGGTTTTAAAAGTATACCTTGTCTCTTAGAAATATTTGTTTGACCACAATAGTGTTTAGTGCATAAAGAAGTTGTTTATCTATGTTTGCTAATTAAGATTGCAATTTTGTGATAAAATTACATAAAAGCACATTATCTTGCAAATTTGTGCAGCATTTAATGAAAGAGGTCATACAAGGACTTACTTGAATTAGAGTTTCATGGAGAATAATCGGAAGTTCAATTAGCCTTGTGTGATAACTTTAACTATAAAAAATTATAAGCCTATATTAGGGTTTATTCAAAAGTATCATATCAAAGTATTATCTATTGCGCGCACATGTTGAGTTTTAGATTTATCTCCTAAGTGCATGCATTCAAAGTCCAAACAGAAATAACATGTACCATTGTAGATAAAATATCACGCACTAGACTCTTTAATGTGTACTAAAATTTGTAGACTAAATAACACGCATCCACCAACAACCACATGGTTAAATAAATAATAGATAATTATTTTAAAGAAAATCATAATTCAAAATTAATACTAAATAGTAATTAAATAAATAAGTGAGCAAGCAAATACAAAGTAATGGTTAAATGGTAAATACAAATAATACATGACTAAGTCCATTTATCAGAAGTAATTAATTAATTAATAATTAATATTTACTAGGTAATAACAATTTTAGCATTAGCATGAATGTCTAATGGTTTTAAATAATGAATAATATTTTTATTATAATAATTGAATAAATAGATAAATAAGTGATTTAATAAATAGATAGATAGTTAATTAAGTAAAAGATCCCCTAATTAAATAAAATATCATAAATAATGAGTACCTAGATAACATTTGTAATTTGTGCTAGATTATACTACAAAAATTAAAATACAGACACGCATAACAATTAGGGTATGCTCACACTAGTGATAATGTGCTAAGCCTTGAGAAAGGTGTTGCGCAGTCCAACCTTGTCATGAATAAGTAAGAAGAGTTAAGGTGCCAGTAGAAGAGAAGAGGCTGAGTGTCTCGATTTGATTAGGGAAAGAAAAGGAGAGGGGAAGAACTTACCTAACCTTGAAGTTGAGAGATAAGTCTTTCACTTTGAGAGAGAAGTTGTCGTGAAGGAGAGAGAGATGAGTGCAAAGAGTAATTCTTCTTCTTTTGTGAGTGTTATGTTTCGGTACAAGGGAAGAAAGAGGGTGTTCAAAAATGATTGAGTGTGAGGGGGTGAGAGAAGGCCGAGAAATGTTAGAGGGGTTTACTGAGTATGTGGATTTCAATCCCTTGATGGAGAGAGTGAGTGAGAGTGTTTAGGGATCAATTGAAGGAAGGAAAAAGAAAGTGTTTGATTAGTGGAGAGAATCAAGAAGGGTAATGGTGGTTGGATGGGTTAGTTATGGTGAAGTTGGTAAGGGGGAGCCGTGAACAAGAGAGAAAAGGAGAAGAGAAGATGTCTCGGGTTTATGCAAGTGGAAAAATGTAAGGATTGAGAGCAATTTAGGTGATGGAGGGGTGTCTCGGTTAAGGGGTGGAAGTAATAAGTCGATAGATATGTGTACGTTGCTGTTTATTTTTGCTGTTGTCTTGGAGAGGTCAAAAGCTTGAGGTAGTTGTTCTTGTTTTGAGTGTTAAGAAAACAAGGAGGAGAGGTGTTTTAGAATTGTGCAAGCAATGAAGCCTTTGCTCTTGGTGAAGTATTGGTAAGTCTCAATTTGTGTACAAATAAGGAAAATTACGTGATTTCTGTGTAAGTGAGAAGGCGGTGAGTTTTTTGCTTGAGGGATGGAATTTTCGGTCTTGGTATTCTAAGGGAGAGAGTCCGAAATTCCAAGTAGAAGAATGCTTGAATCTGTGTAGGAGAAATGAGGGTTTGAAAATTAAATAAGTTCTCTAAGGCAACTTACTATTGTTAGATAAGAAAATTGCCAAGGATAATTGTATGAAATTGGGAAGCCTACCTTCATCTTGAATTTGCTTTTAAAACAGGTGGTTTTTAGGAGAAAAGGTGGCGGTTGGGATGGCTGAGTTTATGGGAGGAAAATTATCCATAGATTAGCTAGATTTTAGGGGTTTCAAATTTAAATTTTGGTAAGAAAAGAAACTAAGGATCACAATATATTTTGGTGAAATATTCTTCTTCTCTAATAAGGAAAGTGATGGCTAGGAAGCAACATTAATGGAAGGAAGTCTTCAAACAATTCTAAGAATATTAGTCTTTGTAAGAAAGGAAATAAATATAATCTAATTGCTAAATTAAAGCTAGTAAAATATGGAAGCTGAGTAAATAAGGTAGTGGGATTATTTAGTAGGGGTGAAAATTTTGGAAACTAACCCCCTTAGATAAAATTACCCCACAATTATGGGATTATATTTCCCCAAATATGGAAATGGCGGTTGGTATAGAGTGTTGGCCAGCCAAGAAGAAAAGAAAAGGAAAACAAAATGTTGTCAAAGCAAGAGGCAGCACTCGAACACTCAATTGATCAACTAAAATCCCAACACTCGTACTATTAGATCACAATACTCTTGTGTGTCTTATAAATACACTAAAACTCTTTGGAACCAAAGGTTGAACTCAATCTCTCCTCATGATAATTAAATTAAATAGGATATTAGATTTAGCTCAACTAGGCATGCAAGCTAAATAAGGCAATTTCGAACAGTAGCTATTCAATCAATTTACACATAAGCCACATAAAATGGTGAACAAAGTATAATCATATTTGCATATAATTGATGCAATACATGCCCTTACATTATCCAGAGTAATTTAAGGTGGGGTTTTACATCCTTTCCTCCTTAAATAAATTTCATCCCGAAATTCACAGGTATTACATCTGAAGTAGATTAGGGTACTTCTTTCTCACCCACTCCTCAGTTTCCTAAGTTGCGTCCTACGCCCCATAATGCTCTAACAACACCTTCACCATCGGTGTCTATTTATTCCTAAGCTCTCTGATATTTCGATCTATAATTTTTATCAGCTTTTTTACCTACGTCAGATCCGAATGTAGCTGAAGCAGCTCATCATTGAGTACATGCTCCGGGTCCGGCAAGTATTTCTTGAGCTAAGAGACGTGAAATACATTATGTATCCTAGTCAAGTCCTCCAATAAGTCCAACTTGTAAACTACTGATCTAATTTTCTCGATCACTCAGAAAGGTCCCAAATATATCGGACTCAACTCTTTCCCTTTCGGGTGTTTTAGTATACCTCTACTCAACGTCAACTTCTAGAACATATAACCTCCTACCTGGAATTCCAAATCTCTCCTCCTATTATCAGCATAACTTTTTTGTCTACTATGTTTTGCTTTTAGTCTCTTTGATCAGTTTCACTTTATCCTTCATTTCCTATATACAAATCTTCCCAGTTTTAGTAATTCGCCCATCTTCAATCTAACCACAGTATAGTGGTAGTTGACATTTCTGTCCATACAAAGCTTCATTAGGTGCTATCCCAATTGTCAATTAATAGATGTTATTATATGCAAACTCAGCATACGGTATAGAGTCAATCCAAGTATCCCCGAAATCTAAGACACATACCTTTAGCATATCTTCTAAGATCTGTATAACCCTCTCTGACTGCCTATCCATTTGTGGGTATACTGTTGTACTGAATTTCATTGTACCCATTGATTCCTGGAACTTGGCCCAAAATCTGGATATGAACCTCAGGTCTCTGTTAGACACAATACCAATAGGTATTCCATACAGATTTACTATTTCTTGTGTGCAATCTAAGTCAGCTTCTCCATTGAGTACCTTATATTCACTGGAATGAAGTGTACTAACTTCGTCAACCTGTCACCTACTACCCAAACAGCATCTCACTAAGTCTTCGTTATAGAGAGTCTGATGATAAAATCTATAGTCACATCTTGCCATTTCCACTCAAAGATCAGTAAATGTTGTAGTAGTCTAGCTGATTTCTTATATTTTGCCTTAACTTTCTGATAGGTTAAACACGTAGACATATACTGTACAACATCATTTTTCATACCTGGCCACCAGTATATCCTTTTCAAATCCCGGTACATCTTCACTTCTCTGGGGGTGAATGGTATATTTTCTCTTTTGAGCTTCCTCCAAAATAATCTTTTTCAACCTTGGTCATCCAGTACATATATCCATCCTTAGAAATACAATACCCCCGACTCATCCTGTAGAAAATCTTCCATATCCCTAACAATCTTCTTGGCTTTCAATGACTGGAATTTTGTACTACTTTGCTATTTTCCAATGATTTCCTGCCTCAGTTTAGGCTCAAGTCTTAAATTATTTGTGCAATTTTTTCCTTCTCGGGCTTTTGCTCCTATTAGTAACACTTCCCGCACAGTTTTCACTTTCTGCATTCTTAGTTCGGCAAGTTTTGTTTTTTGCTTAGAGCGTCAGTTACCATATTAGTTCTTCCCAGGTGGTAGTTTATCGAGCATTGATATTCTTCTAGGAACTCTATCCATGTTCACTATCTGAGATTCAGGTCTTTCTGAGTGAAAATATATTTGAAGCTCTTATGGTCTTTGAAAATTTTATACTCTACCCTATACAGATAAGCTATTTTTCAGTTCAAATACAATCATTGCTAGCTCTAGGTTATAGGTGGGGTAGTTCCCTTGATGGGGTTTCAATTTGCGGGAGACATAAGCTATGATTTTATTATCTTACATCATAAACCCAACCCTTATTTGAAGGCATCCGTGTATAATGCATATGGCTTGCTCTACTCCAGTAAGCTCAACACTGGTGTAGTCATCAGCCCCCTCTTAAGCTCTTGAAAGCACTTTTCGCACTTTTCATTCCATACATAAGGGATATTTTTCTTAGTAGCCGGGTTTTTAGTGGGGCCACGGTGGAGAATCCTTTAATGAACCTTTTATAATACCTGGCTAATCCAAGGAAGCTCCTGATCTTCGTGACATTCTTAGTTTATTTCTAATTCAAGACAGTTTCTACTTTGGTAGAGTCCACTTTAATGCTATCTTTCGTCACCACATTTAGAAGAAAAGCTACGGCATCTAACCAGAACTCGTACTTACTGAACCTTACAAATAACTTATGCTCCTTCAATTTCACCAGTACTAGCCTTAGGTGCTCAGCATGCTCTTCTGGACTCTTGGAGTCTATTAGGATGCCATCGATGAATACCACTGCAAACTTGTCTAAGTATGGTTGGAAGATTTTGTGCATAAGATCTATAAATACGACTAGTGCATTAGTTACTCCAAAAGGCAACTCAAATTGGTTCTATCTTGGGTTGAAGGCCATTTTGGAAATATTCTCCTCCTTGATCCATATTTGGTAGTATCCTTGTCTGAGATCCAGTTTAAAGTAGCAATTGGATCCCCATAGCTGGTCAAATAATTCATCTATCATCAGTAAGGGATACTTGTTTTTTACTGTCAGGTTGTTTAGTCCTTAATAGTCAATACATAGATTTAACATCCTATCTTTCTTCTTCGCGAACAGTACCAAAGCTTCCTATGATGATGTGCTCAGTCGAATATACCCCTATTTTAATAATTCTTCCAACTGACTCTTTTGGTTCTATTAGGGCCATTAGGTAAAGAGTTTTTGATACTAACTTGACCCTGAGTACGAGATCAATTGTGAACTCTATCTCTCGAAGTGGAGGTAGAGAGTTTAGTTCAGCTGGGAACATATCTTGGAACTCTTTCACTATTACAGTATCCTTCAGAGTGCACTAATCTTTGGGTTTATTTATGAGATAGGCCAAATACCCTTAGTATCCCTATCCTAATAGTTTCCATGCCTTGATCCTCATTATCAAAAACTTTAACTCTTTAACTCAACTTCCTTTGAATTCCAGTATATCCTCTCCCAATCGAATAAATTGAACTACTTTGCTCTTACAGTCTATCCGAATACCATTTTTGGATAACTAGTCCATTCCAAAAATTAGGTCATAATCTTCGAAAGCCATAACAATAAGGTCAGCTTTTAAGCTCTCACTCCCAACACGAACATCAAAATTTAGGATGTTTTTACTAGCTTCCACTAACTTTGCCAATAGCATGCTTAGTGACAAAACGTAGATAACTCCATCCCAACCCAATCCAACCCATATATGATGTATGGTTTTCATTAATATATGAGTATGTCGAACTAGGGTCTATCAAAATATTCATAAGCAACCCCGGATAGAGAGTGTACCTTCTACCACTTTGAGTCTACACTGATTTCCTCCCAGTTCAATGCAAAGACTTTAGCCTTTACCTGGGGTTTCGGACCCCCACTCCCTACGCTCCTCTATTACCTCCTCAGTTGCCCAGTAGTTGAGTAGGGTTCCTTTATCCGATCCATAAAAATTTGGGACAGTTGCTCTTCAGATGGTTAAGATCTTCGCAGTTGCAGCACTACCTTAATAGGTTTTTGGACCAATAATCTTTCTCCATATGACCCCACTTCCTATAGAAATGGCACGTGGGCAACTGGGGTATAGTGTTCAAAAAAGTAGACCGAGTTTGCTTTCCCTTATTCCACTGTTGATTTATGGGTCGCTTGTTATTGTTCTACTTTTGAGGGAATAGTGATTTACAAATTACCCAACTCTTGTTTTCATTTTTCATTTTAGTGGCAGAATCCAGCGTGGCGGTAGAAGTTGTGGGTGGGAAGGGTGCTAAGGCCCTCTGCAATTCCTACCTAAGCCCCTTTACAAATTGGTAAGTTTGGTTGTGCTCAGTATCGACTAATCATTTGCAATTCTTTGACAGTCTATTGAACTGGGCAGTGTACTGGGCTACTGTCATCCCTCCTTGTTTCAGGTTCTAGAACTTATCTTTTTATTTCTTCACAACCTATTGCAGGACATACTCTGCTTGGAGTGCCCTAACGAACTTTTCCCAGGTCTACTTTTGATTCGTCCAATCCCACTCTTCTTAGATCCCCTACAACCAGTCACGTATAGGTCCCTTCAGTTTGAAAGCTACAAGTTTCACCATTTTCTATTTCGAGTACTGTAGGGTGGAGAAGATGTCCTCCACTTGTTATGCCATTATTCGACTTTCTAGTCCCATTCTGTCTCTCCAAAGAATGTGGGTAGCTAGAACTTCATGAATCACTCTAGAGTAGTATCTTCATCTCGAGATGTCCTTCTCTCTGACAAAGTGTACAATAGCTCAATCATCTTGTTGAACGCTTGCCTTATCGATACTGCTTCTGGTCCTTCCAGCCCTATTCCCCGCCCATGGTTGACTTCTATTTCTCTTTCGCACACAGGAAGTAGTGCAGGCTCTAACACGAGAGTTATGGGTATAGTTGCATGCATCCTTCTTCCGGGGTAGTCACTCTATGTCTTGCTGCCATCTTCATGTTACAGACATAATGAACTCATCGAATGACAAACGAGTGAAAGGCATGTAGGTATTCTAATCCATCCCAGGTAAATGTATGCTTTATGTAATGTATTTACAAGGTTCTTAGTATTAAAGCATAATTAATAGGTAAATGAAAATATTATTAGGTATGAAATACTCACACTTTTATAGCACTTTTTCATAACTTTTTGGCATACTTTTATAAGATAAACAATAGTTTTCTACTCAAAATGTGTTTTCATAGATCTTAGGGACTCTTGATGAAAAATGAGTAGAATTGGGGCTTAAATGATATCTTTTTATGATGTGAATGAATATATGTGCATTTGAGGTCATTGAATACATATTTCACAACTTTTCTAAGTGTTTTTTAAGTGCACGGATAGATGCACAACACATCAAAACCTTGCAAAAAAGAACAGACCTCAGAAGGTAGTGCACAGCCGTGCATGATCCGTGCATGACAGGGGTTGAATTTCTGCCCTTAGAAGTTTGCAAGAAATGAGAAAAAATCAGCTTTGCTATCTGCACGGCTAGACGTATGGCCGTGCAGATGGTCATGCACTATGCACCGCCCTACAAAAATATCGGGCTAGTTACGAGAAATTTGGAATATTTCTATGCACGGCCATGATGCACAGCTGTGCATACATGCCGTGCAAGCATCTTGAAGAGTTTAAGGAGTGTCTAAATTGATCCAAAGGCAGTATAAACTTCCCAAATCCAATCAAGGACGGTTTAGAGGGGTTGTATAAAAGCAACTGATGTCCAAGAACATATATGCATGATATTCTTGAAGATATTTCTTCAAGAAATATAATTCTTTGAAGGAAAAGCATCCAAGAAGGCCACAAAAGGGAGGAGAACACAAAGAGGCAAAAAGACTTGAGATTATGGACTTCCCAAGTTTAAATCTTTCACTCTTTCTCTTGTTCTTTCTTGTTTCCAAGTTTGTTTGTTCTTAGTTTTTTTTTTTTTTGTAATCCAAAACAATTCAAATTTTATACATGTTTTGAGGCTATATTTATTATTAGATTTTGATATTTGGATATTCATGTATGTTAAAGATCTTATCTTTGATATAATTGAGATTACCTGTTAAGTTTTTGTACAATTCAAGCTTTCATTCTTATCAATTGTGACGAGTTGATTGTTTATGGCTAACAACCTTTTGATTCACAGGATTAAGTAAGCTAAGATTTAGCAAGAAATCAAGAACTAAAAGGATAGAGAATTGTGGGCACTCAAACAAGAAATAACAAGAACCCTAAATGATATACAAGAAGAACTCTTGTTGATTTCTTAGTTAAATTATCCTTAGAGTTTATAAACACTTAATCAATGGTGGACTAAGCTCTTAGGTTGGTCTTGGATTGAAGTTGAGCAAGGAATCTCTCCATGCTTCAAGCCTTCAAGATGAAACTTAATTCATGTTAAAAATATGTAATATGTTGTTCTTGTTCTTAGAATACAAAAGTAATATATAAGCATGTTCTGTTCCTGAACTAAAACTTTTAAATATTATAAAATGACTGCACAAATAGCTGAAAAATGTTAGGTGTTCGGATCCAGAACACGGCCGACGTCAGGTAGGTCTCCTAGGGGTGGCGTCGGATCCATTCTAGAGGAATAGTACTCCATTGACAAAATTCAAATAAAAAAATAGGACTTAACCAGTCCACAACTGGCACCGCGTCGGGCTACTAGAGCCGATGACATGTCTGTTCTAGTGGAACAGTACTTGCGTAAAAAACTAAAAAATTTCACAAACCACTGTTGGTGCCTGCTTAGGCTACTCAGGCTGGTGCCGGGTACGCTCTGCTGGGCGACGTTTCTGCGCGAACATCTTCCGGTTGACGTCCTTCGTACACCAACAGCATAGTTTGTTCTTGATCCTCTTCCAGGAATGCCCTATGCTATCCCACTTGAAATGTACTTGTAAATATGATTGGAGGTCGTGTTGGAATTGTTTAGCATGGGCTCGCGTCAATGAACCGGGCAAGCTTAGCTTTGTTTCGGTTTCGTTCTCTCCCCCTTCTTGAGCTCGATCCTCATGGCCGTATTGATTCTCATCATTTTCCCCTTCGTATAATGGATTTGTCCTCGAATCATAACCTACATCATAAGGAGAAAGATCAGCTACATTAAAAGTAGCACTTACATTATACTCACCTGGTAGATCAATCTTGTAGGCGTTGTCTCCATATCACTCAAGAACTTGAAGTGAACCATCTACTCGCGGTTCGAGCTTTAATTTGTATTGGGTGGGAAATCTCTTCTTGCACAAATACACCCAACCCAGTCTCCTAGCTCGAATATCACCTACTTTCTTTCTTGGTTGCGCTTGCATGCAATGGCGTCATTGCATTTTTCGATTAGAGTCTTAATCTTCTCTTCACCAACTTCGATACCCTTTGAACTTACAACATAATCAAGAAAAGTTATCTTTTTCAAACAAAATGAACATTTTTCAAAAGTTCTCTTATAACCTTACTCTTCTAAGGGCAATAAGCACACATTTAAGATGATGCAAATGATTTTTATAAGTTTTGCTATAAATCAAAATATCATCAAAATACACCATAACAAATTTTCCAATATATTCTCTCAATACATAATGCATCAACTTCATGAAAGTACTAGGTACATTTGATAACCCAAATGGCATCACAAGCCACTCATATAAACCCTATTTGGTCTTAAATGCAGTTTTCCATTCATCACCTTCCCTAATCCTGATATGATAATATCCGAATTTCAAATCAATTTTTGAAAATACACATGACCTATGCAATTCATCCAATAAATCATCAAGCCTAGGGATAGGGTAACAATATTTTACCGTTATATCGTTAATGGCCCTGCAATCAACATACATTCTCTATGATCCATTTTTCTTAGGCACCAACAACACTGGAAAAGCACTTAGACTCAAACTCTCTCAAACATGGCCTTTTTTGAGCAACTTCTCAACTTGCTTTTGTAGCTCCTTAGCTTCTTCAGGGTTGCATCTATAAGTTGATCTATTTGGAATGATAGCCCCCAGGATGAAATTAATCTGATGCTCTATACCTCGAACGGGTGGCAATCCTACGGGTATTTCCTTCCTTTGGAAATACATCTTGGAATTCTTCAACAAGACCTGCAATTTCACAAGGTAAAGAAAGAGTAGTTTTATTAGTAGTTACATAAATGCTTTTACAAATTAAAAGATACACTAGTTCCTAAGCTTTAATAACTTCTACCACTTCTTTCTCTTTTGCAAAGAAATTTACTCGTTTCTTATCTCTTCTCTCTTATTTTCCCTCTTTCTTTTCCTTTTCTTCTTTCTCAATATCCAATCTCTTGATTTTTTTTCTCATTTTCTTCTCCTTTTCTCTTATGATCTTTTGATCTTTGCTCACTTTACTTGGAGACATAGGTAGTAGAATAAATTTATTTCCCTCCTTATACATAGTGTAGGTGTTTTTCTTCCCGTCATGCATTACTTTCCTATCATATTGCTATGGTCTCCCTAAAAATAGGTGGCCTGCCTACATGGGAACAACATCCCACCAGATCTCATCCTTATATTTCTCCATGCCTATTGCAATCAAGGTTTGTTTATTAACCTTCAATTCCCCATTTTCATTTAGCCATTGCAACTTCTAAGGTTGCGGATGCTTTCCTGTTTCCAAACCTATTTATTCCACCGCACTAGCACTTATAACGTTGGTGCAACTCCTACTATCAATGGTTATACTGCAAGGTACTTGGTTTATCAAGCATCTTGTATGAAAGATATTCTCCCTTTGTTAATGATGCTCATCCTCCTTCACTTGCGCACTCAATAATCTCCTCGCTACACTAAGTACTGCACACGCTTGCCCAACTTCTTCACATTCTTTACTCAAAATTTCTTCTTCCTTTTAAATTTCCTCTAATTTCTCATATTTCTCTTCCTTGGATGAAATCTCACCATAGGTATTTGTATACATCACCCTCTTGCTTGGGCATTTGTGTGCCATGTGTCCATTTCCCAAACAATGAAAGAACTTGATATCCTAGCTACTTAGCTTCTCAATAGCCTTTCCGTTATCTCTATTCCCTTATTTCCTCAATTTTTTAAACTTTCTAGGTGGCGGCCTTGGAACTCCTTCCTCTTTAGGTATCGGCTTAGGGAATTTCTTAGAAGATAAAGTTGGTTGGCTTACTCTCTTCTCAAATGGCCTTTTCTTCAATTGTTTTTCTACCTTCATAACCATGTGCACTATTTCTTCCAACGTTTCATACAAATGCAACTCGACTACAATGGCTATCTCCCGATTCAATCCACTTAGAAATCTCGCTTTAGTGGCACGTAGATCTTCATTAATAACCACCTTCATCATTAGTATCTTAAATTCCTTTGTGATAGTCTTCAATGTTGGGGATATGCCCTAGAGTCAATTTGTACTTATACAATTGTCATTATGTTTTATATAATAATATGAGGCTTTCCTTTCCATGAATAGTGAGTTTTGTTTTGTTGGTCATCAAGTACGTGACTTGATAGTAAAACCCTACAATGAATACAATGACTATTCTAAAACTGTCCCTAATCGATTATTATTATTATTGGAATAATAATAAATTAAGATTAGTATGTTTATAACTTGATGGCTATGTTTTACTGGCCATGGATATTTGTGATATCGAGTCAAGACATAAATAAATGTTAGAGAACATTGTATTGGACATGACCCACTGTGAGAGTACTTCATGGAATATGTCATAAGTACTTGCTAGCCATAATAATATTGAAAGTCCTTCGACCTAAATTCATCATAGTTTCTTACTTGATAAATTCTATATTTTGACATTGTCTAAAGTTGTCTTTAACCAGATAATAAATTAGACTACTGTTGGATATAAAATAAATCAATGAGAGGAATATGATTGATTGTGAAGGAATTTGTCCCTCTCAGTTATGGGAGAGATATCCATGGGCCTCTTGATAAGTTAGACTGTTAAAATGCATGGCCGTGCTCAAATATATCAATCTAAGATATTGATATCATTTGTTTGAACAGTCTACTATGAAATCAAGAAATAATTGATTAAGCTTAATAAGGATGACATGCTCCGTGCCTTATGCTTAATCTGGATATCGTGTGACAAAAGGACTAAATATAAAATTATGGTTTGGTTCAAAGAGATCACCGATCTTCATTTAACCTGGATAGTTATAATGTTTTGCTAGAAACCGCTTATAACTTGTGGGCCATTTAAATATGATTTAGGCACGTTGCCAGTGTTAAATGAACCTATAGGGTCACACAATAAGCGAACTTGTTAGGTTATTTTTCTGGTGACCAAGTTCGATGAATCTGGATGATATCCAGATTATAAGAATCTGACTCGGTAAAATAATTAGTTAAATTACCGAGATAATGGCAGAATCTTATCATATCAGTTTTAATTTAATTTGAATTTAAATTAGAATATGATAAGATATTATTAGGGTTGGACTCTAAGAGGTTCGAGGGTTTTTTTAAGAAAACCCTAGCCATCTTTCAATAGTCCAATTTTTCGGTTGAGAACATTCGTGCCATTCTCTACCAGAAAAAAAAAACCTCTCAAACCCTAGGCGCTAGCACTCCCCGGGTATCGAGTGAGTTCGCGGTGTGTATCCGATAGAGGACGTTCGCATACTGCAGCGTCTGGTGATTGTTCGGGTTGAACGTACAACATCGCAACCAGAATCAAAGGATTTCGATTACAGCAACCAGAGGTAATTCTTAAAACTTAGATCTTCTTAATCGTTTACTTGGGTCCTCGGGAGGGATTCGTAGATGTTTTCCGCGTTTAGGAGTCCACGAATCCCAACATTCAACACTTCCATTCTCCTGTCTTAGCACTTGAAGCCTTTGATATAGCTCATTGTTATAGTGGTGCGGAACAAATCTCGCCCTCGTGAGATTTTTTTATCAATTCCCATGTACCAACGGTATTTTCTCCCATTCTCCTTCTATTAGCCGAACCTATTCCAACCAAACCAATGCATAGTCTGAAAACTCCAATACTGCCAACGTCACTTTATTTCTCTCACTATAGACCTGGCAATCAAATAGAATTTTCATTTTTCTTTCCTATTTAAAGTATGTCTTGGGATCACTTTTTCCGAGAATTGTGGTACCTTCATTTTGATATTTTCCAATTCCCATTCTCCCTCATTTTCATCTTTCTTCCTACCTCTCATCACATTACCCCGATATTGTTCTCCATAGTCTTCTTTCGGGTTTCCTTCTTCCCACTCAAATTCTCTATCAATATTTCTTTCGACTCCTCTCATATGATTCTCACCAAATCTCCCTCGGCCTCTTCCTCTACCTCCTCTCAACCCATTTCTCCTTTTTCTCATAGGAACTTGTCGAGATCTACCAACCGAGTATTCATCCTATTCTTCTCCAGGTTGCTCTTGTTCTCTTTATTGATCGGCAGTAAATGTTTGGCCTTATTGAGCTCGAAGTTCGACCATCTCCCTCCAAATGCCCTCCTTACTCCTTTGTAATAAAACGAAGGTTAGACGAAGATCTCCCGGATCCTTTTATGGTCTACTTGCTCCACTAAGATTTAGCCTAGTCGATTCCTCTCCTTGAGTTATCGTTGGAGTTTAGATTGATATTCCCGCAAAAAGAGTTAGGAGAACAAAAATAGAAATTGGTTTCCTCACTCACTCCCTAAGTGTTTGCACTCCACTATCGTGTTTGCGTTCCTTAGCTTTTCTTTTTTTTTTCAATAAGAGTCTTTCTCTCTTGCCTTTTTCGTTCAGTTAATGTCTCTCTTGTTCAACCAAATTCCTCCCCGACTTTAAATGGTTTAGTTTACCTTAGTCTATTAGCTCTTAGGATGCTTCAATACAAGGGTCCTAGGATAACTCAATTTAGTGAACACTTAGAAGGTTAAGAAGCAAGTAGAGTATAAGATGTTCACAATATACAATAAGAATAAAGGACACAATAGAGCACGTTAACAAAGTTTACACCAATTCCAAGGAATGGGTACAAAGTTACATGAATTAGGTAGGACAATGCGATAAGATGGAATCTAGGATTGTGTTATAGGAATAACACTAATGTTCAAGCCACATTCTTTCTTTGAGACATTTCATCAAACACATGGTGCTTATTGGGTATATAGTCATTGAAAACTATTATCAAACACCTTATGTGCAAGATTTTCCTATGGAACTTTGCAAACAAATTTCTTCC
Source organism: Voacanga thouarsii (assembly GCA_026120185.1). Classification (NCBI taxonomy): domain Eukaryota; kingdom Viridiplantae; phylum Streptophyta; class Magnoliopsida; order Gentianales; family Apocynaceae; genus Voacanga; species Voacanga thouarsii. Next base: position 2,241,770 of record JANUWF010001213.1, on the reverse strand, counting down.
CAAACAATCCCAATATAGTCACAACATCAATAATCAATGTATTCCCAAGGATCTTTCTTCAACAAGTCATTCTCATTTCTCCTTTTTTTTTTATCCAAGAAAAACTTAAGATCAAACAACACTCTAGGTTTGATAGATCCAAGCTAAGATTGAGATCTAAGCTTATCCTAACTCTGATACCAAATTTGATTTGAGCTTGAGGAAGAAAGTCTTTTAAGATCTAAAAAGTGGCTTTTGTTTGGACTTTGACAAAGTGGATGGACTTCAAAACAAGCACAACAGATGAGAAAAGGATATAAAAAGATCAAGAAAAGTAACAAAGTAACACATTTTTTTTACAAACAAAGAACCCTAAAAGAACTAGCTTTTAAAACCTCAAATTTAGTAGGAAATGTCTATCACAACAACACCTTAGAACCCTTGACCAAGAAATCAAGAACTAAAAGGATAGGGAATTATGGGCATTTAAACAAGAAACAAAAAGAACCTTAAATGACATGAAAGAAGAACCCTTGTTGATTTCCTAATTGAAAGTTTACAGACACTTACTCAAGGGTGGACTAAGCCCTTAGGTTGGTGTTGGATTGAAGTTGAACAAGAAATCTATCCATGCTTCAAGCCTTCAAGATGAATCTTCATTCATGTTAAAAATATGTAATATGTTGTTCTTGCTCTTACAATACAAAAGAATTATATAAGGGTATTATTTTCGTGAAACTAAACACTTTCAAATATTATAAAATGACCCCAAAAGTAGTTGAAAAACGTCAGGAGAGTTCCAATCCAGAGCGCGGCCGATGTCGGGTAGGTCTCTTAGGGGTGGCATCGAGTCTATTCTAAAGGAACAGTACTCGGTTAACAAAATTCAGATAAAAAACAGGACTTAACCAGTCCACAGCCAGCATCGGGTTAGGCTACTAGGGTCAACGCCGGGTCTGTTCTTAAAAAACTAAAGAATTTCACAGACCACAGTAGGTGATAGGACTTAAATTAGTCATATTTTTTCTAATTATTTGAGACTATTTTGTGATGCATTTTGTTCAATAACAAGTCATATTCTTTCATGTTTGAGATTTTACCTTTGGAAAGGTATTTTGTTCATTATTTTAAATTTTAGGAGTAAAATAAGACAAAAACATCGCAAAACAACACAGAGGCGGTGCCGGACAAGGCAGAGGAACAGGTGTCGGCCACGTGCTATTGGCACGTATTTCAAGGCGACAGAAAAATCAATGAGATGAACTGGAACAGAACCAAACCAGCGCCGGCTGCACTCTGGAAAACATTGCGAAGAAATAAAAAAAATCGGTGAACAACTAAGGAAACAGAACACAACCGGCGCTGGTTCTAGGCAGCCAAGACGGCGTCGGCTGTGACCTGATGTTGAGGCAGTGCCTCGATTTTTCATACGCGATTTTTGATAATCTGTAGAGTTTTAGTATCTTCCTACTTCTAATCGGCCAAAAGCCCTACACCAACGAGTTTAGGCACTTCCTAAGCCTATAAATAGATGGAAAACGCACGAAAAAATGGGAGAATTCATAGATTATAATAGAAAATCACTCAAATTAAGGAGGAATTTTGCCAAATCAAGGAGGATTGTACAAGAAGATGCTTGTCTCTAAGTGCTTTCTTTTACTTTTTTTTCTTTTTCTTGAACAATGATGTGTTAATTATTTTATTGTAATTTGACATTGTTTTAGATATTCATAATTTTTAGAGTTATTTGATCTTTTGATTAATTGATTGTTATTCTTGGTATTTAATTACTTATGCTTATTATGAGATTAGTTGATTGTTTCTTTCCATTAACTTACTGGACCAAGGGGATTGATGGTGGTTTCAATTCATTAATTTCATATTCGTTGTCAATTACCTTACTGGACCAAGGGGGTTAATTGATGAGAACTAGTAATTAAAGGTTAATTGATATCTACCGAGACTAAGGATTCATTGATTAATTTCATGTTTTAAGTTTGCCGAAAGCAAGTAATGCTAATTTATCTAGAAGATAGTGATTTCATGAATTGACCAAAGAAGTGAACCTACTTTAATCCTTCATGATGTCAAGAGAATAATTAATTATGATAATGATTAGGTATTTTTCATGTTTGTTAGAATAATGGTTTAAGTTACATAATTCTCCATCCTTGACATGTATATATTGTTTTATTTTATTTTATCTTTCTTTTTATTTCTTTTTCACTTTATTAAGTCAATTAAACAATGAAAAAAAAGTGATTAATACATCTTGTTTCTAGAAAATCGACACTCGTTTAAACCATATGCTATGTTAATGATGAGTACGCTTGCTCATATGTATAATTTGGGGTTAACGTTTTAATTTAAACTTAATTGGGAATATGCTTATTTTTATATTATTTTTATTCCCAAATAAATACGCATCAAGTTTTTGGCGCCATTGCTAGGGAACAATATCATGAAACCTTGGATTTTATTGATTTAACCATGTAAATATGTAAATTTGTACAATTGTTCTTTTTGCAAAAAGGTGCCATATTTTGTTGTTTGTATAATTTCACTATGTATTGTAAATATGTTCATAATAACTAACTTGTCTTTGTATGGTTGTATATATTGTATATGTAGTTATTTAATTTTAACCTAATGTTAATATGGAATGTGTAATCTTTGTATTTTGAATTGGATGATTTTTTTTTTTTTACGTCTATAATTTTGAGTCAATACTAACTCTTCTTATTTTCAAGTTTGGACTTTAGCAAACACGATATTGGAGACGGACTAATTTTATTTTATTATTTGTTTCTTTATTTATAATTCTTAATTTTATTTTAATGTTTAATTTAGGAATTCGTAGTCATGCATGCAAGTAGGATAGTTTTTAGTGAAAAAAAAAATCGGAGCCTGGACAGTCTAGGACCAGCACCGGCCCTGCCCGAAACCGGCGCCGGTTGTGTTCTATCTAGGCTCCGATTTGTATCTTGTGTATCTTATGTATGCCTTTGTAATTTAACTTACTAACTCTGACTATGTTTAATTGACTAACTTTTTCTTCTTTTAAGTTTGTTTTAATCATGAATTCCGTTATCTAACCTGCTTCTTGTCTTCTGTAGGTGTTAACCTTGGTACATGACCCGAAAATCTGAAGGCAAGATAGTTGATTTTGACCCTAAAATCAAAAGGAATCTATCAAAAATCCACCGAACAATCCAACAGAACTTAATCACAAACATGGACAGTGCACAAAACAACAATGCTGGAAATGACAGAAGGGTTATGGATGACTTTGTGAATCCTGCAATCTCGGGCACAGGCTCGAGTATCACTAGACTTAGGGTGGATGCAAACAATTTTGAAATAACTCCCAATATCATCCAGATGGTCCAAAATATGGTCTAATTCAATAGGCTACCTGAAGAAGACCTTAATGCTAACTTAGCCAGTTTCCTTGAAATCTGTGATACCTTTAAAATGAATGGTGTATCTGAAGACACCATACAGCTAAGACTTTTTCCTTTTTCTTTGAGAGATAGAGCCAAATCTTAGTTAAAGTTTTTACCTACAGGTTCCATCACGACTTGGAATGCCCTAGCTGAAAAGTTTCTTGCCAAATATTTCCCTTTAGCTAGGACAACCAAACTTGGAAATGAGATTTTTGCCTTCCAACAATTAGATTCTGAACCCTTATATGATGGTGATGGGGCGGATTGAGATGCTTGTTCTACACATGTCCCTGCTTGTCACTCTCTGTTTGTTCTTTTTCCTTTATATTTTCATGTCATTTTATTTTGGAGGTGTACTTTTCTTTTCTTTGTGTACTCTTTTCTTTCTTTTGTTTTGATTTATTTCTCTTTTCTAGTTTTATGCTTTGGTATGCTCTTTTATATTTTTCTTTTTAGGTACTTTGCCATTGTCTCCTTCTCCAAGAACTCAACTCTTGTACAGCAGCATGCACAATGAATAGAAGTAATTTCTTTCTTATCTTTTCCCCTTTATTTTTGGTCCCATGGCATTTAATTCCTTGTTCTATTCATTTAGCCATTGAGAAAAATGTCCAGTTTAAGTGTGGGGAAGTGGTTAGATTGAGAATTCTTGTTCATTCTTCTATAATCTTTTCGAAATTCTTCTTTGGATCCTTTTTTGAGAGCAATTTTTTTCAAAATTTTTCGTAGTTTCTTTGAGATTTCAAGAGATATTTTTAATGCATGTCTTTGTAATAGATCATAGAGCATATGTTCTATATCATTTATGGCTTATGTTTGACTTTTTGCACGAACTTGGACCAAGTAGTTCTTGATCAAATGCTTTACATTGTTCTTAAACCTATTTTTCCACTAAAATTCATTGAGCATTCTAGAACTTACTTGAATATCTCTCGAGGCGAAATAAGAAAAACATTCATGATTTAACTTAGGGATGATGGTAATAAGCTTTCTTTGGATAGTTTGAGCTTTTCAAGCCTACCTATTTTTATATTATCCTTAGTGCCTATTTTAAGCCTAAATGGTAAATTTCTTTCTTAAAACCCGTTATCATATTTTGTCCATTACTTCTTGCGGAGAGTTTGAATAATTCTTCCAAATCTTTGATTACTCTTGATGAATAAAAATACAAGTAGGCGAATGTTGAGGGAGAATATTTGTGGAAAGATCATGACTTATTACTTTCAGTCATGCATCAATAAGTTGTGTTGAGTTGGGAAAGGAGAAAGGAAGAGAAGAAAACGAAAAGGAAAGATTGAAAACAAAAAGAAAACAAAAAGCTGCTAGAAAAGATAGAAAGAGAAAAACTAAGAAAGAAACAACAGCAACATTTGAAAAAAAAAAAAAAGAGGAAAAAGAAAGAAAAATTGAAAGAGAAAGAAAAGAAAGATCACAAGAAGAATGGTGGCTGAGCTGTAGATATTTCTAAAAAACTTGAGTTCACATCAAGTTCTTAGCACCATTGTTGAAATGTTTGAATGATCTTGTGGGGAAAAAAAAGTAGTGATGAGTTGAGAATGACTAATGAAAATGCAGGATTTGCTTGAACTGTACTGTAATTGCTACACAAAGTTATGGGTTTTGATTGATTTTGAAATATGAGAGCAAGAAGAGTTTGGAATTTCTTAATACATTGTGTTTATCCTTTTCTTGCGAACTCTCATCTTCTTTAATATTTGATTCTCCTATATCCTTCATTTGACAAGCTACATTACAAGCCCTTTAGCCTTATATTACAAGCTTGAAAGTCCTACTTGACCTAAGTAGAATCATAGTATGTCTCGGATTAGTGGAGAGAATGTATGAAAAGTAAGCTTATGAAATGCATATTCTTTTTTAACTAAATTCTTTCCAATGGTTTGAGAATGATGTTAAGTATTAGGATGGTTCTACTAGTCAGTATTCACTTACACAAGTCTTGCATTTGTTATGAAGGATATAGTATCTTGTGTTTTATTATCTTGAATGAATAAAGCATTGGAATACTATTTTCAAATAGATTGAATGATTTTATCAACACTTGTATTTTTCCTACTTGTCTTTGATACTTTACTTGAGGACAAGTAAAGAGCTAAGTGTGGGGGAATTGATAAGGATTAAATTAATCATATTTTTCCTAGTTATTTGAGACTATTTGTGATGCATTTTGTTCAATAACTAGTCGTATTCCTTCATATTTGAGATTTTACTCTTGAAAAGGTATTTTGTGCATTATTTCAAATTTTAGGGGTAAAATAAGATAAAAACGTCGCAAAACAGAACAGAGACGGTGCCGGACAAGGCAGAGGAACCGGCGTCGGCCACGTGCTGCTGGCACGTACTTCGAGGTGACAGAAAAATCAATGAGATGAACTGGAACAGAACCAAACCGGCACTGGCTGCACTCTGGAAAACATTGCGAAGAAATAAAAAAAAAATCAGCGAACAACTGAGGAAACAGAACACAACCGACGCCGGCTCTAGGCAGCCAAGGCGGCGTCGGCTGTGACTTGATGTTGAGGTGGTGCCTCGATTTTTCGTACGTGATTTTTGATAATCTGTAGAGTTTTAGTATCTTCCTACTTCTAATCGGCCCAAAGCCCTACACCAACGAGTTTAGGCACTTCCTAAACCTATAAATAGATGGAAAACGCACGGAAGAAATGGGGAAATTCATAGATTATAATAGAAAACCACTCAAATTAAGGAGGAATTTTGCCAAATCAAGGAGGATTGTGCAAGAAGGTCTTCAAAGGAAGAAGAGGCTTGTCTATAAGTGCTTTCTTTTACTTTTTTTCTTTTTCTTAAACAATGATGTGTTAATTGTTTTATTGTAATTTGACATTGTTTTAGATATTCATAATTTTTAGAGTTATTTGATCTTTTGATTAATTGATTGTTATTCTTGGTATTTAATTACTTATGCTTATTACGAGATTAGTTGGTTGTTTCTTTCCATTAACTTACTGGACCAAGGGGGTTGATGGTGGTTTCAATTCATTAATTTCATATTCGTTGTCGATTAACTTACTGGACCAAGGGGGTTAATTGATGAGAACTGGTAATTAAAGGTTAATTGATGTCTACCGAGACCAAGGATTCATTGATTAATTTCATGTTTTAAGTTTGCCGAAAGCAAGGAAATTTAATCAAGGATTGTGTTTAATACATCTTTTGGGTGAATTAGTTGAGACGAGACCAAGTAATGCTAATTTATCTAAAAGATAGTGATTTTATGGATTGACCAAAGAAGTGAATCTACTTTAATCCTTTATGATGCCAAGAGAATAATTAATTATGATAATGATTAGGTATTTTAAGATCATGTTTGTCAGAATAATGGTTTAAGTTACATAATTCTCCATCCTTGACATATATATATATTGTTTTATTTTATTTTATCTTTCTTTTTATTTCTTTTTCACTTTATTGAGTCGATTAAACAATGAAAAAAAAGTGATTAATACATACTTGTTTCTGGAAGATCGACACTCGTTTAAACCCTATGCTATGTCAATTATAAGTACACTTGCTCATATGTATAATTTGGGATTAACGTTTTAATTTAAACTTGATTGGGAATATGCTTATTTTTATATTATTTTTATTCCCAAATAAATACGTATCAACAGGCGCCTGGTCGGGCTACTCAGGCCGGCCCTAGGTACGCTCTGCTAGGTGACGTTTCTGTGCAAATAGCTTCCAGTTGACGTCCATCGTACACCAACAGTATAGTCTGTTCTCGATCCTCTTCTGGTAATGCCCATATGCTATCCCACTTGAAATGTACTTGTAAATATAGTTGAAGATTGTATTGAAATTATTTAGCACTGGCTGACGTAAACAGATCGGGCAAGCTCGATCTTATTTCAATTTCATCCTCTCCCCCTTCTTGAGCTCGATCCCCGTGGCTAGATTGATTCCTATCATTGTCCCCTTCTTGAAATGGATTCGTCCTCAAATCATAAACTATATCATAAGAAGAAAGACCAGCAACATTAAAAGTAGCACCTACATTATACTCACCCGATAGATTAATCTTGTAGGCGTTGTCTCCATATCGCGCAAGAACTTGAAATGGACCATCTATTCACGGTTTGAGCTTTGATTTACGTTAGGTGGGAAATTTCTCCTTGTGTAAATGCACCCCAAACCCAATCTTCTGACTCAAATATCACCTGCTTTCTTCCTTGGTTGCGCTTGCATGCAATGGCCTCATTCCATTTTTTTATTAGAGTCTTTACCTTCTCTTCATCAATTTCAATACCCCTCGAACTTACAACATAATAAAGAAAAGTTATCTTTTCCAAACAAAATGAACATTTTTCAAAGTTCGCATGTAACCTTTCTCTTCAAAGGGTAATAAGCACACATTTAAGATGATGCAAATGATCTTCATAAGTTTTGCTATAAATCAAAATATCAACAAAATACACCCCAACAAATTTTTCAGTATATTCTCACAAAACATAATGCATCAACCTCATGAAAGTACTAGGTGCATTTGATAACCCAATTGGCATCACAAGCCACTCATATAAATCTTATTTGGTCTTAAATGTAGTTTTCCATTCATCACCTTCCCTAATCTTGATTTGATGATATTCGGATTTCAAATCAATTTTTGAAAAGATACATGACCCATGCAATTCATCCAATAAATCATCAAGCTTTGGGATAGGATAATGATATTTTACCGTTATATTGTTAATGGCCCTACAATCAACACACATTCTTCATGATCCATCTTTCTTAGGCACCAACAACACTGGAACCGCACTTAGACTCAAACTCTCTCGAACATGATCTTTCTTGAGTCACTCCTCAACTTGCTTTTGTAGCTCTGTAGCTTCTTCAGGGTTGCATTGTTGGAAAATATGCCCTCTTAGACTAGATTTTTTGTGTAAATATCGAATGTTTTTAATAAAATAATTTATTTTCAGAAATTGTTTGTGAATTTACATGTTATTTGTGCAGAATTACGTTTGAAAAAGACCTATTGTATTTAAGTAAGGGGTCTATATGAATAGAGATCTTTCACAGTAAGGTATGGATCACGGGTTACTTAACACATAAACGTTCGTTCTTAACCGATTGATGAGAGTGGGAATCTCATCATGTCTAGGTTATTATGTTGTGAATTCCAAATGGGGAATAACTTACCTTTAGCCAGTAAGTAGTCCACTCACTTCATGACATAAGCATATTTCGAATACGTAGAATAGGACATGTAGTAGTGGTTTCTTAAAGTACTATATGGTAGAAATCTAAACTACTACTGCTACAACGTGGACTAGTACTCTACGACTTGAGTATGAGTTGGTAGTCTGACAAAGCTGGATGCATGTACTTTGATATGCTATAGTTGAGGTTCTATCGTATGGCCAATATACTTGCATGGTGGGTATGTGTGACTAGTTAGTTAAGACAGACTTGTACAAGATAGTTTCTATACTATATTGCCCATTGTGGTTGTCTGAATGATCGAAATATCCAGGGCTCTGGGAAACATGACTTGGACGTTTGCTTTAGGGTAGCTCCCTTGGAAAGCAGAAATAATCCAGGAAATCGTGGATCATTAGACTAGAACCCTAAGGATGGCAGATGTCATTTAGAGAGGTGTTAATACACTTCTTCCTCTTTAAATGTACAGCGATGTATAGAGGGATATTTTAGTTATTACACCTGTAGGTCGGAGACTTTGCTAACGCAGCACTATCCTTGGGGTCAATATTTTCTTATGGTGATGTTAGGAAATATTTAAAATGTAAAATACAGCTATTTATATGACAAATGTATTTTGGTCATTTTAGTAGCTAAGACAGTGTGTCTTTTGGTCCCCGGTATAGACTATAAGTCTTAAATCAAATTAAATAAAATTTATTTTATTTAAGTAATCTGATTTAATTATTAGGCTAGAATAAAATAAAGGTCCATGGATAGAGAGAATTAATTAAATTAGTTTGGTGAGTTAATTAATTATTCAGGGCTTTGGCCCAGTTTGAATAATTAAAGATTAACCTAGGACTAAACTAATATAGGCTTATTTATTAGACTAGTTTATTTGGGTTGAAAAATTAATTATTAATTGGGCCAATTATTTGGTTCTAATTAGAATAATTAATTAAGTCCAAAAGGCTAAACTAAGAATCCAATGGGCCAGTCCAGTTTAGCCTAGGGTTTTATTTAGGTTAAACAGGAGGATTGGATATAACGTTTTTTTTACACTGCCTCTTCTGTGTGAAATGAACTAGACGTCTCTCTCTCTCTCTCTCTCTCTCTCTCTCTCTCTCTCTCTCCAGAAAATATTCCTTAGTCTATGAGTTGTTCACCAAACGGAATTAGGCAGGCCATATACTGGAAGATTGAGAGTTTGGCATTCACCTACATGTAAAGATGGAGTAGGAGGCTTGCAGGAATCGCACCAGAGGTTTCCACCAGCACACCAACCCCGGTTCCACACATTCCAGCCCAACCTACTTTGAGAACAAGGAGAAAAGGTTAGAAATTTTTTCCCTCGGAATCTGGACAGAGCCTAACCGGTGCCGGTGCCGGCTCTGTTCGGGGAGTCCCTTGTTCTTCGGGTTTTCCAGCATTTTAGTTTTCGCTTCCACTACGTGCTCTATTTTTTCCCCTTCTTAAACCTTCATGCTTCCCTATTTCCAAGCCTATTCCTTCCACTGCACTAGCACTTATAACGTTGGTGTAACTCCCACTATCAATGATTATGCTGTAAAGTACTTGGTAGATCAAGCATCTTGTATAAAAGATATTCTCCCTTTGTTAATGATGCTCATCCTCTTTTTCTTGCATACTCAACAATCTCCTCACTACACCAAGTAACACACACACTTGCCCAACTTCTTCAGCTTCTTCACTCAAAATTTTTTCTTCCTTTTGAATTTTCTCCAATTTCTCATATTCCTCTTCCTTAGATAAATTCTCACAATAGGTATTTGTGTACATCACCCTCTTGCTTGGGCATTCGTGTGCCATGTGTCCATATCCCAAACAACGAAAGCACTTGATATCCAGGCTCCTCGACTTCTCAATAGTCCTTCCTTTATCTTTATTCCCTTCTTCTCTCAGTTTATTAAACTCCGTAGATAGGGCCTTGGAGCTCCTACCTTTTTAGGTATAGGCTTAGGGAATTCCTAAGAAGATGAAGTTGGTAGGCTTACTCTCCTCTCAAATGGCCTTTTCTTCAATTATTTTTCTACCATCATAACCATGTACACCATTTCTTCCAAGATTTCATATGAATGCAACTCCACTATATTAGCTATCTCCCAGTCCAATCCACTTAGAAATCTTACTTTAGTAGCACATGGATCTTCATTAAAAACGGCCCTCATCATTAGTACCTCAAGTTCTTTGTAATAGTCTTCAACACTTCTATTCTCCTGTCTTAGCACTTGAAGCCTTTAATATAGCTTGTTATAGTAGTGGTGCAGTACAAACCTCACCCTCATAAGATTTTTCATCCATTCCCATGTATCAACATTATTTTCTCTCATTCTCCTTCTATTAGCCAAACCTACTCCCACCATACCAATGCATAGCCTGAAAACCCCAATACTGCCAACTTCACTTTATTTCTCTTACTATAGTCCTGGCAATCAAATAGAACTTTCATTTTTCTTTCCCATTCAAAGTATGCCTCGGGATCACTTTTTCCCGAGAATTGTGGTGCCTTCATTTTGATATTTTTCAATTCCCATTCTCCCTCATTTCACCTCTCCTCCTACCTCTCATCATATTACCCCGATATTGTTCTCTGTAGTCTTCCTCCGGGTATCCTTCTTCTCACTCAAATTCTCTCTCAATATTTCTTTTGACTCTCCTCATAGGATTCTCACTAAATCTCTCTCGGCCTTTTCCTCTACCTCCTATCAACCCATTTCTCCCTCATCTCATAGAAACTTTTTAATATCCACCAACCGAGTATTAATCCCATTTTTCTCCAGGTTGTGGATTCACAGGAGACGTCTTGTAAGCTTCCAATTACTCTTGTTCCCTCCTTTAACCGGCAGTAGATGTTTGGCCTTATTGAGCTCAGAGTTCGACCATCTCCCTCCAAATGCCCTCCATACTCCTTTGCAGTGAAACAAAGGTTTGACGAAGATCTTCCGGATCCACTTATGGTCTACTTGCTCCACCAAGATTTAGTCTAGTCGGTTCCTTTCCATGAGTCATCGTTGGAGTTTAGATTGATATTCCTACAAAAAATATTGAGAGAATAAAAATAGAAATTAGTTTCCTCACTAACTCGCTAAGTGTTTGCACTCCACTCTCGTATTTGTGCTCCTTAACTTTTTCAAAAAAGAATCTTTCTCTCTTGTCTTTTTCGTTCACTCAATGTCTCACTTGTTCAACCAAATTCTTTCTCAACTTCAAAATGTTTAGTTTATCTTAGTCTATTAGCTCTTAGGATGCTTCAATACAAGGGTCCTAGGATAACTCAATTTAGTGAACACTTAGAAGGTCAAGAAACAAGTTGAGTACAAGGTGTTCACATACAACAAGAATAAAGGATACAATGGAGCATGTCAACAAAGTTTTCACGAATTCCAAGGAATGAGTACAAAGATACATGAATTAGGTAGGACAATACGATAAGAAGGAATCTAAGATTGTGTTATAGGGATAACACTAATGTTCAAGCCACATTCTTTCTTTGAGACATTTTATCAAACACTTAGTGTTTAGAGGGTGTAACACCCTTACTAAAAGTATAGCGAAAGCATATCAACAGTGGGTGTCGCCCCGTCCAGTTACCCAGACAAGGAGTCTTTATAACGGAAATCAACAGAGTATGCAAGTCCAGATTCATACAACAACTCAAACTGATAGTCAGGTGCGTACAAGTAATAAAGAATTTCATACATGAAAGTTTCCATTCAACCTCAGTAATAAGGTACATTATCCAAAAAGGGAAACGTCTGAACCTATTCTGCTGTCACCGTGGTATCATCCTTTATTCTTAGATCCTTTCAACTCCGGATCCTACAAAAGGGTAAGGTAAAAGACACGTGTGAGTGGGAAATCACTTAGTGATTCCCGTGTGTGCTAATGTTTTATTAAAGAAGCAGAGTACACAAAACTTTTATGAAATAACATATCATTTGTTCATTAGAAATAAATCCAAAACTCTTTAATGAAGAGTGTATTCAAAACTCAATAATTTCTTGGAAAACGGTGTTTCAACTTTCAAATCATTGCCCTATTTTTTTCAAAATACAGGCACTTCTCAAACAGAAGGTCAGCCTGTATACAAGTCCCACAGTCCTTACCTTCGGCTACACGGTCTCTTGTGCCAGGGGCTACGCCATACAGCACGTCACCCATGTCATGCCGGAACGGTGAGCAGCGTACAAATGTACCTCAGCTTGCACTTATGGATCTTTTACTTGCCACCATAAGCCAGGGGTCCCAATCCTGACGCCAATCACCATCGAGGTGGCAATGGATTGAACACACTGAGTGTACCTACCCAATATCATGTGAACAATCCACCATCATAATCAATAGGCAATTGCCAAGCTCAAAATAGCTAGCCAGGATGACTCATCTCAATGTCCTGTTGCCCTATTTGGAGTAAGACAATCCCCAGAACTGATCAGGTTACTTGGGGCCGTCTATCTCTAACATGGGCTAGTACAAAGATCAAAGTCCTTGCTGAGTACTCGACGTCACCAACCCCGTCTGACTGATCAGGCAAGAGGGTTATCTGATCTCACAAAATTTTCATATCAAAACAGTTTTTGGGGTAAAACAACATTTTTTTCAAAATCATGTTGAAACCAGATAAAGGGGTTCTATTCACACATCAAAACGTGTTTCCAAGAGTAACCGGGTCATTTTTCCCGTACTCGATCACAAAAGTCATTTTCAAGGGTATTCAGGTCATTTTACCGATACCCGATTCCAAAAGATTTTTTGAGGGTATTCGGGTTATTTTATCCTTACCCGATTTGAAAAATATTCACAAGAGTTCCAATAAGGATATTTCGGTCATTTACCGAATACCCAAGTTCCAAAAGTTTTCATAAAATATTCCAATAAGGATATTTGGAACATTTTTCAAATACCCGATTCCAAAAAGGAACTTATTTAAAGAAATCCAAAATTCTAATTCCAAAAGATGATTAAATTCAATGTTTCCAAACATATTTTCATTAAATATCCCAAACGGTATATAATATAGCATTTCATAGAAAAACAAAGCACACTAACTTTAGAAAGAGTTCTAGAAATCTAAGGGACTCACCTCGTGTCCAAAGTAATCATTTCCATTCATGGCCGTTTAACCTTTGTTTCTACCGTTTTCGATGTTCCGTTGACCGTTTATCGCTAAACCTACATCAAACATCATTTTTGGATCAATTCGTGTTTGGTCGAAAAATAGCCGACGTCCGGCCGACATGCCCGACGGTTAGCCGACGTTCAATCGTTGTTTAGCCGACGAGGCAGATGGTTAGTCGTCGGTCAAGGAAAACGTTTAACTTTCGTTCGCGTCGTTTTTCCATCATTTGATCAATTCTTTCGTTTTACTTTTTTCATATCCTTCCTCCCTTCATAAACAATGGATTCACTTCATGTTTCCCCAATTAATTTATCCAAAATCACATAAGTAGTTACCCTTAAGTCCATTCATTTTCGGACTACTTTTTGGAATTTCACTAGTTTGACACACCATTTTGTTTTACACATAACTTTCAATTTACAGCTCCGACTTGGCTCCATGATATACCAAAATGACCATAAGAATCTTAAATTTAATTCATTATAGGCCGTTTTTAGAGTTCTAGTTCCAGAATCACGGTACTGGGCAAAAACAGCCTCAGTAGTTTTGACTTAGTTTCACTATTCATTCTTTCCTTAACATTCTGCAATTTTCCAGTTTGACACCCTAACTTGTTTTGCCCATGACTTTTAACCCACAAATCCAAATGATGTCAAACCAATTGTAAAATATCCTTAAGACATTCCTTTATAAGTTCCAATTCATGGAGTACCAATTCTGTTGTCCATTTTGTTCAGTTTTGAACACAAAGATCCAGTAGTAAAATCCCGTTACTGATTTGGCACCTTTTACTATTTTTACTATAACTTTTGATCTGTAAACCCGATTAACCTCAAACTTACTTCAAAATGCCTCTATGATCCTAGGATACAAGGATATATGCCTTCTTTGTTCAAATCTAAAAACGTTACAGATTTTCTGGACATAAAACCCTCCATAACCTTCTGGAATTAAACCCATCATCCAGCAAAACACATTATATCTTCATTCCTTGTTTATTATATGAATTTATTCAACCCAACCTCACTTTTATCACCCTTAAAGCTACTGATTTCCAGTCATACATAAAATAGAAAATTTCACCATAGTACAACAAGAAAATAGGCAGCCTCAATCATAACATATTTTCACACAACTTCACCTTGCTAGTTTTCATACTTCATACATAACCTTTCATAATATGTATACCAAAATGATCTCCATGCTTTATATAATAACTTTACTTTAAGCAAGGTAGATCCTTACCTTTTCTTTGTTATGTTTGGAAGCTAAACAGCCCAAGCAACTTCTTGTTTTTCCTTCTCTCTCTTTCTCCTCTCTATTACCCGAATTTCCTCTCTCTCTCTTCTCTATTTTCTTTTTCCTTTCTCTTCTCTTTCCCTTCCTAGTTTGCTATGAAATTCTGGTGGTCTAAAGCCATTTCAGCTAGCCTTCATGGCCTATATATAGATAAATATGGTCTTCAAGTCAAAGGTTCATTTAATGGTCTCAAACATTTGGAAGCTCTTCTTTGGTCCACCTAGCTACTTAGGTGTCATTTAGAATATTCAAGAATTCTATGGTGATTTGGCAACTCTAGGATCTTTTAGATCTTTATAGAATTTAAAAGAAAGTTGTGGAATAACCTAGAAGGTCTTGGAATTATGTAGAACCTTCAAGAGTATTGGAAAATCTTGTTGAAATCCCTAGGATTCTCAAAAACCATTAGATATTTTCTAATCTTACATGGCCATGCATAATCAACCACGGTTAACTTGCTCAAATAAAGATTAGCTTAATTAAGCTTGGTCAAATGAAGTCAAAAAGGTGGTCCAACTTGGTCAAGATTGTCATGCTTGTAGGCCATTGTTATTTATTTCTTGTGGGCCCTCTAAATTATCTCAACTTATCACAACCAATCAAATAGAAACAATTGACCTCATTAACCAATCAAATAGAAGCACTTGTCTTCATTAATCAATCACTAAACGACACTTATTTTCATTCACCAATCATAAGAAGTCACACGTCCCATTTCCAACCGTAATTATCTATTTTCTTCAGAAATGACCAAAATCGGGTTCGTAATGAAAAAATATTTTATTTCACTATCCAACTCCAAAAATTCTACTGAATCCAATTGTATACTTACATTCTTAAATTCCCTCTCTACTTAGTCAAATTCATGGCCGAAGTCACGAATGCGGTCAAAATGATGAAAATACCCCCAATACCCCGTGTAGCACAATTCGCACTAAAACGTGCGTCTCATTGCACTGATCAATTTCTCTTTCTAGAGTACCCTAAAATTCTTATTTTGTTAATCTTAATAACCTTCCAAAAATTTAGGATATGGGGAGAACAAATCCAATAATTACATCTAGGTCCCGACAAAACTTTATTTTACTAAAGTATTCGTCTCATTATACCGTTCAACTTTTGTTCTGGCCATTGATATAAATTCTCATCCCATTATAGGTAGTAGCAAATCGGAAGTAAAAAGGTTGGGTGTTACATCCTCCCCTCCTCACAAAAATTCCGTCCTCGAAATTTGGCTTATACTTGGAATAAATCTAGGTACTTTTTCAATACCCTCGCTTTCGTTTTTCCCAAGATGCATCTTATACAACATGATGATCACATGATACTTGTACAAGTGGAATTTTCTCATTCCGCAATTTATTTTTAGCATACTTCACGATCTTAACAGACTCTTCCTTATTCTTCAAGCTTAGAGTCAACTCAATGGATTCTTTATTTAAAATGTGGACAAGATTAGCCACATACTTTCAAAGTTAGGTACATAAATCATATCGTGAATATCCTGATGTTCTATTTGTAACTTCAACTGATAGGCTACCTTCCCAATCCTTTCAACAATAGGGAAATGATCCAGAGTATCTAAATGCCGATTTCTTTTCTTGTTCTTGGGTCCCCTATTGTCGTTGTGGAGCCAACTTCAAGAATATATATCTCATTCTACAAATTCTAAATCTCTCCTACGTCAATCCGTATGACTTTTTTGTCTACTCTGAACTTCCTCAAACTTGATGTTAATTATCTTCACAGCATATCGGATGTTTCCAAGTCCTAAAGCATCTTGTTCACCCATTCTTCTTTTTGGACTTCATTTGCTTCCATAAAAAGCTTCAAATGGGACCATTCCAATTGTTAATTAATAACTATTATTGTATATGAATTCTGCATGCGTTAAATGATCAATCTACTTAACTCCAAAATTCAAAACGCATGCTTACAACATGTCTTCTACAATTCCATTCACTCGTTCTGTCTGTCCATACGCGTATAGGTATGCTGCTATGCTATACCTCATTGTGGTCCCATACCTTTATTGCAGCTTAGTCCAAACTCTGTGGTAAATATAGGATCTCGATTTAACACAATACTAGAGGATACTCATACAGTCTGATTACTTCCCCCATATAGATTTCACTTAACTGCTCTAAGGAATTTCGTTAATTAATAGAAATGAAATGAGCAGACTTAGCTAGTCGATCCATATCACCCAATAGTATCTTGCCGCTCCACTATCATAGGTAATCTTGTAGTGAGATCTATAGTAATTTCATCCCATTTCCACGACAGAGTAGATAATAGTTGTAACCCTCCAGGTCATTATTGATTGGCTTTTCTTTACTGACAGATTAAACAATGTGTTACAAAGTCCGATTTGTCCTTTTCCTTGCTAATCCACCAATAATGCCGTTTTAGGTTCTAATACATCTTTGCGGCTCCTTTATGGGTGGTATACTTACTCCAAGGTGCCTCCGCTAAACATCTCATCTCATCGCATATTGTTTCAAAATACAATGCTGGCCCCGATAGCTATTAATCCCATCATTGTCCTTCAGAACTCATCTCCTCCTGTATTTACCTCCTTCTGCACAAACTTTTGCGCTTTTTATCTTCATCTTGCTCTCTCTCCGACTGTTGTAGGAAGGTAGGTTGAATGGAAGTATTACTTATCCTTATTTCTCCATCTACTGCAAACATTTCTATTTCTGAAATTTGTAACGTTCGAAGAGCTAATTTCGCCTTCCTACTAAGGGCTTTTACTACTATGTTTGCTTTCCCAGGATGATATTTAATTAGACATTGAAAAACTTCCAAAAATTCCATCCATCAACGTTGCCTTATGTTTAAATCCTTTTGAATAAAAGCATGTCCAAACTTTTGTGGTCGGTGAAGACTTCTAACCTGGCCTCACATAATGTCTCCACTTCAAAAGGACAAACACAATAGCAACTAACTCCACATCATGTATATTGTAATTCTCCTCATGAGGTTTCCGTTTCCTAAAAATATAAGCTATCACTTTTCTCTCCTGCAAGGGTGTAGGGTAAAAAAGACAGTTTATAGGGATAGGATTCGTCTAGCTACATGGAATATAGGATCTTTGACCGGTAGATTGACAGAGCTAGTTGAGGTAATACAGAGGAGAAAGATTAGCATTTTGTGTCTTCAGGAAACCAAGTGGGTAGGTGAGAAGGCGAGAGAAGTCGCTCCATGGGGTTATAAGCTTTGGTATTCAAGTAGAGTTAGAAATAGAAATGGAGTCGGGATTATTATTGATCGTAAGTTTATTGATGATGTGGTTGAAGTACAGAGGAAGAGTGATAGGATTTTGAGCATCAAGATATGATTGGCAGCGAGATTACTACTGTTATTAGTGCGTATGCGCCGCAAGTAGGACTCGATGATTCGGTTAGGCAACAGTTCTGGGATGATTTAGATGAGATTGTCCAAAGTGTATCGTGTGTAGAAAAGCTTTTCATTGGTGGTGATCTAAACGGACATGTAGGTACTGATAAGAGCGGGTTTGAGAGTGTTCATAGAGGTCAGGGTTTCGGAGCTAAAAACGAAGCAGGAACTGCTATTCTTGATTTTGCCTTGACCTATGATTTGACCATAGCAAATACTTGGTTTAAGAAGAGAGATTCTCACTTAGTGACCTTTAGAAGCGGGTTAAATGCCAGTCAGATAGACTTCTTTATTATGAGGCGTAGGTTTTATAGTGGGTGTACGGATTGTAAAGTTATTCCAGGTGAGAGTGTAGTTACCAACACAGGCTGTTGGTCCTCGATTTTAATTTTAGGAAAAAGAGTAAGCAGCAAAATTTTCGAGTTGACCCTAGGATTAGGTGGTGGAGGCTTTAGGGGAATGAAAGAATAGCATTTGTCAATAAGGTAGTTGAGGCGGATAATTGGTCTTCTGATATGGATTCGGATCCAGATACTATGTGGAGAAAGATGGCTCAATGTATTAGGACAGTAGCTAAGGAAGTGCTTGGGGAATCTAAAGGAAAAATACCTCTTAACAAGGATGTGTTGTGGTGGAACAACGAAGTGAAAGAAGCCGTAAGGAGTAAAAGAGAGTGCTATAGAAACTTAGGAAGGTGTAAGAGTGATGAAAATTTTGAGAAATACAAGGTCGCGAGAAGAAAAGCTAAAGAAGCTGTCAGAAACGCAAGAGCCATAGTTTACAAGGATTTATATGAAAAGTTAGATACCAAAGACGGAGAAAAGAATACATATAGACTGACGCATTACAAGGAGAAGAAGACGAGGGATATAGGTATAGTGAAATGTGTAAAGGACGAAAACCACAATGTTTTAGTTAAGGATGAAGAAATAAAGGAGAGATGGAAATCATATTTTGATAAGTTATTCAACGGGAGTCAAGTCCAAGTTCCGAGTGTAGGTAGCCTGGCGCTTTCGAACGAAGAGGTTAACTGTGCATGGATTCGTCGTATTCAGAAGCATGAAGTCCGTGATGCCCTTAAAAGGATGAGTCCAAAAAAAGCTGTAGGACCGGATGGTATACCAATCGAGGTTTGGAAGTGTTTAGGAGATATAGGTATTACGTGGCTAACAAGTCTGTTCAACAAGATATATAAAGTTAATAGGATGCCTACAGAGTGGAGGAAGAGTACTTGATTCCTCTGTACAAGAATAAAAGAGATGTCCAGGATTGTGCCAATTACCGCGGGATTAAACTCATGAGTCATACTATAAAGCTTTGGGAGAGAGTGATTGAACAGAGGTTACGGGGCATTATACAAATTTCAGATAATCAGTTTGGTTTTATGCCTGGGCGTTCCACTACGGAGGCAATTCATTTATTACGGCAGATGATTGAATATCATAGGGAAAGAAAGAAAGATTTACGTATGGTATTTATTAACCTGGAAAAAGTCTATAACAGGGTTCCTAGAGAAGTAGTTTGGTGGGTGTTGGCCAAGAAAGGTGTATCAATAAAGTATATTACTCTCATTAAAGATATGTATAAGGGAGCATGTACAACTGTAAGGACTGGGGCCGGAGTGACTGCAGAATTCCCTATTAATATCGGGGTGCATCAAGGACCAGCGCTTAGCCCTTTCCTCTTTGCAGCCGTTATGGATAAGTTGACCTGCACTATACAGAAGGCTGTGCCATGGTGTATGTTGTTTGTGGATGATATTATATTAATTGATGAGATTAGAGCCGGTGTAAACGCTAAATTAGAGTTATGGCGGCAGACATTGGAAGGGTTTTAGAATTAGTAGGAGTAAAACAGAGTATATGGGATGTAAGTTTAGTGGTAGCAGAAACATAGCCTAGAGTGTAACTTTGGAAGGTAGAGATATACCTTTAACTGATTATTTTCGCTATCTATGATCTATTATTCAGAAAGACGGAGAGCTCGATAGCGACGTTACACATCGAGTTAAGGCGGGTTGGTTGAAATGGAGGAGTGCGACTGGTATTCTTTGTGATTGTAATGCACTGTTGAATTTAAAGGGAAAGTTTTACAAGGCAGTCGTACGACCTGCTTTGTTATATGGTACGGAATGTTGAACAGCTAAAATATGTCATATTCAAAAAATGAAAGTAGCTGAGATGCGTATGTTACGGTGGATGTGTGGATATACTAGGAAGGATAGAGTTAGAAATGAGATCATTAGGGAAAAGGTGGGTGTGGCATCTATTGAGAAAAAGGTGAGAGAAAGTCGTCTGTGTTGGTTTGGACATGTTCAGAGAAGATCGAGGGATGCTCCTGTTAGGGCGATGGAGAGAGTGAGGTAAGATAGGTTAGACAGAGGTAGAGGTAGAGGTAGGCCTAAACTGACATGGATAGAGGTAATTAAAAGAGATATGTCTTTGTTAGATTTGGATGAAAGTATGACGTTCGATAGAAGAAAATGGCGAGAGAGGATTCATGCGGATGACCACACGTTGCTTGACGTTGGTTCATGTAGCCGACCCCAAGTTACTTGGGATTAAGGCTTAGTTTGTTTATCAATACTCTTTTCAATCCTTCATTTAACATATCTGGGTACTCTTCATAAGACTTGTCCATCATTAGCAATGTTAAAACAAGAGTAGAGATTAATCCTTTTCTCAACTCCTGGAATTTTCCCTCTCATATATTCTAGTCCAAAAATAAGGAACTTTCTTTTGGGTGAGTCAACTCAAAGTAAAGTTATCTTAGAAAATTTCTCAATAAATCTCCAATAATATCCTACAATTCACAGAAAACATCATATTCAGTCAGGATCTCAGGACGTCTCTAGTTCATCACTACTTTAACTTTTGCAGGATCTATTGTACTCGCAACTTTGGATATCACATGTCCCAATAATGCTACTTCCTGTAGCCAAGATTCACATTTACTGAATTTTGCATATAGTTTGGACTTTCTTAACTTTCCTAATACTTCCTGAAGATTATTGTTCATGATCTTAGGGATCTTTAGAGTACACCAGAATATCATTTATGAATAGAGCCACAAAACTGGGCCGAAATATCCAGTGCACTAAATCTATAAACAACAGGCATTAGTGACATCAAAGGGGTATTACTACATGCTCGAAAAATCCATATTGTTAAATGCAGTTTTCAGTATATCTTCTTCCCGAATCCAAACTTAATAATATCCTTGCCTCAAGTCTAACTTGGAGAATCATCCTGTCCTTCGTAACTGTTCGAACAATTCATCAATCATAGGCAATGGATATTTATTCTTTATCATTACTGCATTTAACCTCACAAATCTATATACATCTGTGGTGACTCAACTTTCTTTCTAACAAATAAGATAAGTACTCCTTAAGTACTAGGCCGAATGAATTTTTGCTCCATTAATTCCTTTACTTATTTCTTAAACTCCTGCAATTCTGTAGGTACCATTCAATAAGGAATTCTTGAAATTAGCTTTGCCAATGTCACTAACTCAATAGAAAATTCTCCTTCTCTCTTCAGTGGTAATTCCTTCAATTTCACTAGAAAAATATCCAAATACTCATTCATAACAGGAGCTTTTTTTTTTCGGGTTTTTTAACCCTTCTTAGCTTATAAATTACATAGGCCAAGTACCCAGTATACCATTTTTAATTATCTTCCAGGCCTTGAGTCTCGATATACAAGTATTACTTTTCCTCCCAGTCTCGTCTACAATTTCCAATACAAGTTTCCAGGTTGACAGAATTGTACTGCTTTATATCTTTAGCCAACTTGATTACGATGCTGGGGTAGCCAGTCCATGCTCAAGATAGCATCTTAGTCCTCTATGGGTAGGCATATCAAATCTCTTCCAAATTTTCATTTCCTACCAAGATCTTACATTCATCATGTACTTTCTCACTATTCATTTACTCTACCAATGGGGTACTGATAGCATTTCTTATGAAATTTCTTCCTTATTCTTATCCTCATAGCATCACGAAATACTTTAGCAGTAAAGGAATGCGTAGAACCGGGATCTACCAATACTTTAGCATCATACTTTAAAGCTAAAGAGTATACCTTTCACTACTACGACATAATTATCCACCTTCTTTGATACAATCACTCGAGTATCTACTTGGTTTAGCAGATTTGGCTATAGGAGTAGAAGCATGTCTAGGTTCTCTCTTTCTAGTCCTGATCTCTGCCCCTGATTATTTCTTCTTGGTCGACTTCATCCTCCTATCCTTTGAAGGTGAGGGCAATTGAGACTCTTATGCCCTTCCTTCCTATAGTTAAAGCATCTAAGAGAGGGTTGTCCTCCAACTAGGCCTCCTCTCCTCTGCATCATTCCTTTCTTCTGCCATCGAAGTCTTTTAAATATTTTCTGACTTATACCCTGAAATTCACTTCGATTTCTCCTACTCATATTCTCATTTATGCCAACATTCTCTTTAGTTCTAAATTAGTAGGAATTGTATAGGATTTAGCTGTATTGAATCATTCACCTTCATCCGTATCAGGGTGTAACCAAGCCAATATGTCTGAGTCTATTTCCAATTCCTTCTCGAATTCTTCGACCACAGGTACCTTCACCTCGGGTACCTCCTGATCTCTTCCTATCTTAACATCCTTGAAACATAACATCTCATCTTCTAATATTCCCGGAGTATCCCCGCCAAACTCCTTCTCATTATTCTCAAACAGTACTACACCATCGGGGACACTAACCTCCTCATCACTATCCTGATGACGTGATTCAATATCGCCATCAATTTCATCAAAATCGCCACCAATCCCCTTATGTGGTGACGATATCCTGTCGGGATTAGGTATCCTTTCCAGACTTAGGTCTCGTGCAATTAAGGTAATGACAGATACTACAGGGTCAAATACGCTTCCAATGAAATAAGGTGTATGATGGCGGCCAGGGTCGGATCTTGTCTAAGTGAAGCGTCCTGGCACACCTGCTTGGTGGATAATCTTAATCCTTTCAAATCTTTTCACACCCGAGTGCAACCCTATTTCTTTCTTTCTATCATCGCTATACTTATCTATTGGGTGCTTGCTCTTATCACTCCTATCCGTCAAACCTCCACAATGAAAGAGTTCTATCAATGCCTATGACGATACCACAGTTCTATGAAACTAGGCTCTAATACCAATTGTAACACCTCTACTAAAAGTACAGCGGAAGCATATCAACACCGGGTGTCGCCCCGTCCAGTTACCCAGACAAGGGGTCTTTATAACGAAAATCAACAGAGTATGCAAGTCCAGATTCATACAATAACCCATACTGATGGTCAAGTGCACACAAGTAATAAAGAATTTCATACATGAAAGTTTCCATTCAACCTCAGTAATAAGGTACATTATCCAAAAAGGGAAACATCTGAAGCTATTCTGCTGTCACTGTGGTATCGTCCTCTATCCTTAGATCCTTTCAACTCTGGATCCCACAAAAGGGTAAGGTAAAAGACACGTGTGAGTGAAAAATCACTCAGTGAGTCCCATGTGTGCTAATGTTTTATTAAAGAAGCAGAGTACACAAAACTTTTATGAAATAACATATCATTTGTTCATTAGAAATGAATCCAAAACTCTTTAATGAAGAGTATATTCAGAACTTAATAATTTTTTGGAAAACGGTGTTTTAACTTTCAAATCATTGCCCCATTTTTTTTGAAATACAAGCACTCCTCAAACAGAAGGTTGGCCTGTATGCAAGTCCCGCAGTTCTTGCTTTCGGCTACACAGTTTCTTGTGTCAGGGACTGTGCCTTATAGCACGTCAC
Source organism: Voacanga thouarsii (assembly GCA_026120185.1). NCBI lineage: Eukaryota > Viridiplantae > Streptophyta > Magnoliopsida > Gentianales > Apocynaceae > Voacanga > Voacanga thouarsii. The sequence continues at coordinate 2,217,518 of JANUWF010001213.1, read as the reverse complement.
CCGTGTCATGCCAGAACGGTGAGTAGCGTACAAATGTATCTCACCTTGCACATAGGGACCTTTTACTTGCCACCATAAGCCAGGAGTCCCAATTCTGACGTCAATCACCATCGAGGTGGCAAGGAATTAAACACTCCGAGTGTACCTACCTGGTATCATGTGAACAATCCACCATCATAATCAATAGGCAATTGCCAGGCTCAAAATGGCTAGCCAGGACGACTCATCTCAATGTCCTGTCGCCCTGTTTAGAGTAAGACAATCCCCAGAACTGATCAGGTTACTTGGGGTCATCTATCTCAAACATGAGCTAGTACAAAGATCAAAGTCCTTGCTGAGTACTAAATGTCACCAACCCCGTCTAAATGATCAGGCCAGAGGGTTATCTGATCTCACAAAATTTTCATATCAAAACAGTTTTTGGGGCAAAATAACATTTTTCCAAAATCATGTTGAAACCAGATAAAGGGGTTCTATTCACACATCAAAATGTGTTCCCAAGAGTAACTGGGTCATTTTTTTCGTACTCGATCACAAAAGTCATTTCCAAGGGTATTCAGGTCATTTTACCGATACCCAATTCCAAAAGACTTTTCGAGGGTATTCGGGTTATTTTACCCTTACCCGATTTGAAAAATATTCACAAGAGTTCTAATAAGGAAATTTCGGTCATTTACCGAATACCCGAGTTCCAAATGTTTTCATAAAATATTCCAATGAGGATATTTGGAACATTTTTCAAATACCCGATTCCAAAAAGGAACTTATTTAAAGAAATCCAAAATTCTAATTCCAAAAAATGATTAAATTCAATGTTTCTAAACATATTTTCATAAAATGACCCAAACAGAATATAATATAGCATTTCATGAAAAAATAAAGCACACTAACTTTAGAAAGAACTTTGGCAATCCAAAGGACTCAGCTCGTGTCCTAAGCAATCATTTCCGTTCATGGCCGTTTAACCTTTGTTTCTACCGTTTTCGATGTTCCATTGACCGTTTATCGCTAAACCTACATCAAACATCGTTTTTTGGTTAATTCGTGTTTGACCAAAAAATAGCCGACGAGTAGCCGACGTGCCCGACGGTTAGCCGACGTTCAACCGTCGTTTAGCCGATGGGGCCGACGGTTAGCCGACGAGGCCGATGGTTACCCGTCAGTCAAGGAAAACGTTTAACTTTCGTTCGCGTCGTTTTTTCGTTGTTCGATCAATTCTTTCATTTTCCTATTTCCACATCCTTCCTCCCTTCATAAACAAGGGATTCACTTCATGTTTCCCCATTTAATTTATCCAAAATCATATAAGTAGTCACCCTTAAGTCCATTCATTTTCGAACTACTTTTTGGAATTTCACTGGTTTGACACACCATTTTGTTTTACACATAACTTTCAATTTACAACTCCGATTTGGCTCCATGATATACCAAAATGACCGTAAGACTCTTGAATTTAATGTAGTATAGGTTATTTTTAGATTTCTAGTCCCAGAATCATGGTACTGGGCAAAAACAGCCTTAGTAGTTTTGACTTAGTTTCACTATTCATTCTTTCCTTAACATTCTGCAATTTTCCAGTTTGACACCCTAACTTGTTTTGCCCATAACTTTTAACCCACAAATCCAAATGATGTCAAACCAATTGTAAAATATCCTTAAGACATTCCTTTAGAAGTTCCAATTCATGGAGTACCAATTCTGTTGTCCATTTTGTTCAGTTTTGAACACAAAGATCCAGTAGTAAAATCCCGTTACAGATTTGGCACCGTTTACTATTTTTACTATAACTTTTGATCCGTAAATCCGATTAACCTCAAACTTGCTTCAAAATTCCTATATGATCCTAGGCTACAAGGATATATACCTTCTTTGTTCAAATCTGAAAATGTTACAGATTTTCTGGACATAAAACCCTCCATAACCTTCTGGAATTAAATCCATCGTCCAGCAAAACACATTATATCTTCATTCCTTGTTTATTATATGAATTTATTCAACCCAACCTCCCTTTTATCACCCTTAAAGCTACTGATTTCCAGTCATACATAAAATAGAAAATTTCACCATAGTACAACACGAAAACTGGCAGCCTCAATCATAACATATTTTCACACAACTTCACCTTGCTAGTTTCCATACTTCATACATAACCTTTCATAATATGTATACCAAAATCATCTCCATGTTTTATATAATAACTTTACTTTAAGCAAGGTAGATCCTTACCTTTTCTTTGCTACGTTTGGAAGTTAAACAACCCAAGCATCTTCTTGTTTTTCCTTCTCTCTCTTTATCCTCTCTATTTCCCGAATTTCCTCTCTCTCTCTTCTCTATTTTCTTTTTCCTTTCTCTTCTCTTTTCCTTCCTTGTTTGCTGTGAAATTCTGGCGGTCTAAAGCCATTTCAGCCAGCCTTCAAGGCCTATGTATAGAGAAATATGGTCTTCAAGTCAAAGGTTCATTAAATGGTCTAAAACATTTAGAAGCTCTTCATTGGTCCACCTAGCTACTTAGGTGTCATTTAGAATATTCAAGAATTCTATGGTGATTTGGCAACTCTAGGAGCCTTTAGATCTCTATATAATTTAAAATAAAGTTGTAGAATAACCTAGAAGGTCTTGGAATTATGTAAAACCTTCAAGAGTATTGGAGAATCTTGTAGAAATCCCTAGGATTCTCAAAAACCATTAGATATTTTTTAATCTTACATGGCCATGCATAATCAACCATGGTTAACTTGCTCAAATCAAGATTAGCTTAATTAAGCTTGGTCAAATGAAGTAAAAAAGGTGGTTCAACTTGGTCAAGATTGTCATGCTTGTGGGCCATTGTTTTTTATTTCTTGTGGGCCCTCTAAATTATCTCAACTTATCACAACCAATCAAATAGAAACACTTAACTTCATTAACCAATCAAATAGAAGCACTTGTCTTCATTAATCAATCACTAAACGATACTTATTTTCATCCACCAATCATAAGAAGTCACACGTCCCATTTCCAACCGTAATTTTCTATTTTCTTCAAAAATGACCAAAATCGGGTCCATAATGGAGAAATATTTTACTCCACTATCCAACTCCAAAAATTTCACTGAATCCATTGGTAACACTTACATTCTTCAATTCCCTCTCTACCTGGTCAAATTAGCGGCCGAAGTCACGAACGCGGTCAAAATGACGAAAATGCCCCCGATACCCCATGTAGCACAATTCGCACTAAAACGTGCATCTCATTGCACTGATCTATTTCTCTTTCTAGAGTACCCTAAAATTCTTATTTTGTTGATTTTAATAGCCTTCCAAAAATTTAGGGTACGGGTAGAACAAATCCAATAATTACATCTAGGTCCTAACAAAACTTTATTTTACCAAAGTATTCATCTCATTATACTGTTCAACTTTTGTTCTGGCCATTGATATAAATTCTCATCCCATTATAGGTAGTAGCAAAATGGAAGTAAAAAGGTTGGGTGTTACAGAGGGTATATAGTCATTGAGAACTTTTATCAAATACCTTATGTGCGAGATTTTCCTATGGAACTTTGCAAGCAAATTTCTTCCCAAACAAGCCCAATATAGTCACACCATCAATAATCACTGTATTCCCAATAATCTTTCTTCAACAAGTCATTCTTATTTCACCTTTTTTTTTTATCCAAGAAAAACTCAAGATCAAACAACACTCTAGGTTTGATAAATCCAAGCTAAGATAGAGATCTAAGTTTATCCTGGCTCTGACACCAAATTTGATATAAGCTTAAGGAAGAAAGTCTTTCAAGATCTAAAAAGTAGCTTTTGTTTGGACTTTAACAAAGTGGATGGACTTCAAAACAAGCAAAACAAACAAGAAAAGGACATAAAGAGATAAAAAAAAAATAGTAACAAAGTAACACATTTTTTCACAAACAAAGAACTCAAAAAGAACTAGCATTTAAAACTCCAAATTTAGTAGGAAATGTTTATCACAACAACAACTTAGAACCCTTGACTTAGCAAGAAATCAAGAACTAAAAGGATAGGGAATTGTGAGCATTCAAACAAGAAATAACAAAACTCTAAATGACATACAAGAAGAACCTTTATTGATTTTCTAGTTAAATTATCCTTATAGTTTATAGACACTTACTCAATGGTGAACTAAGCTTTTAGGTTGGTCTTGGATTGAAGTTGAATAAGGAATCTTTCCACGTTTTAAGCCTTTAAAATGAATCTTCATTCATATTAAAAATGTATAATATGTTGTTCTTGTTCATACAATACAAAAGCATTCTATAAGGGTGTTCTGTTCCTGAACTAAATACTTTTAAATATTACAAAATAACCTCAAAAATAGTTGAAAAATGTTAGGGGTTCGGATACAGAGCACAGCTGGTGCTAGGTAGGTCTCCTAGGGGTGGCGCCCATTCTAGAGCAACAGTACTCCGTTGACAAAATTCGGAAAAAAAAAAAAACAGGACTTAACTAGTCTACAACCAGCGCTTGGTCGGGCTATTAGGGTCGGCGTCGGGTCTGTTCTGGTAGAACATTACTTTCTTTAAAAACTAAATAATTTCACACACCACAGCCGGTGCCTAATCAAGCTACTCGGGCCAGTGCCGAGTACGCTCTGCTAGGCAACGTTTCTGCACGAACAGCTTCTGGTTGATGTCCTTCATATACCAATAGCATAGTCCATTCTTGATCCTCTTCCGGCAATGTCTATATGCTATCCCACTTGAAATGTACTTGAAAATATGCTTGAAGGTCATATTGGAATTATTTAGCATGGGCTCGCATCAACGGACCAGGCAAGCTCGGTTTTGTTTCAATTTCGTCCTCTCTCCATTCATTAGCCTGATCCCCGTAGCCAAATTGATTCCTATCATATGTAAAAACTTTCTTGAAAAATATTTTCCTGTATCTAGAGCTACATCAATTAGGAAAGCTATTAGCCCTAAGGGCTTTCTCCTATGTTTTGACTTATGACAAACATTGATGTGAACTAACTCGTGTAATCTATATGTGATAAGACATGTTTGACCTCAGTTCTTCTAAGGCATTCAAATATGATTGTTAAGCAACTCTTGAGCAATGGAATTCAAGTATGAAAGATCAAAAAGAAGCTCAAAGTATATAAGGTTGCATACTAAGACGTCCTTATAGAAGAACTTTAGACTAGGCAATGTTATTAAGGTATTTCTCGTTAATTCCTATGTCTCTTTACCTTTTGATTCAATTGATTTCTACCTTGAAGCACACAATGAAAAAGGATTCCAAAGTTTTGAAAATCTCAAAATTTTGGATTGAGTAGTTTGGATGTTTTTACATCCAAAAGATTCGTCCAAAATCCTATAAACAGTGTTAAAATATTTCCGCTTGAAAAAGTGCCATTTTGGACTTACCTTCTGGATGCATCGTCGTCTAAAACCTGAGTCCAAAATACGAATAAATTTAACAGAAAAATTATAGCCAGTTATAGGCGTTAGTACTTCACTTTTTGGCTCTATAAATAGCCCCTAAACAACATTAGACATAAGATTTTTGTGACATTCTTCTAAGAAACACTATTGCTTAACAGTTTACAAAAATCTCATTTTATCAAGTGCTTCAAAGTGAATTCATATTGTGTTAAAGGTAAAAGTGTTTGTACTTTGTACCTTAAAGAACATCTGTTCAAACAAATGAGCTTTTGCTATTCTATTGATATTCAATCTCCTTTGTAGTACAAGGTTATGGTGTAAAACCCATTTAGAGTGAACCTTAATGTGAGTGTTTGATTGAGAGGTTTTGGAAAACCAAGTGTGGTGATCCTCTCTTGTATGTGGTACAGTTTAATTTCATTAAGTGGAGTAAATAAAATTTGGTTGAAAATCCTTAAGTGGGAGCTTAAGGTAGTAGACATAGATCTTGGTAGATCGAACCACTATACATTCTGTGCCTCATTTATTTTCATATGTCATTAACTGCTTTGTATTTCTTTCTTTAGCCTGAATTTGAATATATCTCAATGAGTTCTTGTATAACTTTCTTTGTCACCATAAAGTTGGTCTAAGAAACTTGATGATCATTATTATTCTGTATATCAAATGATCTAAAAAATTTTAGTTTGCCAAAAACCTTATTCACTCCCCCTCTAAGGTTTTTCATTTGGTATCATAGCTTGGTCTACATACTCTTGGTTTAACAACCTTGTAGAAAAGATCTTCATGGCAAGCTCATCTTCTCTTCCATATGTTGAAGGATCTTCAACAAATCGACCTTCTTTGTTCAATGGAAACAACTACACATTCTGAAAAAATAGAATGAAAATTTATGTGTGTTCTATCAACTTTGAGTTATAGAGTTTGATAGAAAAAGGTCCTTTTATTTCCGTCAAAAGTTGTTGATGGCATAAAGTTACCTAAACAGAATGAGTTTAGTATTGAAGATAATACTACGATGACTTTAAATTTCCAGGCTATGAATATTTTATGTTGTGCACTAGATGCGACTGAATACAACCGAGTTAGTGGTTGTGATTCAGCCCATAAAATGTGAAAATTACTTGAAGTCACCAATGAAAGGACAAACCAAGTCAAAGATTCAAAACTGGGGCTTCTGATTCATGATTATGAATTATTCACAATGAAGCCAAATGAAAGCATTACTGATATGTTAACGAGATTCACTAATATCTCAAATGGTCTCAAAGCTTACGGGAAGGTTTATTCCCTTGGGGAACAAAACCGAAAAATTTTAGATGCCTTACCAAAAAGCTGGCACCCTAAAACTCTTGTAGTGGAAGAATCCAAGGATTTAAAATTCTTACCAACCGAAGAGCTGATCGGATCCCTTCTAACTCATAAGATAAAACTTAAAAGGTTTCATGAATCTGATGATCATGATAGAGGCAAAAAGGGGATAGCATTAAAAGTTGAAAATGAAGATGAAGAAACAAGTCTATCAGAAAGTTATGAGAGTATGAAAATGGACAATGAAGATTTGGCTATGATAGCAAAGAAATTTAGAAGAATGTTCAACAAATGGAACTACAAAAGAAGAAAGAAGTTTGTGAGAAAGAAAGAACAAATCTCAGCATTCAAATCTCAATGTTATGAATGTAAAAGTACTGATCACTTCAGTGCCGATTGTCCTGTTGCAAAAGGTAAGGAAAGAAGAACACTTAGAAAGAAGAAAGAACTGAAGGCAAAGAAAGGTAAAGGATTAATGGGAACTTGGGACTTAAATGGAACTGAGTCTGAAAATAAAGATTCTAAGAATAAAACTGCCAATACATGCTTCATGGCTATGGAAAACGAGGTAAACTCTTCTACATCTAACTTCATGTCTAATTCGCTTATATCTATGTCTGAAAAGCATTATGATTTGAATAAGCTGTTGATTGATATATTTCATGAACTAAAAAAGTTGTCCAGAAAAAATAAAGAAATGAAGTTGAAGATTAACTATTTAAAAAAGGAGAACGAAATGTTTTTAAATGATAACAAAATATCTCTTGAGCCACATATGAGTGCTATTATTGAAAAAGATGTGATCTGACTGTTGGGTATCTCATGCATATCATCTATGGTGCAGCGAAAAAATAAAAACGAGATACCATCCCAGGATCCACATACATGTGGAAAACAAGACTTAAAGAGAACAAAGGTAACGGCTTTTTCTTTCTTTGAACGTCTGAAAAACAAAATTTTCCTTTCTCGTCTGAGGTACGATCCAGCAATCCTCTTGATCAAACACCACGAGAGTCGAATGTCCAACCACTACAATTACAATATGTGATTATCTCTAACAGAAATCCACACGAGGATCACTCTCACGCACCAAGATATTTTTTTGCTACCATAAGTAACAAAAGGTTGCTAGGGTTTCTTGTTGCAAGAAAAAAAAAAACAAGAAAGAGAGAAGAGAGGGAGTCATGTCAGCCCTAGGGTTTTGGAGTTATTTTTCGTTAATCACCCACACGTAGGAATCATGCATATATCCTATATATCATGAAAAAATCCTGCTAAAAATACTCCATCTAAGAATTCTAAAATAGTTAGAATTCTCTAATTATAATTGGAAACACAAGTTCTCACAATTACAATTTGGACCATAAATTATAACTAATTATAATTTGGTCACAACAACTTCTCTTTCTCGCAATTAACCCACTATGTTATCAAATAACATCTTGAGTATATAATCCTCTATTGTGTGTGACCTATTAGGTTTCCCAGTCAATTGGCAGCGAACATGAATTAATCCAAACGTCTTTGAGATTAATAATCTATAATTAATTAGAATTAATGATATTAATGTTAATCAAGATTGGTTTATTAATTCATCAATTAATAAACCCATATTTCCAGATCATAAGTGGTATCTAATAACACATCATGATCACCCAAGAGTCCAAGAAGTAAGTGGCTTGACATGAACTCTTCAATAACAAACTATAGTACAATTAACTTCTTTCACCATACAATATCTCATTCAGCTTGGAGTACGGAATTAGTGCCAACTCCCTCCAAAATATATTAATTCTGGCCCAAATATAACAGTACTCGTACCAGGAACCTACTACTCTAAATAATACACAGTCGCCTTGGCCAAGGACTTCTCGAGTAGTAATTCCTACAAGTGGCCGTGAGATATTTGCCCCTACTATTAGGAGTGGTGAATCCTTTATTAACCCTCTCAACTACTTTCGTTTACCTCATAATGTACCCAATATCCATCCCACAGGCGGCCCTCAATCTGGCTCTAGAGATTGGAATCAAAGCACAATACTCAGCAAACAAAGTACCTTTGAGATCTCAAGTTTAAGGATACTTGCACATTTGCTATATTGAAATTATATCACTGGCACTAAATAGTTATTCGTATGATTATCTCATTGCTAGGTTATCCAATGAACTTGTTCCATTAATAAGCATCCACGTGTTAACTTTGAGTATCTCAATACTCACGAATATGAGAAACACTTCCTGATCAAATCAGGAAGTCTAACACATGCTAGTCTTAACGCATTAATGATGTCTTATCTCATTAATACTACGACTAGGGACTATTTAAGTACTAACACTATACAGTATAGTAGGAATCTCATATCATGATCTCTATCATAATTTTCTTAACACAGTGTTGTACTAAGGACTTTATCTAATAGTTATATTACACAAAAATAAACAAAAGAAACTGTAAGATAAATAATGCCTTTTTTTTAAAATAAAATGTATCATATACAATGTACAAGTAATTGCCTCTAGGGCATAACACCAACACTGATTCCTTTACAATGTGCATCTCTAGAAAATAGAAATTTATATGATAGAATTCAAACTCTAGAAAGTATGGTTAGTACTTTTAATGACATGAAAAATAGAATCAATGATCTTATCACTTGTATTGAAAAAATCACAAATGGTAAAAGTAATATGGAAAAATTACCTGGAACTCAACATCAAGTTAGAAACCGAAATGGCTTATGATATAGACATGAGAATAAGGACAAAATTCACAAGCATAGATTTGTTAATGCTAAAAATTGAAATGGCTTAGGATATGGACATGAAAATAAGGACAAAAATAACAAGTTTCAATTTGTTAAATCTGCCTTATGTTACCTAACACACAAAGCTTGCACATATTGTGAAAAACTAGGACATATAGTATCAAGATGTCTTACTAAAAGAAAAGTGGAATCTGGTGGAATAACATTTTGGAAAATTAAAGAAAATGTTACTAACCTTCATGGACCTAAGAAAGTGTAGGTACAAAAAATCATTCCTCCTTCTCATGTATAAGCACATTCTTTAAGCTTCACCAAGTGGTTCTTGGACAGCAGTTGTTCAAGACACATGACTGGAAATGCAGCTTTGTTAGAGGATATATAGACTACAAATGAAGGATTCATTACATTTGGAGATAAGAAGAAAGGAAATATTATTGGCATTGGTCATATTAGTAAAGGTTCCTTAACCATTATAAAACAAGTATTACTTATTGATGATTTGAAATATAACATGCTTAGCATTAGCCAACTATGTGATAATGGCTACAAAGTCATCTTTGAAAAAGATTCTTGTTCTATAATGGACAGCTCAAATCTCGAAACAATCTTTACTGCCAAACGTATTGGAAATGTATATGTGTTCTATCTAAATGACCATATAGCTAATGGTATTAAATGCCTATCCATACATGACAATGATGGTTATCTTTAGCATAGAAGATTAGGTCATGTATCTTTTAATTTACTAATTAAACTGTCTTCAAAAGAGCTTGTTACAGGACTGCCCAAAATGAAGTTTAATGAAAGCAAAATTTGTGATGCATGCCAATTTGAAAAATAAGTCAAAACCTTTTTTAAACCTAAGAAAATGATTTCAACCTCAAAACCACTCAAATTAATTCATATGGATTTGTTTGGACCAATGAGAACTGTTAGTTTTGGAGGTAAGAAGTATGCATATGTACTTGTTGATGATTTTTCTAGATTCACCTGGACTTTATTTCTTGGACAAAAGGATGAAGCCTTTTTCTAAATTCTTGAAACTGATTAAACACGTCCAAAACTCGATTGGATGTAAACTGATTTTTAGTAGAAGTAATAATGGTAAGGAATTTCATAACAATGAATTTACTCACTTCTGTGATAAAAATAGTCTTTCACAATTTTTCAACAGCAAAAACTCCTCAACAAAATGGTATTATTGAGAAGAAAAATCGCACTTTACAAGAAATTGCTAGGTCAATGCTTTGTGAAAATGCCCTTCCAAAATATTTTTGGGCGGAAGCCGTTAATACAACTTGCTATATAGTAAACTGAGTTATGCTGAAGCCGTTTTTGAAAAAAACACCTTTTGAACTTATGTTTGACAAAACTCCATCAATCTCTTATTTTAAAGTATTTGGCTGTAAATGTTTTATCCTAAATACCCGAGATAATTTTAGAAAATTTGACAGTAAGTCCAATGAGGCCATATTTCTTGGATACTCTTCCAACAAAAAAGCATATGGAGTGTACAACAAAAGAACTCTTTGTGTGGAAGAATCCGTGCATATTGTGTTTGATGAATCTAATATTTATACTTCAAAAAGAGATGATGATGATGTAGGAAGTTCAAAGAAAGCCAGAATAGATCAACTCAAAGCTCCACCGCTAGATACTCATGCAAAAGAAGAAGAAATTGAAGAGCTGCACGCTGAACAAGGAAAAGAACAAACTGAAGATTCTACAAATCAACAATTGCCAAAAGATTGAAAATAGAAAATAGGTCATCCCAAAGAACAAATCATTGGTGATCTAAACTATAGAGTTAAAATTAGACGGTATTTTATTGACAACTTTGCTCTTCTCTCAAATATAAAACCTAACTGTATTGATATAGCATTACATGATGAATTTTGGATTATTGCTATGCAAGAAGAATTAAATCAATTTGAAAGAAATCAAGTTTGGAAACTTATCCCTAGATTTCTTGATCGTCCTGTTATTGGTACCAAATGGATATTTAGAAATAAACTTGATGAAAACGGAGCTGTGATTAGAAATAAAGCTAGATTAGTTGCCCAAGGATTTAATCAAGAAGAAGGTATTGATTATGATGAGACATTCTCTCCTGTTGCTAGACTAAAATCCGTAAGAATGCTTCTTGCTTTTGCATCCTTCAAAAATTTCATTCTCTATCAAATGGATGTTAAGAGTGCATTCCTAAATGGTTTTATTGAAGAGGAAGTATATGTTGAATAACCTCCTGATTTTATTCATGAGCACTTTCTAAATCACGTTTTTAAACTTTCTAAAGCTCTTTATGGATTAAAACAAGCTCCAAGAGCTTAGTATGAGAGGCTTAGTTGTTTCTTGATTTCAAAAGGTTTTTCAAGAGGCTTGATAGATACTACCTTGTTCATCAAATCTGATAATTCTAGTAATCTACTAATTGTTCAAATTTATATTGATGATATCATTTTTTGTGCTACTAATGACTCTTTGTGCAAGATGTTTGGTAAGACAATATAGTAAGAATTTAAAATGAGTATGATGGGAGAACTAAGCTTCTTCCTCAGACTGCAAATTAAGCAAACCAATGATGAAGTCTTCATAAATCAAGCTAAGTATGCAAAGGAGTTGCTCAAAAGGTTTGGAATGAATGAAGCAAAAGAAATCTGCACTCCTATGAGCACTTCTATAAAATTTGATCAAGATGAAAAGGATAAGAAAGTAGATGAACATAAGTATAGAGGTATGATTGGAAGCCTACTCTATCTTACTGTTAGCCGACTAAACATTATGTTTTCTATATGTCTTTGTACTCGTTTTCAATCTTGTCCAAATGAATCACATCTATGTATAGTAAAACGCATACTTCGATATCTAATTGGCACATATGATTATGGCTTATGGTATTATCACACTAACATATTTGATCTTATTGGATACACTGATACAAATTATGCAGGTTGTAAAGTTGAAAGAAAAATATTAGTGGTCATTGTCAATTTCTTGGGTACTTTCTTGTGTCATGGCATAGCAAAAAACAGGCGTGTGTATCCTTATCCACTACTAATGCTAAATACATCGTAGCTGGCAGTTGTTGTGCTCAAATTTTGTGGAAGAAGAATACATTGTTAAATTTTGGTCTTAAACTTCAATTGCATACCTATATTATGTGACAATACAAGTGCTATCAATCTAACAAAAAATCCTGTTCAACATTCTAGGAAAAAGCATATAGAAGTTAAACATCATTTCATCCAAGATCATGTGCTCAAAGGCGATGTGTGTGTTGAATATATTTCAACTGATGAACAACTTGCAGATATCTTCACTAAACCTCTAGTTGAAGAAAGATTCAACAATCTGAGAAGAGGTTTGAGAATTACAAAAATCTGATAACTAACCTTTTTGGCATAAGTCTTCTTTATTTTGCATGATTAGTGAAGAAATTTTTTTTGGAAACATTGTTTGCTTCCAAAACACACCAACAACTGTTTAGACGGAGTATTTAAGTCCAAATCTCGTATCCAAAATGCATTTCTGAAAAAGTCACATTTAGATGATTATTTCGGGTTAGGTTTGGTTAGGTCAAAATCTAAAACATTTTTTTCATATAATCTATATTTTTCATATTCCAATTTTTGAATTTCAAAAAATTGGTTTGCGTGTTTCTCTAAACTTCTATGATAAATTTATCTTTTCAATGCACTTTATATCACATTGCTTCAAACATTCAAAACACTCTAATTTTTCTCAAAACCCTTGTAACTGATTCCTCCAAAAGTCTCTGTGTTCTTCTTCTTCAAAGAAAACCGCCAGTCCAAAAAGAAAAAGCCCTAATCTTACGAATGGCAAAAATGAAATCTTCTGCACCAAAGTCCAAGAAGGGGCACAAAATGTCTCCGAAGATGAAGAAGAAGGGTTCAACTTCAAGCAAAGCGAAAGGGAAAGAAATCTCCCCTTAACCGGACTTCTCGGCGTCACACTACGACTCATCAAAGTCTTCTTCGGAACAAGTGAGTTCTGGAAATTAGGTACTCCGTTTCATAGACTCTAAATATGAAACTAATTATAATGACTAGGTTTCAAAGAACAAAACAGTTATCTCTAGATACCGTGCTAATCCTTCAGCCTTTCTAAATCTTTCAAATGTATTGGATATATTTGAAAACATTGGATGGGGTAGTTTTCTTTCTGTCGATGAGAAATTATTTACTCCACTTGTTTGGAAATTTTATGCTAATTTAAGAAAAGGTCATTTTGAGGAAACTGGGGGAGGTTTCATGATTCGATGGTATGTGTCAAGAGTTAAGGGAAAAGATATTAAGTTTGATCACCGTTTGTTAAATAAGATATGTGATGTGAGAGATGCTAAAATTCAATATTTTGAGTTGAACAAATTTCCAGAGGGAAATGATATCTTTGATTTGAAGAAATTTGAGGAAATCTTTACTGAAGGAAAGAGTTTTGGGAACTTTGGTAACAAAAGTACCAAATGGCTTAATGGAGTTAGAAGAATTTTGCACCATATGGTTTCCACTATGGTGGTTCCGAGCTACGGACATAAGACCTCCATAAGCATCCTACAAATAGTAATCAGTTAGCCCTGGCAGAGGGTAGGCAAATCAACTTTAGATTTTTAGCTGCTAAATTAATGCTGCAATCAAGGAATACATCAAGCAAAGCTCTGCCTTATGGAAATCTGTTATCTAGAATGTTCAGTCATTTTCATGTTGATTTAAATTCAGTTCCTAGTGATCCTACAAAAATGAACGTTTACAGCTTTGACTCCTTTAAAAGAATGGGTTATGTGAGAATGGGTAATGAATGGAAGCTAGTGAGAGACACTGAGGGTAAAGAAAGAGAAAATTTGATGAAGATTAAAGCAAAAGGAAAGTTTGTTCCTGTTGTTAGAACAAAAAGAAAGCTTGAAGATGATCCTCAGGTAGAATCCTCTTCTAAGGGGAAAGAAAAGGATGAAGGATTATCTGTCAGTATATTGGATGCTATCAACTCACTGGCTGTGAAATTGGATAATCTCAGTTCTGAACTTCAAAGTCTTAGAAATAGATTGACTACAGTAGAGAAGACTACAAAAATAGATGCACCAGTGTCTATCCCTACAATATCTGCTCAAGAAAAGGAAACAAGAGATGAACCCATCATTGAAAAATAAATTGATCTACCTGTCGTAGAGGAAGAGCATGCTACTGAGGAAACCCAAAAAAAATCTCTGATTAAGAAAACTATAGCTCCTTCTGCATCCTCTAAACCACATGTCTCATCTGGTAAGAGACAAAAGCATGTGGTGATGGAAAGAAAATCCAACAGGATTGCTGGTCAACACTCTAAGAAGGGTGTCGAATCAAAAGCTGAAACTATTAACATCTCCTAAGAAGACCAGTTGGGCAGCATGACATTCAGTTAATATCTCTTTTACATCATAAACAATTTACTTTCCTGTCTTTAAATTATGCACAAGGATAACGGCTAAAATTCTGCATGCTGCTTAAATTCTAATCTATCTAGATTCTATTTCTTCCACCTTTTTTCTACCATTACTTTTTTTGATTGATGACAAAGGGGAATAAGATTGAACTGATTTGATATGAACTGGTTATGATGCATATTGAACTAATATGAACTAATATGAATGATTGGGAAGATATTTGATATGAACTGATCTGAATGACTAGAAAGATATGAACTGATATAATACTATTTGGGAAATTTTGGGTTAGCTAATGTTGTTGTAATGACTAGGAAGATATTAGACTGGTATGTATATAAACTAATCTGAATGACCAGGAATATATGAATTGATATGATACTATTTGGGAAATTATTAATGTTGCGGCAAATATAAATTGACTGAAAATGTTTACTTTACTAGATATGATTATTGGAAAATGATTGGAAGTTTCTGCTTGGAATGTTGGGATAATTTTTGGCTAAACTTCTGCTTATAACATTGTGTGCTTGATTTGATTTTCTTTATGAACTACTTGATATAAAAATTGATCATCTCTGATTTCAGTTTATGGTCACTCAAATCTTTTTTATCCAAAAGTATTCTCTTCATAATGAAGGTATCTTTGAGACTAATCTGAGAAGATGTAGATGTGATTTTGTGACAAAATCAAAAATTCAATCAAATGGATTGTTTTCCTTATGTTTAAAATTCTTTGAAAATCTAAAAAATCCATTATCCCATGTATTGTATTAGGGGGATTTTTAGACTCATACTTCATTGATCCAAAAGTTTTTAAAAGATTCATACTGTTTTGGGCACACATCTTTTAGACATCTAAAACTCGCATCCATAAAGGTTTCATACATACTTTCACAAATGTTTTGGACATACAAAATTGATTTCAATTTTCCCTCTCATTTTGAAATATGTAAATATGAAGGGGGAGCATCTCATCGTTTAACTTACCTGCTATATCTTCTTTATAAAATCATTGTATCATTATTTCTCTATGGAATAATCAAGTGACGAAAGGATGGAGGATATGGAGGTATGTTGGGCCATAGACTCATTAAGCTAAGTTTATGAATATATGCTTTAAAATTATCTATTTTAATCTTATAAGCACTCTTTGAGACCTATTATGAGAGACTGCGTTTCATTAAAAAAAAAATATTTGTATCTCTCTCGATCAACATGTTCATTCTATTCACATTATTGTTCTTTATATATATCATTTTTATCAAGTTTGTCATCACTCAAAAAAGGAGAAATTGTTAACCCTAGGGGCTTTCTCCTATGTTTTGACTTGTGACAAACATTGATGTGAACCAACTTGTATAATCTATATGTGATAGAACATGTTTGACCTCAATTCTTCTAAGGCATTCAAATATGATTGTTAAGAAACTCTTAAGTAATGGAATTCAAGTATGAAAGATCAAAAAGAAGTTCAAAGTATATGAGGTTGCATACCAAGAAGTCCTTATAGAAGAACTTTAGACTAGGAAGTGTTATTAAGGTATTTCTTGTTAATTTCTATGTCTCTTTACTTTTTGATTCAATTGATTTCTACCTTGAAGCACACAATGAAAAAGGATTCCAAAGTTTTAAAAATCTCAGAATTTTGGATTGAGTAGTTTGAATGTTTTTGCATCTAAAAGATTCGTCCAAAATCCTATAAACAATGTTGAAATATTTTTGCTTGAAGAAGTGTCATTTTGGACTTACCTTCTGGATGCATCGTTGTCCAAAACACGAATAAATTTAACAGAAAAATTATAGTCGTTTTATAGGCGTTGGTACTTCACTTTTTGACTCTATAAATAGCCTCTAAGCAAGATTAGACATAAGATTTTTGTGACATTCTTCTAAGAAATACTATTGCATAACAATTTACAAAAATCTCCTTTTATCAAGTGCTTCAAAATGAATTCATATTGTGTCAAAAGTAAAAGTGCTTGTACTTTGTCCCTTAGAGAACATCTGTTCAAACAAGTGAGCTTTTACTATTCTATTGATATTCAATCTCCTTTGTAGTACAAGGTTATGGTGTAAAACCCATTTGGGGTGAACCTTGATGTGAGTGTTTGATTGAGAGGTTTTGAAAAATCAAGTGTGGTGATCCTTTCTTGTATGTGATACAGTTTGATTTCATTAAGTGAAGTAAATGAAATCTGGTTGAAAATCCTTAAATGGGAGCTTAAGGTAGTGGACGTAAATCTTGGTAGATCGAACCACTATACATTCTGTGTCTCATTTCTTTTCATATATTATTGACTGCTTTGTATTTCTTTCTTTAGTCTGAATCTGAATATATCTCAAAGAGTTATTGGATAACTTTCTTTGTCACCATAAAGTCGGTCTAAGAAATTTGATGATCATTATTATTCTATATATCAGACGACCTGAAAATTTTTAATTTGCCAAAAACCTTATTCAACCCCCCCCCCCCCCCTCTAAGGTTTTGAAAAGCGATATGTGGTATAAGGTAATTGCATGGTGAGTCCTTGTATAATTATTGGGAAAGATTCAAAAGATTTTGTGCTAGTTGTCCTTGCTATCAAATTAGTGAGCAATTGTTAGTTCAATATTTTTGTTAGTGCTTGCTTCTACATTATAGATCAATGATTGAGTAGCAAGTAGTGGCGCCTTTGGGAATAAAACCCCACAAGCTACTAAGGAGTTAATTTCAAATATGGCAGCTAATACACAATTTTTTGGCACAATGAATGACTCACTTAAGAAAGTATGGGAAGTTACCACAAGTTCTTTGGAAGATAAAATGGATAAGCTAGCCACTTTGGTAAGCAAAATGCTTAGACTAAATTCACAAATTAAAGCATGCAACATATGCAATTCTCTTGAGCATATGAGTGATTCATATCCTACCTTAGGTGCTAACAAACATGTGAATGCTTTAGGGTTCCCAAATCAACTTTCTAGAAGATACAATCCCTATTCCAACACTTACAATAAAAGATGGTGTGATCATCCAAATTTTAGATGGGAAACCAAGGAGGGATACCACAAAAATTTTCCAATAACCCTTCCAATGCACTAGCTTCCCAAGACCAATCCAATAGCATGTCCCTAAAAGATATAGTCAAATCCCTTGCATCTAGTTCCTTAACTTTTCAAAAGGAGACCAGATCTAGCATTCAAAACCTAGAGAATTAAATAGGACAATTGGCCACGAATGTGAGTCAAAACAAAGCGCAACTGCCTAATAAACTTCTATCTCAACATTTTAACCCTAGGGATCCTTCTAAAGCTTAAATATCATCTAGGGGTAAAAGGGTAGTTTTGCAAAGAGTTGTGTGTTTCTATATTTATTTTTCAAGCTCACTTTATATTATTTCTTGCCAAGGATACAATGACCAAGATGCAGCTACGTCAAGTGAACGACGTAAAACAACAGCGCTTGTTAGGAGGCAACCTAATTTTATTTTCTGTTTCCATATTTCACTTTATTTTTTATTTTTTGTGTGACTAAAAAAAGCTTTAAAATTCTAAAAAGATTCTTTGAGATTGTTTGAAACTTTTTAGAATTCCTCTTCCTTATTTTTACAATAAAAAAAAGTTTCTAAAAATTGCACGACCACAAGCACGCCCGTGCCACCCTCGAATTTTTCTACAATATGCGCGGGCAAGGGCATGGCCGTGCCTCTGCCCATGCACCAATCGCAGATTTCTTTTAAACTTCAGATCTGCACAACTATTTCATTTTGCTTCTCAAAATTCTCCATTCTTCTTCCACCCTTGCACCCTTGCTCTGTTTTCTTCACACCAACAACCAATTACCAGCCATTTTCACCTACGAATCTATCATTTGGAGAAATTTCAAGAATCCAACTTTCTCCACCTTAAAGGCAAAAAATTGAAACTTTTGAAAGGGTTTTTCTCCAACAAAATCTTTGCAAATCAAAGGTGTTTTGGTAAGAAAAGCTTCACATAATTCATTTTCAATACATAAGCAAGAGATTGTACGGAACAAAATATCATCTTCATGGATTTTTGTTGCTCAATTTTACTGCTTGAAAGGGTTCGAATATTATGATTTTTCTGCAATTAGGAAGTAGTTAAAAGCTACAATTAGTTGTTATAATGGTTGTTAATTGATGGTGGAATATTATTTTGTCTATGGTGAAGTTAAAGGATGATTTTTGGTGCATTGTAAGGTTGATTATGCTACTTCCTCATTGCTGAAAATTTTTGCCATCATAATGCTTTAAATTAATAAACATTGCTGCATTTTATTGTTGGAGAATGTTGTGCTTGATTGAAAAAAGAAAAATAAACTTCATTCAGAAAAATATTTGTTTGGAAAAATATATAAAAACGTATATTTAAAACATCATACTATTTTCATTATATGGTTAACCAATTAAAACCATTATAAAAAATATGAAAATTTTAGCTCTTAGAAAAATTGACAGAGCTTTGTAGGAAGGTTAACAATTTTCTAAGTTAAGTGTATAAACATCACAAATTAAACTTCCTTAATGGGTAATGTTTCAAAAATAGTTCCATCAGTAGGATGGTCACTACTCTTACCACCTACGGACAATTCAGCATTAATGCCAACAACAATAGGTTGGCCGACACTAACACATATCCTAGGCTTTAATTATAATTCTTTCATTAGTTGAAAATTCTTGTGAAAATTCATCTTATAGGGGGTCATGTTCAGAATGACACGAGGATAATCACAATCTCTAATAGGGATCTATGATGAAAGCTGTGAGGCCGTTGGAATTCCTCTTCCACTTAATCTTTTGAGAAAAATAAGTTTTTTTCGAAAAAAAAATGTTTCTTTAAAATTAATTGATTTTTGCTAACTTTAGTGAAAACCCAAAAAATTCAACCATTGTTCTCTATGTCAAAGATAAAACGCTTTAAGAGAATAAACTATGAATTTTTTATTTTACTACTTAAGTTAAAACCATTTTCTAGGAACTAAATTTAAAATACTTAAATTCAAAATTATTCTCCATGTCAAGGATAAAATCTTTTGGAAGAATAAAACATGAATTTAATTTTAAATTACTTACTCCCAATTTTAAAACATTTTCCATAATTGTTTTATCTAGAGAAAAAATAATTTCTCAAAAACCTTTGTGTATTTGATTACAAAATTAAATAAAATAGGCATGCTCCAAAAATAAACTTTTTACGTGCTATTTCTATCCTTTAATTCCTATGTGATTAAATAATGGATTAAACGTCATAATAATGATAAAATTAAAATGATCTTATTCAATCCTAAGGTGGTTCTACCTTTACTAACTATTTTCATACAAAAATATTGAATTTCATAAATAAACCATTGTAAGAAAACAGTCTCGTATAGTATGGGTCCCAAAAGAAAAAGAAATTACAAGGAAATAAAATTTAAAAATGGAAAAAAAATGCTGCTCAGTTCACTGGACCGGCGAACTGCAGCCAGCCCAAAAGAAAAAGGCAAGCCGTGGCCGGTTTACCTTGAGGCTGGCTTGCCTCTAGATATTAAGGCCAGCCACGGCCAGCTTTCAAAAGTCAACCATGACTTTGCCCAAAATACTTCCAAAAGCCACAGCCAGTCTTCGGCAATCCTGTCCTTGCTGTCTTGTTCCGTATTCTTCCGCTTTTCTTCTTTCCTTTCAGAGGTTTTTTCAACAATAATTCAGGCACCAATTTTTTGTTACAGGAATTCGTAAATTTAATTAAAAATACAATATCAATTGCCTATACCTTCAAAACGAGACGTACATGAATTCTACGGAAAACGATTAACAATAAATTACAGGTGCCTATGCTTCCACGTATGAGCCATACACAAAATCTACTCATATAAAAAATTACGAAGGATCCATACAATCACAAAGATCATATTTTTATTAATAAAAGAACCACATTTTCTGGTTATTAACCCTAAACATGCTCTTAGATTATAACCATGGCTCTGATACTACTTGAAAGACCGCGGGAAAATAAATATGCAGTGGAAGTATGCAAATTAAAATTTTTTTTCGAGCCAAACTCTAGGAATACTTACTTCTAGGGCATTTTACTTGAATAACCAAACTTGGATTCGAGTTTGACAGTGCATCCTGAACTAGAACATCTACTTATTCCGTGGGTATACCAGCTAACCATTAGCTTCTTCGCATCAAATACTTACCATGCTTGGTAGCTTTTAACCTTTCAGAATATTCTCAAGCCTCTATGGACTTCTACAGGTAAAAGTAGAATTAGGGTGAAGAAGATTAGAAGAAGAAATGAAAGAGCTAAATGTTAAAGGAAAAACAATAAGAAAACAGTGGCCTTGGTTTCGTTCCTAAGGAAAACCGAAAGCTTTTTTTTTTTTTTTCTATGTAATTTCGATCAACTCCACAAGCATACACGTGATGCCTTTTAAATATAAAAGCTTCTTTTTCCTTTTCCAAAACCGAAAGCTACAGGCCACTTACTTTTTCCTTTTATTTGTTTTTTCTTTTTTGCACATGGCGGCTACTATCAAACCTTGATGGGCCATATTTTCTTAATTAGTCTAATGACTAATTAAATAGTTCTTTTATTAATTAATTAATCTACTTGGTCTTAATATAAAATTACTCAAGATAATTAATTAATTAATTTAATTAGCTCTTTTATTAATTAATTAAACCACTTGGGCCCAATATAAAATTATCTAAGATAATTATTAAAAAACTAATTAATTAAATTGGCTCAATTAATTATTTTAGCACAAATATATAATTAATTGGGCTCCTAGAATAATTCTTCCAATAATAAATTCTTCTAATAAGCCTATATAGTAAATAAATTTACTAAGGTCATTTGAGCTATTCTGTGAACTAAAAGACATATTATTCTTGACTACTAAAATGACTAAAAAATCACTGCTAACAAATAATTATATTTTATCATTTTAAATATTTTATTTATCAACATATAGAAATATTGACCTCGAAAATAATATTGCAAGTGCAATGTCTTCGACTTACAGGTATAATGATAAAAATACTCCTTTACATAACACTTGTCATTGAGATAGGAAAAAATGTACTAGCACATTTCTTAATGACATCTACCATTCTTTGATAGCTAGTCTGATAATTCATGACTTTCAATATGTATCCACTTAACACAGGGACCTGCCTAAAAGTGTACATATTTTGTCACGTTTTCCAAGGCCCTTGATTATTTAGATTATCCTGGACAATCACAGATGGGTGATTTTTTTTACGTAATAAAGTATAGAAACTCTATTGTATAAGTTTGTCTTAATTAACTAGAGTCATACACCCAATGTACAAGGTTATTCGCCTTGCAATAAGACCTCACCTAACATACGACAAAGTATACAAGTCCAACTTCACCAGACCACTAACTTATACTCAAGTCTTAAAGTACTTGTCCACGTAGTAGCTGTGATAAATCAATCTTTATTATTTTACTAATTTTATAAAGATAATTATTGCCTAGTCAAATTTTACGTATTCTAAATACGCTTACACTATTGGTGTGAGTAGACTTCTCATTGGTCAAGGTAAACTATTCCTCATTTAGAAACTATAATGTAATGATCTAAACCTTGATGAAGTACCCAACTCCATCAATTGATTAAGAATAATTTTTCACTTATGTGTTAGTAGCATATAATCTACACCTTACTATAAAAGTACGACACAATCACATAGATTACTTATTAACACATTTAAACCTTAATGTGTAATATATGTAATAAATAATTATTAATGAATGAAACTTTTATTAATTTTTAAAATACCGAAATCCATCAGCTATTTTGGGCATACATTCCAACACATGACCCTATTAGCCTACTTTTTACGGACCCTACACAAATTGCTAGATTTGAGAACTTCTATCATAGGACTTTTTGGCCTAATTGCTTTATTGATCATTCTGTCCTTCAACAATTAGGCCTTAATAGGAAAATCACTAATCTTCTCCATGACTCGGGTTGGGACGTTTCTTTGACATTATAGAACCGGGTTATGGTAATCTAATAATAGAATTCCTTAGCACCTACTCTTTTAGGCAAGAATGTATCGGTTTTGACAATGTAAACACCATTAGCTTCCACCTATTTGGACAAACGTTCAACATGTCTCTAAATCAATTTGAGGTAGCTTTAGGATTCTATATTGGGGAGGATAGTGCACCAAAAAGAGATAGCTTTTCCAATGACTTAGATGGGATAGCTTTTTGGCAAGTACATACCACGATCCCTATGTCAGGCAGCATTTCTAAGAGTAGCCAATTTACCTCACCTATTATTAGATACCTCCATAAACTCATTGCTCACATCATTGGGGGTAGGAAGGAGAGTGATGGAGTGATGACTTGGCGAGATCTATTTCATCTTTAGTCTATCATAACTTGTACTCGTATCAATATCACTGTCTCTTTTGCTCCTTATCTTGACTCCATGGTAGCTTCTAAGAGAGGTGCTATTTGTGGTGCCCCATACATCACTCGACTTGCTAAAAATCTTCATTTGATTCGTGATGATATGGGTTTAGATGTGACTATGCAAATGATTCCCATCAACTTTCAAACTCTCCAAAAGATGGGCATGGTTAGACGAGTTAGTTTAAATTAATATGTTTTGAAGGGTGTTGAAGAAGGAATGGTACATGAGGAGGAAGTACATGAAAATGAGCCGGATGTTCCTATTTAGCCTAAGGTCCTATTGACCCCCCTTCTATGCCACCATTTTCTTCACAAGATTTCTCACCTATGATGCATACGATAGGAGAGATGCGAGTTAGTATGGAACAAGGCTTTAGTCTTCTACACCAAAGGATGGATGCTATGCAAGGTTATTATATGCAAAGAATGGATGCTATGGACCAAAGATTGGATCATGTGAATGCCCATGAGAGATGGATGGAGGCCAATTTATGTTCTTATTTCAATTCCATCCATTTTACATACACTTCACGCCCTACTTATTTTGGTACAGGGATGTTTTCTCCATCTGAGCTCCTTTTGATGATACCCAATGCATGATGATCCACCTCCTCCGGCTGCTCTAGATTAAGTGTCTTTTGTAGTTTTTCTTCTTTTTTTCTTTTTATAAATTTTCCTTTCTATTGGTAGGGTGAGAGCTT
The DNA here is from genome assembly GCA_026120185.1 of Voacanga thouarsii. Classification (NCBI taxonomy): domain Eukaryota; kingdom Viridiplantae; phylum Streptophyta; class Magnoliopsida; order Gentianales; family Apocynaceae; genus Voacanga; species Voacanga thouarsii. The sequence goes on along the minus strand of JANUWF010001213.1, from coordinate 2,193,464 downwards.
TCTAGACTAGGTTTACTTTTATGCATTTTTATGCTAATCTATTATGCACTTTTCTTTTTTCCTTTTGGCTATGTACCTAATGCTCTAACTTTGTTTCTTTGATGCTTTGCTATGGACAAATATTGCAACTTTAGATCTATTCTCTTGGCCATTTGGATTCCATATAGGAAAGTTTGTTTTCTTTTACCCTCTATTTTTCTCTCTCATTGGTTATGCTTTATGGTTTTATTTTATTTTATTTTTTTTTAGTCCATTAAGGGTAATGTCCTGTTTAAGTATGGGGGTAGAAAAATAAATTTTTCTTGTTTTTCTTTTAAGGCCATATTTTTAAATTTTTTATTCACTTTAGGGCAATAACATTTTTTTAGATTTTATAAAGAAAAATTAGTGGAGTTAAAGTCTTTCTTTTGCTTTTGGAAAATATTTTGATATTTATTTAATCACTTTAATTTATGTTAAACTTTCATGTTTTGTTAAAAATAACTAAGTCTTGTGAATTTAGTTTAATCTTGTTGATTTCTAAGTAGATGTATGAAACTTTTAACCTTGAGAAATTTATATAAGTTGATGTTGAAATATAAGTAGGTTTATGAGCCAATTTTTTGTGAAATTTATCTAAACTAGTCCTAAATTGGGGTTTAAGTAAATATGATAAGTGACGAGAAAAAAGGTCCGGGAATGCAAAGTGCATATCCTTTGACAAAAAACAATGAGTGAAGAAAAACAAGAGAAAAAAACAAAAGAAAAATACAAGGTTGAAATGAAAAGATTGAATAGGGGCCAATACGGTGAGATGGAGTGAAACACACTCACTTGAGGCTATTAATTTCAAGAAAAGTTTTGCAAAAAAAAAAAAATTATTATTTTCTTGAAAAAGAGAGATTCTAGTTTACTACCTAATTTGTAGTAGTTTAGACGTGTACAAAAAATACAACTTGCAATTGGCTCTTTAGACTTTACTTATATAATATGCATGACTTATATGTTTGGAACAAGGAAGTGAATGGAATGCATTGAATAAGAGATAAACTTGTTTAAACTAACCTCAATGGCCTTAGGTATATTTGACCTAATATGTTAGTTTGCTGAAATCTTCTTGATCAAATAAATGTTAGGATGTTTTTCATTGTGAAAAGAAAAGTTATTATCTCTACCATATTCTTTTTGAACTTTCAATGTCTTGATCCCTTTTGAAAATTTGTTTTACCCGAGAACATGCAAAAAATTAAATGTGGGGGTATTTGTTACGCGTGAAATAATCACACTTTTATAATACTTTTCCTTAACTTTTTGGCATGTTTTTATAACATAAACAATGATTTTCTACTCAAAAGGTATTTTCATAGATTTTAGGGACTCTTAATGAAAAATAAGTAGAATTTGGGCTTAAATGATTTCTTTTGATGATGTGAATGAATATATGTGCATTTAAAGTCTTGGAATACATATTCACAACTTTTCTAAGTGTTTTTCAGGTGTACAGATTGATGCAAGGCCATTTATCAAATCCTGCAAATAGAACAGGCCTCAGAAGGTATGCACGGCCGTGCATGATCCCATGCATAACAGGAAATGAATTGCTGCTCCCAAAAGTTTGCAAGAAATGAGAAAAAATTAGCTCTGCCATCTACACGGCCAGAGGCACGGCCGTGCACCATGCAAGAATGTCGTGATAGTTACGAAAAAATTGGAAGATTTCTATGCACGACCATGATGCACAGCGATGCATACATGTCATGCAAACATCTTGAAGAGCTTTAGGAGTTTCTAAATTGATCTAAATGTAGTATAAACTCCCCAAATCTAACCAAGGTCGGTTTAGAGGGCTTCTATAAAAACAAGGGACGTCCATGAACATATATGCATGATACTCTTGAAGATACTTCTTCAAGAAATATAATTCTTTGAAGGAAAAGCATCCAAGAAGGCTAATGAAGGGAGGAGAAGGTAAAGAGGCAAGAAGATTTGAGATTGTGGGCTTCCCAAGTTTAAATCTTTCACTCTTTCTCTTGTTCTTTTTATGAAACCCCACCTAATGCCAACCTTAGAGTAAGAGGGTTGGGATGCATATTATATCATTTTGCATAAAAATATACTTTTTGAATGATTTTATGTGCTTTAGAATTGTGGGTTATAGGTTAAATGGCTTATTTATGCTTATTAGGTAGGAATGGTAAAAAGGTAATTTTACTTGAGGTCAAAATAGAAAGATGGCTTGAGGTTTAGATAAAAAGAATATTTGGGTGAAAAAATAAAAATAAGAGTTAGTGTGGTTAAGTGGTTAGAGCTTTGTGATTTAATCTCTAAAGTCATGAGTTCAAATCCCATCACTTAAGTTTTATTCATGATTATCTTAGCTATGTTTGAATTTTTGTTTTTCTTACATTCCTTAAAGATATGAATGTTGTCTTAAGGGAGACATGAAGAGAATATCTTGATCATGTGATCATGTCCTAAAAAGAATTCTAGAGAAATTCTTGTCCCTTTATTATCTCTAGCCTTATCCTAACATCTTTATAATTTAAATTATTCAAAATCCATTAATCTCTTCTTTTAATTCCAAAAAATTCTGTGATTATTCTTTAGCCTTGAAATTCAAAAATCAGTCTTGAGGGATAGAGGAATGGCCGAAAATAGGAGAGAAATTAGGATGGGTTCCCAAGAGAAATAAATCACCATGATTACACCTTCAATCCAACCTTCATGTTGTTCATGTTTTTAGTGAAGGAAAATCTGAAAATTTTGCAGAATTTTTGCAGAATAGCTTTCGAAAAATTCAGCCAATAATCTTACCCATTTACTGCCAGAAAAATGGTCATTTCATGTGGCTAGGCTGAAAATGAACTTGGGATCATTAGTGTGATCATTCCCTAATTGTTATGGGTTTCTCTATTTTAATTTTCATAGTAAAATCTAGCATAAGTTAATAATGTTATTAAATGCTCATTATTTATGATATTTTATTTAATTAGGGGGATTATTTACTTAATTAACTAACTATTTATTTATTTAGTTAAATAAATAAGATGAAAGAGAGGGATAGAGGAAATGACCATTTTTCTAGCAGCAAATGGGTAGGATTATTGGCTGAATTTTTCGAAAGCTGTTCTGCAAAAATTGTGGAAAATTTTCAGATTTTCCTTCACTAAAAACATGAACAACATGAAGGTTGGATTGAAGGTGTAATCATGGTGATTTATTTCTCTTGGGAACCCATCCTAATTCCTCTCCTATTTTCGGCCATTCCCCTATCCCTCAAGACTGATTTTTGAATTTCAAGGCTAAAGATTAATCACAGATCTTTTTGGAATTAAAAGAAGAGATTAATGGATTTTGAATAATTTAAATTATAAAGATGTTAGGATAAGGCTAGAGATAATAAAGGGATAAGAATTTCTCTAGAATTCTTTTTATGACATGATCATATGATCAAGACATTCTCTTCATGTCTCCTTTAAGACAACATTCCTATCTTTAAGGAATGTAAGAAAGACAAAAATTCAAACATAGCTAAGATAATCATGAATAAAACTTAAGTGATGTGATTTAAACTAATGACCTTAGAGATTAAATTACAAAGCTCTAACCACTTAATAGACTAACTCTTGTTCTTATTTTCTCACCCAAATATTCTTCTTATCTAAACCTCAAGCCATCTTCCTATTTTGACTTCAAGTAAAATTACATTTTTACCATTCCTACCCAATAAGCATAAATAAACCATTTAACCTATAACTTACAATTCTAAAGAACATAAAATCATTCAAAAAGTATATTTTTATACAAAATGATATGATATGCATCCCAACCCTCTTACTCTAAGGTTGGCATTAGGTGGGGTTTCACAGAAAGAACAAGAGAAATAGTGAAATATTTAAACTTGGGAAGCCCACAATCTCAAATCTTCTTGCCTCTTTACCTTCTCCTCCCTTCATTGGCCTTATTGAATGCTTTTCCTTCAAAGAATTATATTTCTTGAAGGAAATCATTTTGAGTATAAAATCATTGTTTATGTTATAAAAACATGCCAAAAAATTAAGGAAAAGTATTATAAAAGTGTGATTATTTCACGCCTAACAAATACCCCCACATTTAATTTATAAAAGTGTGATTATTTCACGCCTAACAAAGTGTGATAGATATATTTAGGCTGTTGTTTATTTTTGTTGCCATCTTGGAGAGGCCAAAAGCTTGAGGTTGTTGTTCTTGTTCTGAGTCGGTGATGGATAGAATCCTGGAATTAGCATTAACAATTTACAGAAGTCTGTACACTCTTTGGTCTTTGAAATATCCAGTTTAGATAAATTCATCCCAGCCCAATTTCCAATGCAATGTACTAAATTAATAGTTGAAGTAATAATACACATTACCAATTCCTTTCCATAGTTGAAAAAGTAATGGAAAAATAAGCAAGTTGCTTTGTTGATGGTTGTCTTTTGCAATATTGAATCTACTACCATTGAGAAATGTGTTAAAGTGGCAACCCACATATTACAGTTCTATGTTTATGCAGGGAAATTTTATTGATGATGACACACTTTGGAGTTTTTAATGACTAATTGACGATATCATTGGTTTTCTTTTTCTTCTTATTCACAAGAATCATTTTTTGGCCATTTTGCTTCACTTTTGCTTCCCAACTTACTTGCATAAATGTTATTTTGATTTATTCGTTCACATTGAAGATATTAGTGTGTTTGTTGTATCTGTGTTTATGATTCATGTTGTACACTTTGCTATCATAGTACTCCTTAGTACCATATAATGATTTCAACTCAAAATTAAGCTCGGTAGTTTTGAAGTTTCTAGGTGCATGTTTGTCTTTTTCTCAAAGAACCCATCTCTCCTTTATTGTATAGTGATGGTTCTATAGTGACATTTATTAGTGGCTATGATATGATGTCATTTAGCATAGTGTGATTGATGTATAATGATATTTATTTGGTGTTATTTTATGATGAAGAAAGTGCTAACTATATTTGTATTTTGTAGAAAAATATTGAAGAACAGAAATATTTCAATGTTAGTTTTAGAGAACAGAAAACATTTCAATTAGGTAAGAGCAAACATTTCAAAAATCATAAGATCACAAAAGATGTTACATTTTCTACGGCAATTAGCAGGGAGTTGATGAGGTATTAGGTAGAATCTGCAATAATACAATAGTATTAATTACTGTCAATACACACACACACACACACACACATTATGTAATTGAGCTTATTAATGATGAGATATCAAACTTATGTACATTTGTGTATGGTTGTGTCATGTAGCTGTTTCAACCTGCATAAATATAGTAGTATCAGTTATATTGTATATAAAGTTCATGATAATAGTCCTTAATATGTAGCAATTTATAAAATTTATTGAAGAAGATACCTTTGGGAGTCGATCGTAAACTTCTTCATAGACTATATTTTGAGTATATCCTATGAAATCCAAGTTGTATTAAAGGGCTAAGATTTTTAGACCTTTTGGTGACTTTACTCTTGAAAGTGCAACGTAGAGTTGGCCATGAGAAAAAAACGGGTTTTGGTAAGTACAATCCGACGTTGGACAAAGTTTGTCCTTGACTTTTATTAATAGTCATTGCGTAAAATATGTTCACAAGGAATTGCCTTCTTGTGAAAGTGAAAGGCAACTTTAAATCGGTTGAGGACATATTTATTCTTGGGATGGCCACTTTTTGTCCTACATTTGAACTTGATATAATTCTTCCTTCAATGACTTTTTTCCCTATTTGTGTCTCAATACACTACAAAAAAATAGAGCAAATACAACAGAATAAAAAATGACGGTCTAAAAATCATCATAATAGGTTAATATATATGACAGTTAACAAACCATCGTATTAGTAGGGGTTTATACAACGGTTAAACTACAACCGTCGTATTTTGTAATCAAATACGACGGTTTATCGAAATCAGTGCAATAGAGTAAGCCAAATACGACAGTTTATTATAACCGTCACAATAGAGAATGCCAAATACGATGATTTATCGTTACCATCGTAACAGAGTAGACCAAATACGACGGTTTATCGTAACCATCGCAATAGAGTAGACCAAATACGACGATTTATTGTAACTGTCACAAAAGAGTAGGCCAAATATGACAGTTTATTATAACTGTCACATTAGAATAGACCAAATACAACGGTTTATTATAACCGTCGTAATAGAGTAGGCCAAATACAACGATTTATTATAACCGTCGCAATAGAGTAGGACAAATAAGACGATTTATAGCAATTGTCGCAATAGGTAGCCTAATACGACAGTTATTATAACCGTCGTTTTTAGTTTAATTATAACAAAGCCCCTCAAAATTATTTTAAATTTTATCTGATTATTTTCAAATTTAATCACAATACTATTGGTAATGATTACAATAAATTTAATGATTGGATCGTTAATTTGATATTTTTATATTTGTAAATACTAAGATATCTTTCTATTTTATAGATATTACTGTACAAATGTGATAAAATAAAACGAATGACCTTCAAATTTGGTCACTAAACTTATTTTAACTTTATAAATACATGTATAATATATCCTTATTAGTTAGTGAGTATTAGATTAATTTGTTATATAACATAAATAATTTCTTAATTACAAACATACATATGTGTGTAAATATATATCTACATACCTAGGTAGAGTATAGTATCTCTCAGTTATTACATTCACTACAACAAAAATCTATTCCAACTATACTTTTTTTACGTCATTAATTAAAAATATCCCTATAATAAAGAGATTCCCGACGCTTAGAATGAAATGTTGACAAATAAAACATATCCCATCATTTTTTAATTAAAGTGAAAGCATATTATATATTCTTCCAACATTAATAAAAATACGTCGCAATATTAAAAATATTTCTAACACTCTTGATTGCTTCCTCCTCTTGATTATTTGGGTGATTATCTTGTTTAATTATACCTAGATAAAGTATACTATCTCATGATTATTATATTTAATTATATAGATAGACATTTTATCTATAATTTTTATTGTAAAGTAAACTTTATATAATTTTATTTGTGGAGGAAAAGAAGATCCCAAAAGCATCTAGCTCATAAACAAAAGCATCCATCACTTTTCCTATTTTCATGTAGCCCATATATATATATATATATATATATATATATATATATATATATATAATCATCTAGCACATGTATATACATAATTTAGCCTAGTATTTTATGGGAATAAAACAAAATTTGTCGTAATAAGGACAGTGAGGTAATAATAATTTTTACCATATCATGCAGGCAGTGAATTTTGTGTCACTGCTATCAAGAATAGACATAATATTTCCTTGAATAAAATGAAATTCATAATCTAGAGTTTGAATATTTAGTTTGTAATTTAAGAAGAATAAAGTTTTATTTGTTTAATTAGTATAAGAACAAAACATATCAAATGTACGGTAGTGTTGAGAGTGGATAAGAAAATTGTGCAGCATCGGGTGAGAATAGCAGGGTCCAATTTCTTTCCCTAGCAAGCTTTTTACTTAGTGAGAATTGCTACTGCCTTTTTTGTAACACCCCATATTCCATTTCTTGACATAGTGGGCCAGCTCGGGTGGGATGTCGCCCTGTCTGATCTCTCAAACTAGGGGTCTTTATAATGATATAAACTTAAAGCAAGGGAGTATAAGTCGAAACTTAAATAAATACATACAACATACTCTTTTATTACAAATACACGAGTTCTGATAGATACATCATCAGGTTTCCCCAAAATACACAAGATAAAATGGCTCCAACCTCCTTGTACAATGATCATGCCAAAAGATTTACTAACTAGCCCTAAATGGCAAAGTTCGGGTAGTACCGTTGCTAGTCTTCAGCTTCAATCCCTAAAAACAAAAGACAAACATATGTGTGAGTGGTACACTCAGTGAGTCCCGTGTGTGCTAGTGTTATGCGCAGAAGAGAAAGGCATTTATTTAAATTTCTTTATTAAAATAAGTTCTATGACAAGAAAATAGCAGTAATTGATAATTTTAAGATCAATTTATCATATACTTTTGAAAAACAATGATTTCCAAACACATGGCCCCCAATTCAATAAATGCGGATTCTTCCCCATTTGGAAGTGCGACCCGCATACAAAGTTCGAGGAACTTCGCCTTTGGCCACATAGTCTCTTGTGCCAGGGACTGCGCCTTACAACACGTCACCCGTGATATGCCGGAAGGGTGAGCAGCGTACATATGTACCTCACCGTACACTTAGGGATCTTTTACTTGTCACCATAAGCCAGGGGTCCCAATCCTGACTTCAATCACCATCGAGGTGGCAAAGGATTGAACACACCGAGTGTCCCCGCTCGGTATCATGTGAACAACCCACCATCACAATCACAAGGCAATTTCCGGGCTCACAACGGCTAGCCAGGGATGGCTAATTCCATTGTCCTGCTGCCTCGTTCGGAGTAAGATAAGCCCAATAACTGGACCGGGTTATTTGGGTTCATCTATGTCTAACGAGGGCTAGTATAAAGGTCAAAACCCTTACTGAGTACTCAACGCAACAATACCAACCCCATCTGACTGATCAGGCCAGAGGGTTATCTGATCCCGCAGGATCTTCAATCAAAACATTTTGGGGCCAAAACAACATTTTCCAAAATCATGTTGAAACCAGATAAAAGGTTTTACTCACACATCAAAACGTGTTTCCAAGAGTAACTGAGTTATTTTTCCCGTACTCAATCACAAAAGTCATTTTCCAAGGACATTCAGGTCATCTTACCCATACCAAGTTCCAAAAGACTTTTTGAGGGTATCCGGGTCATTTTACCCTTACTCGATTTGAAATATATTCACAAGAGTTCCAATAAGGATAATTCGGTCATTTACCGAATACCCGAGTTCCAAAAGTTTCATAAATCATTCCAATGAGGATATCTGGATCATTTTCCAAATACCCGATTCTAAAGTTTATCATTTTCCGAAAATCTCAAATATTTAATCCAAAATGACTAAATTCACATAATTCGTGGTTTAATCATCCAATAAGGTTTTCAAACCAATTATGAAATTCATTCAAGTCGAAATAGCATAAAAATAAGTCTTGCTCATGTATTCCGTAACCATATTTAAACATTTCCAAAACGGTATAAAACATGTCATTTCATGGAAAATTAAAGCATACTAGCTTTTAAAAAGGTTTTAGAAATCATAGGGACTCACCTTGTATGTTAGGCCGAAGTTGCACTCGAGTATAGCCCTAGAAGGGGTTCCCTCGACTTGATTCACCTACATCATTAGTACATTTCCTTATTATTACTTAATAGATTCAAATACCTAATGGTTTAAATAAGGTTTCTATAATTTTCTTAAAGAAATAAATGGGTTAGTGCTTTGGATGGTTTTTCTGGTTTTACAGCTTTACCACCCTTCACCATTTTTCACACAATTTATTCAATATAGGTCCAAATAGGGTGAGGCTACTTCCATAATATCCCTAAGATATCCCTCTATCAATTCCAGGTCATAAGTCCTGAAAATCCCGTCCCATTTTGTACAGTTTTCCAGTTAAGTTTACTACTCCGGGTTTTAGGATCCAGATTTGTCATCTTCCAGCGTTTTGTGCATATCTCCTTCAATACAAGTCCAAATGAGGTGAAACCACTTCTAAAATACTCCTAGGACTCTCTCTATCAACTTCAGGTCATATGGTATTCAAACATCTCTCCACTTCGTTCAGTTTTTTAGCTAACCTTACTATTCCAAGTTGATGGTTCAAACCACAGTTTAGAAGCTCAACTTGTTTTAATTAATTTCTATGGTTTCTTCAACATACCCTACCACATTTAAACCCTTCACTACATCATTTATCCTCCCAACATCATTATTCCAACAAGTTCTTATGCTCAGCACTTTTCTTTAGTTCAAACAAACAAGTTATACCAAGTTCACTAAACCAGTAAATTTTGGCAGATTACATTAATCTTGCTATTTTCTGATTTCGCATCCATCTAAGCTCACATCACATGATCAAAATCCTTCCTAACTAGTCTAGGACATGCTTAGCATTATTTTTGTTCAAATTCCAGCAAATCATCACTCCAAAAAGCAGTAAATAAACTGAAAATCATGTCTACTTCATCACTCATCCAACCGGTAAATCAACCATTACCAAAATCAACATATTTTCTTCACTTAACTTCAACAATCTTTATATGCAGCTAGTCAACAACTTCTAGTACCATTTTCTTAGCTTTCAAGAGTGATCTCTTACCTTTCAAAGATGAAAACAAGCTGCAACTCTCCCTCATTTTCTTCCTCTTCCTTTCCCCTTCCTTGCTGCCGGTCCTTCTCTTCTCCTCCTTGCTGCCGAAATTCTTCTCCCTCTTTTGGTCTTTCTTTTGTTTTTCTCTTCCTCTCTTCTCTTCTCTGTTTTTTTTTTTTCTTCTTCTTCTTGCTGCTTTTCCCCTTGGCCAAAATTCTCCTCCTTGGCTCCTATTTATATAGCTAGCTTCCTTGATCTTATCTTGGTCTTAATAAAAGATTTATGGTGAGTTGGCCAATTCAAGAGAGTTGTGGATTACCCTAGAAGGTTCTAGGATCCTCTAGGGGTTTTGAAGAAATTCTTAAAATCTCTTGGGATCACTAATTGCTTAATCATGATTAACTCACCCTAATCCCACTTAGCTTAATTAAGCTTAATTAGAGGAAGTCTAAGAATAATCAAACTTGGTCAAAAATATCATGCTAGTGGGCCCTCTTTATTTACTTCTTGTGGGTCCCTTAAAATATCTTATATATATAATATAATATAGTTAGGATATTTATAGTTGAGATATATATATATATATATATATATATATATATATATATATATACTAATGGTAAAATAATATAACAATGCAACATAATTATTGAATTTAATTATGCTATAATTTAATATGGCCAATGGATTTTAGTAGTAATAATAAATGTAAAATAACCTCAAGGGTTATAGAATAATAATGTTAATGAAATAAAATAAAATAAAATAAAATACATTAATAATAGCAAAAAAAATAATATTATGAATAGTATTAATTTGTGGCCTTAATAACACTATTAATAATATAGAAGAATAAATATATCATTAATTCCTTTCATATTTATTTTTAGTTTAAACAAGTCTACCCTACATAAATCCTTTATATAAGGCGGGTTATTACATTTTTCCACCCACTTTGATGATAAAGCAAAATGCAAGAGAAAAGTAAAGAAAGAAAAGAAAAACTATAAAGAAAGGAAGGAAAAGAAAAGAGAAAGCTACTCTAATAAAGAAAAGAGAGAAAGACAAACAAAGGTTCTCAAAATGATGACAAATGATGGAAAGATCAGATTTTCAACAAAGGACGGGAAACCTATCTACCATTTCCTCAACACCTCCACATTTAGTGAGTAAACTGTGCTCAATTCTGCCTGCGTCGTCAAGATCGAACACGAAGCTCCTCTTAAGAAAATGATGTTTCTCAGCTGTGGTTTTTTTTACATGTAAGATCGACATCCCTTCTTACTGTTGCCTATTTCAGTTTAAAATAGAAATTTTGATGCTCAAAATGAACTAGAATTTCAAGTCTTGGAGCTATGTGGAACACAGCTGACGTCGAAGCAGGAGCGAGCATGGCTATCTTTAGTCTGGGAGCTGTGGGACTGGCTGTAAGTGCTTTGAATCTTCCATCCTTGTTTTTCCCTTGATCTCTCAGTGCTACGAATTTTCTAAATGCTGAGTGTTTTTGCGTGTTTTTGCGTTTGTCTCTGATGGCATACACAAAATACAATCATATATAGTCTATACAGTATATACAGCTTCCGTTTCATGCAACCTAAGTCCGTGAAATGAACTTAGTGCAGTCGTTTTGTTATACATGATGCGTTGAAACAATACATGACGTGTTTGTAGTATTCTTTGATTCAAAGATCTTCAATTTTTGTAATTTACATGTTCTTCCAGTTTCTGCAAATACGGGATTAGTTTTTCTTTTTTCATCTCCTGTAAAGTAATTATTTACACGATTAAATCTCTTTCTACTGCAATACCTTGTTTAAACTTTAGCATAACTGCCCACTTTCTATTCCTTTAATATTGTTTTGTGAACACATGCTTTGATCTGGAAATATATAACTTCTTTTGCTTTTTGATGTTAACAAGTTGCTTGTGTGTTTCTATGTAGGGGTGGGTTGGTAGGCGAAGAAGCTACATTTCCTTTAGTGATTATGGGGCAAGCTTACCACTTCAGGTTTGCGGTACTTTATTTATCTAAGGTTCTGCCATTTAAGTTAAAGAGAATGCGTTTGTTTGCTTATTTAGTCATAATTGCTCATGTTTATCTATTTATTTAGTCATATGCTACATTTGGTCATCATAAGGTACACAGTCCATTTTCATTGTTTGTGGTAAGTCATTCTCAATTCAGATATTTTATAACTACATTAAATTATGGACTTTAGATCCTCTTCTTTGGCATCCTCATCCTTCTCCCTGGGCCAGAATCTAGACTAGCAGCAACAGAATTAGCCGTGAAGTTACTGTGAAATGAGTATTGAGATTTCATCATCCCTATAAGTTTTCTCTTCTTATAGTTAGCCTTGAAGTATACTTGTCTCAATCTCTTTGTTTGGTCCTCAAATTGTGTATCAGGGATTTCTTCCATCAACTTCTTCTCACATTCCAATATCTCTATAGCTTCTCTCAACTTCTTCTCAGCCAGATGTCCTCCTTCTTCTTCATTTTACATCTCCTACAAATCCAAAGGCATGCTCTCAAATTATTAGTTCTTTGTTATATTTAGGACCATATAAGTGTGTATGAGAGAGAACCTGAACATTCTTGATTAGAGTCTCCAAACTCATCAACTTCTTGTGATGCCATTGATGAATTCCCAACTCTCTACATCTTTTCTTGAGAAGGGTTAGGCTAGCATTCAGTTCTTTGGCTGCCTGAGTGATTGGCATATAAAAATACTTCAAAATAGTTACTCTTGATAATGTCTTGGAGCTACTGCCCTTCTCCTCTCTCTGGCTCCTAATCATCTTCTTCTCCACAGGAACTTCATCTAAAGTGATACCTTGACTTCCGTCACACAATAACAGCGGCTGGTTCGCCTCGATATTAAATTCAAGATGCACAAAATTCATGTTTTGGCTTTGTTCAAAATCTATTAGGGAGTAGAAAGGATCATACACAAGCATATCCTCTATCAGAGGAACAGCATCAAAAGTAGTCTCTTGAATTGGCAGATCAAATTAGAAATCCAAAGCAATATGTCCAGAACTTTCACTGATTCACATCACAACAAACCAAAAGAAGATCAATTTCATTATCAAGCATATTTCCAGATGAAGAAGACGGGTGAAAAGCAAAACAAAAAGTCCTCAAAAGTATCTCACCTAAAATCAAGAGGAAGTGATTGGCTTGGAAAGAAAAACACATCAAAATCTTCTTTTTTGGAAGCCAATTTAAAATTTGACCACCTCTCAAATGAATTACAACTCCCCATCTCTGAGAAAGAGAACCGAAGAAGAAATCCCGGTCCCTTTGTGATTTTTTGAAGTCGACTAATGACTAATGACTAAAAAAGTAAATTTTGCATGAAGGGTTCAAATAAAGCGGAACAAAAACTAGTGAAATATATACATCTGTGTGAGGAAGAAGAGACGCGATGAATAGAGATAGTTTAATATGAATGCATTGAATGATTAGTGCATTGGAGATCATGCATCATTGCATGAATTAAACTAGTCAACTCATGCACGAATATATATTGGTTTATGTATATATTCATCTTAGATTACTATGCTTTTGGAGTTCGTGCGCCATCAAAGAATACGAGGGGAGGGAGGACTGAGGAGAGAAAGAGACAAGGAAGAAGGGGGAAAGATGATACCGGTCGTGTAAGGTGCAAGGGAAAAAGACTAACACCAACCTCAAATAGCTGACGAGATTACTTGTGATGACTGGCGTATTCTCATTTTCTTCTTATTTTATATGTACTATTGTTTCTAATAGATTCCTTGGCATTTTCTATTTGTTATATATGTAGTATTACTTCTTTTGTGGAGTTTATGGATTATTTATGATTTCAATATTCAAGAAATTGATTTTGATTTGTTTGGTATTAAGCAAATTGTGTTTTGTTGTGATTGGTGTTGAATAAGTTAAACAGATTGTATTTGGTTTGAAATTGCAGGTGGATAGGCCTAAATACCAAGCAACAATTTTTTTAAAAAAAATTAATAAAAAACGACGGCTAGAACCGTCACATTTGTAAAAAGCAAATAATGTCGCACTTGTGAAAAGCATATAATGTCGCATTTGTGAAAAGCAAATAATGTTGTATCTGATTAACCAAATACGATGGATACAAAACCATTGCATTTGATAAGCAAATACAACGGTTTTGTGACCGTCGCATTTGGTAAGAAAATATGATGGTTGGTGACCGTCGTATTTACTTATCAAGTGCAACGGTCACAAAACCGTTGTATTTGCTTATCAAATGTGACAATCACAAAACCATCATATTTGCTTATCAAATGCGATGGTTTTGTTAGGTAATACGACGGTTTGCATAATCGTATCTTTAAGCCTTCCACAATGATTAAATACGATGCTTTTGTAGATCCGTCATATTAGGGTATCGTATTAGGCAAATATGATGGTTTGGTTGTTGTTGTTAAATAATATTGATGAGACTTTATACCACGGTCACAGAACCGTCGTTTAGCCGTTGTATTTGGCAAATACGACAGCTCGGTTATCAAATACGGCAGCTTCTTGGCCGTCATATTTGAGCAGTTTTTTAGTAGTGATGAGTCTTGTACCATTACATGGTCCTTTGGTTGGGTTGACATTTCTCAGCAACATAATAGGCACATTTGTTTTAAGCTTTAATTTTTTATCAACATACCTTGAAAACTAAGACTATTGAGGAATTTTGTTGGATACAAATTATTAGCATCCTTTAAATGTCCTATTGATTCGTCTATTCTGTCTCCACTTACATATTCAATAACATCTCTGGGGAATTTTTTCGATACAAAGCTATTCAACTCATGAACAGTTTCATTTCTTGGTGTAAGAATGGCCCTTTCCATCAAACATGTAGAATCTATAAATTGAGCCTCAAAATCTGGATAAGTGAAGTTGAAAATTATCTCTACAGGATCACCATTAGCTTCTATAATGAATTTTTTTGGAATTTTGATCCATGTAGGTTCATTATTATCTCATCTACACTTTGTTGGTTCTATGTCATCTCCTATTCTTAAAAGCTAATTTGCAAATGTAGCATAGTCTTCAGCTTCTGTCACATCAAAATCGTGGCTTTGTTTGAGTCTTATGTTCAATCACAGTGTTAGGACTTCACAGTGATTCCACAAATCAAATTGATTTAGTGGCACATGTACTATATTAGCTTTTCGACTTTTTGGAACAACCGGAAGAATCTATCAAAAATCTCCTCCTAACACTGTTTTACCTCCAAATGGTTTTGAACCCTTGTAACTTGCAGATGTCTTTAGTATGTCTTTGAGTGTTTTGTCAACTGTCTCAAAACAATATTTGGAATTCATAGGAGCTCCATCCCAAATAATTAAAAATGCTCTTTTTATTAATTCTGCAAGCTGAATGTTTGTGTTAATTACACAAATAGAATCGTTTGTGGTGACCAATGGAATTTTGAATCTGCTATGTGTTGTTCTGCCACTGGATAATAGTAATGATGTAATTCCTGTGCAATAATGTAAATAATGTCATAGAAACATGTATGGGTGCTATATATAGTTATTACATTCAGATTGTTATACAATGTAAAGATTTTATATTGGTACTTTTGTTTGTTTTTCCATTCTTTTGTATTTCATTATGTATTTTAAATTGGAATCATCGAAACATGTACTATTTTTTGAATGATTTTTTTCAACTAATGAATATAGACTAAATGCTTTTTTGAAAACTTAAATTGTCAATTCTAGACTAAATGCTTTTGTAATTGTCCTCTCTCTGGCTCCTAATGGAGTTAAGTTCTATTCATTTTAATGATAAATTTTTTGTAAGTATAGGTATTAGTATAATATTACCTAAAAATGCTACTGCTAAGACAATCTTTGATTCTGATCTGAGCTTGTTAATGATTGTTTTATAGACAAATGTTTTGCATGTGCCTCCTAGCTATACAAGAAAAATAGCTTACCTTCTTCATGTTCAACAGCATTTATCACTTTGTGATATACTTGCTTTTGTTCTGCACTTAATTAGCCTTGCATGATCTTATGTTCAACTCTCAGTGCATTGGTGACATACATGATTTCTTCTCTACTACATGTATTTTGCAAATCGTTCAGCAATTTTTTATTTGGAAATGGCATTCATTCTATTTCCTCTAGACTTTGACCTTGTTTTAAAGTAGGTGTTGTAATTCTCTCAAAATGTAGTTCTTAACTTGAGCTTCTAAGAGATGTAATGATGGAAATCTGAGGATTTTTCTTTGTCTATATTCAATATCATCACTGATTTTTTCCCAATTTGCTTCCCAAAAATGCTTGACATCTACTACATTGCAAAAAATTAGAATTGTGACAAACAAATCTCTTAATTGAGTTCTAGTGGCCCATTGAGCAGCTTCATCAATTGTATTGTGCCACCCTTCACTTCTTGTAACAGACCTCTTGCATAGCACGCTTCGTTAAAAGTTTTGTATAAATTTCCATTGTAGGTTCTTATATCTTCATAGGTAGTAGGCCCACACACGTAGTTTAATAACAATTCCATATAATATCTTTCGCCTAAATTTGGATGTGCAAAGTTGATTCTTCCAATGCATTTCCGTGCATTCCTCTTTTGCCAAACTTTTCTGTCTTCTTCCAACAATAATGTTGTGAAAATTCTATGTATAGAAGCTTTCTTGTAGTTGGATCTCTTCTGTTTATTTGAACCCATTCTGTAAACATTATTCTTTTGCATCTTCATTCATTGCAACATTAGGAAGAGAACTGGTATCATTGAGTATTAAATTTTGCTCCTCTTCAAGATGAAACCCCAATCTCTGAACTGCAGCTGTTCGAAAATGAATATCAAACTCAAATATTCACCAATATGCTTCACATGTTGATATGTATCTACAATCCAAAAAACAAATTGACTTCATTGAAACTTTGATCTTGTAAGTCATTGTTTAAGTTAACTTCACTTTGGTTCCTTTCAGTCACTGCTATTATTCTATCTGGACCTTTGTTCAGATATTTGAATAAATATTTGATGGCTCTTTACTGATTGCATATTTCAACATTAATATAGCTTTGATATTTCACCAATAAATACTGATTATATGGCACTACAAATCTATTATCAAGTAGAAATCCTTTCTTCTCAACATTGATTGATGTCTTTCCCCTTCTGTAGATGCAAAATCCTGAATCATCAATTGATGTTCTGTTCTGTAAAAACATTGGAAAATGCTTTAAACAATGGCCTGTAACAAAATAAATTACTTAGGATTTTTTTTTTAATTTGGAAATAGGAACATTTGCATACAGTGGTTCAGGATATAGAACGTTGTAATTTATGAAGTGCTAACCTTGTACCATATAGGGTGAGTTTCATATCCAATTCCACAGGGTCCATGCATCATGTTTTCTGTTACGACTGTATAGCCAATTGGATCAATAGTTGGATCAGGAATCTGTGCAAAAATCACTTAATCTATTTCCATAGGAGCATGCTTCTTTGAATTTTTATGTAACCAAATGATGATGTGCGAATGTGGCAATCCTCGTTTTTGAAATTCAATTGTATAAAAAATGATTATGTAGTGTTGCAAATAAGTTATTTAACTTGTCTTTGTGAAAGAAATAACTAAGTTTATATTGGAAAAAAATTCAAAGCAATAACTAAGTTTATGTTAGAATTCGTGGACTCCTAAACGCGAAAAACATCCACGAATCCCTCCTGATGACCCAAGTAAACGATTAAGAAAATCTAAGGTTTAAGAATTACCTCTGGTTGCTGTAATCAAAATCCTACGATTCTGATTGCGCTGTTGTACGTTCAACCCGAACAATCACCAGACAGCTGCAGTATGCGAATGTCCTCTATCGAATACACATCGCGAACTCACTCAATACCCGGGGAGTGCTAGCGCCTAGGGTTTGAGAGGTTTTTTTTCCTCTTCTGGTAGAGAATGGCACGAATGTTCTCAACCGAAAAATTGGACTATTGAAAAGACGGCTAAGGTTTTCTTAAAAACCCCCGAACCTCTTAAAGTCAAACCCTAATAATATCTTATCATATTCTAATTTAAATTCAAATTAAATTAAAACTGATATGATAAGATTCTGCCATTATCTCGGTAATTTAACTAATTAATTTACCGAGTCAGATTCTTATAATCTGGACATCATCCAGATACATCGAATGTGGACATATTTCCAGATTCATTGTATCTGGTAAATTTTCTAAGTACGATTAACTTAGATATATTTCCATATTCATCGAATCTGGTCACCAGAAAAATAACCTAACAAGTTCGCTTATTGTGTGACCCTATAGGTTCATTTAACACTGGCAGTGTGCCTAAATCATATTTAAATGGCCCACAAGTTATAAGCGGTTTCTAGCAAAACATTATAACTATCCAGGTTAAATGAAGATCGGTGATCTCTTTGAACCAAACCATAATTTTATATTTAGTCCTTTTGTCACACGATATCCAGATTAAGCATAAGGCACGGAGCATGTCATCCTTATTAAGCTTAATCAATTATTTCTTGATTTAATAGTAGACTGTTCAAACAAATGATATCAATATCCTAGATTGATATATTTGAGCACGAACATACACTTTTAACAGTCTAACTTATCAAGGGGCCCATGGATATCTCTCCCATAATTGAGAGGGACAAATTCCTTCACAATCAATCATATTCCTCTCCTTGATTTATTCTATATCCAACAGTAGTCTAATTTATTATCTAGTTAAAGACAACTTTAGACAATGTCAAAATATAGAATTTATCAAGTAGAAAACTATGATGAATTTAGGTCGAAGGACTTTCAATATTATTATGGCTAGAAAGTACTTATGACATATTCCATGAAGTACTCTCACAGTGGGTCATGTCCAATACAATGTTCTCTAACATTTATTTATATCTTGACTCGATATCATAAATATCCATGGCCAGTAAAACATAGCCATCAAGTCACAAACATACTAATCTTAATTTATTATTATTCCTGTAACACCCCACGACTACGTACCCTAAAAGGGCAGGAATGTCGTCCCGTCCCGTAGGACAAGGGGTCTTTAGAACGAGGTATAAAATATAAAGGCAATCTCCAAAAAGGATCAACTTAGATAAATAAATAAATATTCTTATTACATCAGGCTCAACTTGGAGCAAAATGGAATAAAACAAAA
Organism: Voacanga thouarsii; assembly: GCA_026120185.1. Classification (NCBI taxonomy): domain Eukaryota; kingdom Viridiplantae; phylum Streptophyta; class Magnoliopsida; order Gentianales; family Apocynaceae; genus Voacanga; species Voacanga thouarsii. The sequence continues at coordinate 2,174,022 of JANUWF010001213.1, read as the reverse complement.
TATTATTTAGAAGCATAAGCAATAAATGTCTCCTAGAACGGATAGAGAAAATAGCAAAAGCTTCAACTATTACATGCCCCGCTGACTCAGCACAGTCTATCCCCTAAAAACATGGTGTAAAACGGTGTGAGAATAAATCTCAGTAAGTCCTGTGTGTGCACATGGTGTTTTTAAATAGTTCGTGTATGCAAAGTGTAAAACATTTGTAAAAATAATTTGGCAAGTCATAAACAATCTCTTTTCGCAAGGAGTGGGTTTTTTCTCAATGTCACACTTTGTAGAAAATAAATCCTCCACTCGGATAAAAGTCATGTCACCACACGTTGGGCTCCATGAGAACAAATTGGCCAAGGCACCACACTTTGTGCACCTTGTCCGGACCAGATTACCACACGTTGGGCGTTCTGATCAAGGTTAGTGTACAGCCCACCAGGTGAGATACTCCTCCATCTCTACACCCAACAAAACCATCCGGGTGTCCATACCGGGAATATAAATAATACCTTTCAGGCATAATGCTAGCTCGGACTGGCCTGACCAACCAACACTGTCGCCTTTTCAAGCAGAGTTCATCTTCTGGAGGTGGCCTCCTGCCAGAAGACTTACGCTAGCCCTCCAAGACTAGTATTGTTAGCCTACCCTTATTGAGTACTCAACGAACATATCCGTCAATTCCTGATTCAAAATATTTTCAAACCTTGGCTTTGTAAAACGTGGTTTTCTTTAAAAGAGATTTCTAAAAATTTAAGTAAAAGAATAATTTTCTTGATAAAATCGTTAGTTTGACAAAACCGTTTAAAGAATAAATATCCACGTTTACAACCCAAGCAAACATAGCTTTACAAAGCTTCACAGCATAGACTTGCCATCACAACATTTAACAAAACAGTTTATAAAAGGACTTACCATCACAACGTTTAATAAAAAAGTTTATGCAAGGACTTACTTGATATGCCACAGATAAATGCGATAAATTCACAGCTGGCTTTCCTCAATTATCCTCCTGATCTAAACCAGATAATATCATGATCAGGGTCTCAATTAATTCAAACATGCTCTAATCCCATTTATTTCCATAACAATTCGCAATCTCCTATTTAATTCCAAGTAAACTATTCAATCCCCAAAGATCTAATACTACGACCACATGTTTATCTCGCTAATAAACACCATTAAACTTTACTTTCGACATCAAGGGAGGGTATTCCCTTACCTTGCAACTACCGGGTAATGAGGTCTCGAAGCTCCTATGGTGATCGTCCCGAGTTCGCTTGAGAAGAAGAGGGAAGCTGTTAGGATTCGTGGACTCCTAAACGCGGAAAACATCTACGAATCCCTCCCGAGGACCCAAGCAAACGATTAAGAAGATCTAAGCTTTAAGAATTACCTCTGGTTGCTGTAATCGAAATCCTTCGATTCTGGTTGCGCTGTTGTACGTTCAACCCGAACAATCACCAGACGCTGTAGTATGCGAACGTCCTCTATCGGATACACACCACGAACTCACTCGATACCCGGGGAGTGCTAGCGCCTAGGGTTTGAGAGGTTTTTTTTTCTTTCTGGTAGAGAATGGCACGAATGTTCTCAACCGAAAAATTGGACTATTAAAAAGACGGCTAGGGTTTTCTTAAAAAACCCTCGAACCTCTTAGAGTCCAACCCCAATAATATCTTATCACATTCTAATTTAAATTCAAATTAAATTAAAACTGATATGATAAGATTCTGCCATTATCTCGGTAATTTAACTAATTATTTTACCGAGTCAGATTCTTATAATCTGGATATCATCCAGATTCATCGAACCTGGTCACCAGGAAAAATAACCTAACAAGTTCGCTTATTGTATGACCCTATAGGTTCATTTAACACTGGCAGTGTGCCTAAATCATATTTAAATGGCCCACAAGTTATAAGCGGTTTCTAGCAAAACATTATAACTATTCAGGTTAAATGAAGATCGGTGATCTCTTTGAACCAAACCATAATTTTATATTTAGTCCTTTTGTCACACAATATCCAGATTAAGCATAAGGCACGGAGCATGTCATCCTTATTAAGCTTAATCAATTATTTCTTGATTTCATAGTAGACTGTTCAAACAAATGACATCAATATCTTAGATTGATATATTTGAGCACGGCCATGCATTTTTAACAGTCTAACTTATCAAGGGACCCATGGATATCTCTCCCATAACTGAGAGGGACAAATTCCTTCACAATCAATCATATTCCTCTCCTTGATTTATTCTATATCCAACAGTAGTCTAATTTATTATCTGGTTAAAGACAACTTTAGACAATGTCAAAATATAGATTTTATCAAGTAGGAAACTATGATGAATTTAGGTCGAAGGACTTTCAATATTATTATGGCTAGAAAGTACTTATGACATATTCCATGAAGTACTCTCACAGTGGGTCATGTCCAATACAATGTTCTCTAACATTTATCTATGTCTTGACTTGATATCACAAATATCCATGGCCAGTAAAACATAGCCATCAAGTCACAAACATACTAATCTTAATTTATTATTATTCCAATAATAATAATCGATCAGGGACAGTTTTAGAATAGTCATTGTATTCATTGTAGGGTTTTACTATCAAGTCACGTACTTGATGACCAACAAAACAAAACTCACTATTCATGGAAAGGAAAGCCTCATATTATTATATAAAACATAATGACAATTGTATAAGTACAAATTGACTCTAGGGCATATCCCCAACAGAGGCTACCTCCTTTGTTTCAGTTGACCGAAAATTTAGGAAGAAGAGGAAATCAGCCTCTATAGGGCGTGATTTAAGGGTAGAAGAAAGAGAAAAGAATCATTAGAGAAAACGGCATCAAGAGATTGAAAGGATCTGTGCTTACCTTAAGGTATGTTCGATTTTTGCTTAGAATAACTCTTGTGGTTTCGAAAATTTTGCAGAGAGAAGTTGCTGAAATTTTCGTGTAGAATGGAGAGGGTAAATGGTGGTTATGATTTAAGTTGGAGAAGATTGGTTTAGGGTTAGATGGTGACATTTAGAAAGACTCCTAATGGCTTTAGGTTTCTTGGACAGCAAGAGCGAAATTTCAGCTTGCGCGCGCCTCCTTGCTGCCGATTTTAGGGGAGTTTTATGGAGAAAAGAATTCTGCAATTTGCTCCTCTATGCTGGCCGAAATACTGCTCAAAGGAAGGGCTAAATGTGTTCAGAATTTTGGGCCAAACAAGGAAGAGTTTGAGTGAGTTTTGATGACTGAAAAATCCTGTGCAAGTGCTGTGAAAATTATGTGCAAGTGTAGCAAATTTTGGACTGGTTTGGCTGCTATAATTCTACCAAAATTTCTAGAGGAAAATTGAGGGTTTTGGGCTCTAAAAATAGCTTGTTCAGCTAGGGTTTTTCATTGAAGGATGTGTGCAGAATTTCGGTTGAAGTAGGAACATAAAGCTGGCCGAAAATCCTGCACAAAGCTGTCCAAATTTTTCTGTGTATATGCTGGACGAATTTCAGTGTTTTTGTGTGAATAAAACTCTGGTTTTGTGCAGCTAAGGTAGTTGAATTGTTAAGGAGTGTTCTAGGTGGTTTGAGCTAGGATTTTCAGAGTTGGATTGTAGCTAAAGATGGCTGGAATTTCGGACAGCTTATGTAGATACAAAGCTGCCGAAATTCAGCTAGGAAAAGGAAGAAATCCTAGTTGAATTTGGATTGAAATAAAATCTGGTTTTATCAAGGATTTGGATAAGATTTCTTCTAGTCCTAGAAGAGTTTGGATTGAGCTAAAGGTGCTCCAAGGTGGCGAACAAAATCTGGAAAAATTTCTAGAATATTTCCAGCTTATGGTTTCCGAATATTCAAGGGAACAAAAGCTGAAAATAAAACAAATTTCATCCTTAGCTAAAATCCTTGAACTTAGGAGTTGAATATAGAATCTTACTCCTATGGAAGTGGTGTTTAAACCCAAAGAAAATGTCTAAGACTGTAGTTAAAATATTTCTCTAAAACAATTAAATAAATCAAAGGATTATGGCTAGAATTCTTGAAGAAGTGAAATAAGATTTTTCCCTAATATATTCCCTAACTCTAATATTCATCAAGAAGAGTTTTATACCACTTGAAATTCTTCAAAGTGGCTCCTAGCTAGGTTTTTTCGAAAATCCTAAGGAACACAAGCTGAAAATTAAAGGTGAACTTTATTCACATCAAAGTCCTTGAATTTAGGAAATAAATATAGAGACTTATTTCCTTGGAGTAAAAATACTAAAATTTCTCTAGGATAGCTAGATTCTTTTTCGGCCAAGATAAGAAATGGTCTAAAGAAAAGAATTTCAAGAAGAGAAACTTACTTCACAAAAAGTAGGATTCGAACTCGGGTCACCAAAGGAAATTACCAACCTCCCCGCTATTCCAAAACAACTCCAATGCTAATTTTTCTACAAGAAGTTCTTACCACCCCAATACTCATCCTTCCAAGTCTTCGACCAAACCTCCCTTAAACAAGTCTTTAACAACACAACTATTTCACATCAATTAATTCAAATGCAAGAGCAACTGAAAAATTCACATGCATCATGCAAATAAAATTGTTCTCGCTACCACATAAAATGCAAGATGCTATGCAATGCATGACTTTCTCCCATAGTCAAAGGTGGTTTTGGGCGGGGTATTACAATTCTAATAATAATAATCGATCGGGGACAGTTTTAGAATAGTCATTGTATTCATTGTAGGGTTTTACTATCAAGTCACGTACTTAATGGCCACAAAACAAAACTCACTACTCATGGAAAGGAAAACCTCATATTATTATATAAAACATAATGACAATAGTATGAGTACAAATTGACTCTAGAGCATATCCCCAACAAGTTTCATATCTAATTCCACAGGGTCCATGCATCATGTTTTCTGTTACGACTGTATAGCCAATTGGATCAATAGTTGGATCAGGAATCTGTGCAAAAATCACTTAATCTATTTCCATAGGAGCATGCTTCTTTGAATTTTTATGTAACCAAATGATGATGTGCGAATGTGGCAATCCTCGTTTTTGAAATTCAATTGTATAAAAAATGATTATGTAGTGTTGCAAATAAGTTATTTAACTTGTCTTTGTGAAAGAAATAACTAAGTTTATATTGGAAAAAAACCAAAAAAAAAAAAAACCCATACCTGAATTAACTTGGCTGAAAATTTTATACTTTAATATGTCATTGATCATACCATTATGTTTCATCTTGAAAACTCATACCCCAATTCCAGGTTTGTTTTATGGTCTTCGTCTAAGAATTTCTTCCAAAAGTTGCTTTATTTCTGGCCAATTTAGATTAGCTTTAAATGTAATAAGCAAAACTGGATTTCCAAAGAATTTGCATAATGCCATTGCATCTTGATAGTTCTGAGCTAAATAACATGGACCGCCAATGAATGTAGATAGCAGTATTGTTCTTTTACCAATTTGTGTTGAGTCTGTATCTCCACACCGAATAGCATCTTGCATATTTCTGTATAAATCTGTGTATAAATCACTTTTATGTTCTAAAATCCACTTTAGTCTTACTTGTTTTATAGTTGTATAAGCATCAACAATGAACTGTTGCAATAGCCTTCCTGATAAAATCAAGTTTAAACCTTTTGATCGTCTATATTGAAGTAAATGTGCATAGTATTCCCTCATAGCTACATAAGATTGCTTTGTACAAAGTCTACCACTATTTTGTGTTGGAATATATGCCCAAAATGACCTATGGATTTTTGTATTTTGGAAATTAATAAAAGTTTTATTCATTAATTGTTGTTTGTTTACATATCTTGTGCATTAAAGGTCTAAGTGCGTTAGAAAGTAATCTACGTGATTAAGTTGTGCTTTCACAATAAGGTGTAGATTATGAGCTACTAACACATAAGCAAAAGTTGTTCTTGATCGATTGATGAAATTGGGCACTTCATCGAGGTTTAGATCATTACACTATGATTTCTAATAATAAATTGTTTACCTTTAACCAGTGAGTAGTCCACTCACACCAATAGTGTAAATGTATTTGGAATATGTAGAATTAGATCACACGATAAAAATCTTTATAAAGGTACTAAAATAAATAAAAATTGGTTTATCGCAACTACTACGTGAACGAATACCCTAAGACTTGAGTATAAGTTAGTGGTCCGATGAAGCTGGACTTGTACACTTTAATATATGTTGGGTGAGGTCTTATCACAATGCCAATAAACTTGTACATTGGATGTATGACTCTAATTAATTAAGATAGACTTATACAATAGAGTTTCTATACTTCATTACGTGAAGAAATTACCCCCTTGTGATTGTCTGGGATAATCTAAATAATTCAGGGCCCTGAGAAACGTGACTAAGTGTGTACACTTTTGGGTAGCTCCCTATGATAAGTGGATACATACTAGAAGTCATGGACTATCGAGCTAGTTATCAAAAGATGGTAGATGTCATTGAGAAATGTGTTAGTACATTTTTCCTTATCTCAATGATGGGTGTTACGTGGAGAGGTATTTTTCTCATTACACCTATAGGTCGAGGACATCGTGCTTGCAATATTATTCTAGGATCAATATTTTCATATAGTGATAAATTAAATATTTAAAATAATAAACTACGACTATTTGTTAGTAAGGATATTTTAATCATTTTAGTAGCCAAGAATAATATGTCTTTTGGTCCCCAAAGTAGCTCAAGTAACCTTGTAAATTTTATTTACTATATGGGCTTATTGGGTGAAATTAATATTGAAAGAAATTATTCTAGGAATCTAATAATTAGTTATTTGGTCTAGGATAATTTATTGGGCTAATTTAATTTAATTAATTTATTAATTAATTGTCTTGAATAATTTTATATTGAGTCCAAGTAAATTAATTAATTAATAAAAGAACTATTTAATTAGCCTTGAACTAATTTAATTAAATTAGTTTATTAATTAATCATCTTGAGTAATTTTATATTGAGCCCAAATAGATTCATTAATTAATAAGAGGTCTATTTAATTAATCTTGAGCTAATTAGAAATATAACTTTTCCACTAGTGTTGTGTGTGATGATTTTTGTTATTCTAAAAACAAAGGCTGTCACAAATTAACAGAAAAGAGGGGAAAAAAAAAAGGAAAACGGTGGGGAAAAAAAAAAAAGGAACGAAAGCTTGTGGAAATCTTTAGAGTTTTGGTCTAGTACGTGAATAGGATTCACGGTTTTTGGTGGCCAAAGAAAAGAAAAAAAAGGAAAAAAGAAACGGAAAAGAAAAAGGAAAAAAAAAAAAAAAGAAGAAGAAGAAGTTGAAGAATCACGAAATATGGTGCGAGTTGGTTTGGTGTATGCTGTGCAAATATAATATATGAAATTGGTTTTCCAATTTCGTGTGAAGAAAATTGTGACAAGAAAAACGTTTTCTTGTTTTGTACGAAAACAAAGCCACCGAATTTTTCTTGTTTTTTTTTTTTTTTGCTTTGGTCTTTTTCCGTCAAAAAAATAATAATTCTCTCAATATTCTTCCAAAAAAATTATTCTTTCACCTTTTATTCTACTTTCATAGCCTATAAGGGATTCGAGAATATTTTGAAAAATTAAAAGTTAGTAATTTTGGTACGCGTATTTGATGCGAAGGAATCGACATTTAGTCGGTATTCTTGCAGAACAAGTAGTCGTGACAAATTAAAGCATTCCGTCAAAAATAAATATTCTTAAACTTCGGCTCAGGAAAACTTTTAAATTTAATATTTTCTACTGCATTTTTATTTTCCTGCAGTCCTTCAAGTGATATCAGAGTCTGGTTATAATCTAGGAGCATGTTTAGGGTTAATAACAAAAAAAAAAAAGGTGATTCTTTTACTAATAAAAATTCAATCTTTGTGATTGTATAGATCTCTCGTGATTTTTTATATAGATAGATTTTGTGTACGCCTCGTGTGTCGAGGCATAGGCACCTGTAATTTATTGTTAATCGCTTTTCGTAGAATTTGTGTACGTCTCATTTTAAAAGGCATAGGCGACTGATATTTTTTTAATGTTATTTACGAATTCTTGTAACAATAATGGTGCTTGATCAACACTGAAAAAATCTCAGAAGAAAAGCTAAGGAAATTCGGGAAAAATATTGCAGAAGACAAAGGAGGACTCCGGTTCGGTTCTAATCGAGCCACAGACTTCGGTTCGAGTCTTCTGAAAACATATATATATATTTAATTTCCTTGTAATTTGTTTTTCCTTTTGGGTCCCATATCACACGAGATTATTTTCTTGCAATGGTTTATTTATGGTAGTAAATAATTTTGCATGCAAATGGTTAGTAAAAGATGAACCACCTTAGAATTTAATAGGATTATTTTAATTTTATTATTATTTTGATGTTTAATATAATATTTGCTTACATAAGATTTAAAGGTTAGAAATAGAATATAAAAAAAGGTTTATTTTTTAAACATGGCTATTTTATTTAATTTTGTGATCAAATACACAGATTTTTGAGAAATTAATTTGTTCTCTAGATAAAACAATTAAGGAAAATATTTGTAAAATAGAACTAAGGAATTTAAAATAAAATTCATGGTTTATTCTTCCAAAGGGTTTTGTCCTTGACATGGAGAATAATTTTGAATTTAAGTATTTTAAATCTTGTTTCTAGAAAAATGGTTTTAATCTAAGTAGTGAAATAAAAAATTCATAGTTTATGCTTTTAAATGGTTTTATCATTGACATAGAGAATAATGGTTGAATTTTTGAGGATTTCACTAAAGTTAATAAAAACTAATTAATTTTAAAACAACATTTTTCTCAAAAACTTAATTTTCTCAAAAGATTAAGTAGGAGAAGGTTTCAACGGCATCACAACTTCCATTACGAATTCCTGTTAGAGATTATGGTTATCCTCTCATCATTCTAAGCATGACCCCCTATAGGATAGATTTCCACAAGAATCTAGAACTAATAAAAAAATTATAATTAAAGCTTAGGATATGTACTAGTGTTGGCCAGCCTATTGTTGGAAGCATTAATGTTGGATTGTCTGTAGGTGGTGAGAGTAGTTACCATCCCATTGATGGAATTATTTCTAGATCATTACCTATTAAGAAAGTTTAATTTGTGATAGTTATACACTTAATTTAGAAAATTATTAACCTTTCTACGAAGCTTTATCAATTTTTCTAAGAGTCAAAATTTTCATATTTTTTATAATGGTTTTAATAGGTTTACCATATCATAGAAATAATATGATGTTTTAAATATGCATTTTTTATATATGTTTTTCCAAAACAAATATTTTTTTGAATGAATTTTTTTTTCTAATCAATAGAAATATCTAGTTTCAGTCCTTTGTCCATTATTCTCAAGAAAAATAAGTTAATTAGAATTAACTATGTGGGCTAGAAAAAGAATCTAAATACAGTATTCACTGTAGAGGAGTACAAGTATGTTCTAACCAATTCCTGTCCTAAAATTGGGGAAGATTCCACGGACTAAAATCGTGAGGCTGAGAAGACATGGAGGAAAGTTGATGAGATAACTAGATGCTATATGTCGGCTTCCATGTCCAATGTTCTCCAGTCTAAGCACGAGAACATGTCTACTACGTATGATATCGATGTATCGTTGCACACCATATTTACTGACAAGAGTCGGTCCACAAGGCAGAAAGCTTTTAGGGCAATTATGAATACTGGGATGGTTGAGGGGCATTAGTTCGCAAGTATATACTCAAGATGGTTGCTCATTTTGAGGAGGTCAAGGTCCTAGGGGCAACAATCGATCCAGAGAGCTAAATTGACATGGTTCTTGAGACTTTACCATTCATATTCTCAATTCAAGTTAAATTATAACATAAACAAGTTGAGTATGTCTTTGACTAAGTTAATGAAAGAACTACAGGCTATTGAGAAAATCATGAAGCATGTATCAAAGGTTTTGGTTACTCGTTCTGGTTCATCTTCTATAACAAGAGCCCAACCTAAGAAGTTCAAGAAGAAGAAGGCCCAGAACAATGTAGGGGCCCAGCCTAAGGGATCCAAGCCCTGTCCATCCAAGCCCAATGGCAAGTGCTTCAAGTGTGGCAAGAAGGGTCACTTCAAGAACAGTTGTCCGAACTTCTTGGCCAATCGTCTTTAAGTATTACTCTATATTTAGAATTTATATTGACGGTTGGATCATCATCTACTTGAATTATTGATTCCGGAGCCACTGACCATATCTGTAACTCATTGCAGGGGTTTAGCAAGATAAGGAGACTTAGTAAAGGAGAGCATAGACTCACAGTAAATAATGGAGCACAAGTGTGGGTCAAAGCAATGGGAGACTTTGAGCTTTTATTTGATTGTAATAGGATTTTGGTTTTAAAAGATATTTTATATGTTTCTAGTTTTAAACAGAATTTTATTTCAGTTTCAAGATTGATTAATCAAGGATATTCTATTTCTTTCCATTTTGGTATTTCAATCAGTAGAAATGAAAATATTATTTTTTGGAAACATGTACTGGAATTTTTTTGTATTAATCTTATTAATTGTCAAATTAATAATACTCAGATGCCTAATAATAAAAAGAAGAGAAAGGTCACATCAAATAACTCATATTTATGGCACTTGAGATTAGGACATATAAATCCTGATAGGATTCAAAGGTTAATCTAAAATGGGTCTTTGGACTCATTAAAATTGGAGGAATGACCTTAGTATGAATCTTATCTTATGGATAAAATAACCAAAAGGTCCTTTACTCAAAAGATAGAAATGGTCAAGGAAATATTAGAATTAGTTCATACTAATATTTGTGGTCATATGTCTACACCTGCTAGATGAGGGTATGAATATTTTATCACGTTCACAGATGATCACATACGTTTTGGTTACGTTTACTTAATGAGTCTTATCTTATGGATAAAATAACCAAAAGGTCCTTTACTCAAAAGATAGAAATGGTCAAGGAAATATTAGAATTAGTTCATACTGATATTTGTGGTCATATGTCTACACCTGCTAGATGAGGGTATGAATATTTTATCACGTTCACAAATGATCACATACGTTTTGGTTACGTTTACTTGATGAGGTGTAAATCTTAACTCTTTTGATAAATTTAAGAAGTTTAATGTTGAAGTAGAGTATCAAACAGGTAAACTAATCAAAAAGTTAAGATCGTGATGGAGAGTTTTTCCTTGGTGAATTCAAAGACTACTTGGTATATTAAGGAATAGTATCTCAGCTAACTACACCTGGGATTCCCCAGCAGAATGGAGTAGCTAAGAGAAGAACATTGATACAAATGGTCAGAAGCATGACGAGTCATGTAACTTTTCTTATTTCTTTTTAGGGATATGCTCTAGAGACAGTAATATATATTCTAAACTCGGTGCCTTCCAAATCAAAACTTAGGATACCTTATGAGATTTAGACTAGACGAAAGCCCAATATGAATCATTTTAAGGTATAAGGTTATCCAACTTATGTACTGACTAAAGAAAGTAAGTTAGAACTAATGTCAAAATTGTGATACTTCATAGGATATCCAAAAGGAACAAGGGGTGAATACTTTTATCATTCCTAAAAGCAAAAGGTACTTATTAGTACTCATGTTAATTACTTAGAGGATGAACAAAATATGTCCACTAAGGTTTTAAGTAAGGTAGAATTGGAAGAGAAGTTGATTGATTCTTCAACTTCTAGTACCCCAATTGAGGAACCTAAAAAGGTATAGCCAGATGATCCTATATAAAATGAACTACATCGTAGTAGGAGGATATCTAGGGTTCCAAAAAGATGGATTGGGAAGCCTTTGAGATAATCTTCGTCCATCAGAACAAGATCCCACTAGATACGATGAGGCTATTACTGATGTTGATGCAGACAAATGACAAGTAGCAATGCATACTGAGATTGAGTCTATGTATCTCAATCAAGTCTGAAATTTTATTACTGCACCTGAAAGGATTAAACCCATAAGGTGCAAGTAGATATACAAGAGAAAGAGAGGTGCAAATGGAAAGGTGGAAACCTTTAAAGCGAGATTGGTAGCAAAAGGTTATACTCAGAAAGAATGGATCAATTATAAGGATACATTTTCACCTGTGGCCATGCTTAAGTCCATTTGTATTCTCTTGGCCATCGCATGTCATTATGACGGCGAGATATGACAAATGGATGTTAAGACGGCCTTTCTTAATGGCTATCGTAGTGAATAAATTTACATGTCTCACCCTGAAGGTTTTATTGCGAAAGGCCAAAAGCATATGGCCAGTAAATTTAAAAAGTTCATTTATGGACTTAAACAGGTATCACGAGTATGGAACATCCATTTTGATGAGTCTATGAAGTCTTATGGATTCATACAAAACGTGAATGAACTATGCGTATATAGAAAAGACAGATGGTAATAACGTGTCTTTTATGGTACTTTATGTGAATGACATTCTATTCATTGAAAATGATGTAGGAGTATTGTCATCTATAAAAGTTTGGCTATCAAGTCAATTTAACATGAAATATATGGGAGAAGCTAGCTACATTCCTGGAATAAAGCTTCTTAGAGATATGAAGCAAAGAATGTTAGGCTTATCGTAATCTACTTACATTGACATAATATTGGCTAAGTTTAGCATAGATCAGTGTAAAGCGACAATCATACCCTTTAGGCACAGATTGACCTTATCTTCTAAACAGTGTCCTAAGACAAAAGAAAAAAAGGAAAAGATGAATAGGATTCCCTATGCCTCGACAGTGGGAAGTCTCATGTATACCATACTTTATACAAGGTCGGATATCTACTTTGCGGTAGGTATGATTAGCAAGTATTAGTCAAACCTAATGGAAGAACATTGGCAAGCTGTAAAATATATTCTCAAGTACCTAGAGGGAACGAGCAATTATATGCTTATTTATAGGGTTAATTACTTAGTTCCTACCAATTACATGTATTCAGACTTCTAAGTGGATAAAGATGAAAGAAAATCCACTAGTCGATATGTTTGCACTTTATCTGGAGAGGCTATTTCATGGAAAAGTGTTAATCAATCTTGCATTGCTGATTCTAGCATGGAAGTTGAGTATGTGGCTGCTTTAGAAACTTCAAAAGAAGCGGTTTGGCTCTGGAAGTTTCTCACAAAACTTGGCGTTGTACCACAGATGGATAGGCCTATAATTGTATATTGTGACTAGTCTGGAATTGTGTTACAATATAAAGAGCCAAAAAGCCACAAGAAGGGCAAACATATTGAGAAGAAGTATCACTTGATCTGGGAGATAATGGTTGACCAAATTTCCTCTGCAAACAATCTGGTGGACCCATTTACCAAGCCTTTGACAAAGAAGGTGTTCGAAGACACTTAGATGTCATAGGGATAGGCACATATAGACTATCATATTCCATTTAATGCAAGTAGGAGATTGTTAAAATATATGCCCAAAATAGTCTATGTATTTCTGTATTTTGAGAATTAATAAAAATTTCATTCATTAATGGTTATTTATCTACATATATTATATATTAAAGGTCTAAGTGTATTAGTCAGTAATCTACGTGATTGAGTCATGCTTTCACAGTAAAGTGTAGATTATGAGCTACTAACATATAAGCAAAAATTATTCTTGATTGATTGATGAAGTTGGGCACTTTATTGAGATTTAAATCATTACACTATGGTTTCTAAGAGGAAATGTTTTACCTTTAACCAGTGAGTAGTCCACTCACACCAATAATATAAGCATATTTGGAATATATAGAATTGGACCACGCGATAAAAATCTTTATAAAAGTATTAAAATAAATAAAGATTGGTTTATCGTAGCTACGGCATGGATGAGTTGTTAGGGATATGCCTTAGAGTCAATTTGTACTTATACTATTGTCGTTATGTTTTTATATAATAATATGAGGTTTTCCTTTCCACGAATAGTTCATTTTGTTTTGTGGTCATCAAGTACATGACTTGATAGTAAAACCCAACAATAAATACAATGACTATTCTAAAACAGTCCCTAATCGATTATTATTAATGGAACAATAATAAATTAAAATTAGTATGTTTGTGACTAGATAACTATGTTTTATTGGTCATGGATATTTGTGATATCAAGTCAAAACATAAATAAATGTTAGAGAATATTATATTGGACATGACCCACTGTGAGAACACTTCATGGAACATGTCATAAGTACTTTCTAGCCATAATGATATTAAAAGTCCTTCGACCTAAATTCATCATAGTTTTCTACTTGATAAATTCTATATTTTGACGTTGTCTAAAGTTGTCTTTGACAAGATAATAAATTAGACTATGGTTGGATACAGAATAAATCAAGGAGAGGAATATGATTGATAGTGAAGGAATTTGTCCATCTCAATTATGGGAGAGATATCCATGGCCCCCTTGATAAGTTAGACTGTTAAAATGCATAGCCGTGCTCAAATATATCAATCTAAGATATTGATATCATTTGTTTGAACAGTCTACTATGAAATCAAGAAATAATTGATTAAGTTTAATAAGGATGGCATGTTCCGTGCCTTATACTTAATCTGGATATCGTGTGACAAAATGACTAAATATAAAATTGTGGTTTGGTTCAAAGAGATTACTGATCTTCATTTAACTTGGATAGTTATAATGTTTTGCTAGAAACCGCTTATAACATATGGGCTATTTAAATACAATTTAGGCACACTGCCAGTGTTAAATAAACCTATAGAGTCACACAATAAGCGAACTTGTTAGGTTATTTTTCTGGTAGCCAGATTCGATAAATCTAGAAATATGTCTAAGTTAATCGAACCTAGAAAATTTATCAGATACAATGAATTTGGAAATATGTCCACATTCAATGTATCTGGATGATGTCCAGATTATAAAAATTTGACTCGGTAAATTAATTAGTTAAATTACCGAGATAATGGTAGAATTTTATCATATCAATTTTTAATTTAATTTGAATTTAAATTAAAATATGATAAGATATTATCAGATTTGGACTCTAAGGGATTCGGAAGGTTTTAAGAAAACCCTAGCCGTCTTCTCAACAGTTCGGTTTTGTTAAAAATGTCATGCCTCTATTCACAAAAAAAAAAAAAACCCTCTCAAACCCTAAGTGCTAGCACTCTCAGGGCAACGAGTCAGTTCGCCGTGTGTACCTATAGAAGACGTTCGCACACTACAGTGTCTGGTGATCGTTCGGGTTGTACGTACGATAGTACAATCAGAATCGAAAGATCTCGATTACGCTAAAGAGAGGTAATTCTGTAAACCTAAAGTCTTCTTAATTGTTTACTTGGATCCTCGAAAGGAATTCGTGGATGTTTTTCGCGTTTAAGAGTCCACGAATCCTAACACGAGTACCCTAAGACTTAAGTACAAGTTGGTAATCTAATGAAGCTGGACTTGTACACTTTGATGTATATTGGGTGAGGTCTTATCGCAAGGCCAATAACCTTGTACATTAGGTGTATAACTCTAGTTAATTAAGATAGACTTATACAATAGAGTTTTTATACTTCATTACATGAAGAAATCACCGCCTTGTGATTGTTTGGGATAATCTAAATAATTCAGGGCCCTAAAAAACGTGACTAAGTGTATATACTTTTGGGTAGCTCTCTGTGATAAGTAGATACATACAGGAAGTCATGGATTATCGAACTAGCTATCAAAGGCTGGTAGATGTCATTGAGAAATGTGTTAGTACATTTTTTCTATCTCAATAATGGATGTTACATGGAGAGGGATTTTCGTCATTACACCTGTAGGTCGAAGACATCATGCTTGCAATATTATTCTTGGAGTCAATATTTTTATATGGTGATAAATTGAATATTTAAAATGATAAAATACGACTATTTGTTAGCAGGAATATTTTGGTAATTTTAGTAACTAAGAATAATATGTCTTTTGGTCCTCAAAGTAGTTCAAGTAATCTTAGTAAATTTTATTTACTATATAGGCTTGTTGGGTGAAATTAATATTGGAAGAAATTATTCTAGGAGTCCAATAATTATTTATTTGGTATAAGATAATTCATTGGGCTAATTTAATTAATTAGTTTATTGATTAATTATCTTGGATAATTTTATATTGGGTTCAAGTAAATTAATTAATAAGAGAGCTATTTAATTAGCCTTGAGCTAATTTAATTAAATTAGTGTATTAATTAATTATCTTTGGATAATTTTATATTAGGCTCAAGTATATTAATTAATTAATAAAAGTGTTATTTAATTAATTTTGGACTAATTAAAAATATACCTTAGCCTACTGTGTGTGATAGTTTTTGTTATTTTGGAAACGAAAGATAGTCGTGACAAATTAAAAGAAAAGAGGGGGAAAAAAAAAGGAAAACGATGGGGAAAAAAAAAAGGAACGAAAGCTTTTGGAAAGCTTTGGAGTTTTGGTCTAGTACGTGAATAGGATTCACGGTTTTTGGTGACCAAACAAAAGAGAAAAAAAACAAAAAAAGGAAAAAGGAAACGAAAAAGAAAAAGGAAAAAAAAAAAAAAAGAAGAAGGAAAACGGTGGACTTTTGCAATTCACGAAATATGATGTGAATTGGTTTGGTGTATGCTGTGCATATATAATATGAAATTGGTTTTCCAATTTTGTGTGAAGAAAATTGAGACAAGAAAAAAGTTTTCTTGTTTTGTGCGAAAATAAAGCCACCGATTTTATTTTTTTTTTCCTTGGGAATTTTTTTCCCTTTAGTCTTTTTCCTTTAAAGAAAAATAATAGCTCTCTCAATATTCTTTCAAGAAAATTATTCTTTCACTTATTATTCTTTTTTCATCGATAGATAGACTATATGACGTTCGAGAATACTTTGGAAGATTAAAATCTCGCAATTTTGATGGGTGTGTTTGATGTAAAGCAGTCGACATTTGGTCGGTATTTCTGTGGAACAAGTAATTGTGACAAACTAAAGCATTCCGTCAAACCTAATTCCTCCAGTTATTCAATCTAAAGGGCCTAAATAAGTATTTCTAAATTTTGGCTCAAGAAAAATTTTAAATTTAATATTTTCCGTTGTGATAAACCTTAGAAGGGGTAAATAAGGTTTATGGCAAATAAATGCAATTTAAGAAAAATCCTTTGATGTCTTTTGAAATGGTTTGAACAGTGTGTGAGTTCGAAAAGGCAGATTTGCTTTGTAGCTTCAACAATGCAGACAGTGGTATTTTAAATCAGTACTAAATGGTGAGAAGATGGTATGTATTAAAGATGAGTAATTGAGTTATCAAGGACAAACTTACTATAGATCACAAGAGTCTTAAATAAATCAATAATTTTAGAGAAAAGGTTGAAGTATTTAAGATCTGATGACCAGCAAAAATGCAGTGAAAAAGTTTAGACAAAATGCACAAGAATAGACTCAAGGATTTATAGTGGTTCAATCCTCAAATGATCTACATTTATTACCTTAAACTCACACTTAAGGATTTTAACACCACTTACTAAATCGTTTTTCCAAATTAATAGTGGTAGGCGACACCAATATTACACAAGAGGATCACCACACTTGGTTTTACACCCAACCTCTCTAAACACAACAATCAAGGCTCACACCAACTGGGTTTTACTTCCTTAATCTTGATACAAAGTTGATTAAAGATAGAATACAGAAATAGCTCACAGATTGAGCAAATATGAACCACTAAGTACAAATACTTTTTTACCTTTGGAACAATTTAATCTCAATTTCAAGCACAAATAAAAAGGGAGATTTTTGTATTTTGGAGTGTAAGAATGTTTCTGAAAGAGTTAGCACAAAAATCTCTTTGAAAATCGAGTTTTAGAAGCTTTTATAAGAGCTAAACCCGAAGCCCCAACGTCTAGTTACTTCTATCAGGATTTTGGATTCACAGAATGGAAGGATGTCCGTCCAAAAAGTAAGTCCAAAACGGCACTTTAAGTAAAGAGATATATTTTAAAAAATGCTACAGATTATTTGATGGTGTTTTAGATTTAGAGGTCCATCCAAAACTACTTCAACCAAAAATCCAGATTTAGAAATATCCTCTTTTTGAAATCATTTGTAAGTGCTTCAAGGTAAAACAAATTGAACATAAGGTAAAGAGACATAGGAATTTAAAAATAATACCTTAATAACAATTCCTAATCCATAATTCTTCACAAGGCCTTCATGGTATGCAATCTCTTAAGATGAAGTTATACTTGATCAACCAATCTTGGATTCCATTGCTTGAGAGCTGCTTAGTAGTCTTATTAGTAAGCTTTGGAAGAATTGAGGTCAGACATGTCCTATCACATATAGATTACACATGTTAGTCCACATCAATATTTATCATAAATCAAAATACAGGAGAATGCCCTTAGGGCTAACAATCTCCCCCTTTTTAAATGATGACAAATTTGATGGGATTGTGACACAAAGAAAAATGATATAAATAGTATGAACATGTTAGACCGAGAAAAGTAAGAATATTTTTAACTGAAATGCATTTTATCATTAAAAGACTCAAAGAGTGTTTATAAGTTTAAGAAAAGGATAATTAAACATAGTCTCATAAACAAGGCTCGATAAGCCTATGGCCCAACCAACCTCCTTATCTTCCTTCCTTCCAAAATAAGGACTATTTCACAAGGAAATAGCTAAATAATGGTCATAGAAAAAAATGTACAAGTATGAACATGAAGAGGTGTAGAAGATAAATCATCAACTGCAATACTCCCCCTATGTATATGAACAGTAGATAAAAAAGATACTAATAATGAAGTGTGTTAAATAACTAAACTGGAATTTGGGATTTGAGATTTTAGACTTCCGAATTGTGCATCCAAGACAATTAAAATAAGATAGAAGATCACTTCTTATAAAAGCATTTTTGGACTGGTGTTTTGGTTTGAGGAATTCAAAGTCTAAAGCTCCTCATGTGTTTGTGTAGGGTAAAAAAACCACAAAGATAGATCAATGGTTTTCCAAGAATCAACTGAACCCAATTTTCTCAAAGAGTTTTAACACAAAGTTTTCACTATCCAACCAAAGAGGAACAACACAAGTTCCATAAGCATCCACTTAAATATCCTCATCATCTAAATTTGGTTACAATCCAAATATTTAGCATACTACGCATCACAACCATTATCATAATCACTCTTAACGATACTAAGTCACAAAACATATTTCAAGTTTTCAATCCATATTCATGAGAATAAGAAATGTGAGAGAGATATTATTCAACCGAATCACAACAAAATGCACAACAAACTCACAAGCACCCCAAGGAATTGTCAATCTTCTCCATAACCACAATTCAATTTCCTCAGTCCACAACTCCATAACCACAATTTAATCTTCTCCATAACTACAATTCAATTCATTGAACCCAATTCACAATCCATAACCATTCTTTGATTATCAAACCTAATTCACAATCCATAACCACTATTTCTCTCCCTTTGTCATCAGTTAAAAAAAATGACCATATCATTAAAGAAATATTAAAAAAAAAAAGGCAGTTGGAAAGAATGTCAAAAAAGAAGTAGTGACCATATCAGCAATAAGAGCAGTAGTAATATCAGTTTAAAAAAGTAAAATTGTTCAGCAGAAATCACAAAACGGAAATCATAAAATTATTCAGCAAAGGGAATTTGTGCATAAGAAGTCAGTGGCCAACAGTCGTTGTATGCCAATTATGGAATGTTGATGGTTTTAGGCTTTGCATTGGCACCCTTCTTTAAATGTTATCCAACAATTCTGCTAGACTTCCTCTTGACGACAACATGTTTCACTTTGCGTCCTGATGAGCTACCACATGGAATTGGCTTGTCCTTTGTAACGGCAGCTTGGTCAATAGAGGGTGCAACAGGCATCATTTTAGCAAGCTTGGATGGAATTATTTCAGTTGTGGGTGCTGTAGCGGGTGGAGCTACAACTTCTTCAGTGACAGTTTTCTCAGTAGCAAGGGGTTGTCTAGAATACTTTTCAGGCTCTTCTTCTTGCTGTGGCAGAAAGGCTTGCTCTTTAGAGACTCCTCCAGTACTATTTTCTACTTCTTTCCCTCCACATTACTCAATTGATTTCCCAAGTTTTGCAATTTAGTCTTAACTTTAGAGCTAAATCCATTATTTTTTTTAAACAACATATTTAAAGCATTCAAAATGATTTGTGTTAGTCCACTTTCCTTAATCCTCTGCTTTCCTTTATTTGAGGATTCCTCTGCTATTTCAGCCTTGGGTTTTGTTCCTGTTGAGGTAATAGGTGCAGTTTTATTTCCCTTAGCTTTGATTTTGATCAGATTTTCCCTTTCCTCTTCTAAAAGATCCTTAAGTAGAATCCATTTATTGTCGATTTGTACAAAGCCCATTTTCTCAAAAGATTACGTGCTTTAAACATTAATCTTGAGGTGTCCAGGGGTACTTGCACTAAGATTCACGTTGAAATGTTTGAAAACCTTGGTCAGGAGATTTCCATATGGCATGACCTTGTTTGAGATGTTTCTTGATTGTAGCATTAGCTTCACAGCTAGAAAATGAAAACTAATCATTCTCCCCTCTAACAAGGCCAACATCAGTATCATTTTCATGATACTTACTGATGTTTTGTGCCCAAAGCTTGGTACCGCCATGGTTGACACCTTGTAGTGCAGAATCCTCCCGAATCCATTTGGCCATTTCAAGTTGCGATATTTAAGTTTTTGAAACTATTTCCTTCAATGAACTTAGCCTCAAGCCTTGCTAGCTCAAACAGGCTTGACTCTTCTAGAAATTTATTCATTTAAAAAACTTGGACTCCTCTGTCTCTGACTCAAAATATTCGATTAACATTCTATGATCAAATTTCATATTTACACAGCCTACTGTAGAGGTGTACCATTGAACCATAATCTCCCGCCAGTCTACTCAAGTCTTCCTTTTCTTAGGCTTGAATAGAATTCCCAGACCAATGTAGTGTACAATTTTTCATCTATCGACAGTAAAGACCCCCATCCAAGTGATTCAAACATATTCAGGATATTAGCAAAATTCCAAAATGCCTCAGCATCAACACGATAACCAGTGATAATGGTCCTATTTCTTGATAGCTAGTCATTAAACTCAGATTCACATTTTAAGTCAAGAAATCAAGGTATTTATGTCTCAGAGCTTTCCTATACAGGAAGCCCTTGTAATGAGTCAGACTACAAAGCTAGTTCCTCGGCAATGATCTTTTTCCCATTTTGCTTAGTGGCTGGTTGGGTGGTGGCAACAGATTCTGTTTTCGCCATTCCCTTACTTTTCTGGTTCTTCTTGGTCTTTGGTTTGGTTCCCTTATCTAATTTAGGTAGTTTTGCCACGGTAGTTGTGAGAAGAAGATGAGGTTTTTTCGTTTCAGTGAGGAGAAGAAAGAGAGAGAGGTAGAAGGACTGATGGCGGTTTGAATTTCAAGAAGAGAGAAATAGCTTTTTGACAAACCTTTTTCTTATGATTTCCGAGGTACTTGAGTGGATAAATACAATCAAGTACCCTCAAGAGAGATTTTATCAGAGATAGGATGAGCTATTTTGAAAAGCGCAAATATTTTGAAATTTCAAAAAGAGAATTCTGGACTCAGACGTTTTTTCATCTAATTAAAAAAAAAATTGAATTTCACACGGTTCTGGGCTGCCATTATTTTGGACTTAGACTAAGTCCAAACTACTTGTCTGTTTGAAACAAATTGAGAGATATTTTGTTGAGGGGATTTTAGACTTCATGTTTTCGAGATGCTGAATCTAAAATCATCATCCAAAATTGCATGTCTTCACTTGATCTGTGAGAATGAACAACAAAACAAAAAAACTTTGGCAACATTGTTAGTTACATAGTCTGGTAATTCCCAAATCTCTTTGCAGATAATTAAATCTATCTTTAGCCAGCAGTTTAGTGAATATATTTGCAAGCTGTTCATTAGATATAATATATTCCACACAAACATCACCCTTAAGTACATGATCTCTAATAAAATAATGCTTAATTTCAATGTGCTTAGTCATAGAATATTGGATAGGATTTTTGGTCAGATTGATAGTATTAGTATTGTCACATAAAATTGGTACGTAATCAAAATTTAGACCAAAATCAAGTAGGGTATTTTTCATCTATAGGATTTGCACACAACAACTACCCGCTGCTATATATTCAACTTCAGTTGTTGAGAGAGAGACACAAGCTTGCTTCTTGCTGTACCAAGAGACAACGGAGTATCCAAGAAATTAACAGTATCTACTACTGCTTTTTCTCTCAACTATACAGCCGGCATAATCGGCGTTTGTATCTCCTATAAGATCAAAGAAATTAGTTCGTGAATACCATAAGCCAAAATCATATGTACCAACTAAGTACCTAAGGATACGTTTAACAACGCATAGACGAGATTCCTTTAGACATGATTGAAATCTTGCACAAAGGTACACTGAGAATATAATGTCGGGTCGACTGGCAGTGAGATAAAGAAGACTACCAATCATACCTCTAAATGTTGATTCATCCACTTTCTTACCCTTTTCATATTTATCAAGCTTTAATGATGTGCTCATAGGTGTACTTATTTCTTTTGTTTCATTCACTCCAAATCTTTTGAGCAGTTCTTTGGTATACTTAGCTCAATTTAGGAAGATTCCGTCTTTGATTTGCTTGATTTGTAATTCAAGAAAAAAATAAGTTCTCCCATCATGCTTATCTCAAACTGTTGCTGCATTGTCTTGGCAAATTTCTTACATAAGAAATCATTAGTAACTCCAAAAATAATATCATCAACATATATTTGAATAATTAGGATATCTTCAGAATTTTCAGATTTGATAAATTATATGGTGTCAATTAAGCCTCTTGAAAAACCTTTTGAATGAATCAAACTACTAAGTTTTTCATACTAAGCACGTAGAGTTTGTTTGAAACTGTAAAGGGCTTTAGAAAGTTTAAATACATGATTTGGAAAATGTTCATGAATAAAACCAGAAGGTTGCTCTACATATACTTCTTCTTCCATAAAACCATTTAAGAAGACACTTTTAACATCCATTTGGTAGAACATAAAACTTTTAAAAGATGCAAAAGTAAGTAATATTCTTATTGACTCTAATTGAGCAACGGGAGTAAAGGTTTCATTATAATCAATGCCCTCTTCTTGATTGAATCCTTGGGCAACTAATCTGACTTTGTTTCTAATTACAACACCATGCTCATCAAGTTTGTTTCTAAAAACTCACTCCATACCAATTATAGGATGATCAAGTGGTCTAGGAAAAAGCTTCTAAATTTGATTTCTTTCAAATTTATTTAACTCTTCTTCCATGGCCATAATCTAAAATTTATCATATAAGACTACATCAATGCAATTAGGTTCAGTGCTAGAAGGTAGAGCAAAATTATCAACAAAATACCGTTTAGTTTTGACTCCGCAACTAGGATCACCAATGATCTATTCTTTTAGATAGACAATTTTATACTTCCAATCTTTTGGCAAGTCTTGATTTGTGAGCTCTTCAGTCTTTTGTTTGTTTTTCAGCTTGTTGTTCTTCTAGTTCCTCTTCATTGGCATGAATGCCAAGAGGTGGTGCCTTGTGCTGCCCATGACCTTTTTCTTTTGTGATTCCTACATCATCATCACCATTTTTAGAAGAATATATATTTGATTCATCAAACACAACATATACGGATTCTTCCACACATACAGTTCTTTTATTATACACTCTATATACCTTTTTGTTGGAAGAATATCCAAGAAATATAGCCTCGTCAAATTTGCTATCAAATTTTTCAAGATTGTCTCGAGTGTTGATGACAAAACATTTGCAGCAAAAACTTTAAATTAAGAAATAGATAGAACTTTGTCAAATATGAGTTCAAAAAGAGTTTTCTGAGAAATGGTCTTAGCATAACATGATTAATAATGTAGCAAGTTGTATTCATAGTTTCAGCCCAAAAGTATTTTGGAAGGGAGTTTTCACAAAGCATTGATCTTGTCATTTCTTACAACGTTTCTATTTTTCCTCTCAACCACACCATTTTGTTAAGGAGTATTTGCGCTGAAAAATTGTATGAAACACCATTTTCATCACAGAATTTTGTAAAGTCATTATTGCAAAATTCTCTACCATTGTCAATTCTAATTGAAATCAATTTGCACTCAATGAAATTTTGAACACGTTTAAGTAATTTGATTATTCAGAGAAAGCTTCATTATTTTGAGCAAGAAATAAAGTCTAAGTGTATCTTGAGAAGTCATCCACAAGTACATAAGCATACCTCTTACCACCAAGACTAATGGTCCTTATTAGTCTAAACAAATCCATATGTATGAACTCAAGAGGTTTTAATATTGAAATCATTTTCTTGGGTTTAAAAGAGGTTTTGATTTGTTTTCCAAATTGGCAAGCGTCACACACCCGATTTTTATCAAATCTCACTTTGGGCATTCCACTAATAAGCTCCTTTGAGGATAATTTGTTTAGAAAATCAATAGATACATGGTCTAGCCTTCTATGCCATAGATAACTATCATCATCATTCACGAATAGGCATTTAATATCATGAGCCACAAAATCATCAAGATAAAATAAATACACATTTCCAACACGGTTAGCAACAAAGATAGTCTCATTGCTAGAACTATCCATAATAATGCAAGAATCTTTTTCAAAAATAACTTTGCAGCCATTATCACATAATTAGTTGATGCTAAGCAGAATGTACTTTAATTCATCAATTAATAACACTTATTTGATGAAAGTAGAGGATCCCTTACCAATATTACCTATGTCAAGTATATTTTCGTTCTTTTTGTCTCCAAATATGATAAATCCATCATTTGTGACTTGAATGTTTTCCAGTAGTCCGGCATTTCCAGTCGTGTGTCTAGAGTATCCACTATCCAAAAACCACTTTGTGGAGCTCATCTTGTCCGTTGAATATTCCTATATATAAGATGGAAGAGTGATTTTTGGTACCTATACCTACTTGGGTCCATGAGGGTTAGTAATAATTCCTTTAACTTTCTAAACTGTTTTTATTCCGGATTCTACTTTCTTTCTAACATGACACTTAAATGCTTTGCGTCCAGATTTTTCACAATATATGCAACAATTGTGTGTCATAAATGAAGTAGTAGCTTTTACAAAGTAGGATCTATAATTTCCAGCTTTGATTTCATGTCTATAGCCAAGACCATTTCGGTTTCCAGTTACGTGTTGTGCACTAAGTAATTTTTCTAGATTGTTTTTGCCATTTGTGAATTTCTCAATGCATGTAGTGAGGTCATCATCAATTCTATATTTCATATCATAAAAACTGTTGACCATAATTTCAAGAGAAAGAATTTTGTCACACAAACATTTATTTTCAAGAGACATATAATGCAAAGGGTTAGGATAACATCATTTTCAACATTTGAGCACATAACGGAATCAAGTGAAACTTTGTTCTCATTCAACAGCTTTGCATTTTCATTTAACAAGGAATCAATTTCATTTTCATTTCTTTGTTTCTCCTAGATAGTTTTTTTAATTCAAGAAACATGTTGAAAAGCATCTCATTTGAATCATCAGGCTTATCACAATCAGAATCATACAATTCAGATATCAAATTGGGAGAAGTAGAATTTATCCTCCATGGCCATAAAGCAAATGTTTGCTTTTTCATTATCAGATCCATATCTTTCTTCAGCATTGGATTCAGCTTGGTCCCAAGTCCCAATCAACCGTTTTTCTTTCTTCATCTTTGTGTTCTTCTTCTTCTTTTTGAATTGCTTAGTTTCTTTTTCTTTAACTACTGGACAGTCGGCGATGAAGTGCTCTGTGCTTTTACACTTAAAATATTGAGGCTTGAAGAAAGAAGTGTGTCCCTTCTTTTTGATAAAATTCTTACCCCCTTTGAAGTGGCCTTTTCTAAACATTTTTTAAAATTTTTTGGCAACCATAGCCAATTCCTTTGTCTCCAAATTAGTACTATCATCACTATTAGTTTGATCACTGTTGGCTTCCTTATCAATTACTTTTAAAGCAGTTTCTCATTTGCCTTTGTCATCATCATCATACTTTTGAAATCTTTTGAGTTTCATTTTATGGGTCAAGAGAGATCCGATCAGCTCTTTAGTAGGTAAGGTATTTAAATTTTTAGATTCCTCAACAACTAAGGTTTTTAGCTGCCAACTTTTTAGCAAAGCATTAAGTAGTTTTTGTTTTGCTCACCGAGGGAATAAGTTTTCCCATATGCCTTTAGTCCATTCATGATATTTGCAAATCGAATGAACATATCAGTTATGTTCTCACTTGGATTTACAGTGAACAAATCATAATCTCAGACTGAAACCCTAACTTTGATTCCTTTATTTGATTAGTCCTCTCATGGGTGACCTAAAGTAATTTTCTTATGTCATAGTAGAATCACAACTACTCACTCATTTGTATTCATTCACATCGAGAGCACAGTATAAAATGTCTATGGCCTGATAGTTTAAAGTTATTTTAGCATTGTCATCACTGTTGTATCCATCACTTCTTTTAGGCACTATTTCACCTTCAACTACTTTGGTTGGAACGAATGGTCCCTTTTCAATCAAATTCCACAGCTCAAAATTTATTGAGCAAACATATATCTTCATTCTATCTTTCCAAAATGTATAGTTGCTTCCATTGAACAGAGGAGATCTATTTGTTGAAGACCCTTCGATATAAGGTAGTGACGATGTGTTTGCTATCTGGATCTTTTCTACAAGGTTGTTAAACTAAGGATAGTGTAGACTAATGCTCTGATAGCAATTGATAAACCTTAGAGGGGGTGAATAAAGTTTATGGCAAACAAATGCAATTTAAGAAAAATCTTTTGATGTCTTTTGAAAAGGTCCAAATAATATGTGAGTTCAAAAAGATATATTTGCTTCGTAGCTTCAAAAATGTAATCAGGGATCTTTTAAATCAGTACTAAATGGTGAGAAGATGGTCTGTATTAAAGATAGATAGTTGAGCTATAAAGGACAAACTTACTATAGATCACAAGAGTCTTAAATAAAGTAATAATTTCAGAGAAAATGTTGAAGTATTTAAGATCTAATGACCAATGAAAATGCAGTGAAAAAATTTAGACAAAATGCATAAGAATAGACTCAAGGATTTATTGTGGTTCGATCCTTAAATGATCTACATCCACTACCTTAAACTCACACTTAAGGATTTTAACGCCACTTACTAAAACCTTTTTCAAATCAATGGTGATAGGCGATACCAATCTTACACAAAAGGATCACCATAATTGGTTTTACACCTAACCTCTTTAAATTCAACAATCAAGGCTCACCCCAACTGGGTTTTATTTCCTTAACCTTGATACAAAGTTGACTAAAGATAGAATACAGAAATAGCTCATAGATTGAGCAAATATGAACTACTAAGCACAAATACCTTTTTACTTTTGGAACAATTTAATCTTACTTTGAAGCATAAATGAAAAAGGATATTTTTGTATTCTGAAATGTTAGACGCTGTGTTTTTATTTTCCCACAGCTCTTTATTTTGCACATAAGGTATTTGGGGATGATATCCATCTTCTCCATACAGAAATAGTAATGGACATAGCAAAGCCATTGATGAGGGATGTAAATAGCTTATCCGTTGTGGTCTGACAAATTTCATCTCAAGAATAATATCATGTTCTCTTGTTGCTTTGTTCAAATCGCCAACAATAAGTGCTACAATTTCTATAATTGTTGCTGCATTATATAGTCTTCCTCTAAAATCCCTGCTATGGCGCAATTTAATTTTGAAATTAGAGAATTCTCTAGAGAAATATTTATCCCGTGCCATTCTGAATGCTTTCACCAACTCATTGTTAGTGTCCAATATTGCTATTAACTATTTTGTGATGTCTGCTCTAATTTTTATGTTAAGCTGTCTTTGATTTATGGCTTGAATTCTATTTTGAAACTCATTTTCAGTATCATAAAAATAGAGCTAGATAAAATGTGCATTCTGACCATCTATGGGCAACAATGATCTAAGTATATGATAATTCTCTCTATTTATTCTGTAGATGTAAGGTCCAGATATCTCATTCACTGTATCATCAATTTTTGCACCCATAGAAGTCATGGAAAATATGGAATTGTATGCTCTTATATTTTCCAAAAATGTCTTTGATTTTTCATCGGTTACTTTTGTGAGCAATGAATTCAGAGGGTGAGGGGGAATTTTTCTTCTTGGTAGTTGAACTTTCCCTTGTTTAGAGCACGATTTAAATTTAGGATACAATCTGTTTGATTGTCCCTTGATTTTTTCTTCTTCCCAACAAACTGCATCACAATTATTGCACTAAAATGTTTGTGGACCATAGCATAATTCATGATTTATCAAAGTATTTGCCATGTATAATTTCAAAATTAATTTCCAAAATCTTAATGATATTATGTTTCTTATTGCGTAATAAATGAAAGATGAATGTTACATGTTGCAATCATCCTTCTGATTTTCTTTCTTGCTGTTGTATTAGTTTCCTGTTCAGATGTTTGCTTTGTTTTGTTTGCCTCGTTGAATGTCAATTCTTCTTTGTCTATGTAGCTTTGTCTTTTTTGCTATGTTATAGTCATATATTTAGTTTTCATTGATATACTAATTGTAAAATAAGGCATTGAAGTATTAAATATGTTACCTTTGTAATCAACATATTGCAATTGCAGGTCTATAGCATCAATGTTCTCTATTGTTGGATGTATATTTTGCTTAGGTATTTGATTACTATGAGCTTTTTTTCTTTTGCAGTCTAAAGCTACTCTTCTTCTTTGTCTATTTTCTTTGGCTATTTGTTGTTGGAATAAATGTGCATTCAAACATAGATATTTAAATCAATAACAGTGAGATAGTGTTTTTCAAATTCTATATAGCATTATACACACATGTATATTGCTTAGAGAAATGAGATTTAGAAAGAGTACATGGGTTGTTAATTTTGCTCATTTTGTAGAGTTTGAACTATATACTTGCAGAAAGTATGTTGTTATGAATAGTCTACTATGGTTGATTATTTATAGGTGGTTTAAAATGTTCTGCTATGACTGTTGCTTTTTTTGTGGTATTTATGAAATTTTTATTTAATGCTACTCAATTATCTTAGCAAGTTTATTTTGAATAATCTTTGTAGTGGCTGCTTTGATTCATATTAGGTACAATGTGCAGTGGTAATTGCTATTATTGTGGAGTACTCATTAAAAAATTAAGAATATTGAAAATACTTAAGATTGCACCAATTTTTCTGAAATTCATTTTATTTCTACGGGTGCTATATACATTTATTTCATTTAGTTGTCAATTATATCTTTTGTAAATTCAAAAGTCATTTGTTGGGTTACCAATTGGAGTTTAAATTGTCATTAATAGAATATTGAAGAGTTATTTCGTGCTTATGTTATCGAGTCTAAATTGGCATAATGGTGGATTACTAAAACACATCAGAATTCAATAAATTTGATCAAGTGATTTTAGTATCTTATTGTGCAACGTACAGTTTTCCTGTAAAAGTTATGTTGAAATTCGATTCATAGAGTTGTCACTTTTTTCTTTTAATATTCAAAAGTCAGTTGATTTTTTGGATTTAATTAATTCTCTAATGAAGTAATAGGATTCTCAAAACATGTATGTGGTCTTGTGCTTTAAATATATCACATGAATTCCAAAGGACACCTGTAATTTCATATTGAAGGGGAAATTAGATTTTGCAAATATTCTTTGAAATTCCCAACAAACATTTACGATTTTTGAATTTCTAAAAGACATCAGATTCTAGTAAATCTTATTAAGTGATTTTAGTATATGATTATACAATGTACTTTTCTCTTTAAAAGTTATATAGTCAAAGTTCGTTTCTTAGAGTTGTCATTTAATTTTTTTTTAAAAATTTCAAAATTCAGTTGGTTGTTTGGATTTCATTAATTCTCTCAAGAATTAATAGTATTTGATCTGATGTGATGCTTTGAATATATGACATGAATTCCAAAATATATCTGCAATTGCTAAATAAATGGAGTATTTGATTTTTCAAATATTCTTTGAAATTTCCAACAGGCGTGTAGAATTTGTTTTGCCTGTTTTTATATAAATATGCATAGGCACATTTCTCCATCATGTTGTTAGGGAACGGGAGTTCTTAGAAAACATTATGGAGTTATGTAATGGCATGACTTCTGTGTCTCAATTAGTCGAAAAGCCAAGCATTCATCCATTCATGTCTGAAGCTATGGTGTTGTCAACTAATCAATTACAGTCACATAAAGCTTACTATGGTTTACCTGATAGGAGAGCAGATAGGATCCGGATGATTTTGAGAACAAGAACTTATGATTTTGAAGAGTATGTTGAGGTTTTTATTCCAAAGTCCACCACCATCAGCAGAGATGTTAATTCCAGCTACAACTACTGGATAGAGTCATACCCTTGGGTTTTACATGATGCTGCTATGCAACATCCATTAAGTATTATGTTCTTAAATGAGCAATATCTTGGTGCTGGAGAAACAGAGCAGCAAAATGGGTTTGTTTGTGAAATTCTATCAATTTTTTGTTCTTACAATTGTGGAATCTCAAATGGATTATCATATTCATAAGGATTTGTTCAAGGATTTTACTGGCAAATACAAATTTCAATTATAACGACATTCAAAAAATGTTCTTTAGCTCTACTATGATATTGAGAAAGTACAAATTGAAGGATCTTCTGCTACTGGAGTAGAAATTATTTACATCATTGGGAAGACTGAAGATGGAATAGTTAAGAGAGATTCATCAAATAAGAGAATGAGATTGGAATAAGGGTCAATAGTAGATGAAGGATTGGTTGTTTAGATTATGTTTTACAATGTAGTTCAGTAGTAATGGAGATTATGGGGCATTACTTATATTATGTTTTAGCATTTTTAGATGTTGCAAATAGATTTGGTTCGTAACTATGTGTTCAAATAACATTTGGAATAGGAGTTCTATGTGAATGCATTTGTATTTCATTATATTTGGAATAGTAGTTCTAGATGAATGCATTTGGATTTGACTAGATTCTCTAATTTAATGAGTTCTTACTCCATAGACTATCAAGCAACAGGAATAAAGTTAAATTATTAACATGTTTAGGTAAGAATCATTGCTACACTTAATTGTGATGCGTTTGCAGAAAACAAAACAGCTTCATTGATGAAACTCTGTAGCATCTTGGTGTATCAAAGACTATGAGTGAGGTATCAATTTTTGATTGTATTAACCAATAATTAATTGTTATGTTTCTGCCAATATTTCTCTGTGAATGCCATTATACATTGCTTTGACCTTTTGTAAGAATGATGCATAGTTAAATGAAGAAGATAAATGAGCATTTTTGGAAGCACCACGCGTCAGTTATTGATCCATTACGCCTGAAGATGGAAATAACGGATTTGATTTTTTTTCTGTTAGCTATTGTAGAACTGGATATATCTAGTTATTGTACACAAATTAAATCCAATGTTTTTATGTAGATTACTTAATGTATATCTATGCCTATTGATGAAATGAACACAATTGAAATGGCAAATGATGTTGTTTTAGCAGTTAAATTTGGCATTGAAAGTTGTATTGATTGAATTTTTACAAATGTAATGATTCTAAATCCAGTGTACATTGAAGTGCTAACATATATGAATTAAAATGTTGGTTGTTGAAATTCAGAGAATATATGGTTTTTGCACTTCTATTGAGCATTTTTCTTTCTCAATTGTTTTAGAATTTTCTATGACTCTTTTCTGTGCTCTCCAAGGATTGTGGTGAATGATTCCCTAATGTTGAAGCTCTTTGTTACCTCAGTTAATTGTCAAAAAACTTGAGCCCTGAGAAGTTTTTGAAGTTGTTTTATGTTTTAGATACAAAGGTATAATCCATGAACCATCAATTTTGCACAGCCTAAAGTGCATCTTTTAAGCCTCAGAAATTTCTTGGATTTTGTTTGCAAAGCCAGTCCTGTGTTTATTTTTGCAGAACCAATTCGTGCTGCTTGCTGAATTAAAAGTATCCATGTTTGTGTGAAAGCTACAAAAGCATTTGGCTTGTTTGAGAATGTGAGGGATAAAATTAATCAAAAGTTTCAACAAAAATAACAGCAAAACAGTCACTATTGCATATGATCATTTGGTGAATCAACATTATAAGTGATAGTTTTGCTTCTTTATTGTCTACCTCAACATCATTTACCTCATTCAAAGATTCTAATCAGCTCCTAATAATAGTATATTCATTCAGGGAATTCATTCCTGAATTTATAGTGATTCTAGCATTGGTACTTTTGGAGTATTTTGGCTCCTGGTCAATCAGGATATGATTCTTTTCTAAAGGACCAAAACTTAAGCATTCAATTGACTAAGTTCATATAAAGTCTAGGTGATAGATGCTTTTGATTGCAAGCAAAGTTTTCAGTATTTTTTGGCATATTCAAGAAAAGAAGCTATTCCATTCTTTCCTTTTTCTAAATTTTCAAAACAAATTCCATGAAATTAATATTGTTACACATGTTTCATTTTTACTGCTCTATCAATTTACTACAATAACATCAACTAAAGTGAACCCTGGATGAAAGGAAAAGTTCTATGTGTATATATTTCAATTGATTGTTCCATTGAACAATCATGTAGCTCTCAAATTGTTGCGTTAACCAATCATCTAGCTCTCAAGCATATCAAACTGACAATTTTTGCTCAGCCTCTCTTTGTATGATTTTCAAATTTTACTTTTTCAAAAGAAGTATTCAACAAGACTATTTAACTGATGGATGAAGTCATTGTCCAATTTTGTATGGCTCCTTACTTCATCTCGTGTGCAACTTGCCCAAGAAAATGGTGCAGCTAATTGTGGTATAGTTTCTGCACTTAACTATTTCTCTAAGAAAGTAAATTTCGCCTTGATAAGCTCTTAATTCTAATTTGGTCTGCTACTCTCTGACCTAAGAAATGCTAAAGCAGGTTTAGTAACAAAGGTTGCAAATTCAGAATCTATTAAAGCAAATGAAACACATAAATAATGGAGAAAAGTCTGAGCACATGTACCAATTGTGCATTATGTATCAAATGGCATCTTTGATCATTTTCATATATAAAACCCATTTGAGCAGCTGCTACCCTATTATTTCCCATTCTTTTTGTTGTTTTTTTCTGCATAAAGAAAATGTTTCAACTGATCAACTCATTAGAATTTACAATGTAAAAGTGTCATCATATGTAAGTATGCATAACAAAACAATCTAATTTTTTACTTTTCTCAAAGACAATTCTAGGGCATCTAAGTGGTAGTTTTTTCAGTATCAGAAGCAATAAATTTGTCAAAGTAATAGTGGCAAAACAGATGTTTCATTTTCATGTAAGCAACATAATCTCAGATTCAGAAATGAACATCCTACTGGCTCAAAGACTGTGTTGGTGATATTCGGTCTAAATTTGTCTAACCAATTTTCATAGATACCACCATCCATATGGCAGAGCTTTTTGCTCCAATGGTCAAACATTTTACCTATCTGCATTGTCATTAGGATATGGAGTCACTCTAAAATTGTCATATCTGAGAGTAAAAAAAAAAGCTTCATCATAACCAATTAGCATTTCAGATAGATCACATATCAGTCTCATTGTTCATAACCTTATTTTGGCATCAAACTCGGAAAATTTTCCAGATCAAATTAATCTTCATTATACTCTTGGAAATGTTCAATAGTACTCCTGGAAATGTTCTTCTGCCTATGTAAATTCACTATCAAATGAGTTAGGATCTATACAAATCTAGCCCTTTGACAAACTAAATATTTACTTCAACAAAAAATTAAATCATTGTGAAGATAAACTAAATATTTTTTATTAGTTTGTAGTTTTTGAATGCTATAGACCACGCATCCTTGGATGGAGCAACCTTCTATGAAAGATCCATAATCAATCTAAATGCAGTTGGTACTTGAAATCATAGCATTTATACTAAGCTAATTAGTACTCTAGTCTTCGTCTAAATGTTGAACAATACACCTGCAAATGTTGCTCCTATGAAAATTCAGAATATTGCAGAAAATACATATGGCATTTTGATGCATATGGATTTGAGTATAAAAATCACATAAAAACTAAGCACATTCCCAATTAAGTTTACATTAAAACGTTAACCCCAAATTACACATATGAGCAAGCGTACTCATCATTAACATAGCATAGGGTTCAAACGAGTGTCGATCCTCCAAGAACAAGTATGCATTAATCACTTTTCTTTCATTATTTAACCGACTCAATAAAGTGAAAAAATAAAATAAAATAAAATAAAATAATGTGTGTGTGTGTGTGTGTGTGTGTGTGTGTGTCAAGGATGGAGAATTATGTAACTCAAGCCATTGTTTAGGCAAACATGATCTTAAAGAACCCAACTATTATCATAATCAATCATTCTCTTGGCATCATGAAGGATGAAGGTAGATTCACTTCGATGGTCAATCCATGAAATCACTATCCTCTAGATAAATTAGCATTACTTGGCCTGTCTTAACTAATTCACCCAAAAGACGCAGTAAACACAATCATTGATTAAATTTCCTTGGTTTGGCAAATTTAAAACATGAAATTAATCAATGAATCATTGGTCTGACAAACATTAATTAACCTTTAATTACTCAATCCTCAGCAATTAACCTCTTTGGTCTAGTAAGTTAACAGCCAATAAATATGAAACTAATCAATTGAAACCACCATCAACCTCTTTGGTCTAGCAAGTTAATGAGAAGAAACAACCAATTAATTTCGTAATATGCCCAAGTAATTAAATACCAAGAAAAATAACCAATTAATCAAAAGATCAAATAACTATAAATATCATGAATATCTACAACAATGTCGAATTACAATAAAACAATTAATATATTATTGTTCAAGAAAAAGAAAACAAAGTAAAAGAAAGTACTCATAGCCAAGACTCATTATTCTTCCTTTGAAGACCTTCTTGCACAATCCTCCTTGAATTGAAGAATTCCTCCTTTAATTTGAGCGATTTTCTGTAATAATTAATGAATTCTCTCATTTTTCTTTGTGTTTTCCATCTATTTATAGGCTTGGAAAGTGTCTAAACTCGTTGGTGCAATGTTCTTAACCGAGTAGAAGTTGGAAGATATTAAAACTCCACAAATTACTAAAAATCGCATAGAAAAATCACAATCCCACCTTTTCCTCAAAGCACAACAAGCGCCACCTTGGCTCTCAGATTCATCGCCAGTTGTGTTCTGGTTCTCTACTCGTTCGTCGATTTTTTTTCGAATTCCGCACAATGTATTTCAGAATACAGCCAGCGCCGTCTTGGCTCTTGGAGCCAGTCCCGATTCCACTCTGTTCCGCTCTATTTTGATAATTTTTTGTCGCCTTGAAGTTTGAATTATCAGTGCATGGCCGGCGCCGGTTCTAATGCCCTAGCCAGTGCCGCCTCTCTTCTATTTTGCGACATTTTTGCTTCGTTTTATCCCAAAATTCTGTAATAATGAACAAAATACCTTTTTAAGGGTAAAATCTCAAATATGAAGGAATATGAGTGGTTATTGAACAAAATGTATCACAAAAAAGCCTCAAATAACTAGGAAAAATATGACTAATTTAGCCCATATCATATTCCCCCACACTTAGCTCTTTGCTTGTCCTCAAGCAAAGTATCAAAGACAAGTATGAAAATATAATGTTTCATCAATCACTCAATTGATTTCAAAACAATATCATCAACGCTTTCTTCATTCAAAAACATAAAACACATGATTCTACATCTTTCACAACAAATGCAAGATTTGTGTAGTGAATAATGACTTAGTAGAACTCTCTCAAGAGTTCACAATATTCTCAAACCATTGGAAAGAATTTAGCTCAAAAAGAATATGCATTCCATAGGCTTACCTTTCATACACTCTCTCCACTAATTTGAGACACATCATGATTCTACTTAGGTCAAGTAGGATTTTCAAGCTTGTAATGTAAGGCTAAAGGCTTGTAATGTAGCTTATCAAATGAAGGATATAGGAGAATCAAATATCAAAGAAGCTGAGAGTTCGCAAGAAAAGGATAAACAAAATGAATCAATAATTTCCAACTCTTCTTGCTCTTCTATTCCAGAAATCAATCAAACCATAACCTTATTCAGCAATTACAACTCAACTCAAGCAAATCCTGCATTTTTTCTTTTGTTCTTCTTCTTCTCATCTTTTTACTTTCTTCATCAATTCTTCTCTATTTTTCACAAGATCACTCGACTTTTCAGCAATGGTGTCAAAGATTTAATATGAACTCAACTTTTACAGCTCAATCACCATTCCTTTTGTGATCTTTCTTTTCTTTCTCTCTCAATTTCCTTTTCTTTCACTCCTCTTTTGTTTTCACTGCTACTGTTCTTTTCTCTCTCACTTTTTTTTTTCCATTCTTTCTATCAGCTTTTGGTCTTCTTTTCTTCTTTTCAATTCTTCTTTTCTCTTTCTTTTCTTTTTCTTGCTCAACACAACTATTGATACATGACTAAAAGTAATGAGTCATGATCTTTCTTCAAGTATTCTTCCTCACATGCTCCTACATATACTTTTATTTATCAAGAGCATAAAGATTTGAAAAATTATTCAAACTCTCAGAAACAAACAATGGACAAAGTATAATAATGGGTTTTAAAGAAAGAAATCAACAATTTAGGCTCAAAATAGGTACTATGGATAATATAAAAAATAAGTAAGCTTGAAAAGCTAAACTATCCAAAGAAGGTCTATTACCATCATCCCTAAATTAAATCATGATTGTCCTTCTTATTTTGCCTTGAGAGGTATTCAAGTAAGTTCTAGAACACTCCATGAATTTTAGTAGAAAAACAGGTTTAAGAACAATGCAAAGCATTCGATTAAGAACTAATTAGTCCAAGTGCGTGCAAAAAGTCATGCATAAGCCATAAATGATCTAGAACATATGCTCTATAATCCATCATAAAGACATGCATTAAAAATACAGCTTAAAATCTTAAAGAAAATTAAAAAAAATGTTTGAAAACTTTGCTCAAGAAGGATAAAGTATATGCATAGAAGAATTGTCAATCAAATCACTCCCCCACACTTAAACTGGACATTGTCCTCAATTGCCAAATAAATAAAATAAGGAATACAAACTGCCACGGGACCAAAAATATAAAGGAGAAGATATAATAAAGACAATACTTCCATTCATTGTGCTCACAATAAAATTGATAAAAACTTGGACAAAGTATATCACCAAACCACTCCCCCATACTTAAATTGGAAAATGTCCTCATCGGCAAAAATTAAACACAAGAAAGCATCTCCAAAGGGACTAAAAATAATAAAGGGTTATAAAGTTTAAGGAATACTGCCCAAGTACAATAATGCTCTAATATGTATCCAAACTTGAGGTAAAGTGAAGGGCTTGTCCAAGAGGACTTTATGCCTATAAAACAAAACACAAATAAAAGCACACGAAAATAATAATAAAATAAAAACATACCTAAATAAAAGAAAACAAACTAAAGAAAAAGACTCAAATAAAAAATATAACACAAAAACTTTTCACACTCATCATGCTTCCTCATCAAACCTTTTGAAAAGAAATTAAGGCTCAAAATAGAAGATAGGCATGATGAATGTAGAATGAAGAGAGGTTTTTGAGAAATAAAAGGTTTATGGAAATAATTTTT
Organism: Voacanga thouarsii; assembly: GCA_026120185.1. NCBI lineage: Eukaryota > Viridiplantae > Streptophyta > Magnoliopsida > Gentianales > Apocynaceae > Voacanga > Voacanga thouarsii. Next base: position 2,136,376 of record JANUWF010001213.1, on the reverse strand, counting down.
CTCACTAAAGCAAAACACCTAAACCTCTTTCTCTAACATTTCTTTAGACACACAAATATTCTTGTCAACATAGAAGTGCACATGATCTCTAAAGAATGTATCGAACTTGAAATCACCTTTTGACCCTTCAAAAGATTTGTCACAATTGAAATGCCCCTTTAAACTTAGTATCTGAGTTCTCACAGATGGGATCAAGAAAATCCGTACTTTTCAAGGTATGGTCTACAAAAACTAAGTTACCTCTCTGAAATTAGGGTGAAGGGTAGAATTTGGCAATATCCTCAAATGGTTTCTTAGAATGAATAATAAATCCAACTTCTTGAGACATGTTAAACTCCATACATCATCCTTGGGACCATTGCTCTCCAAGAATTGAGGGGATCCTAAGAAATCATGTAACAAAGAGAAATTAGAATTATGAGCACATAGAGTAGAATTAAATACCTCTCTTGCCACATCATGCAATTGTCCCTCATAGCCGCTCTTTTTTTTTCATGGTCAATTATACGGGCTAGCGTGAACTCATGAGTCTCCTCAATAATCTTAACTAATTGTTTCATTTGATCGCCTAATCATTGCGAAGCTTCTTTATGCCACTGAATAGATGAATTTGTATTGGCAATAAAAGAATTCACTAATGCTTCTAATGACGTCTCACTAAAAACATCAATGTTAGCTTGTAATGTTGCCAATCTATCATCAATACACTAATGTTTTTTTTTTTTTTTGAAAAACAGAATAAAAATGATGAACATGCAGCAATGATGAATAATGCAATTTAATTCATGAAGAAAGAAATAAAAATAAAACAAAACGAAATCTACTATATCGCCTTCAAGTCATTGGATCATGTACCAAGGCTAATACCTAGCAAAGACAAGACAAAAGTTAGATAACAGAATTCATAATTACTACAAAATTAAAAATAATACAAAGTTAGTCAAAGTTAGTAAATTAGATTATAAAAGTATACAAAGATACACAAGATATAAAAGATAGCACATTTTTGCAGAAAGAACAATTGTACCTATTTACATATTTACATGGTTAAATCAACAAAATTCAAGCTTTAATGATATTGTTCCCCGGCAACGACGCCAAAAAATTGAGGCGTATGGATTTAGGTATAAAAATCACATAAAAACTAAGTACATTCCCAATCAAGTTTACATTAAAACGTTAACCCCAAATTACACATATGAACAAGCGTACTCATCATTAACATAGCATAGGGTTCAAACGAGTATCGATCCTCCAGGAACAAGTTTGCATTAATCACTTTTCTTTCATTGTTTAACCGACTCAATAAAGTGAAAAATTATATAAAATAAAATAAAATAAAAATAAAAATATACATGTCAAGGATGGAGAATTATGTAACTCAAGTCATTGTTTAGACAAACGTGATCTTAAAGAACCCAACTATTATTATAACCAATCATTCTCTTGGCATCATGAAGGATGAAGGTAGATTCACTTCGATGGTCAATCCATAAAATCACTATCCTCTAGATAAATTAGCATCACTTGGTCTGTCTTAACTAATTCACCCAAAAGACGCATTAAACACAATTCTTGATTAAATTTCCTTGGTTTGGCAAATTTAAAACATGAAATTAATCAATGAATCCTTGGTCTGATACACATTAATTAACATTTAATTACTCAATCCTCAGTAATTAACCTTTTTGGTCCAGCAAGTTAATAGCTAATAAATATGAAACTAATCAATTGAAACCGCTATCAACCTCTTTGGTCTAGCAAGTTAATGAAAAGAAACAACCAATTAATTTCGCAATACGCCCAAGTAATTAAATACCAAGAAAAATAACCAATTAATCAAAAGATCAAATAACTCTAAATATCATGAATATCTACAATAATGTCGAATTACAATAAAACAATTAATATATTATTGTTCAAGAAAAAGAAAACAAAGTAAAAGAAAGTACTCATAGACAAGCCTCATTCTTCTTCCTTTGAAGACCTTCTTGCACAATTCTCCTTGAATTGAAGAATTTCTCATTTGATTTGAGTGATTTTCTATGATGATCAATGAATTCTCTCATTTTCCTTTGTATTTTCCATCTATTTATAGGCTTGGGAAGTGTCTACACTCGTTGGTGCAATATTCTTGGCCGAGTAGAAGTTGAAAGTTACTAAAACTCCACAAATTACTAAAAATCGCGTAGAAAAATCATAATCTCGCCTTTTTCTCAGAGCACAGCCAGCGCCGGTTGTGTTCTGGTTCTCTACTCGTTCGCTGATTTTTTTTCGAATTCCACACAATGTATTCCAGAATACAGCCGGCGCCGCCTTGGCTCTTGGAGCTAGCACCGATTTCACTCTGTTCCACTCTATTTTGATAATTTTTCGTCACCTTGAAGTTTGTGTCATCAGTGCATGGCCGGTGCCGGTTCCAGTGCCCTAGCCGGCGCCGCCTCTCTTCTGTTTTGTGACGTTTTTACTTTGTTTTACCCTAAAAATCTGTAATAATGAACAAAATATCTTTCCAAGAGTAAAATCTCAAATATGAAGGAATATGACTAGTTATTGAACAAAATGTATCACAAAAGAGCCTCAAATAATTAGAAAAAATATGACTAATTTAGCCCCTATCACATTTGTAAAGTATTTACAGAAAATATTAAGGTACAAATCCAGAAGTTTGAGTTTTCTACATTGCTATTAAGATAAAAAGTCTGGCAGCACTATGTGTAGAGTTACATCCATTGTACTTAAGACCAAATCCAAGTTTTTTATTTATCTATCTTCTCTGTTGCCACTTTTGCATGTCCTACAACAAAGATCTTCTTTCTTTTGTTTGCCCCTTATGTATTCAAATCGTGGTTTTGTTTGTTTTCTCCAATGACTTGAGATCTGTAACACAAATCCGGGTATGTATTTCCAATGGCATAAAATTTTGTAAATAATATAGAAAAATTCAAACCATCATTCTTATCGTGGACGCCGTATTCTTTTCTTTTCTTGTTAGTTTGGTGTTTTAGACTCAAGCATATTCTCCAAGTGTTTTGCTTCTTCAACTTCTGAATGTTTTTCAAGTTCTATAATAGTCTACCAAGAGCATATATATAAATAAATAAATAAATATATATATATATATATATATTAGTTCCTTTTCATAACTGTATACTATTATGATATGTGTGTGTGTGTGTGTTTTCTACCTTTGAATGATGTTCAGTCTTGTCAACCATGTTAGATGGTTGATAAACTCGATTAACGGTAAAATTTTCTCTCGGTTGGCCTCGCGTTTGTTCATTGAATCTTACTTGGCATATGTAAGTTTGGCCTATTATGTTCTTCAATGGTCCAAGAATAGCATCATCAATTCCTTCCAATAATGAAGTAAGTAAGATCGCAACACATATCAAAGCAGTTTTCATATTTATATGTAATACTATTAACATATTTATATGTAATACTTTTAACATATGTAATACTATTAACATATGTTCAATTCAACTCGATATCTGTGTTAGAAATATTTTAGAATATGTATTTGTAACATGTATGTATAGTGTTTTTTTTTTTTTTTGTTGGTATTTTTGGTACCTTGCTTCTGGATAATCTTCTGTTCTGATACATGATTTGCATGCCAATTTCTTCCCATAGATTTTCAGCTTCTTTCTATATTTTGTGCAGAAATTATATCTCCATCCACTGTATGTGTCAATGTCCAAGACTGTAATGCATCTATAGTATAATTTTTCCTAATTCAGAAGAAAATTTGCATCAATATCATATATGAATAATTCAACCAATCTTTATTGGAAATACATGAATAGTTTCAGCACCAAAGTATACCATTTTTCCTTCAATCATGGTAATTTGATTCAATTCAGCCAAGGTTTTCTTGTTTTTCTCATACTGTTGTGTAGTTAACACTATAAATGCAATATTCAGTTGTGTTACTGTTTCTATTTTGCCATTATCTTCGCACCTTTTTCATCAATGAAAAGGAAAATGTCATTTTATGATCCTAATACTGCATTTTTTTTTTTTTTGCATAGACTATTTTGCCAAATAAAAGTGATTCACTTACATTTGTTAGAATTTGTCAACCTCATATATTTGCAAGTCAATATAGATCTTAATTGCACTACTGCTTGATATTGGTGCATTTCCTTGATCATTCTTCATTATCATTGATATAAAAACTCCAACTTGCATAGTCTGGCGGCTAAGAACCTCTGCACTTTGAATCATATTTGCATGTTCCCCCCATAATATTTATTGTAACTCCTTCCCAGTGCATTTTCAAATTCATTTAATATGTAATATATATCTACATCTATAGAAACCATTTCATGAAGTAAAACGAAATGTAAAAATAGACAGACTTACTACTAATCCTTAATTGTTGTGAATTGTAAATCAATATGGTGTCCCATTCAAGTCCTTTGTTTAATAGGTGACACACCTGTTATCATGCCAATGACATCTGGCAGGCGCGAACAAAGGTGCAATCAATATATTCACAAAGCACTATTTTCGTAAGTATACAAATTCTAATAAATGTTCAGCTCTGTTTCTACATCTATTTGATAGATGTAATGTTTAAACTGTTTATGTGAATCACAAAGATGATTTCACAAAACACTTTGCTTCATTTTTTGAGGTATTGTGCTCTACATCCATATTCATGCTTTTAATAATGGATTGTTGGCTATCTTCTTATTAACACAAATGCTTAAACTTTGCCAAACATCTATCACATGTCCACATTTAACTTTGTACATATCAATATTTGCATGGCAAAGTCCCATTTTTCAGCAGCCTATGCAAATAATTAACAGAGTCATATGAGTCAATCTACATAATGTCAATCTCAGCATAATGTCAATCTACTCAAAACTACTCCATTTTATGAAATTAGATGAATTCAGCATGCTTCAAGTTGTCAGTACATTTTTTCCATAGCCTTACATTTTGAATCTCATGTTCAAGTATTCATTTCTGGAACCTATATGCATGTTTTTTTTTTAAACTACAATGAATGCATAAGCAGTTGCATTAAACGATATCCAATATCTCTGCAATGCATGCATTCAAACATGTGTAAATGAAATTGTAGGTGTTTGAGAAAATCTTTGGCAGCACAGTTGTGTACTCATTGAAGTCACTATGCACATAAACAACCATTCCAATGAAGGACATATCACCTATAGCTACAATAGGAATAGCATACTGCTATATTGCAATATTCACATGATTGGAACAAATTCAACTCACAACTCTTGATAAAATTCTAAACATATCAATTCTATGATGCCTGAACAACTTATGGACATCAACAGAGATTCCTATGTGCATAAATAGTCATTTCAATAAAGAAGATATCACATATACCTAAATCAGGAATAACATATTGCTTCTCTGCAATATTCAAATGGTTGGCACTAAGTCAACTAACAACTTTTCATAAATTCTACACAGATCAATTATTCAAAACAGATATCATTCTCATGTCGATTTATATACATATTTGAACTGAATCCCAATAAAAAAGAAACTATTAACATGTTTAGGATTGTTACCCACTAATAGCAAAATGTCTCTAGCCCAGGATTCAATCTATTCAAACGACAGAAATAGGAATTTATGTCTTGGAATCTCTGGCAAGTCTTCAATCACCTGTTCTATGCACATGCTTCCGTCAATCAATATTTGTAAATCCTCACTTAACACTCTGTAATTTGGCCTAGGGTTTTTAAGGTTAAAATTTTTCATCATGTAAAATTTGCCTTCCTCAATAAATTTTGGAAATTCAGAATAAATTTACTCCTAATAACACCAATGCTTCATGTTATCCTACAAACAAATCAAATAACTTGTGAAAACATATATGTAACAAAAATCAAAGAACAAAGACAATGGTTCATGGATTATACCGTTGCATCCAAAACCAAAAAATTAATACTCATTAACTCTCCTAGTCTTTGAGTATTATATGTATCCCATATTCGAATAATTCTAAAAATTACTTTTTTGTCTTCCCTTTGTCAATTCATTAAGTGATACATGTTGAAAAGTTGCCCTTGCCATAGAAACAACTTCAAAACCTAAAATCTCTGCTTTGTTAACTCTAGGAACCGACTTCCCTTATTGCTATGCTTGACAATAACTATATTTTACCAACCTAATACATTTCTATGACACCCCCCACATATATATATTAACAAATTTATCCACAGATTCAGATAGTGTATGTGCCTGACCCGAAAGTTAATTCATTTGATAGAAGCTACTTCATCTTCTGCAGATGCTTAGTCTTCAGAAAATGTCATTTATTGACATTATATAATCGATTTAGAAAGCAAGGAGACTCAAATGCATTTTGAGGAAGGGAGTTGAAGACGAAGAATATATAAAGAATAAAAGATATACAAAGAATTTAGCAGCATCTATGAGTTGACAATTTAATATGCGAATGACATCTAAGAACGAAGCAAGAAAGTGAGGAGACAGTTGAAGCCGCCGTATAAGAATCAATAAACAATGAAAGTCAAAGAAATTGGGGAAGAAAGGGAAGCCACCGTGTGAGAGGCAACTCAAGCAAGGAGCCGACACGAAGCCAAATGTGAAACCCATGCAGTCGAAGTTCAACTGCTCTCCTGACTCACATGCCACGTGTCAGTCTGTCAAGAATCCTCAAATCCAAACAGCAACACCAGAGGTTTCTTCTACACCTTTAACATACATACATACATACATACATACATACATACATACATACATACATACATACATACATACATACATACATACATACATACATACATACATACATACATACATACATACATACATACATACATACATACATACATACATACATACATACATATTTCAATAGGTACTCTAATATCACACATTAGACATAACATGATTACATCTATATTGAACATTCGAATGCATAAGCAAATACATCGGAATTTTAGTCATATCTTATAAATATATAATGAAAATTTTCTTACCAATATATCCTGGAGATATATTATCTATGATCAAGGATAGACTAATTAATCTTCTCTATCCTAACTCTCCTCTTGTTAGTGTTGTGCCCTAGAGGCAATCACTTGTACATTGTATAAACACATTTTATTTTAATAAAAAACATTATTTATCTTACAGTTTCTTTTGTTTACATTAAGTAATATAACTGTTCGATAAAATCCATAGTACAACACTGTGTTAGAGAAATCATAATAGAGATCATGATATGAGATTCTTACTACACTGTATAGTGTTAGTACTTAAATAATCTCTAGTCATAGTATTAATGAGACAGGACATCATTAATGCGTTAAGACTAGCATGTGTTAGACTTCCTGATTTGATCAGGCAGTGGTTCTCATATCCGTGAGTATTGAGATACTCAAAGTTAACACATGGATGCTTGTTAATGAAACAAATTCATTGGATGACCTAGCTTTGAGATAATCACATGGATAACTATTTAGTGCCAGTGATATAATCTCAATATAGCAAACGTGCAAGTATCCTTAGACTTGAGATCTCTAAGGTACTTTGTTTGCTGAGCATTGTCCTTTGATTCCAATCTCCGGAGCTCGTTTGAGGGCCACCTATGGGATGGATATTGGGTACATTGTGAGGTAAACGAAATTAGTTGAGAAAGTCAATAAAGGATTCACTACTCCTAATAGTAAGGGCGAATATCTCACGGCCACTTGTAGGAATTACTACTCGAGAAGTCCTTGGCCAAGGCGATTGTGTATTGGAAACAGTTTCAATTGATACACATCTAGAGTAGTGGGTTCCTGGTACAAGTACTATTGTATTCGGACCAGAATTAATTCTGGAGGGAGTTGGCACTAATTCCGTACTCCAACCCGAATGAGATATTATATGGTGAAATGAGTTAATTGAACTGAAGTTTGTTATTGAAATGTTCATGTCAAGCCACTTGATTTCCTAGACTCTTGGGTGGTTATGATATGTTGCTAGATACCGCTCATGATCTGGGAATATGAGTTTATTAATTGATGAATTAATAAACCAATTTTGATTAGAATTAATAGGATTAATTTTAATTAATTATGGATTATTAATCTCAAAAACGTTTGGATTAATTCATGTTCTCTACCAATTGACTAGGAAACCTAATAGGCCACACACAATAGAGGATTATATACTCAAGATGTTATTTGATAACATAATGAGGTTGATTGAGAGAAAGAGAAGTTGTTGTGGACAAATTATAATTAGTTATAATATGTGGTCTAAGTTGTAATTATGAGAATTTTATATTTCCAATTACAATTATGGAACTCTAATAGGATTAGAACTCTCAATTTTGGGGGGAAATTTCGTGTAATATGTAGTAGATATAAAACATGAAAACCCTAGCTGAACAACACACAAAGCAATAGCCACGAACATTCTCTCTTCTCTCTATCTCTCTCGATTTGATCTTGAACAAAGAACCCTAGCCGCCATCTTTTTCTGCTAGCACAAAAAATTTTGGTGTTTGAATGTACCCTTTGTGTGGATTACCGTTAGAGATAATCACAAACTGTGATTATAGTGGTTAGACGTTCAACTCACGTGGAGGTTGATCACGAGGATTGCTGGATCACGCCTCAACTTAAAGAAGAAATTTTTTGTTCTTCAGACAATCACCTAAAGGTAAAAAGCTGTTACCTTTACTCTCTTTATATCTTATTTTCCACACATAGACGGGTCCTGAGAGGGTATCTCGTTTTATTTTTCGCTGCGCCGTATATGATACGAACCTGAGATACCCAATACCTTTGTCTTGGTGTATAATGATAGGGTAACATACAAGATTAGTTGAAATGATTAGAATCAAGAAAGAGACCAAGAGCCCTATCTAAAAAGGTAGAGTAACCCTCCCATTGGACTCTTTATTTTTCCTTTGTAATAAACATGTAATTTATGTAAGTCATATAACCCGCATACATATATCCTTAATAGGTAGTGGAAATAGTAGTCCTTTAATATTAGATTATACAACTTTAGTCATAACACCTTTGAACATTTTATATCCATTACTTTTATGGGCCGAGATATTTATAGTCATGACATGATTATAATTTTTAGGTGGCCAAGAAAGCCATAATTCTAACATATATATCTCGCTTCACACATTTCTAAAAATTTCCCAATGAATTGGTCTTTCTATTCGTACTGCTGCAAAGAGGAATTCCAAATGTATTAGTGGGACTTTTAATCTTTCATAAGAATCTGATTATGTGTCTACAAGTATAAGAGTGCTAGCTTGAGAGGTGTTTTACGGTAATTAGAGTCTTGTACATGCGCCCCCGCCACCCCCCGCCACCCCCCAAAAAAAAAGTCTAATATACGTTTCATTCAACTAATTTATGATGAATTTAAAATGTCATTGGACCATCTTAGGCTTAAATACTTGTTAAAAAAATAAAATGTCATCTAACTTCGTTATTTTCAAAAGAACCTTCAGTTGTTTGCTTTATCTGAAATTAAAGTAACACATTGTAATATTGTTCAAATCTGTAGTACTATTTGTGATGGAATATTCAGAAAATTCACAATTAGGGGATTTTTATTTTTATTTTTTGTAATAAACACAATCTGGTGCCAGAATTAATTAAAACATTAGCTTAAATGATTCATTGTGAGGCATTTATATAGCTTCTAGTAACAAACTTTTTATATGTTTTATTTAGTGAAATAACTTTGATTATGTCAAGGTACAACTTTAGCAAAATGTGGTTAGTCTTAATCATATAATTAAAAAACCATGGCTAATATTTTGTAACTTTGATTATTTTCTATTTTTGATATGACAAGGTTCGATGCAAGTTTTCAAAATTTTAAATTTCAATAAAATCTTACAGTATTACAAAATAACTAGGACAAATAAGTGTTTTATAAATATCAAATTTGATTTTTTTTTTTAATCTAGTGAGAAAAGTTTTTAACAACTAAAAAATTTGAGGAAGTTATTATACTTTTTAACTTTAGATAGAGGGGATGAAGTTTACTTGATGAATAAAAACGTCTATGATCTCTCTCTCTCTCTCTCTCTCTCTCTCTCTCTCTCTCTCTCTCTCTCTATATATATATATATATATATATATATATATATATATATATGCACACACTCACACACTAAAGTTTTCAAGTTACTCTGATGTAGTCATTCCACTATATAAGAAAGTAATTAGAATAAAGTTGCCACAATTCATTTTTTTTTTTTTTCATTTTAAGAAAGCATCTTTCCTTTCTTCCCAAGATATTTTGGACGTGAAAATTTTGTACCCTTTAATTTATTGAAATATGAAAGAAACTTTAGCTCTCTTATTTTACTTAAAGACTTTAAGTTTGTGGGGTATTTTCTAAAGAAATGAGAATGATACAAAAATAACATTTTTTTTTCAATTTGTAATTTACTTTCTTCATGTAGCATGGACTTAACACTACTTTTTCAAAATTTATATTTTCTCCATTTGAATTTAAATGTTTCATTTTGTATTAAAATTTAATACAAAATAAACATGGAGTGTAATAATTACAACTTCAATACTTTATGTGAATTTAAACTCTATGGTAATAAATCTAATTCTAAACATTATATCTTTAGACAATATCATTGTTCATGCTCTGGGTCTTTAGGGTAGCACTAAGAGATTGCAAATAGGAAAAGGAAAAGAAAAAAAAAAAAAAGAACTCTTTAATTGGCAAACTTTTAAAGAAATTCCCTCGCTAGAAATTCATTATATCTTACATTCTCATTTCCATTTTCAAAATTTGCTTAAGGAAAATTTCACCACTTCTTACAATACCATTTACAATATTCCTTGACATGCTATCTTTACCATTACATGCCGGTCTTTTTGGACAAGAAAAGAAAATATCATTTTGAACCTAATCAATACAATTTTCCCCAAGTCTCTAAAATATTTGAGCAAGAAGAAATTCACCATTTTAGTTTGTACTTAAATTGGAATTATATTTAGTTTTTTTTTTAAATATAAATGCAATTTTAAACTTTATAAAGAATTTATGTACTCAAAAATCAATATTGTAGTTTACTTGAAATGGATAACGATTTTTTTTTTTTTTTTTTTTTGGTATTAGATCTATTTTTTTGATAAAAAATATTTAAAGTAGTATGCTTTTAAAAAAAAGTTAATTAGTAATAAGTGCACCCTTACTAATTCTTAGCTTTCCTATATACCAAATATTTATGAAATAGATTCCATCTACCATTAAAGCTTTTAAACTTAACTCTACTCTAGAAACAATGCGCGAGAAGATGATGTTATCAGAAATCACCAGCTTGGGGGATTGGCTTCGAGGATTCTCAATGAACTTTCATCTATAATAATGCACAAGCAGAACTTCTAATCCTTCAACAAGGATTAATATGGAAATTAGTTCATGGATTAAAATCTGAAAATTGATGTAGATTTGGAAACCACTATTCACATAACTAACACTAATAATAATTTACACTTTACTAATCTAGTTGAAGAACTATTAGTGCGGGCAAATCCTCAAACTCTTTTTTTCACTTGTTAACCTTAGTCCAGTGGATTGATCATAACTTGAAAGAGTTATAGATCAGCTTGGGGAGGCTTCCGGGATGGAGATGGAACTAGAAACTTGAGGTTAGGGGATAAGTTATACTAATATGATAATATTATAATTTTTAAAATTTTTTTGAGAGATGAAATTTAGAATTATAAAAAAATTAAAATTTTTAAAGATAAAATTTAAAATTTTTACAAATTTGCCTGCCCCTAAATCCGTCCTCGTTTCGGAAAACTGTGACTCCGGTTTAAAACTAATGAGTTACAATATTTCATAAAGTTAGCATCTGTTTATTATTCTTATACGACAGCATCAAATATAATTAGTTGTATTCAAAAACTATTTATGAGTGCCCTAAAGCTTATTTTTGAATATGTCCCTTCTGCAATTGTAAATTGCTTTGTATATCAGTATATAAAAAATAATATAATTATCAGCATGGTATTATACAAAAGGCAAAAATGGCTAATTATCCTTTTTTTAGGGGAATAATTGGTGTTTATCCTTCAATTATATTTTGAAGAAGAAGAAGAAACCCAACTTCTCCATCATTATCAATGGAGAAGTTGGGTTTCGCGAAAGGAAAGAAATAAATGGATGAGGAATAGAGGAGAGGAGAGTAGGGAGAGTGAAGAGGGGAAGGGGGAGGGAGATTGTAGCTTTTTCTTTTTATTTTGTTTATTCTTCTCCACTCTTACTGTCCCTGCTCTGTTCCTTTTCCCTCCTCCCTTCCTTTCCCGCTTCTTTTTGCCTTTTTTTATTGTCAAAGTAGTGTTGCTATTGTTAACATGGTGGTAGAGCCGATGAGCTACGAACTCACTCCCTCTCCCTCTCTCTCTCTCTTTTCCTTTGTCTTCTCCATTAACAACGATAGAGCTTCTTCAGCATCTTCTTCATCTCTTTTCTTAATCAAGGGCAGATGGATCTTTTAATTAATTTGACCTGACTTTGTCTAATGGGTTGATTACAAAATGATGGGTCTAGTAGAAATTAGACTAACTTGGTGAAATTGAATAATTGAGGGCAAACATTAGTGGACTTTAAAATTTTAAGAGTTAAGTGATTTTTGTGTAAAGTTTAGGAGGATTTAGTGATATTTACACTTTTTTAAACATAATATAATTATGTGGATAGATGATGTTCCTTCATTTATACTTTTTATGCATATCTTACTAAATATTTTGAGAAATGGCTAAATCCACACTTCTCTAACATAAATCTATATTCTTATCTATTAATATTTATTAATTAGACAGAGACACCCTTCTCAATTTTTACTTCTAATTAATTATGCCACTCTTTGTTTTGTGTATGTAGATTAATTATTTCAATAAAAAAATTAATGAAAATTAAACTATTATTAATTGTTTTTCTCTTAATGTATATCCTCAATAGTCTCTACTTTTTTTAGTCTTTGATAAATCTTTATTTTATTAATATTTAATCTATTAATAAAATATATAATTTTAAGAGCAAATAAATCAATGATTTTTTAATCAAATGGAAATCTACATTATTATTACTACATACTTTCACAAGTTTCACAAAGTATGAAGGAGAAATGAGGAGAAATAAAACTTTCAATATATAATAAATATATGAAATTTAATTTTTGTATAAGTTATTAGTTTTTAACGATTTAATTCATACATACTTTTATATACTTAGATTAATTTGATATTTGCTCAAACGATATAATTTTCTTTAAAAATTGGAAATAAAAAAATAAAATAAGATTTTAAAATTAGAATAGGAGAATGATACTTTTATCTTATTAATAGATATTAATAGATCAGGGTGTAGATTTAGGTTAGAAGAATGTAGATTTAGCCCCTCCTTATTTTTTTTAAAAAAAGATAAACTAATATTTGAAATAATCTTCTATATGCAAGAACATAGATATATCTTTGCACATTTGACTATTAAATACAAACATTAATTATATTCTTGCAAGAATTAGTCTATGTTTGGTTCGCGGATGGGGAAAGGGAGATGCACCTTTACTTCCATTAGGAAAGTAATAGTATTTACTTTTATTTTATTTGATACGAAGTGAAGAAGAGGTGGAAGGAGAAGAAAGAAGAGATAGAATAATTAATTTAATTATTATTTTATCCATCATTATCTATTTGGGTAAAAAATCCAAGTAGCATCCAAATTATCTGAAATTATAAGTTTTGAATCTAAACTAAAAAACGACCACAAATAGTACTCATATTATTAAAATATCTCGATACTACACTTCTATCAAATTTGATCATTTAACTACTTTTTTTGTCGATCACGTGACTGTCATATGACATCTTTTAAGGATATTTTTATCAATTAAAAGAAAGAAAAAAATATACAAATTCACCGCAACAAATCGAGAATGATTTTTATGAATCTATAACATAGTTTGGGATCAATCCACATCCAAAATTCACATTTGGACTTTTACCTTTTACACAAAACACAAAATTAGTGAATATTTGCTTTGTCAGCAATGAAAAAAATATCAATGTTTACTTGTTCATTGTTACAAGTTAGGAATCTTCTTATAGGATTCTTGTCAGTCTATGTGGTTTTAAGGATGCTTACCTTTTGACAATAGCAAGTGGGTAATGGAGGACTTCGACTTCTAGGCATTTCCAAATTATAGTGTCATGTTCTTTGGTTTTTTTTTTTAAGAGAAGGTTGGAAAACAAAGGTATGTTAAGGAAGAAAAGGAAAGAAAGAGTTAAGTATTTTGAAAATTGTGCTATTGATTCTATTAGAGGGAAAGATTTTGTGTCTATGTAGTAATATGTAAGGACAAAAATGCCTTTACGAGAGCGTCACGTGATCGATGAAAAAAGTGATTAAATAGTCAAACTTAACAAAAGAGCAAGACCAGAGTATTTTAATAGTATAAGCGCTACTTTTGGACATTTTTTAGTTTAAATAATTTAGGCGCTACTTAGATTTTGTCCTATATGTTTTGTTAAAATTGTTAATATTAAAAATAGTGTTAATATTGCCATTGATTGTTCTCACTTTATTTTCTTTCTCTTAATCCCTTCAAATTGACAGAGGAAGAAATGATGATGTGAAGAAAGAGTGGTACTCTTTTTTATTTACTTTCCCTCCACATTTATATTCAACTAAATGAAATACATACACTATTTATCTCCATACTTTTTTTTTTTTTTTGTATTTACTTCCCAATAATAGCCAAACCAAACATACCCTTAATCTTCTTGAACCATACACACCAAACATTCTATCAATAAACTATTATCTCAGCAACAATCAGCAAACGTATTAAGTTCATCAACTCGATTACTAATAACAATTCATAATAAACTTATTTTTGTTATGAATTATTGGAATCTCCATTAATTAGTGGAGGCTCCACTAATTATGGATTTATGTGAATTATTAGAAGATTTTTATGGATGTCCACCATTTAGTGGAGACACCATTAATTGAGATTAGTTGAGGATGATGTATGCCATGATGTATTTCACTAATTAGAGCTCTATAAATAGAGCTATTCTCTAAGCTTGTAATACACCATTATTCTCTTTTTCCTTCACTAGATTTTTTTTTCCCACTGGGTTTTTATCTAGTAAGGTTTTAACGAGGCATATTCTTTATGTAATGGATGGACATCCAAGGGGGAGTGTTATGAATTATTGGAATCTCCATTAATTAGTGGAGGCTCCACTAATTATGGATTTATGTGAATTATTAGAAGATTTTTATGGATATCCACCATTTAGTGGAGACACCATTAATTGAGATTAGTTGAAGATGATGTATGCCATGATGTATTTCACTAATTAGAGCTCTATAAATAGAGCTATTCTCTAAGCTTGTAATACACCATTATTTTGTGAAAGAAAGATTAGTGAAAGAAAGATTAGAGAAAGAATTGTAAGAGAAAGAAAGAGAGAAGTTTGAAGAGAAATTCTTGTTCAAAGAATAGTTAGAATTTTCTTAGTGTGTAGTGTGTAGATTTTATTCTAACACTACCCTAATTTTATAACAATTTTTACTTTCTTTGCGTATGAGAAAAATCAATTGGGATTAAAGTGATACTCAACATAAACTTTGGGGGTTATATTGCAATTTTCCTTGGTTAGTATAAAGGCCCAATTAATCCCTTTTCCGAACTACTCCCCTCACACAATCTGCGAACATGGCAGACTCTACTTCCACCTCCCAGCGCACCGAAAAACACCAAGAACAAATAGAACCACCATCCCAACCACCGCCCGCCGTCGTCTTCCAACACCACCACTCTCAGGACTCCTGCGTAAACTGCGGTGGCCCCACCGGATACCCTTCGCCTCCGCCGCTGGACTCTAATCCAACCTACATCCCAATCCGCTTCCCAGCCGTTAATCTCCCTACTAACCCTACCAACACCAAAGAAACTATCATGCGTACACCGGTTCCGCAGTCCCAAAAGGTGGTGCCGCTAAGCCCTCCGTACCATTTCCGAGTTCCGGTGAAACGAATCAGCAGCCAAGACGACATCGCACGCTTTCACTCCTCTTCGACTTGCGCTAACTTCCTAGGCTTCGTTGTTTCTCTCTCCGACTCTATCAAATCTCACAAGCTCTCCGATCCCTGTCACGTGTCCCCTGCCGTCTCCACCATCATTGGTGTGCTCGAGAAATTAATCTCGTTCATTGATGAAATTCCACCGGCGCCTCAGGCCGCCCGTTATGGCAACGTGGCTTATCGAACCTGGCACGATCGCATGAACTCCGATGCGGAGCCGTTTATGCTACAGATTCTTCCTCAGCATCTCGACGCTGCTGTTGAGTTAGTCCCCTATTTCACAGATAGCTTCGGCAATTCTAGCCGCATAGACTATGGTAATAATATGTGTCATTTTTCATTTCTTATATGTATTATTAATTTTTTTTCCTAAATTTACCTTTCTTTTTTTGGGTGTGAATGGGAGCAGTGGAATGAGATAACTTTATTATACTTTTAGAATTGCAAGGAATGGAGTTGGGCCTGGGAATAAGGATGGTTTTGTAACTGTGTAGAAACTTGTATCGAAGAGGGATGTAGATGTTTAATTGGTTGGAGGAAATGTGAAATGGTTGAAGCGTATTAGATAAGGATAGATTTTTATATACCTTGATTGAAATGTAGCAAGTCACCTGGTGGTATTGGTTCCAAGCTCTTTTGGTCTTTTTACATTTTAATGTGCGCCACTGTGCCTACTGTGCGCTATGATCTAGAGGGGTGATATTTTTCATGACATTTAGGTTCTTAATGTGGTTTGTTGAACTACATCCATTTGACAAAACGAATGGTAGAAAATGCAGATGTACATGAATAACCAAAATAAAAAAGGAAGACAAAGTAAATCTGTATTGTTGAAATAGTTATTGCCTTTTCCTTTTTAATGAATTTTACAAAAATCCCCTGTGGGCATTAGACTAAGAATTTCGAATAGCATGATCGTCCCAAGTTGTTGGGCATTTGAATTTCGCATGTTTGTTATAATTGGGATAGGCTGTCTCAAATTATGAGTACCAAACTGGAACTTGTGATGGCGTGTTGAGCTGATTAAGGAAGGCAATTGAAGCCAAAATTTTGGGACAAGTAAATATATAGAATGTAATTTATACCATAGCTGAAGCGTGAATATAGAGAATAGTTTAGATTGTAGACCAGAAATAGCAATAAGTGGAAGTTTGATGTACTTGAGATCTGATATTGGTTAGAATGACTGGAAAATGAGAAATTATTTGACTTAGGGAACTTGTGCAGGACTGCTTCTTGAAATTTATGCTCATTATGGTGCAGAATGTTGGGGAAAAACTTAATGCTGATAAACTGTAAAACATTTGTACCAGGAAGGCATATTTTTAGACATATTTATCTTGAAGTACTGAAAAGGAATATATTATGGAAGAACATATTATTGTGAGTTGATTTAAGTAGCATGTAAGAGCTCTAATTTAAACAAAATTGATAATATTGTTTCGGCATCTAAGCAAGCTGATAAGGGAAAGCGACAAATTATCTTTGGTCTGTAATGCAAGAAGTTAAGTCACATAATGTGCTGCAGAATGGGGTATTAGCTTGTTGTGACAAAGGAGTTAGCCCTTATAGGAGTTGGTTAGAAAAGTATAATGCTGTCATCAATCCCTATGGATGTAAAAGTATTAGTGTAATCTAGTGAAACTATGTGTTTGGTAGACTTGGAGCGGTACTTCAAAAGTCTTTCAATCAATAATGAGTTGCCTAGGTGCTGCAAAATTTCCACACCATTTTTCCCTTCATTTTTGAATTTCTTTCTGTTCTGAGCTTCAGCATTTATTTTCTTCTTGGTTCTATTTTCTACAGCTCATTGACTTCTTGTTTGATTCAAAATTTTTTAAACTGGCTACTGATATTGAAATTTGGGGGAAAAACCTGCCTGAGTTTCATTTTGAACGTAGACAATGGGAATAGAATAAAAGTGGATATGTTGCCATTGGGAGCAGCTATGACTTATGTAGTTGTGTTATTTTTTATCTTGAGCATTTGTTTGCAACTCGATTGAGTCAGCATTGGTGCATATGCTTGTTATCCCATTTCAATCCTCTAATCACAAAATAGATCCAAATGTCTTTTATGTTTGTTTTATTTAATTATGTCTCCTTATTGGATAGGTACTGGGCATGAAACCAATTTTGCAGCATGGCTATATTGTTTAGCAAGATTGCAAGTTGTGAAGGAAGAGGATTATCAAGCTCTGGTGTCCAGGGTTTTCGTGAAGTACTTGGAGTTGATGAGGAAATTACAATTAACATATTCTTTAGAACCTGCAGGATCCCATGGGGTTTGGGGGCTTGATGACTATCACTTTCTGCCTTTCATTTTTGGATCTTCGCAGTTGATTGACCACAAGTATATGAAACCAAAGTCAATTCATAACGAGGACATATTGGAAAACTTTTCAACTGAATATTTGTATCTCTCATGTATTGCATTTATAAAGAAGGTCAAAAAGGGGTTGTTTGCCGAGCATTCACCCATGTTGGATGACATTAGTGGTGTGCCAAATTGGAATAAAGTTAACAGTGGGCTGCTAAAGATGTATAAAGTTGAAGTTCTGCAGAAGGTCCCAATAATGCAACATTTTCTGTTTGGCTCCATTATCAGATGGTATGCAACATTTTCTATTTGATTTTTGTTATCTTGATCATGCAATAAGCACCAAATTATCTTGAATTTAGGATTCTTTTTCTCAGTTATTATTATTTTTTCCTGGTGATAAGATTGGTCTTGTGGCCATATGTGTGTGTTTGTGTGTGTGGTGTGCCCCACCGGCAGACATAATTGATTTAGTCCTTCTTGTAGTTTCCTGTATTTCAGGAGTGAAAGGTTTAAATAAAATTTGGAAAGATACTCTGCTAGGTTAATATTTTTTGTCCATGCTGAAAGAAAGGAAAAAGAGAACATGAGACGCAATTTGTGAATTTAGGATAGAGGAGAGAAGAAACAGAAAATTTAATGAGGAAAGAAAGAGGAATTTTTGTTGAGGTGTTTTTGGAGGGAGTTATGGGGTTTTTTTTCTTTGTTCAGGGGTTTGGAAGATAAGGGGATTTGTATGTGGTGTTACTTATCTTCTCCTTTCTTTTTTGTATCAATTGTAGGGGCAATTTGCAATTATATGAAGTTTCATAAAGTGAACATCGTTCTCCCTCCTTTTGTTTCATGGTAGAAAAAGAAATTAGGGGTTGAAGGTGTGGAAAAATCACTCATTTGCTTCTGTTTCTCCCCTGCTAAAACTAAAAAACAAAAGTTTTTCTCCAATTGGGGTGCTGTAATGAAAATGTATGGTGTTTAGATGCACAATTTCATTGGTTGTCCAGAAATCCCTTGATTTCTCTGTACTTGCATTGTTTTGTTTTCCAGAGGTTCATGTTGAGATATAGGATGTTTGGACTGTTTTCCAAAGATTGGCTGCTGTTTTAATTTCAGGCTTTGTAGTTTGTCTTTGTTCAAAGCTTGACCTTATTCTGCTTATGATGGGGACTATAGCCTGATTAGTAATTTTCTGTGGGTGTAAAAAGCAGAAAATATTTATTCGATACCTTAAAAAAAACATTATCTGAATTTTTTTCATGAGGAAAAAAAACATGTCAAATGGAAGAATGGATTTTCTCCCCAATACATGAATATATACCTGCACATGCAGACCCGCCATTACTACAAATTTATTACAAATGCTTCTCCACTTAATGATTCTAGGTAGCTGCTTGTATTAATATGTGACATTGTCTGTAAAATGCTGAGAAAAGGGCAGAATTTATAGGTTTTTCAGACTTCTGGAACTAAAAAAAACAGTGGGGTCTGGAGGAAAAGTTATGGCACTCTTTTTTGCTGCTCTTTGTGTGATTACGAGTAGAATTTCATTTATTTCAGTTGATATGACATGGTATTTTTGCCAGTGATAATTTTTATACATTAGCATACCATGTTAGTGTACAAGCAGATAGTAGGCTCATATGGCAAGTAGTGACACATTTAGTGTAAAGAGGTGGTGCATCATTGTATTGCTTTTGAATTCCATTCTGTAATTAATTCACTGATTTTTCTTTGTTTGATGTGGCCTAACCCTTAAGCTACAAATTGAGCTATAGAATATGGATGCGTATCATGTTAGTCACACAGGATGTACGGAAAATGCTTGCAAAAGGCATTGGATCAACATATGGTCAATACAATTTCGGTTTTTTTTTATATATGACAAATTGATATTTTTTTTTCACAAACTGGTAGCTTTGATTTAAGAATATGTGCATTCTTTTCTTTTTCTTGTTAGCAGTATTGGTGCTCTTGCCTTGGAACAGTTGCTCTAACAAATTTTTCCCCACCCTAGTTTGCCCAATTTTGCATATTTGATTC
Organism: Voacanga thouarsii; assembly: GCA_026120185.1. Classification (NCBI taxonomy): domain Eukaryota; kingdom Viridiplantae; phylum Streptophyta; class Magnoliopsida; order Gentianales; family Apocynaceae; genus Voacanga; species Voacanga thouarsii. The sequence continues at coordinate 2,115,907 of JANUWF010001213.1, read as the reverse complement.
TGGGTCATAGAAGAGTGGGAAGACTTTTCGTGCTTGTAAATGAATTAGTAGTAAAATTTAAATGTCTTATTTTGACTTAGCACAAAGATTTAGGAGAAAATTCAACCATAAGAAAGTCACCTTCTAACCTTTATTAATTAAGGAGATTAATGATAGGACCAGTAGGTAGTGGAACTATTGTCCGTTGATCTAATGAGGTTAGCATGGAAGTTTAAATGGGAAATATATTCATTCAGGAAAGTAGACGACAACAACAACAAATTAAGCCTTAATCCCAAGAAACTTGGGGTCGATTACATGAACTAATGTCAAGCAACGTGTGGTCTTCCACATGAATCCTCTCTCTTCACTTCTTTTTATTGACCATCATACTCTCATCCAAATCTAACAAAAACATATCTCTCCTAAGCACCTCTATCCATGTCGTTTTAGGCATGTCTCTACCTCTGTCTAACTTATCCTGCTTCCCTCTCTCAATCCTCCTAATATGATCATCCCTCGGTCTTCTCTGTACATGTCCAAACCAACGCCTGTACATGTCCAAACCAATGCAGGCGGCTTTCTCTCATCTTTTCTCCAATAGATGTTACTCCCACCTTTTTCATAATGGTCTCATTTCTGACTCTATCCTTTCTAGTATATCCATACATTCACCGTAACATACGCATCTCAGCTATTTTCATTTTATGAATGTGACACTTTTTAAATGCCCAACATTTCGTGCCATATAGCAAAGTAGGTTTTACGGCTGTTCTATAGAACTTTCTCTTTAAATTCAATGGTATATTACGATCATATAGAATATTAGTTGCACTCTTCCATTTCAACCAATCCGCCATAACTCGGTGTGCAATATCGCCATCGAGCTTTTCGTCTTTCTGAATAATAGATCTTAGATATCGGAAGCAATCACCTATTGGTATATCTCTACTATTCAAAGTTATACTCTAAGCTATATTTCTGCTACTATTGAACTTGCATTCAATATATTCTGTTTTACTCATACTAATTCTGTTTTACTCATACTAATTCTGAAACCCTTGGATTTTAATGTTTGTTGCCACAACTCCAATTTAACATTTATACTGGCTCCAGTCTCATCAATCAATACATTATCATTAGCAAACAACATACACTATGGCACAACCTCCTGTATAATGCAGGTCAACTCGTTCATAATGGTCGCAAAGAGGAAAGAGCTAAGCATTGATCATTGATGCACCCCGATAGTAATGTGAAACTTTGTCGTCATTGCGGCGCAACTCTTTACACTTGTACATGCTCCCTCATACATATCTTTAATGAGAGTAATATACTTTAACGATATATATTTTCTTGGCCAACATCCACCAAACTACTTCTCTAGGCACCTTGTCATAGGTTTTCTCCAGGTCAATAAATATCATCTGTAATTTTTTCTTTCTTTCCCTATAATATTCAATTATCTGCTGTAATAAATGAATTGCCTCCGTAGTGGAACACCCAGACATATAACCAAATTGATTATCTGAAATTTGTATAATGTCCTTTAACTTTTGTTCAATCACTCTCTCTCAAAGCTTCATAGTATGACCATGAGTTTACTCCCCTGTAATTGACACAATCTTGAACATCCCCTTTATTCTTGTACAGAGGAATCATAGTACTTTTCCTCCACTCGGTAGGCATCTTATTAACTCTATATAGCTTATTGAACAGACTTGTTAACCACGTAATACTTTTCTCTTCTAAACACTTTCAAACCTTGATTGGTATACCATCCGATTCCACTGCTTTTTTGGGTCTCATCCTTTTAAGGGCATCTCGGACCTCATGCTTCTGAATACGACAAATACACGCACGGTTAATCTCTTCGTTCGAAATTATAAGGTTACCCACACTCGGAATTCGGACTTGATTCCCGTTAAATAACTTATCAAAATAGGACCTCCATTTCTCATTTATTTCTTTATCTTTAATCAAAATTCTGTGGTTGTCGTCCTTCACACATCTCACCACTCGGATATTTCTTGTCTTTTTCTCCCTGAAACGCGTTAGTCTATATATATTCTTCTCCCCGTCTTTAGTATCCAACTTTCATATAAATCCTTATAAACTATGGATCTTGCTTTTCTAATAGTTTTTTTAACTTTTCTTCGCGTGACCTTGTATTTTTCAAAATTCTCATCACTTCTGTACTCCTCTAAGGAATGTAGACATTTAATTCCGGACGGAGGTAGTGTGTATCCTGATTTGCTAGTTTCTTCAAATTTCTGGCCAATTAACTTTTTCCTGGAAAATTTCTAATTTCTGAGGCTTCTATCTATAATAAATTCGAATTCTCGTGTCAACAACAGTTTAACAGCCATCAATGCACATTTTAGATTCTATGAAGCATTTTTATTTTGTGCATTGGAGTGCTTTGCCCTTGTTTAGAATTACAAGCTTTTAGTTTGACTGGCTGCTGCTTCAGTTTTGAAGTTTGCTTTCCCTTTAGTTGAAATAAAATAAACAATGGACTGAAAGTTTTGCTAAAGTTTCCTTCATAGAATATGTTATTGTAAGTTTTCCATCTTTGACAAGCAGCTCTAGCTTGCATTAACTGTTTCAAAATTGCCTTTCTGAAAATAATTGCATGACCCTAATTCTCTTTTGGACTCGTGCTTACAGGGAATAATCCAGATGTCACAGGTCATAGAAACTTTGCATCAGAACTCTTTTCCCTCCTCAATATCTTGAGGTAGAATGTGGGAAGCAGAATGAGAAAATTTTGTGGTAAACAACCTTTCTTCTTGCCATCTTAATTCACTAGTCGGATTCATATCCTGTGAGCTCCTTTTGTGTAAAAATTGAGTAACGGCAGTTCTTCCACTGTTTGTAAATGAAGTTCACCAATGGAATAGCTATAACGTTAACAATGGTTTGCTTGTAAGGTGATATTTTAACATTAGTATAGTAACTTGTATTGCATGCTCTGAAGGTAATGTGTCTACCCTTGGCCTGGAGGTAAATGGCAACAATCTACTTCTCAATGTGTTGATTATCGAGGTGTTCAGTTTTCTGCTTTCGATATATTTGATGCCACATTTTAAGGTAGAGCGTATAGATGAAAGTACAATCTGCTCATGCTTACTATAAGCTTGCAGTTTGATCCCAAACTCATGCTTGGGCTTGCTTTCTTTAGTCTTCCAGTACTGTTAACCATACTGGTGTTCACCAGTTTGGGAAGTGATAAGTTGATAACAGGGACTGCTATGGTTGAAAGAAAAATGTTGCAGGATAAGGGAGTTACTCGAATTCAAAGAAGCCTGAATCAGAAAAGTTCCACCAAAGTTAATCAAAGGCTTTTTGCCGCCGCCACTCCCCGCAACAACAACCCCCGCACCCCAAAAGAAAAAAAAAAAAAGCACTTTTAGAGGTGCTTTAATTTGGTATTCTTTTTGCATTTAAATCTGGATGGAGAGGGAATTTAAACTTTCAAATAAGTCCAACAGTTCCCTGTCATAAGTGCATTTCTAAATTTAACTTCATGATTCCCTTCTAATTTCTTCTTTCTTTTTAGGGTAAAATATGGTAATCAACTTTAAACTTTTACAAAATTTTATTTCTACATTTAAATTTTAAAATATGTGATTTTAGCCTTCAAATTTTTGAAACACTTAAAAAATAATTCTTTCATTAATAAAAGTTCAAGTACAATATATAATCATCAGATTTTAGTTTTTCTTTTCTTGTTTTTTATTTTAAAAATATTATTCTTCAATTTTAATATCGTTCTTTTCTATTTGAATTTTTTAATTTATCAACAACAATGTTAATATTTAATTTCAAACTTTTTATGCGACTTAATAATTTCGAGATTACTGTTTCGCATTTTTTTAAATCTAATTATACAATAAAAATAACATATTTTACTCTTTAATAAACAAAATTAAGATATAAAGATGAAGAAGAAAAAAATTGAGTCAGTTCTTGATGAATAGTAATTTTTTTTGGCATTTTTATAGAAATGAAGAATAAATTTAAAAGTAAAAGTGAATTATAATATATATATATATATATATATATATATATATATACCTAAAAAAAGAATTAAGAAATACGTAAGTCGCAATAGTTTTTGCTTATTATATATATAAGTTGTTTTGTAAGAATTAAAAGGATGACATCACATTTTGAGAATTAAGTGAATGAAAATATTTATAAAATAAGTTATGTGGAAGTCATGTGATGGGAGAGTTATTTTTTAAATATTTTAAAAGTTTGAAAGTTAAAATTACATATTTTAAAATTTAAAAATAAAAATAAAAATTTATAAAAATTTAAAGGTGACTGATCCTTCATTTTATATTTTTCCTCTATTACTTTTTCTCTCCTTCCCCTCACAGTAAACCAGCTTAAATCCTTTCTTCAATAGTTTTCACATCACGGCATAATATTTCTTACAACTGGCGGGGTTGGGGAAGGGGGTGGGGGTGCTGTGTGTGTGTGTTGCTTGATAGCTTGAGCATCCACTGGATCAGCAGAGTCAGCATAAACCCTTAGTTATCCTTCTTTTTCCTTGGCCTTATTAGCCGCTTCACTTCTGCCATGTTCAATAAGGCTGTTCGGAAGGAAAATTCCTCCTTTGAACACTGGAGTTGCTAGGACTGTGCTTAAAACCAAGTGATATAATCTCCACCCCCATGGATGAATCCGTAACATGCGAAATTTACTATCAGAATTCCCCATTATCAAGCAGGTTGTGAGTTAAAGCAGTTGGTTAACTGGCACACGGGCTTTTGCAGGTGCCATTTCTGAAAGATAAAGAGGAACTGCTTGCAAAAAAGAAACACTCAAAGCCTGTGATGTGAGAGTCTGTTTTATTTATTTTCCTAATGTAGAAGGACAAGGACGGACTTGTAAGCAGATAGGAAGGAGGAGGAGAAAACAGGGTATTGGTGTTGGCGTGGGGAGCGAGAGGAGGGTATTGGAGATAAAAGGGCTTGTGAGGGTAAACTTAGGAACATGGCTGGGGATTAATTCCTAACAAGATTTATGAACAAATTAATTGAGATATTGATTTTGTCAAATTTTCAACAAGAAGATTTCATGGAGATTGAACAAAGTGCATATACAGATTAGTTATCATAAATGTTTCAATTCATTTATATTATCGTATGTTCTGGAGTAGAACACGTTAGAAGTATTAAGAAAAATCCTTAAATCTTTAATCAAATCAACACTCACTGAAAGAAACGGGAAGGAGAAAAAGATCTCCGAATCCAACTCACCATGGCTGGTGGATGTGCTGACTTTTAGTAAAAATTAGACGCCTTCTTGCATTTCGGTGGAGTAGCATTGGGCCACATGAAGAATTTCTTAACGAAGTTGAACAGTGAGAGAAATTGCCGTTGCATCAATGAGAATTTTCATTCGTCTATATGCTTTTGAAAGTGTGGTAGAGGTGAAACATGATTTTTTAGACATTTTTCTTTCTTTTTGGATGGACAAATCTAAAATACAAATCTCTCCGGCAAAAACTTTCTTTGAAATTGTGAATGTAAATTGTCAATTTTTATGTTTTGTACTCTCCCGGTTTAGATTTGAATGTCTTTATTAATATTGGATAAGAAAGGAAAATTATGGTAAGTAAAGCATATATCTTATCTTTTTTAGAAAAAGAGGAAAGTGAATCATTCCTTAACTTCTGCAATCTCTCTTTTTCTTTTAATACATTGTGGGACTAAGGATACAAATCAAATTTAAGATTTATCACCAAATAAAATTAAAGTTAACTAATTAAACTACTATCTTGTAAAAAATACAAATCTCTTGAAATTATGTTTATTCTATCCAGATTTGAATGTCCATTGTTAAGGAGTTTTGATTTAGGGTTTGGTGTGTTTCCAAGTGCAGTATTGTTAATAAATATATGTTAAATTGCAGGATTTTTCTTTTTCTTTTTCTTTTTGCTATTAGAAAAAAAAAAAAAGAGAGGAAAAAATCCACTCAAAGCGTTAACTTGTCGCTTTGAAAAGAACTGAAATCTCACGAACAATTTATTTTTTGAAAAATTTTATGGTTATTCAAAGATCAAAATTTCTACACTTCGCAGAATATAACCCTCCTTCTCTTTATCTTCTTTGCTTCTATATTTCAAACTCGAGGGCTTCACATGTTTTTTCCCATATCAAGAAATGCACTTTCTTGTGTATTTGAAAAATTAGGAAAATAGAAATTAATTCTCGACAAACACTTGATCGATGAAATCTCCATGACTATAATCTCTCAAAAAATGTTGACATAAAGTTTTGTCCAAGAAAAGTTCAAGAAGGTCATGCCAATTTAGCAACTTGAAGAAAGTTTATGACAGAAAAGATTAAAAATAAAGATAGTTTAAGGACAAGAATTCTATATCGAAAAAACTTTAAGGATCAAAGTTATATATTATTCATATTGAAATCAAATAATTTGGTCTGTATATTTTGTCAAAAGTGCTTGAAATTGTCATAGACTTCATAATGTAAGCTTAAAAATGAAACGGTTAAGTGATCTTGGTTTAGGGAATATGCTAAAAGCATTGATGTTCAAGTTTACTGAGATTAATTGTGATAGCATTTCTATTTAGTATATCTGTGTGTAGCACGTATTCTTTTCCCACTAAATAAAAGTAAGGCGGGTGATATTGCCAGAGCAGTATCTTCCTGCCAGAGCAGATTCCTCCTAAATGACAAATCTATCCTTTGATTAAAAATAGGAAAATATAATTTAGGTTGATTTTTGGTGCCGGTCTCACGCATCCTATCATCACACACATTATATCATACTAGTTTGGATGCCCGTGCTTTGCACGGTTTAAAATTTTAGATATTTTGTTTATCTTTATTTATTAGTTTATTTTGTAAATTTTGGTATATAAAAATTAGTTTAATTTTTATGAGAATTTTTATTATTTAAATATAGTTTGTAATTTTTAATTTAAAAATAATTGTTGATTTAATTTGAAGTTTTATATTATTAGAATTCAATAAATTTTGTATATGAAATATTTGTTATGAATTTTTAAAAAAAATTTGAGGAATTTTTTTATGAAATTTATATTTTATTATAAATTTTTTTTCTATGAGATTTGTTTTAAAAAAATGATTTGGATTAAAAATTAGAAACATATTTAGAAAAATGCCAGATATATTCTATATGCTTTTTGTAGGCCCAGGTATATTCTATTCTCTTTTATTGGGCCTAGATTTTATATAGTTAAAAGTAGTGGTTGGGCTAAATTTCTGAGGAAAAATTCTCACTACCCATTTAAAGAATTGGCCCATTTATATGAATTTTATAAGAATTGGCCCATTTTCGTTTGGTTTATTTGGCTGAAGTGCTTTTTTGTTATTAGGGTTTCTTATTGTTTCGGTGTGTTTTACAGTCGAAAGTTCTTTTTGTGCCGCCGCGTTTCCTTGAAGGAGCTTTAGGGTTCATTAGGGTTTCGGTGGCGATTTTGGTCCTTCAAATGCAAATGAAGCTTTGTTGGTTTCGGTGAAGCATTGAATAGGATGCTTAATGGAGGAAGTCTTTTCAGATGACTCTAAGTCGTGAAAGCAAACAGTTGATTCAAGTGAAGGAGTGTTTTCTCTTTTTATTTTCTGTTTGTCGTTTGATATTCTAAGATGTTATTTTGAACGACGGTTTTATTTGGATGTTATTATGTTTTAATTGTTGTGTTTTTCTATGGATTTTGGAATTAAATTATTTGAAGTTTTTCAAGGTTATTTTTTTGTTATATATTATGTGTTTTATTTTTGTTGTTGATTTGTTCTTTGTATTATTCGTTTCGTATCTTGAAAATTACAGTGTGTTTCTGTTTCGATGGAATTATATAATAATTCTTTAGCGAAATACCAGTTAATTGGAAAGCCTATTTTTTATCCTTTTATGTCGGAATCTGTTGTGTTGAGCAGTGAAGATTTACATACTTCGAAAGTGCATTATGCTATTCCAGATAAAAGAACTGATTCTGTTCGTTTAGTTTTGAATGAAACTTCAAGTAATGTTTCTGCGTATTTGGAGATACTGTTACCTGCATGTACTGTTACTGGTTGTGGTGTTGGTTTATATGCGAATTTGTGGACTGAGACACATGGTTGGGTTGAAAGGCATGGTGTTATGGAATTTCCTTTAAGTATACTGAGAGGAAGATGTCATCTTTTGTTGAGTTTTATGAGCCATTTGTTGTTGGTGTTGTTGAATCTACTTCTAAGTTAGGCTTACATGTGGATCTTTTTAAAAAATTTTCTAGTTTTTATAAACTTCAAGTTGGAGCGGATTGTCGAAATGTGATTTATTTGTATTATGATACAAATAAAGTTTTGCTGCATATACGTTTTGTTGAGAAGAAAACTATTGTTGATGTGATGCGTTTATCTGGTGGTAGTATGTTGTATAAGGATAAGGCAAAGGCGAAGAAGAAGTTTCGTTTGGAGGAAGGTGAATGTTCACGTATAAACTGAAGTTGTTTCAGAGGAAAGAAATGCATATGGTTTTTGTCGTAGTAGTATTTTGTTATGATTTTGTTTTTTAATTAGAAATTTAGTTATTGTGTAGTGAAGTTTCAGTCTACAATGTCTGATATGTAATAGTTAGTATGTATTTGAAATTGGATTTTCGTTAATGATTACTATAGTTGCTGTTTATGTTTTAGTTGAACGGGAAGTAGTGCATTTGAAAATTTGTGAATTTTTTAACATAGTTTATTATATTTGAAATGTGTTTTATTGGTGCAGCTTTATATGAAAATGAAATTTCTATAGTTGTATATTAAATGGAAGTGTGATAGACGTCTAATTTTGTGAATGAGATAGACAAAAAATTACCTTTCAAATGAACAGGAACAGAATAAAATTTTGTGAATTTTGTGAATTTGTGTATTATTATTGAACAGGAACAGAAACTTTAGTAATAAAATGAATATGATTTTAGTAATTAAAGTTGGTGTAGTACAATGACAGTGCAAGAAAAATGAATATGATTATGAAATAAAAGTCTGAGTTTTTTTTTATTTGTATAAGAATTCTTTTAGTTTATTATTGTAGTTGATAATTGATTTTGTTTTTTGTGAATTGGTGATGTAAATATTAATTTATGAAGATTAAGCTTGCTCTGCAGATTAAATAGTTTGGAGTTGTAGGAATTGACTTTTGTGGCAATCCAAGTGTTGGTGAATGGTAAAGTTGTGTTTCTTCTGTGATATGTTTTATGTTTAAGTATTCAATTGTGGATTTTGATATTTAATGTTTAGTTTATTTTTTAATTTTAGGCAATCATTTTTGCTTGCTTTGGCATTTGCTGTACTGGAAGGAGTTGTATTTACTGTTCACTTTGGAGAGGTAAATTAAATTATTGTTACTATGTGTTGTGGTTTGCTATTGCTTGTAGCTATCCAATTCAGGAGAAATTGTTTGTTTATATTTTGGGAGAAAATTGATTTGTTTATGGTCTTGGTTTCTATATAGTTTTAATATTTTTGTGTAATATTGCTAATTTTTCTAATATACGATTGGTCAATAATGTGCTAAGTATATTGGGCGTCTATATAAACATGATTGGAAAACCAATCGGTGTTTTGCGACGGTGGTTTACCATCAGAAATCCACGTATGATGCACAATAAATTAAGTATATATAAAGAATTGAAAAAGCATTTTTTGATGCATTTTATGTTGTTATCAAATTGTTGTGTTTTAGGTTAGTTGATTTAATAATGTGCTAAGTATATTGGGTGTCTATATAAACATGATTGGGAAACCAATCGGTGTTTTGCGACGATGGTTTACCATCAAAAGCCCACGTATGATGCACAATAAATTAATTGTATATAAGGTATTGAAAAAGCATTTTTTAATGCATTTTATTTTCTGATTAAAATATTATCTTTTAGATTAGTTGTTTTAATAATGTGCTAAGTATATTGGGTGTCTATATAAACATGATTGGGAAACCAATCGGTGTTTTGCGACGATGGTTTACCATCAAAAGTCCACGTATGATACACAATCAAGAAAGTTTATATAATATACTGAAAAATAAATTTTTTCATGATTTTTGTTGTTTCATGAAAATGAATCATTGTTAAATGACCAAAATTTTTAATCAGATATGGTATAAAGTTGCCTGTTTATTAATATGCTGAGTATATAGGGTGTTTAACTGAAAGAGTTTTGTATATTTTACAGGAGTATCTAAGTAGGAAAAATTTAAATGCCATTGACATGTTTCATGAATTACAGGAGTTTTTGCGTTTTTGGAGATACTGTTAGTTGTTATGGTGTTGCTTTATATTGTAATTTTTGGGCTCAGATACATGGTTGGGTTGAAATTCACTCGAGAGTTGAGACTTCTAATTCATCTCTTTTACTCATATTGAAGAGAAATTTGCAGTGATTTTGAATGACTCTTCAATTGATGTTTCTGCGTATTAGAAACTCAATCAATTGACTGAGTGATTTCCTTTCCAGATTGATTTCTATGTTCACAGATTGACTGTCTTAGCAACTCAAAAAACTTTGTTGCACTGCTTGATGTTAAAGAAATACGGCCTATAGAAACGATTCAGTGTCAACATTAGCAGAGTTGTTAGTGTAGTTGAACTAATTATTGAAAAAGCATTTTTCCATGCATTTTATTTTGTGATAAAAATATTGTCTTTAAAGTTAGTTGTTTTAATAATGTGCTAAGTATATTGGGTGTCTATATAAATATGATTGGGAAACCAATTGGTGTTTTGCGACGATGGTTCACCATTAGAAGCCCACGTATGATGCACAATTAAGAAAGTTTATATAATACACTGAAAAATCATTTTATGATGGTCTTTGTTGTTTCATGAGAAAGCATGAAAGAACACTATGCGTTTCATGCGTTTTTCCATGCGTATTGAACTAATTATTGAAAAAGCATTTTTCCATGTGTTTTATTTTGTGATAAAAATAGTCTTTTAAGTTATTTTAATAATGTACTAAGTATATTGAGTGTCTATATAAACATGATTGAGAAACCAATCGGTGTTTTGCGATGATGGTTCACCATCAGAAGCCCACGTATGATGCACAATCAAGAAATTTTATATAATATACTGAAAAATCATTTTCTGATGCTATTAGGTTATCTGTTTATTATTATGGTGAGTATATAGGGTGTTTAATTGAAGGAGTATTGTAGAAATAAGAAATAAAGAGGCTTTTCTTGTATATTAAGTAGGTATAATGATAAGAAATAAGAAAAATATTAATTATTTTTTATCTTTGAAGATGCTATTTCTGATGGCAGTTGTAGCACTCGACAGAAATTTGTAGCTATAGTTGCAGTTGTGGATTCTATCTCTTTAGTATTGATGATATATTGAACAGAAAATTGCTATGATTTTGAGTGAATCTTCAAGTGATGTTTCTGTGTATTTAGAGATACTGTTACCTTCATGTACTGTTAGTGGTTGTGGTGTTGCTTTATATGGGAATTTGTGAGCTGAGACACATGGTAGGGTTAGATATGGTTTTTTTTTAAAAAAAAATTTCTGGTTTTTATAAAGTTTAAGTTGGGGCAGATTGTTGGAACATGATATATTTGTATTATGATACAATTAATACATATGGGAATTGAATCAGTTAAAACAGAATGTATTAATAGAACTAATTATTTGAATTATGTGCTAAGTATATTGGGTGTCTATATAAACAAGATTGGGAAACCAATCGATGTTTTGCGACGATGGTTCACCATCAGAAGCCCACGTATGATGCACAATATATTAACTATATATAAAGTAATGAAACAGCATTTTTCCAAGCATTGTATTTTGTTATAGAAATGTTGTGTTTTATGTTAGTTGTTTTAATAATGTGCTAAGTATATTGGGTGTCTATATAAATATGATTGGGAAACCAATTGGTGTTTTACGACGGTGGTTTACTATCAAAAGTCCACGTATGATACACTATAAGTTTATTATATATAAGGCATTCAAAAAGTATTTTTTCATGCATTTTATTTTGTGATAAAATAATTGTGTTTTAGGTTAGTTGTTTTAATAATATGCTAAGTATGTTGGACATCTATATAAACATGATTGGGAAACCAATCGGTGTTTTGTAATGATGGTTTACCATCAAAAGCCTATGTATGATGCACAATTAAGAAAGTTTATATAATACACTGAAAAATCAATTTTTTTTCATGGTTTTTGTTGTTTCATGAAAATGAATCAATGTTAAATGACGTAAGTTTTTAATCTCATATGCTATTAAGTTACCTGTTTATTAATATGCTGAGTAAATAGGGTGTTTAAGTGAAAGAGTTTTGTAGATTTTACAGGAGTATCTAAGTAGGAAAATTTTCAATGGCATTGACATGTTTCATGAATTACAGGAGTTTTTGCGTTTTTTGAGATACTGTTAGTGCATATACTGTTAGCTGCATATCTGTATGTACTATTAGTGGTTGTGGTGTTGTTTTATATGGGATTTTGTGGGGTAAGACACATGAATGAGTTGAAAGGCATAGTGTCATAGAATTTCTTTTGAGAGAATTATATCCAATAACTGTCTTTTATAAATTTCTATTAGTAATTGATTCTCATGTTCCAAGAGTTGTTACTTTAGTTGAACTAATTATTGAAAAAGGATTTTTCCATGCGTTTTATTTTGTGATAAAAATATTGTCTTTTAAGTGAGTTGTTTTAATAATGTGCTAAGTATATTGGGTGTCTATATAAACATGATTGGGAAACCAATCGGTGTTTTGCTACGATGGTTCACCATCATAAGCCCACGTATGATGCACAATTAAGATAGTTTATATAATACACTGAGAAATCATTTTATCATGGTCTTTCTTGTTTCATGAAAATGAATCAATGTTAAATGAGGTAACTTTTTATTCACATATGCTATTAGGTTACCTGTTTATTAATATGCTGAGTATATAAGGTGTTTAATTGAAGGAGTATTGTAGAAATAAGAAATAAAGAAGCTTTTCTTGTATATTAAGCAGGTATAATGATAAGAAATAAGAAAAGCATTAATTATTTTTATCCTTCAAGATGCCATTTCTGGTTGCAGTTGGAGCACTCGAGAGAAATTTGCAGCTGCAGCTGCAGTTCTGGACTCTATGTCTTCAGTATTGATGATATATTGAATAGAAATTTGGAGTGATTTTGAATGAATCTTCAAGTGATGTTTCTGTGTATTTGGAGATAGTGTTGCCTTCATTTACTGTTAGTGGTTGTGGTGTTGCTTTATATGGGAATTTGTGGGTGAGACACATGGTTGGGTTGAAAGGCATGGTGTGATGGAATTTCCTTTGAGTATCATGTTCTTAAGTGAAGATTATTTAGCTCTTGGTGATACTGAAAGGAAGATATCATCTTTTGTTGAGATTTATGAGCCATTTGTTGTTGGTGATGGTGAATCTTATTCTAAATCATTGTCAACGGAGTGTATTAATGAAACCAATTATTTGAATTATGTGCTAAGTATATTGGGTGTCTATAAAAACATGATTAGGAAACCAATCGGTGTTTTGCGACGATGGTTTACCATCAGAAACCCATGTATGATGCACAATAAATTAAGTGTATATAAAGTATTGAAACAACATTTTTTCAAGCGTTTTATTTTGTTATTAAAGTATTGTGTTTTTGGTTAGTTGTTTTAGTAATGTGCTAAGTATATTGGGTGTCTATATAAACATGATTGAGAAACCAATCGGTGTTTTGCGACGATGGTTCACCATCAAAAGCCAACGCATGATGCATATCTAATTATTGAAAATGAAAATGACCTATTTTTTTTATCTAATCATATGAAAAATCATTTTCTCATGGTCTTTGTTGTTTCATGAAAATGAATCAATGTTAAATGACATAACTTTTTATTTAGATATGCTATTACGTTGCGTATTTATTAATATGCTAAGTATATAGGGTGTTTAACTAAAAGAGTATTATTCTATCCTTGAAGATGTCATTTGTGGTTACAGTTACAACATTTGAGAGTTCAGACTTCCAATGCATCTATTTTAATATTTTTTTTTCCACTTGAAGATGGAGAGATATGTTATTCTTATCATATTTTGAGGTTGATGCAGTAGGAACTTCATATGAATGATAATTTTTTTTTTTTTGGAAACTAACGTCTTCAGTATTGATGACAAATTCAAGAGAAATTTGTAGTGATTTTGAATGAATTTTTAAGTTATGTTTCTGCGTATTTGGAGATACTGTTACTTGCATGTACTGTTAATGGTTGTAGTATTGCTTTATATGAGAATTTGTGGAGTATGACATATGAATGAGTTGAAAGGCGTGCTGTGATAAAATTTTGTTTGAGTATCGTGTTCTTAAGTAAAGATTATTTAGCTATTGGTGATATTGAAAGGAAGATGTCATCTTTTGTTCAGTTTTATGAGCTATTAGTTGTTAGTGTTGTTGAACTAATTATTGAAAAAGCATTTTTCCATGCGTTTTATTTTGTGATAAAAATATTATCTTTTAAGTTAGTTGTTTTAATAATGTGCTAAGTATATTGGGTGTCTATATAAACATGATTGGGAAACCAATCGGTGTTTTGCGATGATGGTTCACCATCAGAAGCCCACGTATGATGCACAATCAAGAAAGTTTATATAATATACTGAAAATTCATTTTCTGATGATTTTTATTGTTTCATGAAAATGAATCAATAAGAAATAAGAAATAAAGAGGATTTTCTTGTATATTAAGCAGATATAATGATAAGAAATAAGAAAAGCATTAATTATTTTTATCCTTCAAGATGCTATTTCTGGTTACAGTTGTAGCACTCGAGAGAAATTTGTTTCTTCCATTGTAGTTGTGGACTTTATCTCTTCAGTGTTGATGATATATTGAACAGAAATTTACAGTGATTTTGAATGAATCTTCAAGTGATGTTTCTGTGTATTTGGAGATACTGTTACTTTTATGTACTGTTAGTGGTTATGGTGTTTCTTTATATGTGAATTTGTGGACTGATACACATGGTTGTGTTGAAAGACGTGGTGTGATGAAATTTCCTTTGAGTATCATGTTCTTAAGTGAAGATTATTTAGCTCGTGGTGATACTTAAAGGAAGATGTCATCTTTTGTTGAGTTTTATGAGCCATTTGTTCTTGGTATTTTTGAATTTGGTTCTAAGTTAGGGTTATATATGAATCTTTTTAAAAATTTTTCTGGTTTTCATAAACTTCAAGTTGGGGCGGATTGTTGGAATGTGATATATTTGTATTATGATACAAATAATACATATGCAAATTGAATCACTAAAAACAGTGTGTATTAATGGAGGTAATTACTTGAATTATGTTCTAAGTATATTGGATATTTATATAAACATGATTAGGAAACCAATTGGTGTTTTGCGACGATGGTTTACCATCAGAAACCCACGTATGATGCACAATATATTAACTGTATATAAAGTATTGAAACAACATTTTTTCAAGCATTTTATTTTCTTATAAAAATGTTGTATTTTACGTTAGTTGTTTTAATAATGTGCTAAGTATATTGGGTGTCTATATAAATATGATTGGGATACCAATCAGTGTTTCGCGATGATGGTTTACCATCAAAAGCCCACGTATGATGCAAAATAAATTAATTGTATATAAGGTATTCAAAAAGCATTTTTTCATGCATTTTATTTTTTGATAAAAATATTGTTTTTTAGTTCGTTGTTTTAATAATGTGCTAAGTATATTGGGTGTCTATATAAACATGATTGGGAAACTAATTGGTGTTTTGCGACGATGGTTTACCATCAGAAACACACGTATGATGCACAATAAATTAGGCATGTATAAAGTATTGAAAAGCATTTTTTAAGCGTTTTATTTTGTCATTAAAATGTTGTGTTTTAGGTTAGTTGTTTTAATAATGTGCTATGTATATTGGGTGTCTATATAAACATGATTGGGAAACCAATCGATGTTTTGCGACGATGGTTTACCATAAAAAGCCCACGTATGATGCACAATAAATTAAGTGTATATATAGTATTGAAAAAGCATTTTTTATGCGTTTTATTTTATGATAAAAATATTGTCTTTTAGGTTAGTTGTTTTAATAATATGCTAAGTATATTGGGTGTCTATATAAATATGATTGGGAAACCAATCAGTGTTTTGTGACGATGGTTCACTATAAAAAACCCACGTATGAAGCACAACAAAATATACAATGTTTTTTTCAAAAGTCAATCTGAAATTACAGAATAGGTACAATAATCATGTATTAAAAATACACAGTAGATGAAGAATCGAATGTATTGAACGCTAGTATTGATAATCCTCTGTACTTTGCATTATTTTTCAAAAGTAAATTTTCCTGTATAATAAGAATCAAAGAATTAAGAAAAAGTTAGATTTTGGAAATTCAAGATATCAATGTGAAATTTAAAAATACTTACATGATGGTAGATTGTGAAATACTTCTTGGTACACAATATTTTTTGTGTATGTTTCGAATTCTTCGTCATCTTCCAATGCCAAGATCTTCAATCTGTCTTCGATGAATTTGCGTAGGCCAATATGTGAACCTGAAATGATTTCTGCTTTAATTACAAATTTACCTGTTTGTATTATGATGAGCCTTGTTCCATTGCACATTCCTTCACTTTGATTTAGATTCCGTAACAGCATGATTGGAACTCCTGCTTTGAGTTGAAGATTATGATCTGGAATTCTTGAAAATTGTAAGCTGTTTAAGAATTCCGTTGGATACAAAACATCTTCTCCTGCAACATGTCCAGTTGATTTATCAATGACATATGAGCTTTTGTACTGTTGCAACTCCTCAGGAATCATTTGCATTATAAAAGCATTGATTTGATCAACTGTTTCATTCCTTGGTGTTAGTATTGCTATGTTCATTAGATATTTCTTATCACATTTTTGAGCATCAAATTCCTCATAAACTGCATTAAAAATTACTTTGACTGGATTTTTTGTTTCCTGTACTCTATATTTCTCTAGAATTTTCATCTAACATGGTTCTTCATCAATTGTCCTTGAAATTGAATGCTCAGTACCATTTCCAATTCTTAGAATCCAATCTGAGAAATCTTTCAGTGTACGTTCTTCTTCTGCTTGTGATGAACAATTTTGGAGACGCATATTTGTGTTTAATGTTAACACCTATCAACATATACAAAATAACAAAATATTAAGTGTAATAAAGTAAATATATGTACTAATTTAATTTTTAATGCTAAATTTACCTCACAGTTACTCCAAATCTCTGAATTATTTATTGTTGAGTTTACAATTTCTGACCTTGTACCTTTTGGGATTACTGGGAGTATTTGCCTAAAATCACCTCCAAGTAAGACTGTTTTGCCACCAAAAGAATGTTTTTCTTTGAAATCTGGGGATCCACTGAGTATATCCTTCATTGTTCTATCTACTGTTTCAAAAATATTTTTATCATTCATTGGTGCTTCATCCCATATAATCAATGAGCATCTCTGTATCAATTATGCCAAGTGAGTTCCTTGTTTTATTAAACATGTACTATCTCCGCTGCACTTTAATGGGATTTTGAATCTGCTATGAGCTGTTCTTCCACTAGGTAACAAAAGAGCTGCTATTCTTGTTATTTATCAAGACATAATAAAATATTATAAAGTAGGAATGTGAATTTAATGGAATAGTATGGTCTTTTGTTTTACCTGATGATGCAACAGCTAAGATAGTTTTTTATTCTGGCCTTAGCCTTGTAATGATTGTTTTGTACAGAAATATTTTTCCTATTCCACCATATCCATAAAGAAAAAACACCCTAGACTCATTCTTTATGACTGCATTCACCACTTTTTCATAAATACTTCTTTGTTCAACATTAAGTTGATGAAACATACTGTGATGTTCTTCTTGTAGCTCATTTATATCAAATGAAATCTCTTCCCTCAATAATTTCTTGTTAAAATCATGCACCATTCCTTCATTGATCATTGGTAACCCCTGAAAGTCACTCAATGATTTGCCATATCCAAGTAACAATTTTTGAATATTGCAAAGAGTGAAAATTTTCAGATGTTCTTCACTAAGCCTCAATGTTGGTGACTTTAACATCTTTCGTTGCTTGTATAGTATATCATCACCTATTTTTGACCAATTCTTTTCCCAGAATTGTCCTATATTTGAAACTTCACAGAATATAAGTATCAAAACAAACAATTCTCTGAGCTTTCTTCCTGTAGCCCAATGTGCTGCTTCTTCAATTGCATCGTTCCACTCTTTATCATCTTGTAGTAGACCTAGACAATAACAGGCATCCTTAAATGATGTATATATGACACCATTTATTGTGCGGATGTTTTCAAATCATGTAGGACCTTTTACAACATTGAGTAACATCCGTAGAAAATACCTCTCACCACAACTTGGAGGCACATACGTAATTCTTCCAATGCATCTCTTTGTTTTTCTTTTTTTCCATGATTTCTCCTGTCTATTCCACGTGTATTTGCTTGGGAATTCTATATAAAGCAACTGTCTTGCTTCAACATCAGTAGCATTTTTTTGGAACCATTCAGTCAACATAGTTTTCCTAGCATTTTCTCTATTAAGAATGGTGGCAATAGATCATCATCTTTGAATATGAGAAGTTGCTCACCATCTAGATGTACACATAGTCTTTCTACTGCTGGTATTCTAAAATGTATATCAAAATCAAAGATTCGCCAGCAAGCTTCACATAGAGATAAATACCAACAGTCCAAAAATGCTCTGATTTCATCTTTTGGAACTTCTGAATTGTTTTCAATTACTGAAGGATTTGATGGATTAGTTACAATCACAGCTTCAATTCGATCAAACCCTTTGGTAATATACTTGAACATATACTTAATTACTTTTGATTGATTGCAAGCTTTAACATTGATATGGCTTTGATACTTCAGCAATAAAAATCTGTTGTAAGGAACAACATACCTATTGTCCAATTGGATTCCTCGTTTTTCCACAAATCTGTTATTGCATCTTCGTTTGTATAAACAATAACCATTACTATCAATGCTTGTTTCACACTGGAAATCTTTTGGAAAGTGCTTTGAACATGTATCTGTAAAATTATTTTTATTTCATCAAACAATATTTGATACTTAACAAAATGTTGTATTTTTTTCATAATCAGGAAACAAATAAAACATACCATTACTCATGCATGGTGAATTTGGATTTGCTAAACCACATGGGCCATGCATCATGAAATTAGAGACTGCTTCATAACATTGAGGATCAGTGATTGGATCAGGTATTTCTGCATTGATAATTTTATCTATATCCTCTTTGTTATTTCTCTTCACTGTGTTGTCTAACCAAAGCAGCATATGAGAGTGTGGTAATCCTCTCTTTTGGAATTCAATTGTGTATACAACTATAGTGGAATAAAAAAACATTCTTAGTTAAAATAGATTGAATAAAATTGTAACAAAATTCATTAACTTTGAATGAAGTTTAGAAATACTACAAACCTGCTTGAACTTGCCCAAAAATTTTCTTCTTGATGATATCCTTGATCATTTCATCTAGTTTCATCTTGAAAATCCGTGATTCAATATCTGGGCGATTTTCAGCCTTTTGATCTCCTTTTTGGCTCAAATAAGATTGAATTTCATGCCAATTTGGATTAGCTGTAAATGTAATAAATAAATCTGGGTTTCCATATGTTCTGCAAATTGCCATTGCATCTTGGTAGTTCTGAATCATGTACCGTGACTCCCTGTGAATGTTGATGGCAGAATTATTCGCTTTCCAATTTTTGTTGAATCAATATCACCTTTCTCTACTGCATCTTGTATATTCTGATAGAGATCACTTCTTAATTTTCCTTGATTTCTTCTGATCCAGTCTAATCTTTGTTGCTCAATCGCAGTATAACAATCCACAACAAATTGTTGGAAAAGTCGACCTACCAGTGTAACATTACATTGGACATCCACTATGTCTTGGATAACATAAGAATAAAACTCATTCATTGTTACAAACCTCCTTTTTGTACGATTCTTCTGTCTCTTTTCTGCATATTTGATTTCTGTATGAAAACCATCTTCTCCATGTGGAAATAACAATGGATACTGCAAAGCCATAAATGAAGGGTGCAAATAGCTGATTCTTTTCAAAGAACCATTTCTTCCTTGAACAATAATATCTCGATCCAAAGACTTATGTTCAAAATCTCCTATTATCAAACCTGCAACTTCATTACATTGAATCTCATTATATTCTCTCTTCTTTTTTGAAAATTGACCTCTTATTTTTAACGTCAAGTTTTCAATATCAGAATCCTCGAATCGTTCTCTTGCCATCCGAAATGCTTGCGTCAATTTGTTATTATGATCAAACATCTGAATGAAAGAGTCAATACGTTGCCTGTCCAATGCAT
This sequence comes from Voacanga thouarsii, assembly GCA_026120185.1. NCBI lineage: Eukaryota > Viridiplantae > Streptophyta > Magnoliopsida > Gentianales > Apocynaceae > Voacanga > Voacanga thouarsii. The sequence continues at coordinate 2,095,494 of JANUWF010001213.1, read as the reverse complement.
CATTACAGTGTTTCTGATTGACAACGTCTAAGCGATTTTGAACCTCATTATCAGTGTCGTGGACATATAATTGACAAAAACTTGGTTTTTTCCCTATCTCAGGAAGAAGCGTGCCAATTCGATGGTGATTTTGACCACAAATTTGATATATATATGGACTGGATTTTGTATTGATACTTTGATCAATATAACCACCAGTTGAAGTCATAGCAAACATTGAATTATAAGCTCGAATATTCTCAAAGAACTTGTGATTGGTGGTGTTATTATTCTGAAGAAGCAGATTTTTCAGTGGTTCAGGTCATTCCTTGCTGATTGGGAGTTTAACTTTACCGTGCTTGTAGCATATAGTAAACTTTGGATATAGGTAATCCTTTTGGCTTTTCAGCCTTTCCTCATACCAGAAAATAGCACCACAATGTTTACAGGTGTAATTTGGATCCTCATATCGTGACATCACAAACATTGTGTCCTTTACAAAAATAGTAAATTTATATGTTAATTTACAATTTAATGAACTAAAAAGAGTTTAAAATTACCTTCTGCAAGAAGCTTTGTCTTTTGCTTTTTATGAATCCAAGAACTTGAATTGGAATCTTCTCTGTTTTCCTGTTGTTCCTTTCCTTTTCTTTTCTTATTCTGATTTATTTTTGATGTGATATTCAGGTGGCCTACAGGGTTCTGTTGTTGTGAATGCGGGGCAAATGTTTGTAATTTCAATTCTTTTTGTTGTTTCAGAATGTTTCTTATGCGTAACCGTGCTTGCTTTGTAGCAGTCTGGATTTTTAATTGTCTTTGATATCTAAGAATATTTCTTCTGTTTAACCGCGCCTGTTTTGAACTAATAAATTCTACAACCAAACAATTTCAAACAAAAAATATTTAGTTTAACAAATATTTATTAAGACAGTAACCATAATTAGAAAAGAATATTTGTTTGTACCTAAATTCATGTTTCTCAAGGATGTTGATGTATTCTGGGAGTTTGTTGTAAAATTGTTGTGTATGTATTTCACCTTCATCTATAAAGTCAATTCATCTGGCAATATTATATAAGTATATTGTACAATCAGTTCAAAGGTATCGTTTAATTTTACGAAACAATTTGTTATGTATTTAAAACATTTTTTTTTGGAGATCTAAAAAGTTGTTTAGTTTTAATAAAATAGAACATTTAAATTTTTTTAATGTATTGGAGAATTTGAAAAGTGTTTGTATCTTTAATAAATAGTTAAAACATTGTTTTTCACGTAAATTTTAATGTTTTTTTAAATTTATGTACTGTTGATGCTCTTCGGTATTGAATATGTAAAGGTCTTTTCATTTTTTAAAACAGTAATTTTACATTGGTATAGAGATTGGTGGTAAAAAGTAGAAGTAAGTAGAAGTGTTTTGATGGTAATAAATAGATTTTGCATTATTGAATTATGAAAATCAATACCTTAAGTCTATATATAATTTGACACCCCAAAAACAATGAATGTTTCTTCAAACCTTTTCATTTTGCATGCTACTAAAAATTTTGTTATACGTTGCATCAATTTCACATGGCTTTCTTCATTTTTGTTGCTTTTATTTTTTTGTTAATAAAATATGAATCGTTACTAAGTAAAATTAAGTAGAGAGAGTAGTGATCAAACATTCTAATTTTCCTTACCGGGATTGTTATATTGCACTTTTACTCATCACTTGCTTCTAATGATATGAGTAAAACACCAACTTTGCTTTCTTTGACTATATATGACGCTTATAACTGACTTTGCAAAATGGCTTTCTCCAATTAGCATTTCCAAAAGGAAACATAGTGATTACCCAGCACTCCTTTTATTTCATTAGAAGCTAAATGATATCACTTCTCATTTTCCTTGACTTTCTTACTCTGTTACTGTTGAACGATCCGAATTTGCAGATGGTAGTTGTTTTTAACTATTCTTCTGTTTTTCTTTCAGATTAGAGTTGTAAAGTCTTTTGTGGTTGTAGCTATAACATTTCGTCAACACTCAAACACTAATACAAAGTGACCGCACAATGACATTGTGCTTTATACTGGTACCATCGTTACTAAAGATGGGAAAAAGGAAAAAGTGACTGTTGACATTGAGTTGTTTTGGCCAATTAATGCATCTCTTTATCTCTGTGACAACAAAAACCATACAGAAGCGCAAAAGTGGAAATAGAGTTTCTGTAGAAGTATTTTTTAGGAAAATAGTTTTCTAGAAGCGCAGGAGTGGAAATAGAGTTTCCTGTAGAAGTATTTTTTAGGAAAATAGTTTTCTGGAATTACATTTTTGTATTTTCAGTTTTTGTTGTGTAAAATTATAAACTTAAATAGACTTCACTAAACAAATACTGTCTACTCTTAAATAGACATTTGGCCAATTAATGCATCTCTTTATCTCTGTGACAACAAAAACCATACAGAAGCGCAAGAGTGGAAATAGAGTTTCCTGTAGAAGTATTTTTTGGGAAAATAGTTTTCTGGAATTACATTTTTTTATTTTCAATTTTTGTTGTGTAAAATTATAAACTTAAATAGACTTCACTAAACAAACACTGTCTACTCTTAAATAGACATCATAGAGATTTCTATCATTGTGTATGAAGTTCAATTGTCCTATCAATTTAAGAAACTATAATAAATGACAATATGTACCATTACCATCAACAATCTGAATATCAGCAGTATGAGGACACTATGACTTATTATTTTGGGAATTTGCTTTCCTCTGTCTTAGCATTTCCCTGATTGTTTATATTATAGTTTCAACATGACCAATAGAAATCTTCTACTAAGCACCATTATGTTACTAAGCAGCAACCATATGAATATACATAATGCCAATATAGCTTTTCAGAAACAATATTAATAGAGCAATATATGTAATTGACTTTCAAAAAGTTTTAATTAATGAAACACAAAAAGCCTCTGTGAATTTCAAATCCTCAAAAACTAAACTAAGGGAGTGATGTCACACTTTCAAAATCAGCAATATAAATCTTCTACTAATCACTGTCATGTTGTTAATTAGCATCGATATGGAAATGCACAACGTGAATAAACCATTAGTCCCTCTCATATCTCAGGGTGCAGCTAAAGTGGGAAACACTTTTCTGCTATATACAACAGCCATGGGAAGATGAGCTGGACTGAGAAATACATGCATGATACGAAAAAAGAAGACTAGCTTAGCAAGGGGGTAACTGAAGTAGGAAGCTGATAGGCACCTAAGGAGGAAGCACCCTCATGTTAGTAATCACCAACTTTATGGATATGTAGAATGAAAATATAAGTTTTTAGAAACAACATTAGTAGGTCTATATGTAACCCACTATCAAACAATAATTGATCATGCGCAAAATGCTTCTGTCAATCTGAAATCCTTCGGAAGTCAACAAATGCAGTAATCTCAGAATTACAAAATAACCAATAGAAAGCTTCTAGCCAATATCGAATGACAGTTCATCAAATTTAGAATCTAAAACAACTGGATGGCAAAAACCACAATCTAGAATTATCAAAAGCAGGGAACATATCAATTCTGTTTTGTTCAACTAAGAATAATCTAACAAATCAACATCAATTAATTCTTATTTTTTTTGAAGAGCTTCTCTTATCCATTGCATTTCCTTCTCCACCACCTTCAGAATTTGAATTTTTCTGTGTTACTTTGTCTTTCATTGGAGGTGTTACAGATACAATATCATCTGCAGTATCAATAGCATTGCCTTGTTCAATTCCCTCCTGTAATTATGCCATTTGAAGTGTTCAGAATATACATGAGAAGAATAGGGTATAAAGATTGAATATTTTATGCTCAAATACTGTCCTTTACCTTTTCCTTTCTTAGACTGTTTATTTCACTTGGTAAGTACAATCTTATGACTGTAAAATCCTCCTTTTGTGTTCCCAAGTTGAACATATTCACTTTTGCTTGGAAAACATATGAACCACCAATAATGCGTTCAATAACTTGAGGAAGAGCTGCTCCCGTATCATCCTATATTCAAATCACAACAATGTTAAATTATAGCAAAATCTCCAAATTATGGCCATTATAATTCCTCAAAACAACAGTATTTACTTACATCTATTTCTTTTTCAGCAAGTTCTGATGCAGCAATATTGGTTAATTTTTCAACATCCTTATCAAACATTGTGAATCTTGCCTTTCCAGTATGATCAATAACTTCCATTTCAACACGATACCTTCACCAAATACAACCATTTTTAAAACTTCATAAAAATTCAAAGAAAATCAATTTTTAAATATATTGAATGTTCTTGAAAATCCCAAAATACCTTATTAAAGGTGATTTCTCTACCCGATGACAAATATCACAGAAAAACTCGTCATCCACAAATTTGAGCTTGCGATGGCATTTTGAGCAAGAATTAAAATGCCATCCACATGTTTCATCAATTGAAGAAATTGTTCCGTAACAATAAAAAGACTTGTCCTGTATAGAAAACACATAAATGATCATACTTGTAATTAAAAATAACAAAACTTGCAATCAATTGGTACAACAGTCAACAATCAAAGCTCCCAGTCCATCCCTCGCACACATTTTTCTTTTCTTCATGAAAGGAAAATATATAATTATTACCATTTCTTCAGGTTGTTGCAGTAGCAAATTGATATCACTGATACTCTTCTTATTCGACTCTATTTCTTCACTACTTATGACATTGTTCATCACTTGGATTTGCTGTATAGGAATCACATCGCTACGACTAAAGCTGCACCAATAAAAGGCAGTTTTATTAAATTTCAGCACAGAACAACATCACAAAAAGCAGTTCCAATATAAATGCTGAGAAGAATAACATCAAAAATCTTGGAGAATCTTGGAAATATGATAATTTACACATCTAGAACCTGTACATCTTGATATATTTGTAGAAATTGAAAACTACAAAAACATCTACTTGTTCAACTATATTAAATAACAGTCTTTTTTTCCTTTCGTCAAGTATATATGAGTGAAACATGTGTAAAGATATATAACAGATACAAAATTTCTGAAGATATTATTAGCAACTCAATCAATTGACTGAGTGAATCCTTTCCAGATTGATTTCTAGGTTCACAGATAGACTGTCTTAGCAGCTCAATTGTTTTTGAGCAAGACCCTCAGCTATCAAATCAAAGCCTTTGTTAATTACCTTATATTGCAGTTCTCTGGCATCAAACTTTAACATTACATACCTTTGGCGCATCAACTTTACATCAGGATAATTGAGGTTAACAAAAATCTTTGTTGCACTGCTTGATGTTACAGAAATACGGCCTACAGAAATGACTTAGTGTCAAATTTCACCACAATTCAATTATCAAAGCAACTCAATATGCTATTACCCTGGAAACGGCGCATGATTGTGGATATGATAATGACTACATATAGTTCCTTTGTTACATCCAATTCAGCACGATTCAATATCTTAGCAAATGAATCCCACAGTGTAACACGGACTTTTCGTTGCCTAAAATAAAAACATATACAAAACCATGAAATTACTCAGCATTGATAGCTTCAAACTTTGCTCAATGCCTATCAGATTGAGTAGTAAATATAAGCACATAATCCAGTACTCTTAGTTGAATTGATCACTGCCTATCAAATTCAATTGTCCTATCAACTTCAGTATCAAGTATAAGCACATGAGCTAGTGCTCTTGCTTCAATTGATAGCCATTACTGGATCATGTACAGAAGAATATTGAAAACTTAATTGTAAATCTTCTAAATCAACATACTGCATTCCAATTCTTTGTGTCTGTCCTTGTTTTTCAATTTTCTCAGATAATCCACATAGACGACCTACTATATCTACATAGCAAAAAACAATATTGAACGATTCCTGTACATGGAAAATTTCAAACTTCACACAAAAGAATACTTACCAATTAAAAATCCACCTTGATCAGCACGTTTTTCATGTTGGTCAAAAGGAATGAGCATAAATTTATGCCTTGGAATTCTAGGAAGTTTATCAATCATTTCATCTAAAATGGTTTCGGAATGGAACTGTATAAAAAATTTTTGCTCACACATTTTATACTTAGCTTTATATTCCAGGACACAGAAATTTTTTAAGACATAATACTTTCCCTCTTCAATTGCACCACGGAATTCATCTGCAATCTTGCTCCTAATGATCATATGCATAACAGTTTCCTGCACAGAAAACATATTGGTCCGTACTGATACAAACAGGAAAAAGAAAAAAGAATTGACAACAAAATAAATAGATTAAACATTACTTGCTTGTCAATTGCGAGAAATTCTATACTCATAAATTCGCCCCCTTTTTGTGCATTAAATGCTTGCCATATCCTATCTACACGAAATCGAATTTGATTCTTTTGATGTTGCCGACCAATGTCCTTGAACATCACAAAATTCACCTTACTATCACTCATCTTGTTTTATAACTCCAAAGTAGGGAAAAAAAGTACTTGACAATCCAAAGAAAGAACCATTATATATAAACATCCAGTAGAAAACGTTTGATATGCCACAATCAATCCATTTCACAATACCAAGAAAATTTCTAAAATTTCACACATGGCAAAATTAAACATACAGGGGAAAAACCAATTCTTGTTCTTTAAATGCAAAAAGAAGCAAATTACGCAAGAAACCAAGAAACACCAAATCAAATCTAATGTTGGTTAATGATTTCTAAGCACAAAAACCAAGAGACTATTGCACCTGCAGGAAACCAAGAAAAATAACCCTCTTTACGCACACAATGAGAAATGATAATACTTCAGAAACATGAAACCAAGAAATAAAAAAGACACGAAATGAATGCCAAACTATTGCACCTGCAGATCAATTTCAATAAAGCAGAAATGAAAGTGGGCAATGAATTCGAAGCACCAAAAACCAACATCGTTTACCACTGCATCAGAACCAACAAAATAACCCTCTTTACGCGGACAGTGAGCAAAACCTATAGATCATAGTCCAACAATTAAATCGCATCTTCAATCAAATGAAACACAGAAATCAAAAAGACATAAGTTGGATTGCATCGAATTCCTTCCCAAATTAATGAAATCGATATAGCACTAACTCAGAAGAAATGAAACCGAAGAACCGAACATCCTATAAATAATCCACTTATTTCTCATAAAAAATCACTTCTCAAGACAATAAGAATCAAACGAAACTCATAGAATAAACCCAAAACTCTAAAGTTAAGATGTGAAACCCCAGTCGAAACCAACCTTAGAGTAAGAGGGTTGGGATGCATATCATATTTTATTTCATGGTTAAATATATTCTCATAAGAATTTTTATGTGTTCTGGATTCGAGTTTTATTGTCTTGAAGTCTTGTTGGTGAGTATTATGTGAGAGTGGCAAAATGGTAATTTTTGCCCGGGGTGAAAATAGGGAGATAGCCTGTGGATTGAATAGAAAATAATTTTTCTAGTAGAAATAGCAACAAGAGTTATTGTGGTTTAGTGGTTGGAGCTTTGGAATTAATTCTTGAGGTCTTGGGTTCAAATTCCATCATAGAAGCTTTAGCTAGATTAAATTTTATTTTTGCTTAGGGAGGATTAGTTTCGGCCTTAGGAGCCTAGAACAAGGTGGTGATAATATCCTAGGAGAGACATGTTAGGTGAATTCTCATTTCACTCTTTACTCTACTCGAAATTCTTGAAGGGAAATTCATTCTTCCTTGTTCTTTAATTTTTCTCAATGCTCAACTCATTAGTTTGATCAAGGTGTTCTAGCATTTTTCTTTCCAGAAAATTTAGTAAAGTACTGAGGCCTTTTAGAATCAAAATGTCTTGGTAAAAGACTACCTATGGTCTTAAAAAAATATGGAAGAGTTGTGAGGAATTCCATGAGGAAAATATCTCTAGTGAGCTTGCTGAAATTTCACTTCAAATTAGTTCCTCTTCCTTCATGGCATGAGCTGAAATTTTCCAGCTTGTTGTACCTTCAAATATCGAACTCCTTAGCTCTCATTTCCTTCCAAATGCTGCCAGAAAAATGGCCTTAAGATCAGCTTAAAACATGAATTATTTTTGCCATTTTCGGACTGCACAAAAGCAGTGCAAAACCAGAAAAAAATTCTGGGTAAATCGCTGCTTTGAGGGTCCAAAACCAAGCTGTTTTCTTCCAGATTTTGTGCAGCACCTTAGCCATGTTTTTCCTCCATGAAGAAGGCTGGAAACCATCCTTGAATGCCCCTGAAACCCCGCTTCCAGCTCCCTGCAAAATGGCTGGAAGTAGTAGACGAAAATCTGCTAAAAAAATCACTGTACAGTGAAATTTCTGGGCAGAAATTTGTCCAGCTTGTTTCCTCTTCCTCTTTCAGCCGAAACACCAACCTTAATCTGTCAAAACCTTCCTTAAACCTCCATCAACAGAGCTCCATTGATCCCCTTAAACTTCTGCACGAAATTCCATCAATGGCTATCCGAAAATCTCTCCAACAAATCCCTGCAATTTAGCTTGATTACTTTCCAAAATTCCAGCCATCTTATTTAGCAACCTTCCATAATATTTTGCTCAATTGACCAGACTTCTTCTTCATCATTGTGCACCTTACTTTCGGCCACCATAAGCCTCCATAAGCCAGCATTAATCCCACGAAATTCTGCTCAAACAGTCAGCCATGGCAGACTCCAAAGCTATCCAAACAATCAAGATATTCTTAGGATATTTGCTTTCCAAATTCACTCCCTAAAAATATTCTTCAAAGATTGTAACAACTAACATTTCCTTTTCCCTTCCAAATCACAGAAAACTTCCCAAACCCTACTGAAAATCGTCCAGCCCCATCTCTCACAGAAAATTCGGCAGCTGCAAATTCCTTCCCCATCTCTCTCGATTTTCTGCAATCATCAAGAACACACACACACACACACACACACACACACACACACACACACACACTACACCAAGAACACCTACTTCTTCTCTACACCTAATACCCCTCCAAACCATCTCAAATCCCCTCGAAAACTTCCAGATTTGATCTACACATTGCTGTGAATCCATCAACACCGTTGTTAACATCAAACTCCTCCAAACATCTTGCTACTTCGGATCAAAATCAGAAATTTCTGTTAAGGTCAAGAACACCATCAAGGTAAACTTATTCTAGCAACTTCATCTTCTCTAACCTTGATCTCTAATGAGAACCTATGCAAATAAACATACTAATGATTTCTTTCTCTCTCTCTCTCTCTCTCTCTCTCTCTCCTCTCTTGGCCGAATGACTTTTTCTCCCATGAACATGCTTTCGCCATCTCCCATGGACAAAGTTAGACATCTAGGAGTTGAGATCTACTCTAAACTCCTTCAAAGCATTCATCAACCAAGTAAGTACCTTCAATCTTCCTTTTTAAACTCTAGATTCATGTCTCTAGGATGATGATGATAGTAGGTGGATAGCGATAGGATTTAAGTATATATATATATATATATATATATATATATATATTGTTGAGATTGAAGCATGAATATATGTATGATTGTGAAGAAGATGGGATTTATGCATGGAAGGATTATCTTGGATGATTATATGATGATTTGAGGTTGATGCATGTCATAGGTGGTATTTGTGATGAAGTATGCTAGAGATTATGTCACCTTTGGTGAATAGGATTTATATTCATGTTGGATTATTGAAGCCATGATCATATTTATGCTAGTAAGAGTTAGATCATATTTTGATAAATTGAGATCTATGCTTGTATGCATGATTTGGATGATTTGATGAATTGAAGGGTTGTATATGTTTATGATTGTGGTTAGCTATGGGAATATGATCATAATCTAGTTGTCCCTAAGCCAAATTTTATTTCATTAATAAAATATTTAATAATATGATTTTTATAGTAAAATTTTGAAAACCATGGGAAAATGTGGATTTGGTCTTTTATATAAAATAGTGATATTTTAGTCAAATAAATAATAATTTTTGCTAGAAAAATAAAATATATAGATATTATAATATCAAATAAAGCCTTTTGTGAAAATAATCATAATAGGTAAAATATTTATTATTAAAATTTAACTATTATCTTTTAATCAAACCTATTAAAATTTATTTATTATTTTTCAAGCAAGACTCATTAAAATTTATTTTCAACTAATTTTAACTATCAATTATTTTCTAGCAATTAATTATTAATAAATTATTATTTTACCTAGTACCACCTAGGACTTTTCATCAAATAAACTCTAAATTATTTTAGCAAGATTTAAACCTTCAACATATTGTACCTAATTTACCAAACTCTAGTTATTTTAATATCAAACTAGATTTATTTTATAAACCCCTTTTATTTATTATTGAGCCTTAAAGCTTGGGACACTAAGGATAAGATTGTAGTAAATTGAGTTAGTTTTATTTGAGAAAGTGAGTCTTTGACTTAAGTTTGATTGTGGTTTGTATTTACCCTATGCGGGGTTAGGTCAGCTGTTGGAGATCTTTGTTGTGGGCAAGGATCAGGTAAGCTCTTGCATAAAACCTGTTTGATGCAAAAATGATTTTTTTTTTATGGCAAGCCAAATGTAGAGTGCATGGTCACTCATTTATGTAAAGGCAATTGAGGATTATTTCCATTCTCATTTCAGACAAATAAATTATTTGCAAATCAAGGGGTGGTTTTACTCAAAACCTAAAACTCTTTCTAAAACCAGTTTTGCCCCAAACTTTGGAAAACCTTAATTGCCATTTTCAAGTGGAATGTGTTTTGTTCATTTTCTCCCCAAGTGGGATATGTTACGTTGAGTACTCAATGGGAGTAGACTGGTAGTACTAGTTTTGAAGAGCAAGAGTGAGTCTTCTGGCAGGAGGCCTCCTCCAGAAGATGAACTCAACTTAGAGAAACGTCAGTACTACTTAGTCATGCCGGTCCGAGCTAGCAGTTTTTATTTCAGTCAAGTGACTGTGTTTTGCCGGAATGGACACTCGGTTGTTGTTTGGGTATAGAGAAGGAGGAGTATCTTACCCGGTAGGCCGATCACCTACCTTTAGTCAGTCTGCACAAAGTGTCGGCATTCTGACCGGCAGTATGCACAAAGTGTTGGCATACTGACCATCCGGTTATGGGGCCCAACGTGTGGTAACCCATAATCCTTTCTTTCGAGTGGTTGATCTTATAAATTATGTATAGCTGGAAAACCCAAAACGCTACTCTTGCTTTTGACTAATGTTTATTGCTTGCCAATATTTCTCTTATAAAGTTTTTATACTCTGCATCCACAAACTATTTCCACTGAACACCCAAAGCACACACGGACTTACTGAGATTTCTGTCTCATCACCTTTTCACCATGATTTCAGGCCGATCCTGCTGTGGGGATGAGTAACTTGTGTTATCTGCCTTGGAAGAGAATGTTGTCTTTTATTTTTATGTATTGCTTTGGGGAGTTGAGAGTGGATGATTTTATTTATGGATTTGTATTTCTCTTGGGAATTCATGGTTTTATTCGTGGATTTATTCTTGGGTTGTAATAAATTTTAAGTTAAATTATTATTTTCATTTCGCTATTTTAATTGTGTGACCTAGTTATAAAGACCCCTTGTCCTTTGGACGGGGCGACATCCCTGGCCCTGGCGGGCCTAGGTAGCGGGGTGTTACATAAGATCTATACCTAGTAAATAAACTTAAGAAAAAACCTAAAGTCATACTACAAAGTACTTCACAAATACTTCTCTGGCAATGCAACCAAAAAATCAACAAAAAATATAGCTATTCACCTAATTATGCTGAGTTGTCAAACCCACAGCAGTTTACCCCTCAACTTTACATATTATAAATTTATGCCCTTTCTTCCTCTGCTGTTCTTGAAGACTTAACTAACTATTCTCTTCCTCTTTTCTAAAATTCCATGGTAATGGTCACAACCTCATCCCTATTCATCTTCCTCACCTCCAACATCATCCTCTCCTTTCTTTTGTTTATTTTTTGTCTGCTGCAACTTTTCACCATGTAACTGCTGTAGATCTTCAATGGACACAAGAAAAGCATGAGAAATACTTAAATATTTTTCCTTTTTTTTAAATACAGATTTTGATCCTTTAAATGCTTTTACACTGATTGTGGGCACAAGAAATTAATGGGAAAAAATGTGTTTTTATTGGGCAGTAGCTTGAAATTTTAGATTGATTCTAAAAATAAGGCATTAATCAAGGTTGTAAAATTGATAACTAAATAAATTAGAATTTAGGATCTCAAACAAAAAAGAGAGTTGTCATATAAGATTCAAGTTCTTTATTATAAGAGTTTCATCTCCGCCTTTAATATAGAAACTCAAACTCGAAATATGAAGAATGAAAGAGGGAGAGGAGGCGAAAAAGTGATAGAGAAGTTCTTGGTTGAGAAGTGAGAGAATAAAATGGAGCCGTTGAAGTTGTGCATTAGGCTATTGAAAAGGGAAAGAAATCTTCTTTTACTATCCACAAGGACACATCTGTCATTTAGGAGAAATTTGCTCGGGCAGGAGGATAACTGCTCTAGCAATATCGCCAGTCGAAAAGTAATCAAATATAGACAAGTTATAACTGTTTTTGGTAAAATATGTGGTCAACATTAATTGGAAGTTAACCAACAATGAAAATATGATTTATGAAAGTTGATTAGGTAATATTAACACACCAAATTCTTAAGAGTGTACTAGAGAAGACACTAAAGAGTATATCTAAAAACCACTATTGAAATATAAGTTTTTTGTATTTTTTTTTTTTGGTAAGGGGCCATGAACTATAAATCAAATTCAAATTTATTGCATAGCAAGATATACCCTTTTCCCCCCCAAATCTTTCTTACTACCATAGACAAAGAATTTTGGAATAAAATATATTTTATGTAGTCAAGATTAAAAGAAGATTACATATTTTAATCTTGATTAATTAAAATTAATCCGTGAATAAATATAATTATTCTTGAATTAACATAATTGGATCATCATTAAAAGCCCATTAAATCCAATGGATTATGAAATCGGACTATTAAAATTGGGCTATTGTTAATGATCCATTTTACATTAACTCCAATATATTATGGATTAAATGGAATTGGACTAGGCTCTGAAGTTAGACTTTTTGAAAATCTCATAACCCAAATATAATGTGGATTAAATGAGGTTGAGCTAAAACATAAATTAAGCCCATGATATCTTAAACTCAAGTCCATTAAGGTTTGTTAGGAGACTTCTTCAAAATCCTACATCGACTATTTATGCTAAAGTCAAGGGATTTTTGGTCTATAAATAGGGTCTTCCCTCAATGGTTCAAGGCACCCCCGGATCCTCAAGCTTTAACAAACAAGAGGCATCTCAAGTTTCAACAAACTTCATTAAATGTAAGGTTCAGAATCGTCATCAAATTAAGGTTTAGAATCTTCATCAAATTTCAAGGCGTTCATCTTGTTCTGCATCAAACAAGTCTCGAAGGCTCGGCAATCAAGTGTTCGTCATCAAATTTCGTTCGATCCGAGATCAAGCTCTTCAGCCCTCGAATCAACGTTTTTCAAAAAGAGAAGAATCGGAGGACTTATCCTGCAATTTAGGACTTCTTCAGAGAGTTGTAACCGCTTTTCATATTTACTAAATATTTTATATTTTCGATATTTGTCTTGTCTTATTTGCACACTTAAAATTTATCGTATACAAATTTCTAACACGCCCAGTAGTCATCCAATTGAAAAGTGTTTTGTATTTAAGGACAAGATTATGTAGTTGGTCCGTGAAGGACATGTATGTTGGAATATATGCCCTCTAAACTAGTTTATTTGATATAATTATCGAATTTATTAATAAAAGAATTTATTCTCAAAATTTATTTGTGAATTTACATTTTATTTGTGCATGATTTTCGTTTTGAAAAAACCCATTGTGTTTAAATAAGTGATTCATGTGTATGGTGGTCTTTTACAGTAAGGTATGAATCACATGTTACTTAACACATAAATGTTTGTTCTTAACCGATTAATGAGAATGAGAATCTCTTCGTATTATTGTATTATAAATTCCAAATGGGGATTGGCTTACCTTTAGCCAGTAAGTAGTCCACTCACTTCATAGCATGGATGTATTTTGAATATTTAGAACAAGACCTGTAATAGTGATTTCTAAAAGTACTATTTAGAAAAAATCCAAATTATTACTGTTACAGCGTGGATTAATACTCTACCGCTTAAGTATGGGTTGGTGGTCTGACGAAGTTAGAAGTAAATATTTTGATATACTGTAGTTAAGGTTCTTTTGTAGAGCCAATATACTTGTATGTTGGGTATATGTAACTAGTTAGTTAAGACAGACTTGTACAAAATAGCTTCTACACTATATCGCCTTTTGTGACTATTCAAATGATCTAATTATCCAGGGCCCTGGGGAATATGACTTGGATGTTTATTTTAGGGTAGCTCCATTGGAAAGTGAAACATTCCAAGTGTCATGGATCATTGGACTAGAGGTCTAAGGATGATAGATGTCTTTTAGAGATGTGTTAGTACACTCATCCTCTCGAAATGCACGGTGATGCATAGAGGAGTATTTTAGTCATTACATCTTTAGGTCGAAGACTTTACTAACGTAGCATTATCTTTGGGGTCAATATTTCCTTATGGTGATATTAAAAAATATTTAAAATACAAAATATAACTATTTATATAGTAAGGGTATTTTGGTCATTTTAGTAGCCAATGCGATATGTCTTTTGGTCCCCGAAATGGTCCTTGAGTCCTGATAGATTTGGGTTAAGGAATTGATCTTGATAATTATGAGTTTTATTTTATTTTATTTAAGTAGTCTAATTTATTATTGAACTAGAATAAAATAAAAGGGCCGAGAGAGAGTATATATTTTATTTAATTTAATTGGTTAATTAATTATTCAGGGCCCAAGGCCTAAATTGAATAATTAGAAAATTAATATAGATATAAATTAGATAAAATGCCTAATATTTTATATTGGTCTATTTGGGCTTGTTAATTATTTATTGGGCTGTTTAATGAAGCCTATAAAATAAATAATTAAGATTTATTATTTATGGGTATTCAAACCCAAGAGTAAATAATTTTCTTTGGCCTAATGAATAAGACCAATGGTAAAATAAAATTTTAAAAAAATTAAATTAAATAATTAATAAAATAAAAATACACGGGATGGATCTCATGTTGTTTTGCATGAAGAATAATAGAAAGGATGGAGTTTTCTATTTTCATGCGGTTGATTCTCTCTCTGTGTGAATTGATGAAAAGAATTGACATGCAATAAAGACCGATAAGGAAAACAAGCTAAGTCTGGGAGTTTTTCAAATAGAACCCAACGTTTATGAAGAAGAACTCACAGAAGCCAAAAGCTTAGCAAACCCAAAACTTCAAGCTTTCACCGACAATGATACGGGTACCATTTTGGAAGATTAAAGGCTTCGCGTGAATGAGATGCAGTCGACGTTTATAAGGACGTGATCCAATAGCTTCAAGCATCCTTGTACAAACATCTACATTAGTGTAAAAAGGGCCATTCAATCATAGAGGTAAATTTTTCATTTTGTAAGTATGCTTTCGGTATGATTTTTGTCATTTTAAACCTTCAATGTAGTCCTTGAAGAAGACAAAATATCTGCAAATTTAACAACTGTTGTCATCCCTCCCGTTGAACCCGTTATTTTGGAGATTAGTTTGGAAGTTTTAATCTTGTCAAGGTTGAAGTTGACAGGCAAGTCTTTCCTACCGAAGGATATCAACAAGAAGTTGAAGAATCTTCTGTCCATGGCGAAGATGAAGGCTGGATGCTTGTAATAAGAAGAAAGAAACGCACCAAAGCCTCAAGAGTTGGAGCTTCACTAGTAAGAAGTAGATTCACAAATAAAAATGTGAGGAAGGTCAAAAGTAAGAAGACCAAATCTGCATCAACAGTAGATGATTCTTTTTTGGAAGAAATCTTCAGCACCTCTCACGCTAAAAGACTTCATACCAAGGGAACTCGCTGAAAAGTTCAACATTGTTTCATGCTATGCCATAAATGATGAGGAAAGCAAAGAAGACAATGATGAGTGTATAAATGAAGGAGGTATGGAAAGAATTGAGTCTTCAGTCGACCTTAGTGTCTACATGGCTGATTTCACATTCACTGATGATGATTTACTACTTAGCTCAACGCCTCACAACATACCATTATTTGTGGCTGGCTACGTACAAGAATAAAAAGTGAATAGGATACTGTTAGACGGAGGATCAGCAGTAAACATCTTATCTTTGCGAACATTAAGAGAGTTGGGAATTTCTATGGATGAATTGTCGCAAAGTCGCCGTATGATACAAGGCTTCAATCAAGGGGGGCAACGAGCTAGTGGTACTCTCCGATTGGACATATTAATTGAAAACATGCTTTCAATTGCTCTTTTCCATGTTATTGATGCTAAGGCTTCCTACAATATTCTGCTAGGAAGACCATGGCTCCATGATAATGGTGTAGAGCCATCAACCCTGCATTAATGTTTCAAATTCCGTCGAAATGACGTGGTGAAGAAAATAGATGCTGATGATAAACTATTTACTGAAGTTGAGGTGTATATTGCTAATGCTAAGTACCATATTAAAAAAGATAGTGAATCAATGAAGATCGATTTATCAAGAGAGAAGGAAGATAAAAATGTTACTTTTTTCAAAGATGTTAAAGCTACAGTATGTGCAAAAAGCTCTACCAAGCAATCTGCATACAGTAAGCCATTGGGAAGGCTTACTTTACCTCTTATAAAGGTTCTGTTGGGTATCTCAGGCTCGTATCATATACGGCACAACGAAAAATAAACGAGATACCATCCCAGGACCCGCCTATATGTGAAAACAAGACATAAAGATAATAAAGGTAACAACTTTTACCTTTGTTTGATCATCCGAAGAACAAAATTTCTTCTTCAAGTCGAGGTGTGATCCAACAATCCTCTTTTGCAAATTCCACGAGAGTTGGATGTCTAACCAATATAATCACAGTGTGTGATTATCTCTAATAGTAATCCACACAGAAGAATACTCAAGTACCAAAATTTCTTATGTTAGCAGAAAAAGATGGCGGTTAGGGCTGTTTTTGTTTTCAGCAAAACAAGAGAGAGAGAGAGAGAGAGAGAGAGAGAGAAGAAGACGTTTGTTTTGTGGCTCCTATTTTCGTGTGAATCACCCCTTCTAGGGTTTCATGTGATTCATAATATATGTCACACGAAAATTTCTTCCAAAACTGAGAATTCTAATCCTATTAAAATTTTCTAATTGTAATTGGAAACATCAAATTTTCACAATTACAACTTAGATCACAAATTATAACTAATTATAATTTGTCCACAACAACTTCTGTTTCTCTCAATTAATCCCACTATATTATCAAATAACATCTTGAGTAAATAATCCTCTATAGTGTGTGACCTATTAGGTTTCTCAGTCAATTAGTAGTGAATATGAATTAATCCAAACGTCTTTGAGATTAATAATCCATAATTAATTAGAATTAATCCTATTAATTCTAATCAGGATTGGTTTATTAATTCATCAATTAATAAACCCATATTCCCAGATCATGAGCGGTATCTAGCAACACATCATGACTACCCAAGAGTCCAGGAAGTCAAGTGGCTTGACATGAACCCTTCAATAACAAACTTCAGTACAATTAACTCCTTTCACCATACAATATCTCATTCGGTTCGGAGTACGGAATTAGTGCCAACTTCCTCCAGAATTAATTCTGGCCTGAATATAATAGAACTTGTACTAGGAATCCACTACTTTAGATGTGTATCAATTAGAACTGTTTTCAATACACAATCGCCTTGGCCAAGGACTTTCCGAGTAGTAATTCCTACAAGTGGCCGTGAGATATTCGCCCTTACTATTAGGAGTGGTGAATCTTTTATTGACCCTCTCAACTACTTTCGTTTACCTCACAATGTACCCAATATTTATCCCATAGGCGGCCCTCGATCAAGCTCCAGAGATTGGAATCAAAGTACAAAGCTCAGCAAACCAAGTACCTTGAAGATCTCAAGTCTAAGGATACTTGCACATTTGCTATATTGAGATTATATCACTGGCACTAAATAGTTATCCATGTGATTATCTCAAAGTTAGGTCATCTAATGAATTTATTCCATTAATAAGCATCCATGTGTTAACTTTGAGTATCTCAATACTCACGGTTATGAGAACTACCGCCTGATCAAATCAGGAAGTCTAACACATGTTAGTCTTAACGCATTAATGATGTCCTGTCTCATTAATACTATGATTAGAGACTATTTAAGTACTAACACTATCCAGTGTAGTAGGAATATCATATTATGATCTCTATCATAATTTCCTTAACACAGTGTTGTACTAGGGACTTTATCGAACAGTTATATTACTTAAAGTAAACAAAAAAAATTGTAAGATAAATAATACCTTTTATTAAAACAAAATGTGTCATATACAATGTACAAGTCATTGCCTCTAGGGCACAACACTAACAAGTTGATCTTATTAAGTCACCAAATACTCTTATAAAAGGATTTGTTCAGCTAAAGAAAGAAGAAAAAGTAGAGTATGGTGAATTATCGACCTCGTGTACGAAGGAAGGATTTGACCCAAATACTTATAAACTACTAACAAAGGATGGATATAATTCACAAAGTCAACATTTATTGGGAAAGCTTCCTGCTGATATCGACAAGAAAATGGGTCAAAGCTCATGATCTACCCGAAGCATGCCAACAGGAAAAGAGCGTGCCGACCTGGGTTACAAACAAGCATCTCCCATCCAACTCAAGATTAAGAGGGCCAATGTACAGTATATTACTATAGAAAATGAAGTGATGTCAAAACCCTATCTATTTTTGGTCGGATAGGAGATACAAATTCACGTCCATTTGTCTTCACTAGGTTAGGCCCAAAAAGAAGAAGAAAATCTGTTTTTAAAAGACTTGGAGTCACAGTCACTTCAAAGGCAAGACATCCTGGAAAAGTCTCCTCTAAAGCAAGAATGGTGGTGAATTGCAATGGAACCTTAAAAATAATAATACAACTAACACATACTGTGCCTTGTGATGAAGAAAGTGTAACCTCTTGTAATCGCATCACTATCTATGATGAAGAGTGTACCGAGGAAGAAGATGTTGAGCATGCTCCAGCAGAACTTGAAAAATTCGTAAAAGTCACAGTTGATGAACTGAAAGAAGTAAATTTGGGCACTATTGAAGATCCTCGCCCAATTTACATAAATGCACTCTTATCACCCGAAGAAGAAAATGCCTATATTGACCTGTTGAAGGAATTCAGGGACGTCTTTGCTTGGACATACAAAAAAAATACCTGGCTTAGACATAAAAATTGCTGTCCACCATTTAGTTGTAAAGGATGTGGCAACACCAGTAAAGTAAGTCCAACAGCGTTTTCGACCTGAGCTGGTTCCATTAATTAAAGTAGAGGTGAACAAGCTGGTCGAAGCTAAATTTATTCGAGAGGTTAAGTTTCCAACTTAGGTTGCGAATATTGTCCCTGTGAGGAAGAAAAATGGACAAATTTGAATTTGTGTGGATTTTAGAAATCTAAATGACGCCTACCCAAAAGATGATTTTTCACTGCCTATTCCTGAGCTGATGGTAGATGCAACCACTGGCCATGAAGTTCTATCTTTTATGGATGGATCCTTTGGTTATAATCAAATCAAAATGGCACCAGAAGATGAGGAGCTTACTGCCTTTCGTACTCCAAAAGGAATCTATTGCTACACAGTGATGTCTTTTGGTTTGAAGAATGCTGGAGCCACATATCAAAGGGTAATATAAAAGATCTTTGATGATATGCTATACAAGATCGTGGAATGCTATGTGGATGATTTGGTAGTCAAGTCACATAAACGAGCTGATCATCTTCAAGATTTAAGAAGGACTTTCGAGCGACTCCAAAAATATCAATTGAAGATGAATCTTCTCAAATGTACTTTTGGCGTTATATCTGAAAAACTCTTAGGTTTCATCGTTCGTCATTGAGGCATCAAAATAGACCAATCAAAGATCAATGCGATTATGAATATGCCCGAGCCAAGAAATATCCATAAATTAAAGAGTTTACAAAGAAAGTTGACCTATCTCCAAAGGTTCATCTCAAATCTTGCTGGACACTATTAACCGTTCAGTCATCTAATAAAGAAGGGTGTACCATTTGAATGGGATGAAACATGTCATAATGCTTTCAAATGCATCAAATCTGACTTGATGAAGCCTCCTATACTTGTTGTACCTATCCCGAATAAGCCATTGATTTTATACAATATTGCGCAAGAATGCTCAGTGGGGGCATTGCTCGCTCAAGAAAATGGTAATGGCAAAGAAAATGCACTCTATTACTTTAGTCGGATGATGACGCTAAATGAGTTGAATTATTCACCAATTGAGTAGCTTTGCCTAACTTTGATATTTGCAATTCAAAAATTGAAGCACTATTTTCAAGCACATACTGTACACTTTATTTCCAAGGCTAATCCTATAAAGTATGTTATGACAAAACTTGTGCTATCTGATCGTTTGACAAGGTGCAACCTTCAACTCCAACAATTCGATATTGTCTTCGTCCAACAGAAAACTGTCAAAGGGCAAGTGCTGGTGAATTTCTTTGCTGATCATCCTATCCCTATTGAGTGGGAATTAAGTGGTGAGTTGCCTAATGAAGATGTTCTTATCATTAAGATTCTCCCACTATGGAGGATGTACTTTGATGGTACAACATATCACGAAGGTGCTAGAGCTGGTGTAGTGTTCATTACCCCTGAAAAAGATGTATTACCCTACTCTTTCACTTGATTAAGAGATGCTCAAATAATGTGGCTGAATACCAAGCCCTTATACTTGGGTTGGAGTTGGCTGTTGATATGAAGCGACTGCATCTCGAAGTATATGGGGACTCCCAATTAATTGTTAATCAATTACTTGGTGAATATGATGTTAAGAAGCCTGAGTTGATCCCGTATCATAATTATGCTAGATGACTTATGGGATATTTAGGTGATATAATAATTAAGCATGTATTAAGAAGAAAAAATAAGCAAGCTGATGCATTGGCAAAATTAGCTTCTACTTTATGTTTACATGGTTAAGAAATTCAAATTCCTATATGTCAAACATGGGTCATACTACTTATTTTTTGAAGAGGAAGATGATAAAGGGCATGAAATCTATTTTTTCTTTGTCTATGAAATTAATGAAAAAGATTGGAGACAACCTTTTGTAGACTATCTCAAAAATGAAAAACTTCCGAATGATCCACGAAGACGGAGTGATATTCGCTAGCGTACCACCCGCTTCTTTTGCTATAATGATATGCTCTTTTAATGTTCGTTTGAAAGTATCTTGTTGAGATGTTTAGGTCAAGAAGAAGCTATGCAAGCAATAGAATAAGCTCATTTCAGCATATGTAGAGCTCATCAATCTGATCCGAAGTTTCATTTTTGTATCAAGAGGATGGGATATTATTAGCCTACTATGGTGAAAGATTGCTTAGATTATGCTAGAAGATGTCAAGCATGTCAATTCAATGCCAATTATCTATATCAACCTCCTGAGCCATTGCACCCAACAGTCACTTCATGGCCATTTGATGCATGGGGATTGGATATTGTTGGACAACTACCAAAGTCTTCTGCTATGCATCTTTATATATTGATGGCAACAAATTACTTCTCTAAGTGGGCAGAAGCTGTAGCATTAAAAGAAGCAAAAAAAGAAAATGTCATTTATTTTATATGTGTAAACATTATCTATCGATATGGCATTCCTCGATATATTATCACAGATAATGGCAAGCCATTCTGCAATAGTTTAATGGACAAGTTGTGTGAAAAGTGTAAATTCAAGCAGTACAAATCTTCTATGTACTATGCCCAGGCTAATGGACTCGTTGAAGCTTTCAATAAGACTTTATGCAATTTGTTGCAAAAAGTGATTACTAAGTCAAAAAGGGATTGACATTTTCATATTGGAGAGGCACTTTGGGCATATAGGACCATTTACCACACTCCAACCCAAGCTACCCTATATACATTGGTATATGGTGTGGAAGCTGTCTTTCCGCTAGAGTAACAAATTCATTCCTTGAGGATCGCTATTCAAGAAGGTCTCACCAAGGAAGATAATATCCGTCTCAGACTTGAAGAGTTAGAAGCACTTGATGAAAAGAGGTTCGAGGCACAATAAAGGTTAGAATGCTACCAAACTTGTGTTTCCAAAGCCTTCAATAAGAAAGTGCATCTTCGTTCCTTTCAAATTAGTGATTTAGTACTTGTTGTGAAAAGACCAATCATCATTGGACATAAACCAAAGAAGTTAACATCAAAGTGGGATAACCTATATGTCGTTCAAGAGGTCTATTCAAATGGATCTTACAAGATAGTTACTGAAGATGGGTTAAGAATTGGCCCGATCAACGACAAATATTTGAAGTGATACTATGCATAAATGGTGGCTCCTCGATTGCACAAGCTTAAACTGTAAGTTGCTCCTTGACTGTACTAGCTTAAACTGCAAGTTACTCCTGGCCCGCATGAGTTTAAACTGTGTAAAGGTAACTATCAATAGTGTAGTACGTAGTTAAAGTGCTAAAACACTCCATCAAGTCTAAGTTGGTAAATAATTGGATACTTTTGGCCCGCACGAATCAAAACTGTGAATGCCCCCTCCTCAAAACCATATCCATCCATTTTGAACTACATTTGACTTGATTCTTAAATTATTCTTAAGATACGTAAGCAGCTTAGAAGAAAATTTTCTAAGTTCAGTCACGTCTTTTCGTCATTTCTCATTTGTCGTAGTCAAGTGATGACTTATTGTGAAATTGATATTTGCAATAAGTAGAAAACATATATATGCAAGAAAAAGTTGAGATAATATGAAAGAAGTATACTATTGATGCTAGTAAGGAAGTAATCTTGTTTTACAAGAAAGAAAAAAAAAATACAACTGCTTAATGAAAATATGAAGTACTACAAGACATCAAGTAAAAAACTTGAAAATTTTCAAGTCTTGTTGAATTGCCACCAAGTGTTCTCTTATGTTGTTCAGGTTGCCTTTATTCTCTTCATTTATTTTAGGGGAATTTTGGAGTAAAACAAGCTCTTCTTTGAGAGACAAATAAGTGGACTCTATTTCTAAAAGCTGCTCGTTCTTTTTCTCAAAAGCAGTTACATGTTTTCTCTCATTTTTCTTTAAGCATTTGAGCTTCCTTTTGAGAGTAGTAATATTGGCTTTAACTCGTTATGAGTTGGCCTTACTTTCTTCAACTTAACTTGTGAGGTCACGCTTTTTAGCTTTAACATCACCCAAGTGTTGGCTAGCAACAGAAAGTAATTGTGCATGAGACTCCTTTAAGGCTTTCTCCGAAGTGGTGGATCTAGCATTGTCAAATTCATGCGCTTTAGCAAAGAAAGACCCTAAGAGATTATCCAATGGCGACAAGTCAACAATAAGATCCTTGTTCAATTCTTTAAGGATATAAAAAGCTTGATCCTCAAGTGAAGAGACCTGCTCGATAGGTGTTTTTTGAATCCTTTGATAAAATTGCTTCCATACTTCCATGACAAACTTCTTTTTATAACTTGATATTAGGGACTCTCCTGAAAAGGTAGAGATGGCTGAATAATGTTGATGAGCTAGTACCCCGTAAGGCCTCCTTAACAGATGACTTACGTCTTTGGGTAAGATGCACGCTTCGCGAAACAATGGCCAAGGTAACATTTCCAACCACTCCTTATAGCATAAAGAAGCACTATGCTCCAGAGTATAAAGTATGGTGGGAACAAGTGCATGGAACCTTCCTTGAAGATCACATTTTAATGTTAAATTCCCAAAAACCTGCATCTAAGAAAGTAGAAAACTTGCCTTGCTCCGAGAAGAAACTTCATCAAGATACTACCACTTTCAATGCTTCAAAGGGGTTAGAAAATTCTTCAAGACATGATAGACATTCTTCTTCGAATCATGACTTGATTATAGAGAAACTTTCATCATCTTCAAAATGAAAGGAGTTGAATCAAATTGAAGAAGCCAATTCCAATAGTAGAGATAATTGTTGGAAGGGAACCAAGGCAGCAATTGCAACTTTAAGCCAAGAGTCCAGGAATCAAGAGATCTTTAAGGACAAGGTAAAATTGATTTCCCTTTTTTGGTTTTGTTTTTGTTCCCCTTTTCTTTTCTTTTCTTTTGACTCAACTTCTTTGCTATTCTTTTTCATTAGGTGGATAATATTGTAGTCCTTAATGAAGATGCTTATTCTCAAGGCTCAATCAATAATTCTCACTACTCAAAGCAAGATGGTTGCAAGGACATCTTTTACTCTCAATATAAGGTGAAAATCTCAAAGTAGCCTGGGATATATTGCAAGAATCTAAATTAGCGACTAAAACGATGTAGGTTATAAGGCTCAATGATGAAGTGATCGTCCTTCCGCAAAGTTAGAAGACTTGAATGAAGACTCAAGAAGTACAGTTGTTCCTCTAAGGGGGCTACCTCATTATCAACAAAGTTATGTTTTTTGTGCTTGCTAAGATGTTCGTAGCCCAAATAATGATCTCACCTCTATAAATCCGCTTGCGGGCTTCATCTTCATTAAAGTACTTTCCGCTACTTTCACCAAAATAGCTTGCCGTTGAAGGGCTGTTTAAGCCTTAAGAGACTTCATAGTGAGTTTTGAAGTAGTGTGCAAGCCATCCATATATATAGTGAGTTGAGAAGATAGATTTCTCCTCACTGGGATGTTGAGAATTGGAAATACGATTCAATCCTCTATAAATGTTGGTCAAGACGGGAATAGGCAAACTAACTTGTTCCTCGTATGCCATCAAACTTGCCATGTTGAAAGTATTTGGACGAATGATGTCTATTTCTTCATTAGGTAAGACAAAGATGCAAAGCCAACATGATAAAAAAAACTGCAAGAAATGTTTGATCTCTATTGTGGCTTCTAATGCCTAACTTTGAAAGCAAAGCTTCTTCTTCAGATGTCCATGCAGTATGAGGTGGGATAACTCCACATGGATTGCCAATAAACTTGGGGCATGATCTTCTTTCTTCCCTTGGAGGAGGCACTGTATACTTTGTTGCTCTTTTGAACCAGAAATCGAGCCACTTATTGATGAAGACACTAGAGTTGTTGTTATCCTTTTTAATCAAGTGGTATGCATGTAGGAGATGTTCGCAACTCCTTGGAAGGAACGCTTGCCATCATGGTCCACACCAGTGAGTTCCACAGCATAAGGAACAACTTCATCGTAGTGAGTTCCAAGTATTGGTAAGCCTCCAAGTTTGTGCAAGTTCCAAAGTAAAATGGACACCTTGCTAGTTGATGTTAAGAGCGTGTTAGTGAGAGGACACAAAGCTTCGCAAAAGGTTTTGAGAACATTGGAGTTGCAATCATACGTAAAAAGTGATGCATAGACAGCTTCATAGATCTTTGCAGATCCTAAGTATCCTTTGCAACGACTTAAAATGTCGTGTGCCCACTCCTAACATATCTCTCTAAAGCGAAACACGCCCAAGAAGTTGAGTGGTGAGGTCCATTGAGTCTCATTTTGAATCATTTGATGTCCAAGTGAAGGTAACACACTGGGATGAGCTTGCGGTTGATGATTTGACGAAAGAAGAATCCATGCCTTTGGAGAATGAGTGCCTTTGAAGTTGACTTCCGTTGACCATTCATTCACAAGTTGTTGGAGTGTTGCCTTTGGTAGGGGCCGTGCATATTTGCCGGACTTTGTCGCATAAACCGTCAACGTCGTTCCATCTTCCATTAGATCATTTTCGTGGTTGTGAATGGCTAGCAGTTGTTAGCCTGAAGAAGATCGCAAATTTGAAAAGTACACCATAATTGGATCTAGTTTTAAAAAAAAAAAGAAAAAAGGGTCCAAAATAATAATAATAATAATAAAGGTTAGTTTCACCCAAAAAAAATTAAAAATACAAAAATACAAAAAAAAAAAAGGTTTACAAAAAAAAAGTTAGTGCAAAAAAAAAAAAAAAAAGGGAAAAGCCAACGAAAAAAAAAAGAAATAAAAAAAAAGGCATGAATGAAGTCAGTTTCATGAAACCAACAATCAAAGCCAAATTCAAGGTGATTGGAAAGTCAATTTTTTTTTTTATAAAAAAAAATCTAGTGCGTAAAAAAATAATTAAAAAAAATTTTGAGTTTATGAAAACAAAAAACTAGCTTCGGAAAAAAAAAAAAAATCTTGTACAACATGGAATGCATGGATGGCAATCGGAAAAGAAGTCAAGAATTGGGCGCGAGTGCAATTCAGAAGATTGAAGTGCTTTGGTTGAACCCAAAAAAAAAAAAAAAAAAAGTTACCAACACAGATAACACGATGATCAATACGACAAGCACATGAATGGATTGTCTAACGTGGAGAAGTCAACAAAACAAAGGTTAGAGGGGCATACGTATACAAAGTAAATTGAGCCACAAAAAAAAAAAAAAGAAGAAGAAAAGAAAAAGGGGGCTTACTATGGAAACAGGAAGAAAATTCCAAAAAGCTGTCCAGCTACCTGCCTGGAGTCGTGGAAAACTTCAAGTTGAAGTTGATAAGTGCATGGGAAAAATTGATCAAGATGAAGACCTTTTTCTAGGCATTATAAAAAGCTTCTTTCAAATCCTATAAGAATTCTAATTCTTGGTTAAAAAATTTTAATTGAAATTAAATTTAAATTCGAGAAATTTGATTGGTGGATTCAAGAAATATCATTCCTCCTCAAAATTGGATTTCAAATCTTTTCATTAATACCTTATAGAAATAGAAAAAGAAAATATTAATTCCTTATATTTTCTAATTTAATTAAAAATTAATATAAAAGCCTTTTTCAACTCCTTATAGAAATAGAAAAAGAATTCTATTTTATTAAGGAGTTGAAAAAGGCTTTTATATTAATTTTTAATTAAATTAGAAAATTAATCTTTTAAATACTTCAAGCCTTATTTCTAAATTCTTTTGACAAAATATTTTTCCTCAAGTCTTGAAGTAGGCGCATTTGTAGACAAAGAATTTTGGGATAAAATATATTTTATGTAGTCAAGATTAAAAGAAAAGTACATATTTTAATCTTGATTAATTAAAATTAATTCATGAATAAATATAATTATTCTTGGATTAATATAATTGAGCCATCGTTAAAAGCCTATTAAATCCAATGGATTATGAAATTGGGTTATTGTTAATGGTCCATTTTACATTAAATCTAATATATTATGGATTAAATGAAATTGGACTAGACCCTAAAGTTGGACTTTTTGAAAATCCCATAACCCAAATATAATGTAGATTAAATGAGATTGTGCTAAAATATAAATTAAGCCAAGGTTATCTTAAACCCAAGTCCATTAGGATTTGTTAAGAGACTTCTTCAAAATCCCACATCGACTATTTATGCTAAAGTCAAGGAATTTTTAGCCTATAAATAGGATTTTTCCTCAATGGTTCAAGGCACCCCGGATCTTTAAGCTTCAATAAACAAGAGGCATATCAAGTTTCAACAAGCTTAAGCATTCAAGCTTCATCAAATTCAAGGTTCATAATCGTCATCAAATCAAGGTTCAGAATTTTCATCAAATTTCAAGGCGTTTATCTTGTTTTGCATCAAACAAGTCTCGAAGGCTCGACAATCAAGTGTTCGCCATCAAATTCCATTCAATCCGAGATCAAGCTTTTCAACCCTCGATTCAACGTCTTTCAAAAAGAGAAGAATCGAATGATTTATTCTGCAATTTAGGACTTTTTCGAAGAGTTGTAACCACTTTTCATATTTACTAAATATTTTGTATTTTCCATATTTTTCTTGTCTTATTTGCAGACTTGAAATTTATCATATACAACTATCTAAATATTTAGTTAAGGTAGCTTATAAAATTCCTTGATAATGCCGACATATCTATACTTAATCATTTTAGGAAATTTGCTAAAACTGATGTTAGTAATGTTTCACGCAAGATAATTCTAGTTGGATTAGAAGAAGGATTTCAGAAAGTTTAAGAAGGATCTTGGCAAAGATATTTGGAAGATTCTACTATGAAAACATGGAACTCGAATGGAATTGAAGTTGCAATGTTTAAGAAATTTGAAGAGTATTTTTTAGTAATCTCCTAGGACTTAAATATTCTATTGCAAAAACAACTATATAATCAAGCGCAAGGAATTCAGAGATTGCGTGTGACATTACAGGAGAGGCATAAAGAAATTATTTAGTAAAAAGGGCCAAGCAATAGAGAGGAAATTTATGAATATATTCTGAGAGTTTTCTAAAGTATATACATTCATATATTTGCTAGTTTTTCATTGTTAAAGTGTGCTTCATAATTCAAGTTATTACTATTACAACATCTTATAATTGACAAGGATTTAAATCGATCTTCTACAACAAAGCTGCCTTTCTGGTAGAAAGGTTTTACGTATTTATGAAGTACTGTTGTTTGTAGCAACAAAGGATTGAAGGGAGTTTAATCAAAGGAGGTAGATCCAATAAAGGTCTTTAGTAAGTTGACTTAAAGAACACTGGCACGGTGTTTGGTTAGAATTCATTAGGAATTACTAGATGATTGAGATAAGTGTATTCCTGTAACTTTTGTTAAATTTTTAGAGGATCTTTTTCAAAAAGACATAGGCTCATTATAGCCAAATTGTGTTAACAATTTGCTATACATTGAACTTTTTATTTCTGTCTGTGAAACTAATGTTGCATTAACAAGAAAGTTTAACTACAATATAGTAGATTAACAAACCAAACCATATAATTGATATCAGAATGGTTCGCTATGTTAGAGTTGCTATTAATTTAGTAGCTGAGATCTTGAAAATTGGTTTGGAACAACATATATGGAATAGTGGAACAAGGAGGATCTGTTACTCAACTACCATTTCTAAGGGTGCAAATTATGCATACTGAAAAACCAGAATGAGAATCTTCATAAAAAGTCTTGACACTATTGCCTGGAAAGCTGTTGAACAAGGTTGGAAGCCTCCTACAGTTGTGAATGCTAGCACTAGAGCAAAAGAATCAAAGCTAATAGATTAGTAGATAGATGTTGAATGATGTCTTGACAATGCAAACGCCATAGCATTGAATACTATTTATGTTGTTGTTGATCCTGGCCAATTCAAATTAATCTCTACATGTGACTCTGCCAAAGATGTATGGGAAGCAATGCAAACAGTTTATGAAGGTACAAGTAATGTTAGAATATCAAAATTATAGATGTTGATAATACAGTTTGAGGAACGAAAGATGGGTGATCATTAAACCATTATTGAATTTAGTAGTAGCTTAAGGGATATTACTAATCCAACTTTTCAACTAAGAGAAAGATATTTTGAGGGAAAATTGGTATGAAAGAAATTGAAATCTTTGCCATCCCGATTTGATGTCAAAGTAGCTGCTATAAAGGAATGAAAGGATTTGTCAAAAAATACCGTTAGATGATCTTATGAGATCTTTACAAACCTTTGAGATACACTTTTGGTCTAAATTTAAGGAGAAACGAGTAGCTTTAAAGTTGAAAATGATTTTGATGACAATAAGGGCTCAGATAATGAAATTGGTTTTCTAACAAAATGGTTTAATAATCTGTTGAGGAGACAAAAACAAAAGAACAAGCTGTTTGGTAGACCTTTCGATAAAAAACTTGTATTTCAAACAAAAAATCAAGAATATCTTGATGTTGATAGTACATAAGGAGATGACGAGGAAGGTCAAGTAAGTAATATTGCATTCAATGCTATTATTGAAAAGAGTTCAATTCATAAAGAAAGCAATCTGATGAGAAAGTTGACAAGGACCCTAATGAGTCTGATGATATGGATGTGGTGTAACACCTTGCTACTTACGTATCCAAAAAGGTCAGGAATGTTGTCTCGTCCAAAGGACAAAGGGTCTTTATAACGAGGTAATAAAGGACTTAACTAAAAAAATACCTCAATTAAAACTTAAACATTTTACAATCTAAATAAAACTTATACAGGGTCTTAAAACAAAGAATAATAAAACATTATCTCGAAGCAAAATGATCGAAATGTCAAGTACAAGATCTTAAACTCTAACCCAACCTTGTCAGTAGTGCTCTCGACCTGAAAGCATGCACAAAGAACGTGAGAAATAAATTTCTCAGTAAGTCATGTGTGTGTGAGAGTGTATGTTAGAACCGTTTTCATAACATGCAATTTTAAAATACTAAAGAATGCAATTGCAATCATAAACAACAGTTTAAAACATAAGGGTGGCGTTTTTATTTTTCAATCTCAATAATAATTTTATTTCAAGGAAATTAACCACCCAAAGCTAACATGGACTATGAAGCCATGCCTCATAGCTCTGAGTCATAAAACCCTGCATCATGACCCCTACTAACTGTACTGTAATACTTCTGCATCATAGTACGACGGGTAATCGGCCCACCGAGTAGTGATACTCTTTCGTCTTCCATACCCCTGCTAACTTCAGTTGTCTATGAAGGAATATAAATGCAGTCCTACTTGGAATTGGTTTGCTAGCTCGGATTGGTTTGACTCACTAACACTGTCGCCTAATCAGAAACAAATTCATCTCTCGAAAGTGTCCGCCTACCAGGAAACTAACTCATCCTCTCTTAGACTAGTATTAATAGCCTACCATTATTGAGTACTCAATAATTTGTCACAAGGAAACACATTAATATCAACTAGTAACCAACAAGAAAGTATCAATCATGACTTCGTAAACATTAAGTAAATCCTTTGGTGCGAAAGTCAAGTGAAATGTTTTGCAATCCTTTTTGTTTAAGAAGCAATGTGTGAGTTGAAATAGAACAAGAAAACTAGCCATGCTGAACTTTTATCACGTTAAATCATATTTCCTTTGATACCATAAAACATTTGACAACTTGTAATTTCTATGTTTTGCAAACGGTTTTAATGCAAGAACTTAGCTAATTCGTTTATCTCACAGATATTGGATTCTTCTGATGACCTGATCAATGAATCCTAGTCCTGTCTAGAGAAAATACAAATATCATGTCACAAACTTCCAACCCTTATATTGCCATAGTATAAAAAAATAGCTCAACTTCTAACATTGAGTCATCACACAATATAGACTAACTATCAACTCTATTTCAAACATAACATGCTAGACATGAAATATTGCGTACTAGCAAATTTAATGTATACTAAAACAATTACTAAATAAATGATAAGCTCACATATAGGTTAGCGGATAAATGACTAAGTAATTATATAATTATATAAATAAATAAATAGTTAATTAAAATAAAAGTTACTTGTGAAAGTAAATAAACAATCAAATAAATAAGCTAGTTAATGTGTAAAAATATTAACTAAAGAACTAAGTAAATAGAATATTATTTAATTACTTTCTTAGCTAATTAAAATACTATTTGTTTGTAATTATACAAAAGTAAATAACTAAGGAAATATATCAATTAATAGATAGGTAATTTGATGAGTAATAAAAAAAATAAAACAATAATAATAATGACGATGATGATGATGATAATAAGGACAATAATAGTAATATTGGTAATGATGTTGTTGGTAATGTTTTAATAATAATAATAATAATAATAATAATAATAATAATAAAATAAGGGTAATATTAGTATTGATGACATTAAATTTATTATTACATCCTAATGTCGAAATATGCAATTTTTACATATAAGGAACACATATCAATTAATAATAGGAAGTTTCCTTAAAATTTCCTAAGTTGGACACAATTTATAACTTAAGTAACACTTTTTCTTAATAGCAAAATACATATGAAAACATTTAGGATTAACCTCAAATTTTACAGAGACATACCCAAACACATATAGAATAGAATATAAGTGGACTTGAAAAAAAATCAGACCTTATTTGCACTCAGAAAATTATTTTTCACTACTAGAGTATTCTGCCCAGAATAGACTAGTTTAAAAGAAAAATTCGTAACTTTTAATCCATAAGTCATAAAATTCTTAAATTTTACAGGTACCTTCCACACACCTAAAGCTATGTTTTATATGCTTTTACATTCTTCAAATTCAGACTTTATCACATCAGAATTTTAGTTACGAACAGGCTGATCGACAAAAATATGGGTACTCTGCCCCCTTCAGTTCTCTTCCGAAAATTACTGGGTTTTAGTCCAACATTTCCTTGCATGATTATAGCATAAATAACATTATAAACATGTATAGTAAAAGGCCCTACAATAATAAATTATTTTACTATTTTATTTTGAATTAAAACAAACAACTATCACAGATTTACAAAAATTCCAGCAAGTATGTAATTTTTTCTAGGCTTCAAGAAATCAACTTCTTGGCTTTATTACTTGAAGAAAAATACATATCTAGGGTACTCTAGATGAGGAAACACAACCCTTAGCATACACATGTCAAGATTTTTCAAGAACACATCAAGAAGTGTCATCTTTTCTTAGGGAAAATTTCAGTTTTTTATGAAAATAACAATTTAAACGAAAAAGGTGTTTTATTTTGCATAAATATTTTGAAAAAATGTTTATTTTTTCAAGATTTAAACAAGTTCTCAAACATAATTCTTTAATCATCTTTTGCCTAGAAAAACTACTTTAACAATTTATAAAGCAAAAACTATAATTTTCTAAATCGTCGGCACTAGGTTTAAAGGAAAAGAAAGGCTTTTGTTATTACCTTTTGCTTCAACATCCTTGATCACTCTTAGGGAAGAAATAATGTGTTTTCTAGTAATTTATTTCCCTTAAATCTTCAAACTTTCAATCTAAGAATGAAGCTTCAATGGTGTAGTAATGTGCAGAATTTTCCGTATGTAAAACACTTAACTCTTGAGTGTAATGGGAGGGGAATTTTGTGTGAACGGTGAGAGAGTGAGAGGGAGACGGCTGCGAGGGTAGAAAATGGCTCAAAAATATGTTTATGTAGATTTTATATAGATGAATTATGATAGGTTTAGGAAATAGAAAAAGAATTAAGGAAAATCCTATTTTTCTCTAGGTTTTATCTAATTAAAAAGTTTCCTATAATTAATTTATCATAATTCTAGTGGGTTTGGAGAGTTAGGTGGAGGCACTAGGAGAAGAAATATGAAATAGAATATTCTCTAATTTTTCCTAAGCATTAAAGGATTGGAAAAATATAAAATCCCTTTTAAGATAATTTTCCAATTACACAAGAATTGGGTTTTCTCTTTTTCCCTTCTCCTAGGTGTTGGCTACTAGGCTTCTAGAAGCCTAGTATTCCCCTCTAAATATTCTCCTAACTAGGTTAAATATTTAAATTAAGAAAATTCAATTTCTCTTCAAATAAAATAATATATGAAAAAAATCTTGCTAGTCTAATATTAAAATACTTCCTAAAATTAATATATAAGCAGATAAATAAAGTAATTATTTAATGATTATTTAATAAATATAAATAGTAATTTCTCAAAAATAATAAGGAAATAAATAAGTAATTAGTTATCAACTAATAAATAGTTACCTAAATTATTTTAATTAACCGCTACTCAATATTTAAATACTTAATTTAGAGTTTGTTATATTATATATATATATATATATATATATATATATATATATATTTCTTATGTTAGAATATTCTATCCATCGTTATTTCAAATAGCGATATCTGATACATCGTCAAAGCACAATAATTCTTCCACAATTATACTTAAACAAACTCATTCATGCCATGTCAAATATGTTTATATGCAGAAATGCTCATGCTACATGGTCCATATATTTTCTCCATTTCTAGGGGCATTTAGGGTGGGGTGTCACGCTCTCCCCCTCTTAAGAGAATTTCCCCCCTGAAATTCCTATTATATCATACCTTAAAGTATTTTCAGATATTTCCACCTCACCCATTCCTCAATTTTCCAAATAGCATCTTGTGAGTCATAATGATCCCACAAAACCTTCACCCTAAGAATATATTTATTTAGAAGAGTCTTGATACTTCAATCCGAAAGCTTGACGGAGTTTTCGATGTAACTTAGGCCATGTTGCAAAATCAATGGTTCTTCGTTCAGTACATGATCCGAATCGAGTTTATACTTCTTCAACTAAAGTACGTGAAACACGTCATGTATCTCTATTAAACCATTTGGGAGAATAAAGTACAAACCTAACTGATGGATGCTATAATCCAGAACAAAGCCCTTGTGGGGATGAAATACTATACCGATTCCAAAGTACGAAGATAATGAACTAGCAGATAATTATCTCTATTTCTTGTAATCAACGTCTTATGATAGTTGTTTTGCATTGCTTTCCTCAGTGGTTTAAGTAACTGGTGACTTTGCAATAATATGGATTATCTTAATGTGACGGTTTACTATTGTCTAAACTTTATTTCTTTGATTATTGCTTATCGGTAAACAAGTAATACCATCATTCGTGACATATTCCTACTTCTAGTGGGCTATAGATAAGGGTTAGAGTATTCCAACAAGTTTCTTATGCTTAGCTCTCACTTTCCTATGAGTTAAGTCGGCATATGGCATAAAAAATTTTTTCTTCATTCTCGGCCTACAAATCATCTTCTTCACATAGTTGTATATCTTTGTGTCTTTCGGAACCATAGTGTAAGGGCTTCTTGTGGGCTTATTTAGAAATGTTTTTTCTTTAAATCTTCTTTATCTAGTACATACAATTGATTATGAGAATGCGTCACTTCATTGTCATTTACTCCAAAGTCTTGATTTCTTTCACTTCCTTTACGTTGAAGGCTTGAAATTTTCGATTATTCAGTCGAGCGTTAATGATTTCTCGTTTTAGCTCTACGCAACACTCATATTCTTTTAACGAATCTTTGCTGCTTCAAATACAAATCTTGTTAAGTAAAGTCAAGTTTTGGGGTTTTATAATCTGCAATATCATGTATGTCTTCTTTTTCTTTAAGGCAGAAGGTACTGACACTGGTGAAGAAACAGATTCTAACAAAGAGCAAAAGGATGTTTAATAGAAGATACCATCTTTAAGAGTAAAGAAGCATCATCTATAAGACT
This sequence comes from Voacanga thouarsii, assembly GCA_026120185.1. Lineage (NCBI taxonomy): Eukaryota > Viridiplantae > Streptophyta > Magnoliopsida > Gentianales > Apocynaceae > Voacanga > Voacanga thouarsii. The sequence continues at coordinate 2,060,466 of JANUWF010001213.1, read as the reverse complement.
TGATCATTGGAAGATTAGATGAATCTAGAAAAATAAGAGAAATGCCAAAGATTGATTACAAGGATATAGTGAATTTTCTTTTTATATATTAATGCTAAAATTGAAAAAAAGTTGAAGAAGAATTGGTAGATAAGCACTGGATTATAGCAATGCAAGTGGAACATTAGAAATCATTGAGAAATAATGTATTGGAACTTGTGCCTAATCCAAAAGATGTGAATGTGAGCAGAACCAAATAAGTGTTTTGAAACAAGATAGATGATTATGGAAACATTACAAAAAATAAGGCTAGACTGGTTGCACAAGGTTATACACAAGTTGAAGGCACTAATTTTAATGAAACATTCACTCCTATAGCAAGATTGGAATCAACAAGATTGTTACTAATTGTTGCTTGTGCTAAAATCTCTACACTTCAACAAATAGATATTAATCGCTTTTTCTTAAATGGGTTTTTATAGCAAGAAGTTTATGTGGAACTACCTAAAGGCTTTGTTAATTTAGAATGTTCTAATTATGTTTACAAGTTAAAGAAAACTTTTTATGGATTAAAACAAGCACCAAGGGCATAGTATGAAATGCTAATAAACTTTCTACTAAAGAGAGATTACAAGAGAGGAGGAGATTTTATGATTACTCAAATTTATGTTGATGACATAGCGTTTAGATTAATATCAAAGAAGATGTCAAAAAACTTTGTAGAGTTCATATGAACTGAATTTGAAATGAGTATGATTAGAGAGCTAACTTTTTTTCTTGGTTTATAGGTCAAATAGATGAAAGATGAGATCTTTATCTCTCAGACCAAGTATGCTCACAACTTGGTTAAAACATTTAATGGATTAAAACCCGTCAGAACACCAATAAGTGTTAGTAAAAAAATTGTCAAAGGAAAAAAGGGACAAGATATAGATCAACATCTCTACAGAAGTATAATTAGAGGATTACTATATCTGATTACAAGTTGTCTTGATATTTTTTTATAGTGTTAGTATATCACTCAGGTCCTAGAGAGTCGTATCTAAAAGTAGTTAAAAAAAAAATCCTCAAATGCAATTTTCATACATCTGAGTATGGTATGTACTTTAACAAGATCTCAAGTACTTATCTTATTAGGTTCAGTAATACCAATTGGGTTAGAAATTGTGATTATTAGAAAAGAAATTTTGGAGGATGTTTCTATCTTGGAAATAATATAATGTCTTGGTATGGCAAGGAGCAAAATTGCATTTTGCTATCTACTACTAAAGCTAAATACATCACTATTGGAAATTGTTGTACTCAATTGCTATGGATGAAGTAAATGTTGGAGGACTATAAAATTGCACAGAATAAGTTAATTGTATATTGTGACAACACGAGTGTAACTGACATCTTGAAAAATATAGTTCAGTATAGTAGAACAAAACATATTGACATAAGGCACTATTTTATCAAAGAGCTTGTGGAATTGAAGATTGTGCAAATTGAATATGTTTCCACAAAAAAATAATTGGCAAACATCTTAACAAAACCTTTGGATGTTATGCAATTTGAAGAATTGAGAAAAGCACTAGGACTTAGTTCACTCTGACATAGAAATTTTGTCATGTCAAACTTGTATGTAACAAAATTATTTTGTTATTTTTGTTTTAGAAAATTTTTGAATAAAAAGAGAGGAAAGGAAAAAGGAAAGTTTGATGGATATTAGAAATATATAGAAGATATGAGATGATTAACTCTAGAAAATTTTTGAAAAAAAAAAGAGAGGAAAGGAAAAAGGAAAGTTTGATGGATATTAGAAATATACAGAAGATATGAAAGGATTAACTCTATAAGCATGTTGGTTTTGAGGACCGTACACCAATCACAACCTCTTGAAACTAGGGATTTGATTGAGAAAAGAAAAGTAAAGATGGTTGAGCAGAAACCAAAGAGACACAACTCTCATCCGAATTTCTGTCACTTAATATGTTCACACTCTTCGACATTCCTTAAGCAGTTTCTATTCTACAAGCTTCTCTCTCTCTCTCTCTCTCTCTCTCTTATTCACAATATTACACCCATATAGAACAACAAAACCCTAAATATAACTGAGAAACTACAAAGAAGAAAATGAAGGGCACTGACAACAAGCACTGGAAACTCAATGACCACATAAACAAGTTAACCAAAAATCTGTACAATAAAAATCACCACTACTAGAGAAATGGGTAATGTTTTTGAAATTCAAAAACTCATTATTGAGGAATTAAATACAAGCCATGATATTGTATTGTTCATTGGAAGTTTGAAGAACTTTATGTTAAGTTATTTGCATTCGGGAAATCTTGAAATCTGTGAAGGATATAAATTTTTTCTACCAAATTTCTTTGTTGATTAGCATGCTAAAAGATAAATTTCAAGTAAATATGTGGAGCCTAATACCTTTGCAGACCCATTTATTATCCAAATGTTCAAAGAGATTGAATCTAAAAAAGAGACTTTAGAGAAGGCTAATGTAAATTGTGTGGACTTGGATATAAATATTAATGCATATTATAGAACCCTTGATGCTTTTGTTACCATTGTGAAACCTCAAGATCCTATGGTTTTATTTGTGTTAAAATATTAAATGAATCTTGAAGAGGTAAATAGGACTTTAGAGGTTAAGGAAAAATTATTTTTTTGAAAAAATTTGTCTGATAAAGTACTTGGCGATATTAGACCTCTAAACCTATGAGTCCTATGAAAATTTTTGAGGACAAATAACCTGGAAAGATTGAGACTTTGGAGACTATTGATAAAGATGAATTTGAGATTTTGGAAGAAAAATCTACTGTTGGTAAAAGAAAGACTTAAGCTTCAACTAGGGAAAAGCAAAATCTCCTAAAAAAGCTTAAGAAATAATCTATCAAATATGAAAAATCTTTGTTCTAGGACCAAGAGAATGCAGAGCAGTTTAAGATAATCTCTGGAAAAACCATGCTAGTTGAGAGGGTGATAGACACTGTCAAATTCAAGGATTTCGGCCTTGAAGGAATACTGAAGATAATGGGTTTGTTGGAATCAATTGTTTGTGTTGAAGTTTATAATGAAACTCTAAGTTTTATTCAAATATGAAGGCAAACATTGTAGATAAAGACAACCCCTCATTTCATTTTGTTAATATTAAAGGCATTTCTATTGAGTAAAGCCTTAAACTTATAGCAGAAATCTTTGGAGTCCCACACTATAAAGACATTAAAGGATTTGATTCTGATGTCAATTTGAATGAGGTGTGTACAATTGTAACTGCTGGAGTAGTGTAGTCTTGGCTGGAAGAAGGCGTTATTAAATCTTTAAAATTGGGAGGCCTTTACTTTTCTCTGTACAAATTTTCTTACCATAACTTGCTACTTACTGTTAACATTTCTATTTTATTGAAAAACATAATAGTCTTACTGTATAAGATATTGCAGGGATCTAAATTCAACATGGGAGACTTAATCTTCCAACATATCATGAATCATGTAAAAAATGCACTCTCATAACCCATTTGTATTGCTATACCATTGCTTTCTGACAAAGTATCTCTGTATTTGTCCCACTTATAAGGTTGTCCAGTCTAACAAAATTGTATATGACATCAAGCAAGTGATACCACTATTGAAAAAGCCACCGTTCTCACCAACCAAGGCTGCTCATATCAGATCTCAAGCCAAAATATCTGTAAGGCAAAGAGTTGAACAGTCCTATACTAAGTTATCTATTCTTGTTAAAGTGGAACCGTCAAAGACCTCAACCCATCTACATCATCAGCACTATCTAATACTAAAGCATTGACTACTAAGCTAGATGATTGCATACAACAAATATCCACCATTCTACCTTGATTGGCTACATGCTGCAATAGTTAAATATAGCCCTGAACAACAAGATAAATGTTTAAGATTATTTGGCTAAACCTCTTCAACCTTCACTATAAGTCTGATTGGGACTTTGACATTCTTTGATCTAAAAAGGAAAAGTAGTATGGATATGGATGGGAGTTGCTATTGCGTAATATGGTTCAAGAAGTTGCTACACTCATGAAGAGTATACTTGTTTTGTGCTATTGAATTAGTTTCTGTTTAAGTTATTTTTTGCTACACTACACTACATTCTTTAATCCAAATAGGGAGAGTAATATGGATATATATGGGAGTTGCTATTTCATAATATGGTTTAGGAAGCTGCTGCACTCAGAGGGAGTATACTTATTTTATGCTACTGTGTTAGTTTATGTTTAAGTTATTTTTTGCTACACTACACTATGTTCTGCAAAACTTTGTTGCTATTATTGGTTCGTTTGTTTAACTGGCTAGGGCTTAGTTAGTTGAGGTGATTTCCATCCATATCATTTGATGGCTGAGCATTGATCAATTGAAACAATTTTTATTTGGTCTGTGACAGTAAGTAGGTTTTCTTACTTTGTTGGATATTTTCATGATAATTATTCTGAAGCATTATCTACTAATATGGATTATATCTGCACAGAGATATTGAAGACTTATTGCTATCGAAGGATATATCATAGATATTGGTTTTACATCAAATAATACCAAAGGGGAAGATCATTAAGGTAGTTAACAAAATTTCTTGACAATCCTGATGCATCTATGCTGAAAAATCGATCTAGAAAACTTGTAAAACTGATGTTGGCAATGTTTGATGTAAATAAATTCTAGTTGGATTACGAGAAGGATTTTAGAAAATCTAAGAAAGATCTTAGCAAAGATATTCAAAAGATTCTAGTGTGAAAATATAGAATCCAACTAAAATTAAAGTAACAACGTTTAGGAAACTTGAAGAGAATCTTTTAATAATCTTCTAATTCAGCAAGGAATCAAATACTGTATTGTAAAATTACTATACAATTAAGCCCAAGGAGTGTAGAGACTATATGCGACATTAGAAAAGAGGTAGAAAGAAATTATTTAGTAAAGAGGGCCGAGCAATAGAGAGGAAATTCATGAATATATTTCGAGAGTTTTCTGAAGCATACACATTCATATGTTTGCTAGTTTTTTATTGTTGAAGTATGCCTCATAATTTAAATTATTGCTATTACAAATTTTATCATTGAGAAGGATTTGAATCAATCTTCTATAACAAAGTTGTCCTTTTAGTGGAAAGGTTTCAAGTGTCAACAAAATACTGCTATGCTCCAGTAACAAAAGATTGAAGGGAGTTCAATCAACAAAGTTGGAACTAACAAAGGCCTTCAGTATTTGACACAAAGAACACTAGCATAGTATTCTGTTAGAATCTACTATAAATCACTAGATGATTAAAATAAATGTATTCCTGTAATTTTTATTAAAGTTTTAGTAAATCTTTTTCATTGAGTCAGGCCCCACAGACGTACGTTCATTATAATCGAACTTCGTTAATAATTTGTTGTGTTTTGAACTTTTTATTTCTTTTTCTATATTAATAGAAGAGTTTAACACATCATCATAGATTTACAAACTAAACCACACACATTTCAATAAATATAAGTTTAGATTTTCTTTGTTTAGCTTTAACTCTTAGCCAAATTATGCTTACTACCTAAATATTGTAATAAATATAATTTTAGATTTTCTTTTCTTATCTTAAATACTTAGTCAGTAACATAGGCTTGAGGATTATCATCAATTTCTCACAGATATATTAGATGTACAATACTATCTATCACAAAAGATTTTAGCACTTTGATTATGAAAACTTGCATCTAAAAATGCATCAAAAGAATAGTAAATTAACTTAAGTTAGAAGAGAATTAGACACCAAGTCTACTTCCTCTAAATACTAAATCTAAAAGCAATATTAATTAACAATATATACCATTAAACAATTACTTGATTATTTTCTTTGTCAAATCCCATTTGTGAACTTTCTATTTTGGCTCATTTCAGGATATGTAAAACTTTCATAAGAAGCTATATAAAATAACTTAAAATTTTACAATGTATATGATTTGAAACTGCTTAACCCTACTATATGTTATTTCTATATCTCCACATGCTACATAAAGATATGCCCTAGCTAGTTATAGTTAAATGCTATTTCAAGAAGGTCATTTGTTATGAAGGATCTTATTCCCATCTGTATGACCAAACCAAGTCTTGGTTAGTTAGCTTTCATGTTTATTTGTTAGGGACTTAAAATAAAAGTGAAACACAAGAATGGAAATAGAACCCATCAATTATGGAGAAAGCCTAACCTTATATTTCATTGACCAATAACATATATTAGGAATGTTTACAACACTCTCAAGAGCCTATTGCTCTTCTCTAACCACCAGCTTACATTTTTATAGGTTATATTTATAGGTTGCTTATATAAGAGTCGTGACCTGTGGTGCTCTTATGGGAACTATCTGAAGACCTGCTGAAATAGAACAAGCCCATTTGATTCATCTATCTTGAAACCAGTCTAGGTGCCTAGCTATTTATTTGAGAATTTTTATCTTAAAAGGTCTTCAGTTCACCAGTCATTTGCCTGCATGGTCGGTGTGCTACTGACATCAAGAAATTTTAGTTAGCTAGCCAGAAATGGGTTCTCATCACGCCCAATGCTAGAGAGCCTAGACACCTATGGTGCCTGTGAGCCAATAGGTGAATGTCGGCTCTGTGCAAATACTTCCCTCTTAAAACTTTCCTTTATTTGAGAGCTTAAAGCCCTCCTCAAAGGAGTCTACTTGGAATTCTTGTAAGCTCGCAACTTGTTATTTAATTGCCACAATGATTTAGCTTTTGCCCACATTGTGTCCATTATATTATCTTTCTATTAAACAAAAAAGTATGTCCTTTAGTTTGGGATTTGAAGTACATGGGGCTTATAATCCAATATCTTGGCCATCTTCTTCTTAAATTATTTTTTAATAGTAGAAAGAGCTTGTTTACCTATTGCCTATCTATCTTCAATCCACCTTGTTGAAGGGTTTGAGAAAACTCACATAAAAAGTTAGATGAATCTTCAACCAGTCAAGGACCTTAAGTTGATAGGCCACTCTCCCTTCTTTCTATAACCCTTCGAAAGTCTGTCAAAATAAAGACTAAGCTATGGTGCACATTTTTTCAGTTTACATTTTTCCAAAGTTGGGGAGTTAGTTTCAACATCACTAAGTATTTAACTTGGAATACTACATCCTGTTTAGCATTACTCGGATATTTCATCATCCGAAATTGAGTGGTTACTAGACTATTTTTTGTTTCATCAATTAATTCTTGCTTGGCCTGAGCAAGTCTATAGGCTATAGGACACCTTCTAATACTATGTTGAAGTGTGATGTCAGATAGGTCATAGGTTGTTGTCTATTAGCCAACTTAAAGGGACTAAGTCTAATAGTCGAGGACTTGTGAAGATTTTAACATAATTAAGGCATGTCTAGTAATTCTAACCCAATTCTTCTAATTCATTGTAATGTAGTATCTCAAATATTTCTCCAGTAGGTTATAAATTCTCTCTATTTGGTCATTATTTATAGGTAAGTAGTAGTAAAAAATATGAGTTTTGAGCCTAGTATCTTAAAAAATATAGTCCAGAACTATCTAATGAATCTTAGGTCCCAATCACTAAAAATATCTTTTGGAAGGACAAAGTACTTGACAATAATTTGAGGAATAATTGAGCAACTATATCTATGGGGCATAGTTCTAGGGTGGGAATAAAGATTATGTACCTTCAAAACCTGTCAACAATAATTGGAATACTAATCATACTGTTCATTTTACGAAAACTGTTGATGAAGTCCATGGAGACAATTGCCATAGCAAGGGCTACAATAAGTTGGCTTCTTTCCTCTTTTCAACCTTTCCTATCAATAAACCAGACAAGATTTAATATAGGCCTCAATGTCCTCTTTCATATTTGACAAAATGAATCTTTAAGACAATGAAGCATAGGTCTATTCAATGCTTGGGTGCTTAGTGCATTGGCCATCATATGTCTCATTTAAAAGTTGTCGTCTAAGCCTACTTCCACTTGGGACATAAACTCTGTAGCTTTTAGCAACTTGCATTTTGTCCTTAATCCAATACTGATGAATAAGGCCATTTGAACTTGTTTCAGTAACTGTTGATAACCAGCATTGTTGTTAACTTAGGCCTTGAGGGTCTTAATGAAATATAACTTAACCATACTTAGAGCAACATCATATTTAGTCACTATCAACATCATATTCAATCATTGTCTTTCAACTTTGAGTATTAGCCACAACACATTGTCTCGTCCTAGTCAGTGTATCGACTCAAAGTAAAATTTAGCCAAGAACTCTTGACAATGAGCCTGCTTAGAGGTTACATTTATTTTAGGAGTTGAAGTAGGTGTTGGCTACATTATCAGTTACCATTATGAACTTTGAGCCAAGAAGATAGTGCTTCTAGGTTTTAAGATAATTGATGACGGCTGTTATCTCTTTCTCATGAGTACTGTACCTTTGTTCAGCATCTTTCAACTTCTAACTCTCAAAAGCAATAGGATATTTTTCTAAAACCAGTACACCAACAGTAGCATGGTTAGAAGTATTTATGCGTGATTCAAACAGCAATGTGAAGTTAGGAAGCCTTAGTACAGTTCAGAGGACATCTGATGAGTGTTGATTTTGTCATTATTTTCTATGTCATTTCGGCTATATTTGTTAAAAAAATTATGTTTGAATGACTACTTACCCCAATATTTTCACCTTATTTTGTGTATGATTGCGAGATGAGAAGATATTTAAAAAAGGTGAAAAGTGCTAAAAAGTGCCATAAAAGAAGCCAAGTGGTGCTACCTTGTTCAAAGTGAGTGATGCCATATGTGTAAGCTAGTCTTGCATATCAAAAGTAGTAAGATGTAGCGGCAGTTCTAAGGATGAAGGAAGCAGCGCCGCTTGGTGTTGTGATTTGAGAGAATTGAGAGACAAGTGGTGCCGCTTAGTCTAAACTAAGTAGGACTGCTTGGTCTCAAACTAAAGCTCTGTTTTAATTACATCTACAATTTTTAGGGTTTGAGGGGGTTATAAATAGGAGATACTGAAGAAATCCTAGGTGGCTGGAATTAGAGTCTTCGATCTAATATCTAACAAGTAGAGAAGAAGGCCAGGAGGTAGTGATGAGGTGATTTTTGGAGAAGAAATGAGCGTTGTTCAAGGGGAATTACATAATAGGAAGAACCCAAATTTGTCTATAAGTTTCTTTCTTTTTTCTATACTTTTAATTATCAATGATAATTTAATTATTTTAATTATATTTAAAGGGTTAAACCTGATAACTTAGATCTTGAATTGAATTACCTTTAGATTGATTGATTGTTATTTTGGGTATTTGAATACTTGAACCTATTGTATTAAATTGATTATTCCGGATCAATTAATTCAATGATTTATTTTTCTTTAATTAACTTGAGAGATGTTATTGGGGGATAGCATTGATAATTAATGAGATAGGAGTGTCACCTAAAGGTACGGGCATTGTCTTCTTCTAGAGTGTTTTAAGAGTTTTAGGTTTAATACATTCTAGGGTCAAATTAATGAGATAGAGATATCCATTGGTATTATTTAGGGATAGGAAGTCCATAACTTGAGAAAGAGTGAAATTCATTATTGAAACTTATACTAGAATCTGATTAGCAATTCAATTATCTAAGGTCTTAATTCATTACTTGTCTAGTTCTTGGGGTCTTCTACCTGATTACATGTTTTTTTTTTTTTTTTGTCTTTACTTCTTGATGTTCCCGTTGCAACTCCTGTGTTGGTTAGATTGTAATTGTATTTTACAGCTTAGTAGTAGTAAATATCTTTCCTTTGTTAATTTGGTTGGCTAGACAATAGGAAACAATGAAGTAATGGTACTTAGTCCATCCCTTAGGCTTGATACTTGCAATTAGAATTTTATGCTATATGCGATAGGTGCACTTACTTAGTGTATTGTGTGAGTAATTCTGACATTTTATTATCTAAAACTTCTTTTAAGTGTGACACTCTTTTCATATGACACAATTTGCCAACAACGTTACTTCCTTCAATTGTTGGAATACTATGTCTTGGTCTATATTCTATTGTCATGATTGATCCTTATTCAACAAATCCATTAAATGGGCAACTATTTTGGAATAGCTTTTGATCAACTGATGATAATAATTGGCCAACCTGAGAAACAATCACAACTTTGTTGGAATTTGCCAATCTAGAATAATAACCACCTTCTTCTTATCTATTAATAACTTTTTCTTGACTGATCACATGACCAAGATGTAATCTACTGCATAGAAAATTCATACTTCTCTCTTTTTATATATAATTTATGTTCTCTCAACCCAAGGAATACGTGTTTCAAGTGACCAACATGATCATCTAAGATCTCATTATATATTACCAACATCATCTAGATAAACAACAACAAACTTATCTAGAAAATTATATAGTACATCATTCATCAAATTACAAAATGTTATAGGGGCATTGGTTAAGCCAAACCACATAACTAGAAACTCAAACGTTCTTATACTATGTGACTTATTGGGTATTTTAGGCTCGTATCCTATACGGCACAGCGAAAAATAAACGAGATACCATCCCAGGACCCGCCTATGTGTGGAAAACAATACATAAAGATAATAAATGTAACAACTTTTACCTTTGGGTGATCGTTCGAAGAACAAAATTGATCTTCTTCAAGTCGAGGCGTGATCCAGCAATCCTCTTATGCAAACTCCACGAGAGTTGGACGTCTAACCACTATAATTACAGTGTGTGATTATCTCTAACAGTAATCCACACAGAGGAATACTCAAGCACCAAAATTTTCTGTGCTAGCAGAAAAAGATGGCAGCTAGGGCTATTTTCGTTTTCAGCAAAATGAGAGAGAGAGAGAGAGAGAGAGAGAGAGAGAGAGAGAGAGAGAGAGAAGAAGAAGAAGAAGAAGAAGAAGAAGAAGAAGAAGAAGACGTTTGTTTTTTGTGTCTCCTATTTTCGTGTGAATCACCCTTTGATTAGGGTTTCGAACATATCCAATATATGTTCCAAAATCCACTGAAAATCTAAAATTCTAAAACAATTAGAATTTCCTAATTGTAATTGGAAATATCAAGTTTCCACAATTACAACTTGAATCACAAATTATAATTAATTATAATTTATCTACAACAACTTCTCTTTCTCGCAATTAACCCCTCTATGTTATTAAATAACATCTTGAGTATATAATCCTCTATTGTGTATGACCTATTAGGTTTCCCAATTAATTGGTAGAGAACATGAATTAATCAAAATGTATTTGAGATTAACAATTCATAATTAATTAGAATTAATCCTATTAATTTTAATCAGGATTGGTTGATTAATTCATCAATTAATAAACTCATATTCCCAGATCATGAGCGGTATCTAGTAACACATTATGACCACCCAAGAGTCTAGGAAGTCAAGTGACTTGACATGAACCCTTCAATAACAAACTTCAGTGTAATTAACTCCTTCACCATACAATATCTCATTCAGTTTGGAGTACGGAATTGGTGTCAACTCCCTCCAGAATTAATTCAGACCCGAATACAATAGTACTTGTACCAAGAACCCACTACTCTAAATGTGTATCAATTGGAACTATTTTCAATACACAATCGCCTTAGCCAAGGACTTTCCGAGTAGTAATTCCTATAAATGGCCGTGAGATATTCGCCCCTACTATTAGGAGTGATGAATTTTTTATTGATCCTTTCAACTACTTTCGTTTGCCTCATAATGTATCCAATATCCATCCCATAGGCGGCCTTTGATCGAGCTCTGGAGATTGGAATTAAAGTACAAAGCTTAGCAAACAAAATACCTTAGAGATCTCAAGTCTAAGGATATTTGCACGTTTGCTATATTGAGATTATATCACTGGCACTAAATAGTTATCCATGTGATTATCTCAAAGTTAGGTCATTTAATGAATTTGTTCCATTAATAAGCATTCATGTATTAACTTTGAGTATCTCAATACTCACGGTTATGAGAACCACCGCCTGATCAAATCAGGAAGTCTAACACATGCTAGTCTTAATGCATTAATGATGTCCTGTTTCATTAATACTATGACTAGAGACTATTTAAGTACTAACACCATCCAGTATAGTAGGAATCTCATATCATGATCTCTATCATGATTTTCTTAACACAATGTTGTACTAGGGACTTTATCGAACAGTTATATTACTTAAAGTAAACAAAAGAAATTGTAAGATAAATAATACATTTTATTGAAAATAAAATGTGTCATATACAATGTACAAGTGATTGCCTCTAGGGCATAACACTAACATGACTATCGTTATTTTGGTTTCATCTTTCTCAGCAACATGAACTTGCCAATAATGAGATTATAGGTCTATCTTCATATTGTACTTGACATTAACAAGTTTATTAAACAAGTTATGATGGGAAATAAATCGAAAGAGAACACAATACTAGGCTTTACCCAAGTCACAATTATATCCAAGATCAAAACTATTTCCCAAGTGCCAATAAAAAACAGGAATAAACTAAAGATACCAATCAAGTAATGCCAGCAGTTAAAGAAAATACCAAAGTAAAGAATACGAAACACCAAAATTTTAACGTGGAAAACCCAAGATGGGAAAAATTACGGGACCTAATCCAGTAAAACTTTCACTATCAACAATAATGGGCAATATAAAGTCTTCTCTAGATAACACTAGAGGCACACCAATAATATACCAATATCTTCTCTCAAAGCTATAACTAAACAAGAATTGAGTTTGGAAGGATGTTATAAAAATCAAAATCTAAACAATTAGATTTGTAGATCTTGTTGAGAGGATCACATAGAACCAAATTTCGTCTCAATCGGACTCCAAATGACTATCTAAATTGAGGATCAAAGTTTGAAAAAAGTCCTGTGTCTTTCTTTTACCACTGCCGCTTCTCTCTCAACGAAATTGCATACACACACGCCATGTCTCTGCTTTTGATTTTGTTAGGTCTTTTTTTTTTTTTCCAGTTTGTGGGCTTTGATTTTGTTTTAGTTTTGTCCACCAAATGGGCTGGACATGTTTAGCCCAACAATCTCCCCCTCCAGCTCATTTGGGAAATACAACCAAACCTACTTCTTGTCTACAAAATAAGAATTTCTCACCGGGCAACACCTTAGTCAGTATATCAGAACCATTATCATCCGTGTGCACCTTCTCAAGCATTAGCAGCTTGGAATCCAAAACTTCTCTAATCCAATGATATCTCACATCAATATGTTTGGATCAAGAATGAAACGTAGAATTCTTACATAGATGAATAGCACTTTGACTGTCACAATAAAGATTATACTTTTCTTGTTTCAAGCCCAATTCTTGAAGAAACCTCTACAGCCAAAGAATCTCTTTACAAGCTTCAGTAGCTGCGATATACTTTACTTCTGTACTGGAAAGAGCAATACATTTTTGTAACTTACTTTGCCACGATATTGCTCCCCTTGCAAAAGTCATTAAGTAACCAGATGTAGATATTTTCTTAACAAGATCACCTCCCATGTTTGAATCAGAGTATCCATCAAGTATGATATTGTCATTTCCAAAGCACAAACATAATTTGGAAGTTCCCTTGAGATACTTGAGAATCCAACTAACTACTCTAACCGCATGAGCTATATCTGGTCTGGTGCAAAATATAGCATACATCAGACTACCAACTGCTGAAGCATAAGGAACTTTCTTCATGTCTTCTTTATCTTTCTCACTTTTCGGACACTACTCAATGTTTAACTTGAAGTGACCTGCAAGTGGAGTAGAAGCTTCCTTAGCATTGATCATGTTGAACTTGTCAAGTAGTTTCTCAATATACTTTTCTTGAGATAACCAAAGCTTTCCATTTTACCTATCGCGAGTGATTTTTATATCCAAAATTTGTTTAGCTGGACCCAAATCTTTCATTGCAAAAGATTTGCTTAACTCATTTTTCAACCTGTCAATCTTCACAGTATCATGGCCAACAATTAACATATTATCCACATATAACAAGAGGATAATAAAATCGCCATCTGAGAAGTTCTTCATATATACATAATGGTATGATGTGGTTCTGTGGTATTTCAGATCTGTCATAAAGTAGTCAAAGTTCTTATACTATTGTCTCGGTGCCTGTTTCAAACCATATAAACTTTTCTTGAGACGACATACTAGATTCTCCTTACCACTTTCCTTAAACCCTTTTGGCTGCTCCATATAAATTTCCTTTTCTAAGTCACCATGTAGAAAGGTTGTCTTCACATTAAGTTGCTCAATCTCAAGATTCAAACTGAAGGCATAGAAAACAGAAAACACAGGGCACGCAGCGGAAGCGAAGATAAAAAACTAGAAAAAAAACAAGAACAGGGGATTCCTGAACAAGGTCGGCGCCAGTTTCGGCAGCCCTAGCCAGTGCCGGTTAGGCTCTGTTCGGACTCCGAGGTTAAAAAAAATTTATCTATTTTCCTCGTTCTAAGAGTTGGCTGGATTGGAACGTGTACTATCGGGATAGGTATGATGGTAGAAGCCTCTAGTGCGATTCCTGCAAGTCTCCTACACCGTCTTTGCATGTAGGCGAACGCCAATCTCTCGATCTTCTAGTATATAGCCTGCCTAAATCCGTTTGGTGAACAACTACAGACTAAGGAACCTTTTTCTGAGAGAGAGAGAGAGAGAGAGAGAGAGAGAGAGAGAGAGAGACGTCTCGCTTTTCTTTCACAGAGAAGAGGCCGTCCCAGAGAATGTGTGTTCTGTTCATAACATTGTTTCCAATCCTCCTGTTTAACCTAAATAAAACCCTAGATTAAATTGGACTGGGCTATTGGACTTTTAGTTTAACCTTTTTTGCTTAATTAATCATTCTAATTAGAACCACATACATGGCCTAATTAATAATTAATTTTCTAACCTAAATAAACTAGTCCAATAAATAAGCCTATATTAGTTTAGTCACATGTCAATCTTTAATTATTCAAACTGGACCAAAGCCCTGAATAATTAATTAACCCACTAAACTAATTTAATCAATTCTCTTTCCATGAACCTTTATTTTATTCTAACCCAACAATTAAATCAGACTACTTAAATAAAATAGATTCCATTTAATTTAAGATCAATTCCTTAATCCGTATTTAATTAGGACTCATAGTCTATATTGGGGACCAAAAGATACACCGCCTTAGCTACTAAAATGACCAAAATGCCCTTACCAGATAAATAGCTGTATTTTGCATTTTAAATATTTCCTAATATCACCATAAGGAAATATTGACCCCAAGGACAGTGTTGCGTTAGCAAAGTCTCCGACCTACAGGTGTAATGACTAAAATACCCCTCTATACATCGCCGTACATTTAGAGAGGAAGAAGTGTACTAACACCTCTCTAAATGACATCTACCATCCTTAGACCTCTAGTCCAATGATCCACAACTTCTTGGATTGTTTCCGCTTTCCAAGGGAGCTACCCTAAAATAAACATCCAAGTCATGTTTCCCAGGGCCTTGGATATTTAGATCATTTAGACAACCACAAGGGGCGATATATTATAGAAACTATCTTGTACAAGTTTGTCTTAACTAACTAGTCATACATACCCAACATACAAGTATATTGGTCCAACGATAGAACCTCAACTATAGCATATCAAAGTATAAGCTTCCAACTTCGTTAGACCACCAACTCATACTCAAGTCGTAGAGTACTAGTCCACGCTGTAGCGGTAGTAGTCTAGGTTTCTACTATATAGTACTTTTAGAAACCACTACTACATGTCATGTTCTACGTATTCGAAATACGCTTATGTCATGAAATGAGTGGACTACTCACTAGCTAAAGGTAAGCCATTCCTCATTTAGAATTTACAACATAATAACCTAGACATGATGAGATTTTCATTCTCATTAATCGGTTAAGAACGAATGTTTATGTGTTAAGTAACCTGTGATCCATACCTTACCGTGAAAGACCTCCATTCACATTGGCCACTTACTTAAACACAATGGGTCTTTTCCAAACGTATTTGTTCATAAATAAAATTGTAAATTCACAAACAATTTTTTAAAATAAATTCTTCTATTAAAACATTCGATTTTTATATCAGAAACCTAGTCTAAGAGGGCATACATCTAAACAATCTCCCACTTGCACTCTAAGACTAAGTAAGTCCGTAGGTGCCCACCCTTATGGTGTCTAAGTGTCTATTGAAGACTCTCTCAGCCAAAGACTTGGTGAATGGATCTGCTAAATTGTTCTCAGAGGCAATCTGTTCCATCACGACTTCCCGTTGCTAGATGAAATTCCAGATCAGGTGGTACTTCCTCTCGATGTACTTTCCCTTCTTATGGTTCCGAGGTTCTTTGGATTGCGATACTGCTCCAGTGTTGTCGCAATACATCACAATCGGCCTATCCATGTGTAGCACGACTCCAAGTTCTGAAAGGAACTTCCGGAGCCAGACTGCTTCCTTGGATGCCTCCGAAACTGTCACATACTCAGCTTCCATGGTTAAGTTAGCAATGTAAGATTGCTTGATACTCTTCCATGAAATAGCTCCTCCAGACAAGGTGAAGATATAACCACTAGTGAATTTTTTCTCATCCTTATCCTCCTGGAAGTCTAAGTCTATGTATCCTATAAAAACCAAGTTATCAGCTCTGTAAACCAGCATATAATCTCTCATTTTCTTGAGGTATTTGAGTATATACTTTACAGCTTGCTAATGAACCTCCCCAAGATTTGACTAATATTTGCTAACCAAGCCTACGACAAAGCAAATATCTAGCCTAGTACACAATATAGCGTATATGAGACTTTCCACAGCCGAAGTATAGGGAATCCTACTCATTCTGTCTTTTTCTTCTTGAGACTTAGGACAGTCCCTTGAAGAAAGTGACAACCCATGTCTGCAAGGGATTAGAGCTCCCTTGCATGAGTCCATGCTGTACCTAGCTAGAATCTTGTCAATGTATGTCGCTTGGGATAATCCTAACATTCTCTACTTCCTATTTCTAAGAAATCTAATCCTGAGAATGTAGTTGGCTTCTTCCAAGTCCTTCATACTGAATTGACTAAATAGCCAAATCTTTGTAGATGACAATGACCCTACATCATTTCCAATGAGTAGAATGTCATCCACATACAAGACAAGAAAAACCACATTAATGCCTTCAAGTTTCCTGTACAGCCATAGTTTATCCTCGTTTTGAATAAAACCAAAAGACTTTACAGTTTCCTCAAAACGAATGTTCCATACTCTCGATGCCTGCTTAAGTCCATAAATGGACTTCTTAAACTTGCAAACCATAAGCTCTTGGCCTTTAGTTACAAAGCCTTCCGGTTGGGACATATAGATGTCTTCACTAAGATGGCCATTTAAAAATGTCGTCTTGACATCCATTTGCCATATTTTGTAGTTATAATGACATGCGATGGCAAAGAGGATATGGATGGACTTAAGCATGGCTATCGGGGAAAAGGTTTCCTCATAATCGATTCCCTCTTTCTGAGTATACCCTTTCGCCACAAGTCTAGCTTTGAAGGTTTCCACCTTCCTATCTACTCCCTTCTTTCTCTTGTATACCAACTTAAACCTTATAGGTTTTATCCCTTTAGGTGAAGCTATAAGATCCCAAACCTGATTAAGATACATAGACTCAATCTCGACTTTCATTGCTTCATGCCACAGATTTGCATTAGCATCAGAAATAGCCTACTCGTATCTAGTGGGGTCTTGTTCCTGATGGTCGGAGACCAGCTCGAAAGCTTCTCTTGTCCATCTCTCTAGAGCCCTAGACACTCTCCCACTACGACGAAGCTCCATATGTACAGGCTCTTGAGGCATGCCTCTTTTTCTTCCACAATCGGGTCAGAAGAAGTTGCTTCCGAAGATAACTTCTCCTCCAGTTCCAACCTAGTTGAACCTTTCGTGGAACTACTTTGATCATCCTCTAAGTATCTAACATTGGTACTAACCAGTACCTTCTGCTTCTTAGGATGATAAAAGTTGTTGGATTGTATGCCCTCTTAGGCTAGGTTTCTGATGTAAAATCGAATATTTTAATAAAAGAATTTATTTTCAGAAATTATTTATGAATTTACTTTTTGTTTGTACACAATTTTCGTTTGGAATAGACATATTGTGTTTAAATAAGTGGTCCATGTGAATGGTGGTCTTTCACAGTAAGGTATGTATCACGGGTTATTTAACACATAAACATTTGTTCTTAACCTATTGATGAGACTGGAAATCTCATCATGTTTAGGTTATTATGTTATAAATTCCAAATGGTGAATGGCTTACCTTTAGCCAGTGAGTAGTCCACTCACTTCATGATATAAGCGTATTTCAAATACGTAGGACATGACCTGTAGTAGTGGTTTCTAAAAGTACTATATGATAGAAACCTAGACTACTACCGCTACAGTGTGGACTAGTACTCTACGACTTGAGTATAAGTTGGTGGTCTGACGAAACTAGAAGCATATGCTTTGATATGCTATAGTTGAGGTTCTATAGTAGAACCAATATACTTGTGTATTGGGTTTATGTAACTAGTTAGTTAGGACAGACTTGTACAAGATAGTTTCTGCACTATATCGCCCCTTATGGTCTAAAATGTCCAGGGCCCTGAGAAATATGACTTGGATGTTTGCTTTAGGGTAGCTCCCTTGGAAAGCGGAAACACTCCAGGAAGTCGTAGATCATTATATTAGAAGCCTAAGGATGGTAGATGTTATTTAGAAGGGTGTTAATACACTTCTTCCTCTCTAAATGTACGGCGATGTATAGAGGGTTAGTTTAGTCATTTCACCTGTAGGTTGGAGACTTTGCTAATGCAGCATTGTCCTTGGGGTCAATATTTCCTTATGGTGATATTAGGAAATATTTAAAATGTAAAATACAGCTATTTATATAGTAGGGGTATTTTGGTCATTTTAGCAGCCAAGGCGATGTGTCTTTTTGGTCCTCGGAATAGCCCGTAAGTCCTAACTAATTTTTGGTTGAGGAATTGGTCTCAGTTCAAGAGGATTTTATTTTCTTTGATTTTATTTGATTTTATTCAGGATGTCTAATTTATTGTTAGACTGGAATAAAATAAATAAATAAAATAAAATAAGAGTTGAGAGAAATTAATTATCTAGTTTAATTGGTTAATTAATTATTCAGGGCTTAGGTCCAGTATGAATAATTATGAAATTAACCTGGGCTTAAACTAGGGGACATAATTAATATTTAATTATTTATTGGGTTATTTATATAGGCCCAAGAAATAAATAATTAAAGATTAATTATTTTGGTTCATTTGGGCTCATTAATTATTTATTGGGTTATTTATATAAGCTCAGGTAATAAATAATTAATGTTTATTATTTTGGGCCTTTTGGGTCCAAGAGAAATAATAAATATTTTTGCGGTCCAATAGCTTGGACCTAAGGGTTTTTTCCAGATACGGTTAAGAAGAGTTTAGGGTTAAGCCAAACTGATTCTCAGGATAACATTCGGGTGTTTTGAAATATGATATTCCGGGAATATGTTTATCTGACAATAAGAGACCTAGTTTTAGCTTACCAATAAACAAGTCTCTAGAAAAAGAAAACCCTGATCTCCTAACCAAATATAAGCTCTCACGTCTAGCTCTCTCTCTCTCACGTTACCTCTCCTCTGTTGTTCTTCTTGTTTCTTTGCTAATCAATAGCAAGAGAACCAAGGAGATTTGAGACCGTTCCTCTTCACCGTTGTGTTCACCGACTAAAGGTTGGGCTGTGGTATATTCCGAGAGTTGAAAGGCTTGGCATTCATGCAAACCAGACGAAGTAGGAGGCTAACGGGTTTTCAACTGGAAGCTTCTTTAAGTGGGCAAAGCGAAGCGATTCCTGTCATTCAATCCACTCCTACTCAACCTAGTAGGCTTAAGGAGCGCAAATGTATGATCTTCACGCTTCCGTGTGGCCTCTGAGGCTTGCATTTTTTTCCTCTCTGTTTTTTTTCAGTTCAAGCATGCTTCCTCTGTTTTCCGGTCCCTCAAAAGTAACCACCATTTGTCTCTTTTGGATATCCAACAAAATAGCATAATTCTGATCTTGGTTCCAACTTGTCTCCCTTGACTAGTACATATGCTGGACAACCCTATATCCTGAGATGATTCATATTTAGCCTATGCCCAGTCCACATCTTATAGGGAGTCCTAGGTACAGACTTGGACGGTACCAAATTCAGAATGTATGCCACTGTTTCTAGGGCATATCCCCAAAAAGACACTGGAAGAGTAACATAAGACATCATGCTTCG
This sequence comes from Voacanga thouarsii, assembly GCA_026120185.1. NCBI lineage: Eukaryota > Viridiplantae > Streptophyta > Magnoliopsida > Gentianales > Apocynaceae > Voacanga > Voacanga thouarsii. The sequence continues at coordinate 2,040,229 of JANUWF010001213.1, read as the reverse complement.
GACCATTTCTATCAATGTCATGTTCCTTCTCTCATCTACTCCGTTCTGCTGGGGTGTCCCCAGTGCAGAGAGTTGGGATACTATCCCATGATGTACCATGTAGTCCTTAAATTCACCAAGGTGGTACTCTCCACCACGATCTAATCGTAAGGTCTTGATCAATTTACCTATCTAATGCTCCACTTCAACCTTAAACTCTTTGACCATGTCAAAAGAGTCAAACTTAATCTCATTAGGTCAACGTAACCAAACCTTGTACAATCATCCGTGAAAGTGATGAAGTACTCAAAAACTCCTCTAACTGGTGTAGACAGGGGATCACACACATTAGTGTGAACAAGACTCAATACCTCATTGGCTCGATCCGCCTTAGGGGAAAATGACCTTTTGGTCATCTTTCCCACTAGGTAGGACTCACACTAAGGCCAATTTTCTAATTTCAATGAGCTCAAGGGCCCATCATGGATCAACCTCTGAATCCTGGTTGAGTTGATATGACCCAACCTTAAATGCCAAAGATAAGGGTCATTGGCATTAGTCTTTCTCTTCTTTGTTAAATGTTCAGATCGAGCATTATTTAATTGATTGTTAATAGGGTTTAAGAAAAATAGATTCGCATACATGTGCCCAGTACATAAAATTTCTCCATCTTTACTGATAGAAATACCAAAATGGAAAGACACAGAATATCCTTAATTTATTAGTTTCACAACCGAAATCAAATTCTGTTGAAATTCAGGTACATATAAAATATCTTTCAAAGCCACTATTCTATTACAATCAAATACAAGATCCAGCTCTCCTACTGCAAGGGCCCAAACTTGTGCTCCATTTCCCACACGCAGTCCATGTTCACCTTTCTGGAGTCTTCTAATCTTTCTAAACCCCTACAAGGAGTTGTAAATGTGATCAGTGGCTCCGAATCAACAATCCAAATGGAAGTTGATCCAACAATTGATATAGACTCTAAATAGAAAACATTACCTGTGGGATTTTTCTTGACTTGAAGATCTGGACACTCCTTTTTCCAATGTCCCTTCAATCCATACTTGAAGCACTTGCCCTTGGATTTGTCTTTGGGCTGGACCGTTGCATTACCCTTCTTCTTCTTGAGCTTTCTGGGCTTGGGCCCAATTCTAGAAGATGAAGCCTTGGCAATCATAGCCTTCGATTGTGGCTTCATGACCTTCTCCACCATCTGGAGCTCCTTTATCAACTTAGTCAAACCCATGTTCAACTTGTTCATGTTATAGTTCAACTTGAACTGAGTAAAGGAACCCAGTAGAGATTCGAGAACCATGTCCACTTGGCTCTCGGGGTCAATAACAGACCCTAAGATTTCTGCCTCCTCGAAAGTAGCAATCATCTTGAGCATAAGCTCTCTGATTGATGATCCCTCAACCATCTTAGTGTTAATGATAGTTCGAAGAGCCTCCTGCCTTGCGGACCGGCTCTTATCCGCAAACATTGTGATAATGATTGAGTTATATCATACATAGTGGTCATGTGCTCATGTTTGGATTGGAGCACATTAGACATGGAGGCCAACATGTAACAATGAGCCATCTCGTCGGCCTTCTTCCATGCCTTCTCAGCTTCATGCTCCTCGGCGGTGGAACCCTCCCCGATAACAGGGCAGGTTTCGTAAAGGACATACTTATACTCTTCCGCTGTGAGTATTATATCTAGATTCCTTTTTCAGTCCACATTGTTTGGTCCCATTAACTTATTCTCTCGGAGAATAAAGACCAATGAACTAAAAGAACCTCCCACCATTTTTGAAAAATCGAAAAAATAAAAGAAAAAAGATTCAGTTTGTGAAAACAAAGCAAATGTGTGCACTTTATCCTTATTATCAAAACTGATAATAATAAATTTGGCTCTTAGGAAAACTAACATAACTTCTTGGGAAAATTAACAGTTTCCTAAACTAAGTGTGTTAACCACCACAAATTAATTTTCCTTCTAGGTAATGATCTAGAAGATAACTCTATCGAGTGGATGGCCGTTTTCTCTCATTTTCTATGGATATACCTTGCACTATGACCTCCAACAAGGGGCTGGCTGATAATAGTACGTGCCCCGGGTTATTAATTACATCCCTCTATTAGATCTAGATCCTTGTGGTATCCCCATCCTATATGGGGTTCACTCTCAGGGTGACGCGAGGGGACCCACGATCTCTAGTGAGGATCGTAATGGAAGCCGTGGAGCCGTTGGAACCCCTCTCCCACTTAGTCTTTTAAAACAAGAGTTTTCTGAAAAATATCCTTTTGAAAATTTCCATTAAGTTTTCCCTTAACTCAAAAATAAAATGTCTAAGTCTATAAATATCTCTATGTCAAGGCTTATATCTTTTGAGAGTTTTTTCCATGGACTAATTTTATTTAAGTTAAAAACTTAATGATTTCAAACTAGAGACTTTAGTCTCAAGTTTATTTGACAAAACAATTTTTCTTGTGCCAAACTAAAACAAAATGGCTTTCTATTTCAACCTTACAAAAATATCTAAAGCCAATATATTTTCTATATCAAGGATTAAATCATTTGATAAAATATCTAAGGATTAATTTTTGTTGAAGTTAAAATAACCATTTAATTTATAGAAAAAATGTTTTCCATGTCAAAAACATTCCCAAAGACTTTGGTTTTTGAGAAAATATGCACATAGACACCAAAAATAAATTGCATGCTAGAAAACAGTAGACGTTTTCATGCTCTTCTATTTTTAAACCTAAGTGCTCAGATAATAGAATTAAATACATTAATTAATTAATTAATTAATTAATGGTCTTGTTTAATTCTAAAATCCCTTACTAATATTTTTCATGCAAAAATATTCCTTGAATATTAACTATTACAAAATATTAACTTCGTCTGGTATGGACCCAAAAAAAAAAATGCAAGAAAAATTACAAGGAAAAAATAAAAAATTTCTCCTTGGTCCACTGCACCCGCCACACCGGATCATGCACCTATTTGCACTGTGATCCACTACACCCGCTGCACAGAACCAGGACCCACAAGAAACCAGCGTGGGGACCGGCCCTCCAGACCCTAGCCGGCACCGGTTCCAGCACCCTAAGCCGGCGTCGGTTCCGATCTGGACGCTTGATCCTGCAGTTGTTTTTTCTATGAATTTCCCTTGTTTTTCTGCACAGCTTCCGGCTTCAATGGCTCTCCGATTTCAAACCAAATATAATGAAATCAACCAAAACCAACAATCGCCTATACCCATAAACATTGGGCTTACACGATTTGTTAAGAAAAACAGTAAATTACAAATTTCCTATACCTCCAATCCATACCATAAACAGCGAAGGATCACAATTTTAATCACACATATGTGTCCAATTTTATTCATCTAGATGCATGCTCCCTATATTTTCACAAAACCTTCATGGCTGTGATACCAATTGAAGGCATAGGAAGCGGAAAACACTGGGCATGCAGCGAAAGCGAAGATCAAAAATTGGAAAAAAAAAAAACAAGAACAGGGGATTCCCGAACAGGGACGGCGCCAGTTAGGCTCTGTTCGTACTCTGAGGTTAAAAAAAATTTTAACCTCTTTTCCTCGTTCTAAGAGTTGGCTAGACTAGAACGTGTACTACCGGGATAGGTATGATGGTAGAAGCCTCTAGTGCGATTCTTGCAAGTCTCCTACTCCATCTTTGCATGTAGGCGAACATCAATCTCTCGATCTTCCAGTATATGGCCTGCCTAAATATGTTTGGTGAACAACTACAGACTAAGGAACCTTTTTCTGGGAGAGAGAGAGAGACGTCTGGCCTTTCTTTCACAGAAAAGATGTCGTCCTAGAGAATGTGTGTTCTGTCCACAACGTTGTTTCCAATCCTCCTATTTAACCTAAATAAAACTCTAGGTTAAACTGGACTGGGTCATTGAACTCTTTGTTTAACCATTTGGGCTTAATTAATCATTCTAATTAGAACTACATAAATGGCCTAATTAATAATTAATTTCTCAACCCAAATAAACTAGTCCAATAAATAAGCCTATATTAGTTTAGTCCTAAGTCAATTTTTAATTATTCAAATTGGGCCAAAACTCTGAATAATTAATTAACCCACTAAACTAATTTAATCAATTCTCTCTCCATAGACCTTTATTTTATTCTAGCCTAACAATTAAATCTAGCTACTTAAATAAAATATATTCCATTTAATTTAAGATCAATTCCTTAGCCCGTATGTAATTAGGACTCACGGTCTATACTAGGGACCAAAAGACACACCTCCTTGGCTACTAAAATGACCAAAATACCCTTATCATATAAATAACTGTATTTTGAATTTTAAATATTTCCTAATATCACCATAAGAAAATATTGACCCCAAGGACAGTGCTGCATTAGCAAAGTCTCCGACCTACAGGTTTAATGACTAAAATACCCCTCTATACATCGCCATACATTTAGAGAGGAAGAAGTGTACTAACACCTCTCTAAATAACATCTACCATCCTTAGGCCTCTAGTCCAATGATCCACGACTTCCTGGATTGTTTTCGCTTTCCAAGGGAGCTACCCTAAAGCAAACATCCAAGTCATGTTTCCCAGGGCCCTGGATATTTAGATCATTCAAACAACCACAAGGGGCGATATAGTATAGAAATTATCTTGTACAAGTTTGTCTTAACTAACTAGTCACACATACCCAACATGAAAGTATATTAGCCCTACAATAGAACCTCAACTATAGCATATCAAAGTATAAGCTTCCAGCTTCGTCAGACCACCAATTCATACTCAAGTCGTAGAGTACTAGTCTATGCTGTAGCGGTAGTAGTCTAGGTTTCTACCATATAGTACTTTAGAAACCACTACTACAGGTCATATTCTACGTATTTGAAATACGCTTATATCATGAAGTGGGTGGACTACTCACTGGCTAAAGGTAAGTCATTCCTCATTTAGAATTCACAACATAATAATCTAGACATGATGAGATTTCCATTATCATCGATCGGTTAAGAACGAATGTTTATGTATTAAGTAATCCGTGATTTATAACTTACTATGAAAGACCTCCATTCACATGGACCACTTATTTAAATACAATTGGTTTTTTCCAAACGTAATTATACACAAATAAAATTGTAAATTTACAAACAATTTCTGAAAATAAATTCTTTTATTAAAACATTCAATTTTTACATCAGAAACCTAATTTAAGAGAGCATACATCCCAACACTAACTTGCAGCAATTCCAAGAACAACTCGAATAGATGTCATCTTTACCACGCCAAAAAAGATTTCTTCAAAATCTATACCTTTCTTTTGACTGAACCCCTTCACAACCAATCTTGCCTTGTACTTAGGTTGTGAGCTATTCTCTTGAGTCTTTAACCTGTAGACCCACTTGTTCTTTAGTGTTCTCTTGCCTGTAGGCAATTTCACCAAGTCATAGGTATGATTTTCTTGTAAGGATACCATCTCCTCTTGCATAGCTTGCAACCATTCTTCTTTTTTCTCATGCTCCAAAGCTTCACTATATGATTTTGGCTTTCCTCCATCAGTCAACAATACATATTCATTAGGATTATACCTAGTAGAGGGTCTTCTTTCCCTGATAGATCTCCTAGGTTCATCTTGTGGCTGTGGTACTTCTTGTTCAATCTCACCAATATCATTATTATCATCCATACTTTCTCCTTGCTCATCCTTAGCTCCCCCTTGATTTGAATCATCTGTTTCTAGAACTGGCACATCAGAACTAGCTAATGCAGGAACTGGATTTGAATTAGAAGGAATGTCATCAGAGAATCTTGATTTTGGTTTAGGCTTATCATTTTTTTCAATATCTTCAATAGTTTGATCTTTAAAAAAAACAACATCTCTGCTTCTGATCAATTTCTTCTCCACTGGATCATACAACCTATAACCAAACTCTGCATGCACATATCCCAAGAAAATTCACTACTTGGATTTTACATCAAGCTTTGATCTCTCATCTTTTGAAATGTGAACAAATGCACGACAACCAAAGACTCTCAAGTGGTTGAAGGATACTTCTTTACCTATCAATACTCTCTCTGGAATATCACCATCAAAAGGAACTGAAGGAGAAAGATTAATCAGGTCAACTGCAGTTCTCAGTGCTTCACCCCAAAAAGATTTTGACAACTTGGCATTGGAAAGCATACATCTGATATGCTCAGTGATAGTTCTGTTCATTCTTTCTGCTATTCCATTCTCCTATGGTGTTTTTAGTACTGTCTTCTCTAGCCTGATCCCATGAGACTTATGGTAGCTTTCAAATGGTCCTCTATACTCACCACTATTATCGGCTCGAACACACTTTAACTGTTTACCAATCTCCCTTTCGACCTTACTATGAAAGTCTTTAAACATACCTAAGACTTGGTCTTTAGATTTCAAAGCAGTACACCAGACTTTTCTAGAGAAATCATCAATAAAAGTAGCAAAATAAGCTGCACCACTAAGAGACCTATCTTTCATATAGTAGACATCAGTGTGCACCAACTCTAATGGATTTAGCTTTCTAGATGAAGGAAGTCTTTGAAAAGAAACTCTATATTATTTTCCATAAATACAATCAACACATGATTTAAGAGAAGTACCTGTTACATTTGGGAGAAATTGCCTGCGAACAAGTGTTTGAATTCCCTTCTCACTCATGTGCCCTAGTCGCCTGTGCCAAAGATCAATAGAAGAATCTTGAATTACATTCATCTCTCATTTTCCTAGCTTGGCTTGCATCAAGTAGAGAGTATTTTGCTTCCTTCCTCTAGCAACGATTAGGCTCCCTTTGCTAAGTTTCCATTTGCCTCCACCTTGAGAACTATAGTAGCCTTCATCATCAAGCTTTCTAGTGGAAACAAGATTAAGACGAATATCAGGAAACTGTCTAGCATTCCTCAAGACTAACTGACACCCAATATCTGTATATAAACAAATATCACCCTTGCCAACAACTTTGCAAGAAACTTCGTTTCCCATCCTAACGTAGCCAAAGTCTCCTTCGGTGTAGGTTGAGAAGAAATGTCTATGCAGAGTAACATGATATGATGCACCTGAATCAATTATCCAATCACTGTCTTGACTGGTAATATTGATGTGACCATCGTCGCAAAATACCAACATATCATCATCTCCTGCCACTACTGCTGTAGTGTCTTCTTCATCTCTCACCTTACTATTACCCTTTTTCTCAGCAAGTTCTCGTTTCAAGACTCTGCAATGCTTCTTGTAGTGCCCTTTTTTTTTACAATAATAGCACTCAACATTTTTCAGTGACTCATGTCTGCTCTTGGATCTGTCATTTCTGTTGTAAGGACCTCTACTCTTGCTTCTCCCCTTTCCTTCTTTCTTTTGCATAATCAGTGCTTGCGAATCATTAAAAGTGCCTTGTTCTTTCCTCCTGATCTCTTTATCCAATACTGCCTCTTTAGCCATAGTCATAGTTAAGACACCATTTGGAGCTGAATTGCTAACGGATACCACCATTATTTCCCAACTATCTGGTAGTGAACTGAAAAACAGCAAAGCCTGTACCTCATCATCCAAGTTCAGTTTCAATGAAGCTGCCTAGTATATCAATCCCTAAAAGGTACTCAAATGCTCACTCATATTAGCACCATCTTTGTATCTTAACCGAATAATATTTCTCAAACAAGAAGATTTATTCATTCCAGTTTTCCGTTCAAACATTCATTCAAGTTTTTCCCATAACACATCAGCTCTAGTCTCTTGAGAAAAATGTTAAAATATACTTTGACCAATCCATTTTCTAATATTACCTACTGTTTTTCTATGCATGCTAACCCATTTTTCATCACTCATATCAGATAGTTACCTTTATCCCCTAGAACAAGCTCAAACAAATCTCTACAATACAAATAGACTTCCATTCTAGGCTTCCAATTTGAATAGTTTGATGTATTCAATTTTATTATGCACCCACTATCTGAATCATCCATTTTTAATTAGCACAAATTAGCCAATTGATCAACCAAGGCTCTGATACCACTTTATTGGGAAATAAACCGAAAGAGAGCAAAATACCAGGCTTCACCCAAGTCACAATTATATCCAAGATCAAAACTATTTCTCAAGTGCCAATCAAACACAGGAATAAACCAAATATACCAATTAAGTAACGTCAGCAGGTAAAAGAAAGTACCAAAGTAAAGAATACGAGACACCAAGATTTTAACGTAAAAAACCCAATATGGGAAAAACTACGGGATCTAGTCCAGTAAAACTTCCACTATCAACAATAATGGGTAATACGAAGTCTTCTCTAGATAACACTAGAGGCACACAAATAATATAGCAATATCTTCTCCAAAAACTACAAGTAAATAAGAATTGAGTTTGGAAGGATATTACTAAAATCGAAATCTAAACCGTTAGATTTGTAGATCTTGTGAAGAGGATCACGTAGAATCAAATTTCGTCTCAATTGAACTCCAAATGACCATCCAAAGTGAGGATCAAAACTTGAAGAAAGTCTTGCGTCTTTCTTTCACCACTGCCGCCTCTCTCTCAACGAAATTGCACACACACACGCCGCATCTGCTTTTGATTTTGTTAGGTCTTTTTGTTTTCCAGTTTGTGGGCTTTGATTTTGTTTTAGTTTTGTCCACTAAATGGGCTGGACATGTTTGGCCCAACAAGTTAAAATACTTAGAGATTGGATTTTTACTTTTTATAGTGATGGCCGATAGTCAACATAGAACTGGAGGGAACTGTTGATTTCTATCAAAAACAAGGCTGGAGCATCATATAAAGCTTTAGATGGTTGAATTAGTCCTCCTTCCCACAGTTCATTTAACTGTTTCCTGAGTTCGACTAACTCTGCAGGGGACATTTGATAGGGAGTCTGATCGGCGGATAAGAATTAGTCATCAGTCAATCTGGTGGCCTGTGAGACGTCTGGGAGAGAGTTGTTTAGGCAATTCTAGTGGCATGATGTCTTTGAACTCATTAAGAATGTCTGCACACTAGTCAAGGACTTCTTGGAATTAGTCTCATTTGATCTACACCAATGCAACCACGTGTTTTTCCTCACCTTTCTTCAAATTAACATTTATTTGCAAGGCTAACAGCACTGCGTTCTCAACATAAGGAGGATTTGATCAAAAGCAGCATCGATAAAGGCTGGTTCTACCCTTTACTGACGGTAAACCCATTTATATAAGGAGAAACAAAATTGTTATTTTCTAAATAAATTCAATTCCAAGAATAAGATCAAAGTCATTAAGAGAAATGACCATAAGATTGCATTTCCTTCTCCAAGGACGTAACTAGAACTAGCATGGCACTAGAATTGATTGCCTTCATTTTGTTGAGGTTCCATTTCAAACTAAGCTTTAGCCTTTGCATCTCCTATTCAACCACAAAATTGTGAGTTGCACCAGTGTCCAACATTGCTAAAGCCTACATCCATTAACTATTATATTCGCATACATCAGGACATGTTGTTCAAGAGGGGCTTTTCAGTGGTGATTGCATTCAGCAATTGGATAAGATTCACATTTAGGGACTCGTCCTATCTAAGGTCGTCATCTTCAACAACCAAGGATAATTTTTCATGATATGAGGGCCACACAAATTAAACATCCACCACTTTTGGACTTGCTAGTAGATACCTTATTTCTCATTAGTGGTCTCACTAGTAGATATCTTGACCATCTTGTTCTTCTTCTTCCCAAAGGCATTTCTATCCTTGGTTTCTTGTCCTTATCATTCCATCTAGGGGTGGCAATATTGAACACGACACGTCAACACGACACAAAAACGACACGGTTATAACGGGTTAGGGTTCGGATTTTACGAGTTCGGTTTGAAACAGGTCGACCCGTTTAATTTTAAATGTGTATAAGTCATAAATGGGTTCAACCCGTTTTAACCTGTTTCAACCCGTGAACCCGCTTAACTTTTTTTAATATTTATATTTAATACTTTTTGTAATACTCTACAAATTTCACTATAAAAAATTAGATAATTTAATTTTTTACATGAATTAATTGAATTAAATTTTATTATATGAATTAATTGTATTATTTGTGTGTCTATTTTGTTTAATTATATGAGACCTCTTAAGAAAAATAAATGATGTTAATGCAGCTATTTACTTGATATATAGTAAATGAATCATTCTTAATTAATTATTATTTAGTGTTTATAATAATAATAATAATATTATTACAATGACTTTTAGTTAGAGAAAATAATTTTTTGAACAATCCAATTTTATTGCAAAATTACATTTGTTTAGATTTTTAAGATTAAATCTTATGAATTTATTAAGATTTCTAAATATTGAGTGGGATAGTTTGTTATTTTATTGATTTTTTATGACTTTATGGGTTGTTTTATTAGTTTGTTAAATTTTATATGATTTGATTTAATATTGTAAAATTTTTTGTGTAATGATGTACAGATTTGTAGGTTTAGTAAGTATTCAGATTGACGGATTTAATAATTATCTATTTAATTTTTGTGTCTAATCGTGTCAACCCGTTTTATAACACGAACACGACACGAGAATAAACGGGTTGACACGACACGACACGTTTATTAAACGGGTCATGTTTAGGTTGACCTGTCGAGTGTAATTATCTCAAGTTGACACGACCCGCCAACTCGAACACTACACGATTGCCACCCTTACTTCCATCTAGCGTTCCATTTTTTGTCTTGGCCCAAGGCTATTTTATAGTCAACAAGTTGATTAGCCATTGTGATAACTTGAAGTAAAGTCTAGAGATTTTGTTTGTAAAGTTAAACTTGTGCCCAAGATTATAAACCAACCATAAAGTCGGATAACTTGTCTTCCTTAGACATCTTACGGACATTCTAACGTAAGGAACTGAATTTGTTGACATATTCACGAATAGTGCCAGAGTGTCTGAGTTTTTTGAGTGCTTCACGGGCCACCCAAGATATGTTTATGGGTAGGAATTGATCATTCATCGCCCGTTTCATGCATTCCTAGGTTTCAATCTTAGCAAGAGACTCTCTTGTGGCTCTTATCCTTCACTTATCCTCCACCAAAGCCTAGTATCGTCGGATAGATACATGCTGGCAAAGAAGACTTGTTCCCCTATAGGCACATGAGCAATACAACAATACTACTCAATGTCCCATAAGAAATTCTCAAGTTCTTTGGCACGGAATTTTAGATTATGGAAACTTTAGATTATGGAATTTTAACACGGAATTTTGCCCGGTCACTTAGTTCGTCTGATTGAGCCACAACCTTCTTGACAAGGCTGAGCTCATCTTTGAACTCGTTGGAACCAGTTATGCCACTTTTCAAGGCTGCAATCTTCGTCTTACCACTATCCACATTTGAGTCTGAAACCAACTAGTAGTCTACGTCTCCTGAAGGGACTTCATTCGGGAGTCAAGTTGCTAAAGTCATTCAACAACACTGCCAAGTTGGTCCAATCGTTCTGCAAGCAACAAGGAGAAGGTCACCTGCTCTTGGCCACCTAATGCTTTGAACAGGATAGCAACATTGTCCTCGAAGACAGATAACCGAGAGAGGACTGTTGCCATGTTTAACCAACAACAAAAACCACAAACGGGCTCTAGTACCACTTGTTACGAATGGTTTTATTTCTACTCATAGGGCCTAACCAAGCCTTGGCTAGTCAGCCTTTACATTTATTTGTTAGGGACTTAGAATAAAAACGAAAAGCAAGAATGTAAACAGAACACAACAATTATAGGCAAAGCCACATCCTGTTTTTCAGTAACCAATAACGTGTACAAAGAACGTTTACAACAATGCTAGTGTAAAGATCCTCATGATCTTCTCTAACCATCAGCCTATATGCCTACAGATTACAATTATAAGCTACCAAGACCAATTGATAAGGGGACAGGAATCAATCAGAACAAAAATGCCCAAGGGTCATGACCCTTGGGTGCTTAGTAGTTAGGAACTATTTGAAGAACAGCTGAAACCGAACAAGCCTATTTTTCGGTCTGTCCTGGCACCAATCGGATGCCCAGCTGCTCAGTTTAGGGTGTTCGTCTTAAAGAGTCTTTAGTTCATCACCTGCCTACCCGCACGGTCCATCAATGCACTTCAGTTAGTCGGCCATCACTGGTTTCCCAGCATGTCCAGAACGGGGAGCTTGGATTCCTCAGGCACTCGGGAGCCAATAGGTGATTGTCGACTTTGTGCGAATGCTTCTCCCCTTGTATCATTTGTACCCAAGTCCCAACGGTCTAATTCCATAAAATTAGAGTGTAGCCTTAGATACTCTTTTTGTTCAAAATTGAATGCCTTATTTTGATTTAATATAAAGATTTAAAAAATCAAAAGAAAGACTACTGTTTTACCCTATTAACTAAAGAGATTAATTGTACAATTCACGGGTTAGTGAAATTAGTATAATTTAAATAAATAGTAGGGATTAGTTATTGAGGTTTAATAGAAAATATATTTGTTTTAAGAAAGTGGATATTCATTTTTTGATATTTCGAATTAAAAATGAGGACATTCAATTATGTACTGATGGAGTATTGAGTATTTTGAAGAAATTTATTGTAGTTAAGAATGAGGGACTGGGAAAGGGAAAGTGACGACGGAACATGGGAGAGAGAGCGAGCCGCGTTCAGTCTTGATGGCAGATGGAAGGATTAATGTGCTATTGTGGGAGGTGAGTTAGCAATGGGTATTGCAATTGTAATTTACTTTAAAAATAAATCAGAATTTACTCTTGAAAAAGAAAAATTGATAGTTATTGACCGTAATGCAGAACCTTGCAAGAGTTCGTGTTCCAGATGCTATTAAACAGAATCCGAATGGTATTTTGAAGTGGTTATATATACAAATATATATAAGTGAACGATGAATTTTGTGTTGAAGATGATGAGTTTCATCCTTCTGCATCTTATTTATAGTTCATTGATGAAATTAACTTGTCCTCCTATCATTCCCTGGTTGATGAAGAAGTTCGAATTCTGAAATTCATTAACCAAAAGGAAGACTATATATGGCTAGATTGCTCATCCCTATAACAATATTATTACTCTCTGTGTCTCGAAAACAGGTCTAAAAGTCACCATGCATTAATCCGAATATTGTTAATTTGTAGAATAAACAACTCTTAACACTCAAGCAGAGACCTAATCCTGTGGGGGTGGGGGGTTGGGTATCGTCTGGAGGCCACATTGCCGTAGTATATGTGAAGAGAAAAAGATTCCCTATTGACCATGTGAATGAGACTCGGATGGAAACCACCATCCAGAGTTCCCCTCATATATCCAGAATTTCACAATCATTTTGAAATTCTAAGGTAAGATTAATACGTAATGAAACTAGGATGTTTGTGATTGCAAGATTATTGAAAGACAATCCACTACAAGAGTTTCCTTTTGAACCAACAGAAGATGTCATTTGCCCTCACCTAATTGAAGCAGCGTGCAATTAGGTTCTTCGAAATATTGTGTGCCAAATGCTATTGCAGTATCTCCACCATTCTCAGATGTTTCTTCTGGTTTTCAGTTATCAGCAGCTTTTCTCAAAAGAAACTGGTTATTTCCTATGCTACAAATGCTATGCTTAATGATAAAACTAGCAAAATAAAGATGCGTATCTAATTGTGTTGGTAAAGCTACAAAACAGACATTACAAGAGAAAAACAAAGATATACAACATATATCGATAATCAAATTCCAACAGCAGAGGAGTACAAGGGAGTTCAGTAATAACACGCCTGCACAAATCAGTGCTATAGCTTTTCTGGAGAAAACATTGGTTTGTTCATCATAAAAGTGAGATCAGATAAAAAATCGTGACAGAGACTTAGAGCTTTCATTCAAGTTTTGCAGTCAGGCTTCTAGGCTCCAGCTGTGTTATAACCCTTGGATCACGATTCCTGTACAACTCGGATGCCTGGAGTCTCTCAAAGTAAGAAATCTTTAGTCCATTATGCCTTGCAATCATGGAGCGGACCCAACCAGAACGATTTCCTGCTGTACCAGTTACAACAACAATGGTTTTTGAATTCGTGAAGTTAGCTAGAGGAACCATCGTCTCTGGTTCAGTGGCAGATGAGGCATCTACCAGAAATATATGACTGAAGTGTCCAGCCACCATTCCTTCATCACGCAGCCGAAAACTACTCATGAAAGTGGATGAAATTACCTTATATTTCTTGAGTTCTTCAAGCGAAGGGCAAGCAAAGCAGTCAACTTCTTCCTCATAAAGACAAGATGGAAGTATGTCCAGAGGTACACCGTCAATCTCCCGAAATGCAGCATTTGCTCTAAACATTTCAGACTCTTTCATCACCTTCTTAAGGGCCCTCATGAGCACATCACATGTATTGTTGAGAGGAGCACATAAAAGAACCCTATTTGAAGGGGAGTCTCGACAAATCCGAAGTACTGCTTCGACGATTACCTTTCCTGTTCTTGATAAATCCTTCCTTTCAACCACAGATATTGGTCCTTCAACAAGATAAGGAGGTGCACCCTGAAGCCTTAAAATCTGACAAACAGCAACTGCATCTTTCTGGTTTCCATAATTGACAAAGAGCTCTGTGGAATGTAGTCCCTGCTTCGGTGCAAAGTCAGGGAAGAGGAAGTTCCTGTATAGAGCCTCAGGTGCAGCTATTACTGCATGATGAGCTCGCTTTAAACAAACTCTATTGAATGAGAAACTGACATCATATTCACATTCAGGGTCATGCTGAGAGTGGAAATTTTCTTCAAATTCAGCTAATACGAGACTGCTCTTTACCACACGATATATGACACCCTATTCAAGACATTTCCAATTTGGATTAGAAAAACCTAAACGTTTTCCTTGTCAAAATTGCAAATAGAGAATTGAAGCAATCCAAGATTTGAAATTCTTTTTCCACAGTAACTGTCTGATTTGAACAAACGAGGAACTTGCTTTCTTTGGGAATACTCACTACCAAAAAAGAGCTCCAAATCTATTTGCTTCCAAGTATGTAAGCTATATATATGATACTTGATTATGACATTCAATTTGGGTGAGAAAGTAATTTCCTGCTTTAGTTCAAATGCAGCAGTATTGAATGATGTAAGAAAAGGAAAAGTATTACCCTATTCAAGCCATTTCCAATTTGGATTAGAAAAAAACTAAATGTCTTCCTTATCAAAATTGCAAATAGAGAATTGAAGCAATCCAAGATTTTGAAATTCTTTTTCCACAGTAACTGTCTGATTTGAAACAACGAGGAGCTTGGGATTAACTTTCTTTGGGAATACTCACTGCCAATCCAAAATCTATTTGCCTCCAAGTATGTAAGCTATATATATGATACTTGATTATGACATCCAATTTGGGAGTGAGAGTAATTTCCTGCTTTAGTTCAAATGCATCAATATTGAATGATGTAAGAAAAGGAACAGTATTACTCTCATTGCATCCTGCTTATACATATCTAAATATTTGCCATGAATGGAAGCAAGTAGCATATAACACATTATCTTTTAATAACTTGTAAGTTACTCATTCCAATAAAACTAGTTCAAAATGGCATTATTTTGTTTTCTTTTTCTTGCAGGGTAAATCATGCAGGCATTACAGGTGCAGAAAGCCCATCGGTTTATGACAAGATGGAATTGAATAGGATGAAAGTTATACTGTTACATGAAATTCGAGAAAAAAAACAAGGTTAAGTTGGTTTTTTCCATGGTACGATATATGCTCTATGGAATTAGTGCATTGAAGAATAACTACTAATGAATCCACATATTCTATAACAAAAAAAAAATTTTGCAGATATCACACTATTGCTGGGATATTGTGAACTGTTGCCTGAGGTTTCCTGAAGGATACAAAAAGGTTCAAGTTCAAAAAACAAAAGTTGAATAAATAAACAAATCAGGTCACAGTTTATCATGCTTTTCTTGTGGACAGAGCGTGATGTTGTTGCAATCAATCAGTTCTGGAGGTATTACCAAGACCAAATCCTTCACTAAACGAATAGAATTGCATGCATAAATCAATGTGTATACTCCCTGCTTCCTAAAAACGATATCAATCTAACAAATGGCACACACATTAAGGAATTGTTAAAACTTATATAATTATAATAAAAAATGACTATTATATCCCTGAACAAAAATAAACTTTCATTAATTAGATTGGGAATACACACATATTTAATGAGTCAAATATTTATTAAGTAGTTGAATGAGGAGTAAATTATTAATATACATAATAAATGCATTCCTAATTTATAAAATTGACAAATATTTTGGTACAAAAAAAATAGAAATTTTTTACATCCTTTTTAGGACGGAAGGAGTATTTAACTTGAGCTAAAAAGGAAGCTAATCAAAGGATTTGATTCAGGCAATACCAGGAGGTTTTTGTGCAGCTGTATACATATACTGCAGTGTACAAGATGACTTGACAAAGTTCCAAAGGCTAACCTTAAATGGCTTGATTTTCCTGCCTGTAGGCTTCACTGAGATGAAATCTCTTGATAACAAGAATGGCCGCCTTTCACATTTTCTGTCGAATGTTGGCTGCCTTTCAAGCATTTTATCAATATCAAATTCTAGAAAGACTTTTTCATCTTTGTCAACAGCATGATTGTAGCTTTTAGAGTTTCCTTTTCTTGTATAAATTCTTGCATCATGCAACTTCAGAGTCACATTCTTAATTTCAAAACCTTCCCATTTCTGTATAATGATATAAAATAATACAATAAGAGATAAGTGCATCCAATGCTTACATATATTTGCATCTATAAACCAGAAGAACTGTAGATTAAAAATTCAAAATCACAATATACAAGATAAATGATAAAATCACGTTCTTTAACTTCTCAGCTGAGATAATCGCAGCAATCTAGAGGTTAACTCAATTACAATCTCCCATCACCTTGATGTGGCTTTCTTTAAGAAACACTAAAATGTTAGAGAGAGAGGGGGATGGGTAGGTAACACAGACATTAATTGTAATTGGAGTACTAGCATCTTTAAGAAACACTAAAATGTTAGAGAGAGAGGGGGATGGGGAGGTAACACAGACATTATTGTAATTGCAGTACTAGCATCTTTAAGAAACACTAAAATGTGAGAGAGAGGGGGGGGGGAAGGGGGTTAACACAGACATTAATTGTCATTGGAGTACTAGCATCAAACTCAAATTTAACAGGAAATCAGATGCAATAGTATTCACCAAATTTCTACATAAATAGGTGCAGTGAAGAGAATATTGTTCTCTGTACAATTCTCCGTAGGCTCCTTGGTACTATTTAGAAGTACTATCCGATTTCCACCCCCCCCCCCCCACCCCTCTCTTTTTAATCAATGTAACTGATATCAGAATGAACAAAAGACATCTAAGAGCCCCAAATTGGCACATTCAGCAAAAGTTTTATAAGACAAATTCGTTAGTACATCATGGAACCATTAGGAACAATGAAAACCTCCTTTACTAAGCACCTGAAAAGTTGAACAATCTCCTATATTAATTTATTGCAGGTGATCTTCTATTTGAACACAAATTCTAAGGGATCTGGACTTAAATAAACTACTAGCATATATTTTGAGGAAACATAAAACAGATATAAGGTAAAAGGAAGCAAATACAGTTGGATGGATATTCCAAGAATGCCAGTGCAACAACTATTCTGTGGGTGCATATGCTTGTGTATATCATCATAATCAGAACCTATGATTTTGTCAGCATCAAAAAGAAAAACTGAAGCACTCCATCTATATAATAGAAGAACTGCAGGCAGACATTTCATCCTTTAGTGTTCCTCATATTTATTAGTTCTTCCCCTCTAGATAAAAAGAAAGAAAGAAAGAAATAGAAAAATAAAATAAAATAAAAAAGCCTATCTTCCACCAACTGCTGCATATTATGAAACATAAAAAGCAATAACCTCCTGGGCTAGAGCTCCTCTTTTCCTCCTTTACGTAGCAGATCAAAATGTATGCTGTAGACGTTTGATTCTCTCGGACATGAAACATTAGGATTTCTATTTATTCAGAAATTAACTGTGAGGACATGGAAGAAAGTCTAAGGCCTCTCAGACTCCACACTGGTTACAGGTGCAGTGGGCCATTTTGGAACTTAAAAATCTGGGAATACAGATCCAACCGCAATTTGTAAATCTTTCCCTTTGAAAAGGAAACGGGAAAAAAAAAATGCAGAAGCAAGCAACAGCACATGCTGTTGCAAATTTTTTTCCCTAGAAAATGTAGCAGCAAGTATGTCCCACCAGATAACCAACATTTTGATATGGCCGGCCAAACATTTCAAATTGCAATGGGGGAGCTAATTGGAATCAACTGACAGCTTTTCTATCAGCTATTGTTAGAAAGAGCAAAGTGCAAAATAGCCAATGTGTTTGTGAAAGTGGCTGATTATTGCCTCCTTTCAAATAAAATTTGATTTAAAAACTTTTGTATTTTTAAAATATGAGCAAATCAATCCTTTGAGAAGATGAAATTAGCACATTTAACAGCTATAATTTGCTTAACTTCTAACAATATAAAAGAGGGTGAATTGATAAACTTCATAACAGAGGGAGTTATTCAGCTACTTCCATACAATGCAGAGGGTCAATTGGTGTTCTGTACAACAAAGGAAAACAAAATAGGAGATAATTCCCTCTAGTTGGAATATGGTAAACAAGTATGCCACATCAATTTGTTAATGATTAATTCATAAGCACATCATAAAAGGCCAGAAAGCCGAATATTAGAGCATGATCGTGTCAAAGTTTTAATAACTCATGAAGCCTCACAATTCAAGCTGAGAACAGGAAAAGAATTATGGTGTCCTTCAGCACCTTTCTCAGCATTGAACAAAAGATTTGACCTTTGTAAAGGATCAAAAGCATGAATATTCTTATAAGTAGAACACCGTCAAGAAGGTGGAAACCAAGAAACACAAAAGACAGAGCTGTGATTTAAAACTTTTTTTTTTTTTCTTCCCTAACGAAACAAAAGTAAAGGATGGAAAACATAGAAATCTCAAGACAAGAGTTACTCAATAACTGCCTATTTTCATGGTGATTTGTCTAAGGATAAGGGGAAAGCAGCAGGATTAACAATTATCATGAAATGACTGCATAAAGCATGAAAATTTTTCACTACCTCTAAGTGACAGTCCTCAGCATATAGCAGAGCACGAAAATAATCCTTATAAGTTGACGGAGATAAAGGCATCTTGAGAATTCCAGGGACAATGTCTTTCTCAATCAAACTTTTAATATCCTCGGGAAATATATAGGTGGTTGATGCAGACTTCTCTACCCAAAAATAATTGGTCGTTTCCTGTTGACTCATGGAACTTGACTGTAGAGGAGACAAGGTTGGCCTAGTAGATAGGGGCGGTGGTTTTGGAGATTGAGGCGGTGCCAGCAAAGGAGAAGGTTCTGGATCCTTTTTGAGGTTTGGGGATTGTTTTTCAGTATTAGATACAGGTGACAATAGTTTGGGTGAACCCACAGAGAGAGGCAACTTGGGGGAAGACTGCGATGGTTCAGACAAAGCTGAACATAGATCACTGCAAAGTTTATTGTCACCTCCTTTGTTGGCAGCTCTATTCACAGTGCTATATTTACAAACATTATCATCAGAAGATGGAAAGGGTGAATCCCTTGATTTCCAACAAGCATGCTGACTTGACTTTGTTGAAACTGAAGATGGATTTGGCTTGGACTTCTCTGAAACTGAAGATGGAGTTGGCTTGGTAGTTACTGAAGGCAGTTTGATAGAATGGGCATAAGAAGGCAACTCAGAGGAAGGCTGGGATCTCTGGGAAGAAGCAGAGGTTACATCATTGGGAGAGCTCTGTTTGGTTACTCCATTTATTACTTGATTCACTTTGGTCTGAAGACCATTAGCAGATGATGATGATGATGATGATGAAATATAATTTGGTTTTGTTATAAGACCACCTGACTTCTCAGAGAATGAAGACAGATTTGCCTTCGTTGCAGCTGATGGTGGTTTGACAGAAGATGGGACAGAAAATTGGGATGCAACAACTGGAATCTTGTTACAAGGATCTGTAGCAGTAGTCCAGGATTTAACAACCACATTTCTACTTAAAACGGATTTACTTTGAATGGATTCTCTGTTTGGAGTAAAAGGCAAATTCTCTGAATTCTCAAACAATTTGTTTGGAATTTTAGAGCTGGTGGAGGTGGTTTTTGCCAAGTTAAATTGGCTTCTCAAAGGACTCTGAGTAGGGGTGGTCCTTGAATATGAGTCAGCACTAGGAACTCTCTGATACTCATATGGCCTCCAATCTCTACTGACTTCCCTTTCTTCATCTTCAATGCAAAATATACACTTCAGCAACTTAATAAACCAAGACATCTTTTCCAAATCCCACAAATATCCTGCTTAAATTTCAAAATTTTGAGTAGATCAATAACAAGATTAAAGCAAAGAAAAACAAAGGTAAGATTAACCACCTGAGAACTAGCAGGAGACTAATCACAAAGATCTCATGCATGATTATACACACGTAATATGCAGCTACCTCAATATCCATGTGACATGCCCGAAGGCATCAATCAATGTGCTCCCAGAGAATATATTCAATATCTTAATAAATCTCCAAAATTTTTCCAAATCTCACAAAAAAACTTGCTCAAATCTCGATTTTTTTTTAGTACATTACCAATATCAGATGAAAAGTGAAGTAATATCAGTACTCGAGAACTTGCAGAAGAGTAACCCTGAAGAAGCCACACTTGATCATAGATTCACAACATATACCAATATAACATGTACAGGTATAAAAGCATATACGGATGTATTCTTGAAATTTATAATCCCTCAGTAAATTAAGGTCAAATTGAGATGCTCAAAAGGGGAAATTTTTCCCCAACAAACAATCAAATTTAGTAATAATTCATGGAAGCAAGATCTATGACAAAAAATACATGCATGCATTACCGTTGGAGAGGGAGCATGCGTTGCAGCAGAGGTAAACTCACTGGCCCCAAGATTTCTGTGTACGGAAGAGGTTTTGATCAGAGAAGCACAACAGTGAAGATCACAGCTGATTCCAAGTATTCAACAAAAACCCAGATACAGTTATGATAATCAGCAAACAGGGAAACGCCAACACTGAGTTATTAAGACTAAAGACTTGGATGCACTTGGAAATTTTTGCTTTTTCTTTTGGAATTGGAACTTGGGAGAGTGAAGAGTAAAGATGATCTTCTCATCACTTCCCAAACAGTGTCATAGTAGACTTTGAGGGGCGACTATGAGCAATCTGATAATCTATTGTTTTGTAGCAGTAGAAGATTACCTACTACCAATTGTGACGGGAAATTCCTTCTGTACGGATTGTGCTTAACTTGCAGTAGATTCATTTGTATATGATGAACAACAAAGAAATAAAGAATAAAAAAAATCCAAGTTGGATGCACTTTCTTGGTAGCCAATGAGGAGGCCAATGGGGAGACCAAGGAACCTGTACGTCAAGTCAAATACCAATTTTCCATGCACTTGTATACTGTCGTAGTTGGTCATAGTTTTATTTCCACGAGGCAATGTTTTGTTTCAAGGTCTTAGAACAGTAATCGCTCGGTTCCATCTATGGCTACTAGTATCCCAGTGGGCTATGGAACGAAAGGTTTTATCCAAGCCATGCCCATAAATATAAATGTTCTCCTGTTACGATTATACGAGAGGAAGATGAAACTTTTTGAGTCCCAACTTATTGGAAAGGTCAGTGGAGATAATGTAGGCTTGAATTATTAATTTTATTTCATTCTACCATAAATTGGATAGTTAAACATATTTCATATTAGATAATAAGTCTTAATTTGATTCACGTTTTTAATAATTTTTAATATAAAATAAATTAAACTATATTGTCATATTTTGTTTAATTAACTTTCTACTAAAAATAAGCAATCTTATTTGAATGAATTAATATGGGAGAGGTCCAATTATTTCCTTTATTTGTAAGGCTGGAACATACCTCAATTTGCCAACCTGATCTGGCAGAATGAGATCCATTGTCTATGTTTTTATATGATGTTTCTACAAACAATGATTAAATAAAACTTACAATTTAAAATTTATTATAGATAACTTTGATCTTTCACAACCACATTTTTACTAATAATTCACGTCCCGAAATCGAGGATGACATGGTAATACCCCAAAAAAGAAATGTCGAACCATTACATACCATAAATAATCAAAATATAATATTCAAATAATACTTAAAAAATATCCTTACATCGTTTTTAAATCCAAAACAAAGCATACATAAAAATGAATGGAAATAAAAAACAACTAGTCACTCTAGATCCTCTTCAAACTATTATTCCAACTCATCCTCATCTAACTAAGAACCTGCAAAATATTGAATAAGATGTGAGCCCACTAGTTCAGTAAGGAAATCTGGCTTACCTGGGATTGAGCATGCTACATATACATATACCTTTACAACACGTTTGTTCAAAAGAGCTTAGGAGTTTAGGGTAAAACACAACTCATGGGATTTTAGAACATCTTCATGGTGGGTTGGTTGCACCATATGAAGATCTTGGAATATCTCACAAAGAAACAAGAGAGCGGGAAAGAGGAATAATGAATCTCTTAACTTTACTCAATATTGAATCAAATGATGTATATTTGTCACATGAATACCAAATCGGTGTTGTTTATTCAGTGAAAATAAGGGTGAACAAAACAAGAGAGAAGACTATTGCTTCAATAGAAGAAAAGCGGTGCCAGAGTCAAAACAGAATGGACCTAGTGCCATGTGGGAGAAGCAAGGCCAGCGCCGGGTGCGCCACGTGAGGCCGGTGCCAGCCGTGAGCAAGGGGCCGGCGCCGGGTACACTCTGGAATGTGCAGGCACGATTTCTAAAACACCCAGAAGCCAACTTGTAACATCCCAACCCTATGAACCAATCCAACTATCCCCTTTCCCAAGGAAAACACTAGTTTTGTGCACCAAAAACCATTTAAACATACATATACATACTTAAACATAACTTAATTTATGAAGATGATTCATGCTTGGGGACTTTGAATTGGCTTAACTGATCAGTCTCCTAATTATTACATCCCATTAGAAGAAGGACATTAGCTTATCCTAGGTATTAGAACCCCCTAACAAGGCCTTATAGCTTATAAAGTTGGAAATTCTCTACCAAAGCATAACCCACAAGCAATTCAACATTCTCATGAATCAAAATCAAAACATAAATATAGAACCCAACTTAAACTCATAAATTCCATTCACAACATCAAAATAGGATTTAACAAATAAACGTATCATGCTCAAGACCATTTTCCATATATTCAAAATAGTATTTTTTATAAAGAATTCAAGAACACCTTCGATTTGGAAGAAACACGAATTAGAAACCAAAAACGCAAGAAACCCAAATTTCCTTACCTATTGAGTTCAATCTCTTGGGACCTCCTAAAGCTTCCACTCAAGCCTCTAAACACTTAATCACCTTCAATTGAAACACAAACAACACAATTAATCCCCTAATCGATTTTCCCCAATTTAGAACCCTAACACTCTAACTTCAATTCAAGAATCACAAGCCTCAATCCTATGCTACAAACACCATAACCAACAAAAGAAAGGCTAACTTATCAAGATTTGATACCAAAGGTTCAAGCCCCTTCTTAGATTCTCCATTCTCTTCACTATTCTCTTCTTTTGAAATAGCTTTAGAAAACAACATAACTGTTCAGAACCTAACTGAGCCTATAATTAAGTAATTAATAAAAAGTCCCCTAACTAAATAATTGCAACTTAGCCCCACAACTTATAATACTAACTATTAAGCCTTATGAATTCTAACTCACTAATTAGAAGAAAAACAATAGCCCAATAAGCCCATTAAAGGAAGGAATCGGTGGGCTCACATTCCACCCCCTTACAAAAAGTTTCGTCTTCGAAACTTACGCATTTTGGTCCTCAAATAAGAAAGGATACTTCTGACGCGCATCTTCCTCTAGCTTCCAAATCGCTTCTCGTTTAGAATAATTTGACCATTGCACCTCAACATAGGGTATCGTCCTCTGTCTCAGAACTTGCAGCTTCCTATCCACAATCCTTACTGGTACCTCCTCATAAGTCAAGTATTCATGTACCCATAAAGGTAACATTTCCAAAATATACCTTAGGTTCAAAACATACCGTCGTAACTAGGATACGTGAAAAACACTGTGTACCTTGGATAACGCTAGCGGCAAGGCTAACCTGTAAGCCAAATCTCTTACTCTCTCAAGGATTTCATACGGGCCTACATACCTTGGATTTCCACTCTTACCAAATCTCATTACACCCTTCGTAGGGGATACCTTCAAATATACTTTCTTACCAAACTGAAACTCCAGTGGCCTTCGTTTACTGTCAACCCAACTCTTCTAGCGACCCTGGGCAGCTTTCAGTCTTTCACGAATAACTAATACTTTATCTGAAGTAATTTGTACTGACTCTGGTCCAGTTATACTCCTTTCCCCTATGTCATCCCAACAGCTTGGAGACCTACACTTCCGTCTATAAAGAGCTTTATACGGTGCCATTCCAATACTAGCTTGATAACTGTTATTATAGGAAAACTTTACCAATGCCAAACTATCACTCCAGCATCCCTTGAAGTCCAACACACAAGCCCACAACATACCCTCCAATGTCTGAATTGTCCTCTCTGAATGACCATCGGTTTAACGATGAAACGATGTACTAAGTGTGACAGTGGTTCCCATGGCCTTGTTGAAACTCTTCCAAAACCGGGACACAAACCTAGTATCTCTATCTGATACTATACTCACTGACAACCCGTGTAACCTGACAATCTCATCTATGTATATTCTAACCAACTCCTCTATAGAAGCTGTTACCTTCATAGGTATGAAGTGCGTTGACTTGGTTAGACGATCCACCACAACCTAGATAATGTTTTTTTCAGTCTTGGTCTTAGGTAATCCAATAATGAAATCTATCGTTTACTCCTATTTTCACATCGGAATCTCCAAAGGCTTGAGTAATCCGGCAGGTCTTTGGTGTTTCGCCTTGACTTGCTGACATACCAAGCACTTAGATACATATTCTGCTATACTCCGTTTCATACTCCTCCACCAATAATACTTCTTGAGATCCCAATACATCTTGGTTCCTCCTGGGTGAACTGAGAATCTCGTGTTGTGTGCATCCTTAAGTACCTCATGTTGGGGATATGCCCTAGAGTCAATTTGTACTTATACTATTGCCATTATGTTTTATATAATAATATAAGGCTTTCCTTTCCATGAATAGTGAGTTTTGTTTTGTTGGTCATCAAGTACGTGACTTGATAGTAAAACCCTACAATGAATACAATGACTATTCTAAAACTGTCCCTGATCGATTATTATTATTGGAATAATAATAAATTAATATTAGTATGTTTGTGACTTGATGGCTATGTTTTACTGGCCATGGATATTTGTGATATCGAGTCAAGACATAAATAAATGTTAGAGAACACTGTATTGGACCTGACCCACTGTGAGCGTACTTCATGGAATATGTCATAAGTACTTTCTAGCCATAATAATATTGAAAGTCCTTCGACTTAAATTCATCATAGTTTCCTACTTGATAAATTCTATATTTTGACATTGTCTAAAGTTGTCTTTAACCAGATAATAAATTAGACTACTGTTGGATATAGAATAAATCAAGGAGAGGAATGTGATTGATTGTGAAGGAATTTGTCCCTCTCACTTATGGGAGAGATATCCATGTGCCCCTTGATAAGTTAGACTGTTAAAAATGCATGGCCGTGCTCAAATATATCAATCTAAGATATTGATATAATTTGTTTGAACAGTCTACTATGAAATCAAGAAATAATTGATTAAACTTAATAAGGATTACATGCTCCGTGCCTTATGCTTAATCTGGATATCGTGTGACAAAAGGACTAAATATAAAATTATGGTTTGGTTCAAAGAGATCACCGATCTTCATTTAACCTGGATAGTTATAATGTTTTGCTAGAAACCGCTTATAACTTGTGGGCCATTTAAATATGATTTAGGCACACTGACAGTGTTAAATGAACCTATAGGGTCACACAATAAGCGAACTTGTTAGGTTATTTTTCTGGTGACCAGATTCGATGAATCTGGAAATATGTCTAAGTTAATCGTACTTAGAAAATTTACCAGATACAATGAATCTGAAAATATGTCCACATTCGATGTATCTGGATGATGTCCTGATTATAAGAATCTGACTCGGTAAATTAATTAGTTAAATTACCGAGATAATGGCAGAATTTTATCATATCAGTTTTAATTTAATTTGAATTTAAATTAGAATATGATAAGATATTATTAGGGTTGGACTCTAAGAGGTTCGGGGGTTTTTAAGAAAACCCTAGCCGTCTTTTCAATAGTCCAATTTTCGATTGAGAACATTCGTGCCATTCTCTACCAAAAAAAAAAAAACCTCTCAAACCCTAGGCGCTAGCACTCCCCGGGTATTGAGTGAGTTCGTGGTGTGTATCCGATAGAGGATGTTCGCATACTGCAACGTCTGGTAATTGTTCGGGTTGAATGTACAACATCGCAATCAGAATCGAAGGATTTCGGTTACAGCAAGCAGAGGTAATTCTTAAACCTTAGATCTTCTTAATCGTTTACTTGGGTTCTCGGGAGGGATTCGTGGATGTTTTCCGCGTTTAGGAGTCCACGAATCCTAACACCTCAGTCCTCAATGGCTCATTATAAGGAACACACAATCTGCCCCTGAAATGAAGACTGCCTATTGCATGAATCTAAAAGTCCAGTTGATTACCTCCAAGAGCCACTGCTCTCTTCTTTTCCAGTTCTGCATCCCCCGATTAAGCGTTCTTGATTCCCTCAACCAAAAACGATTATGCCACCATAGTAGCCAAACATCCCAAAACCAACTGCACCACTTCTAATTCCAACCTTTCAAACTCCGTGATAAATTAATCCTGATATGTGAGTAGAGCTGCTAAATTGCTGTACATCTTCCTACTAAGAGCATCCGCTACCCGATTAGCCTTTTCGGGATGATAGCTGATCTTTAAATCATAGTCCTTGAGCAATTCCAACCATTGCCATTGCCTCATGTTAAGTTTTTTCTGTGTGAATAGATACTTTAAACTCTGATGATCGGTGAAGACCTCACACATTTCCCCTTACAAATAATGCCGCCAAATTTTTAGTGCAAATACCACTGCTGCCAACTCCAAGTTGTGTGTTGGATAGTTTTGCTTGCAAAGCTTCAACTACCAAGAAGCATAAGCGATCACCTTACCATTCTGCATCAACATACTGCCCAATTCGTTCTTCGAGGCATCGTTGTAAATAGTGAATCCTTTTGACTTTGATGGTAATATCAAAACAGGTGCTAACGTCAGTAATTTCTTCAGCTGCTGAAAGCTTTTCTCACAAGTCTTACTCCACTTAAACTAGATTCTCTTTTGGGTTAACCATATCAATGGAGTAGCAATCTTTGAAAAATCCTCCACAAACTTCCGATAGTAACTCGCTAACCCTAAGAAACTTCTAACTTCTGATGTGTTAGTTGGCCTAGGTCACTCAATGATTGCCTCGATCTTCCTAGGATCAATGGAGACTCCCTCTTCAGACATCACATGCCCCAGAAATGCCACCCTCCTAAATCAAAACTCACATCTGCTAAATTTAGCATACAACTTCTGCTCCCTGAGCCTTTGCAATTCCACTCTTAGGTTCCCGATGTGCATCCTTAGATGGGGAGTAAACCAGAATATCATCTTTGAACACCACCACAAACCTGTCTAACTCATCCTTGAAGACCTAATTCATCAACTCCATAAAAGCTACTAGTGAGTTAGTCAAACTGAAAGGCATGACTAGGAACTCATAGTATCTATACCGAGTTCAGAAAGCGTTTTTCGAAATGTCCTTAGATTTGATTCGCAACTAATAATACCCAAAATATAAATCGATCTTAGAGAACACCTTCACTCATTTCAACTGGTCCAACAAATCATTAATCCTAAGGAGTGGGTATTTGTTCTTCACCGTAATCTTGTTCAGTTCTCTGTAGTCGATGCACATCCTTATACTTTCATCCTTTTTCTTCACAAACAGGATGAGAGCACCCCATGGAGACACACTAGGACATATGAACTTCTTATCCAACAACTCCTGAAGTTGTGCTTTCAGCTTTTGTAGCTCAGCTGGTGCCATCCGAAATGGCGCTTTCGAAATCAGTTCAGCTCTTGGAATCAAGTTGATTTTGAAATTAACCTCTCTCTCTGGTAGTACACTTGACAGATCCTCCGGAAACACATCCCAGAACTCATTTACAATTGGAATATCCTCAATCCATGGTTCTTGCTTCTTCGTCTCCACCATGTATGTTAAGTATGCCTCACAACTTTTTTGTAGATTCTTGCGAGCCCTAACCGCAGAGATTACTAGTATCGATCTCTTACCCATCACTCTCCATTCGCTTCGAAAGTGGAGAACAGCTTTGCTCAGTAGAGCAAATTGCACCTCATTCTTTCGGCAGTCCACCAAAATGTGATTAGTCCCCAACCAGTCCATACCCAAAATCACGTCAAATTTTATCTAAATTAGGTTCGTATCAACCTCCTCCTATTAATAGCTACCCGACAACCCCTATGCACCAAGTTAGAAACCAAAAATTTTTCATTGGGTATTGCTACTCTATATGAGTCAACTAGATGAATAGGGTCCGATTTCAAGATTTTAGCAAACTTACAGGGTATAAACGAATGCGATGCTTCACAATCAAATAACACTATAGCAGGCACAGAATTAATTAAGATAGTACCTGCCACAACGTTCTCTGTCGTCTCAGCCTCCTCCTGAGTAAGAGCAATAACTCGAGCATTGGTTTTCTGTTTTTTATCCCCTGCTCTGGACAGTTGGGTGCTTCTAGTCACCTGAGTCAGTTTTGTAGCTGGCTCGAGGCACTGTCCAATCTTATACCCCAATTTCTCACATCGAAAACAGCTTCCTGAAGCCCACCTGCATTCTCCCAAATGACGCTTGCCATAGGTGGCACACTCCTTCCAGAGGGTGTTAGGATTAGAAGCTGTAGACCCCGCTGCACTAACTGTCGATACCCCTGATGTAGTCGGCCTAACCTGATTGGGAAAAGCTCTCCTCTTTGTATCTGGTGTATCAGAGGATACCTGCCCAAATTTCTGACCCGTGGATACCTGCCCAAATCTCTGATCCTGGCTAAACCCCGATCTAGCACTCTGCCCATAATTGACCACTGGCTTGGACCCCTGTCCCTAGCTGAACACTGATTTTGGTCTCTTCCGGTCCCTATCTGCATAAGATCTCTTAAACTCCACCTCAATGTCCAGACTTCTCTAATAAGCTTCTTTGTAAGTTCCGGGTCTGATTGCAGATAACCTTCTACGAATCCTAGTTAGTAGCCCATGCACGAAATGTTAGTCCTTGAAGTAGGATCTCGAGTAACTGCAAATATATATTTGCCCAAAGAGTTGAACTTGAGTGCATAATTAGTTACACTCATCTGTTCTGTCTACACCAACTCAAAGAACCGATTTTTTTTCTCAATCTTAAGTGTATCAGGGAAGTACTACTCCAAAAATATTTCCTTGAACTTCTCCCAAGAGAATGGCTCATCTCCTTAGTGGTAAATGGGCTTTACCCTCTTCCACCATCTCAGTGCCTCACTAACCAAGAACTGAACAACTACCTTTGGTTTGACTCCCTCAGGGACCTCCATGGTCTCAAAATGGTGTTCCAGTTCCTTAATCCATTCCTCTACTCTCTCGGGCCCTCTTAAACCATTGAATGTCGAAGCCCCATCTTCTTCATCCTTTTGTAGAGTGATCAAGCTCCCGAGTCATTCCTTTAATACCTGCGCTCTTGGTCCCGCTGCAACTGCTGCTGCTCCTCTTGCAATCTGAGCTGCTCTTGTTGAAATCTGATATGCTTTTACTGTAGCGTTTGCTGACTCTACATCGCTTGAGCCACCATAACTAATGCAGTAGGCATGTCTATCGGTGTACTAGGTCCAGGCACAACTGCGACTGGTGGTACCATCATACCAGCTGGTGGCACAAACGGTGGAGGTGGGGGCAATTTGACCCCAACAGAAGGATCCCCTATCCCACGCGGTGCTGACACAGTAGCGGATGAACTCTAACCCCTGATAGCCCGACTAGTCTGCCCTCGAGCTTGCGTAACCGCCGGTCTATCCCTTTCATTATCTCCCACACCCTCTTGAGCAGTCCTCCTAGTACCACGTGCCATCGCAAGAATGCCACTCGCGTGCTAAAACAATAAAAAGAAAAAAGAAATAATTTACTAAACAATCAACATCCCTAAAGAATACTAAAAAATACTACTTATGCTACTATTTTCCTTAAATCTAAGCTTATAGGTTATCACTCAATTTCATGCTTATTTTCCTAAAGTTTCAGCCTAGGAAGTCTAACCTTGGGCTCTGATACTACTCAATTCCATGCCTCGAAAATGAGAATGACATGACAACATCCTAAAAAGGAAATGTCGAACCCTTACATACCATAAATAATTAAAACATAACATTCTAGTAATACTTAGAGAACATCCTTACATCGTCTTTAAATCCAAGACAAAATATACATAAAATTGAAAGAAAATGAAAAACAACTAGTCACTCTAGATTCTCTTCAAACCATTCTTCCAACTCATCCTCATTTAACTGAGAACC
The DNA here is from genome assembly GCA_026120185.1 of Voacanga thouarsii. Classification (NCBI taxonomy): domain Eukaryota; kingdom Viridiplantae; phylum Streptophyta; class Magnoliopsida; order Gentianales; family Apocynaceae; genus Voacanga; species Voacanga thouarsii. The sequence continues at coordinate 2,009,505 of JANUWF010001213.1, read as the reverse complement.
TGCAAAATGTTAAATAAGGAGTGAGCTCACTAGCTCAGTAAGAAAATCTGATTTACCTGGGATTAAGCATACTATATATACATATACCTTGACAAACACATTTGCTTAAAAGAGCTTAGGAGTTTAGAGTAAAACACAACTCATGGAGTTTTAGAACATCTTCATGGTGGGTTGGTCGCACCATATGAAGATCTCGGAATATCTCACAAAGACATAAGAGGGTAGGAAAAAGAAACAATGAATCTCTTAACCTTATTCAATACTAATTCAAATGAGGCATATTTGTCACATGAATACCGAACTGGTATTATTTATTCAGTGAAAATAAGGGTGAACAAAAAAAGTGAGAAGACTATCACTTCAATAGAAGAACATCGATGCCGAAGTCAAAATAGAGTGGACCCGGTGCCGTGTGGGAGAAGCATGGCTGGCGCCGAGTGTGCTCTAGAATGCGTGGGTCCATGTTATTGCTTCACAAATTTTAAAATTTTAATTTCATCCTTAAATGGTGCATCTTATTCATTCATGTCTAAGAGATTTTCTAAGTTATTCAAGAAGTCACCACAAAATACCATTGAGCCTTATCTTATAAAGTCTCAACCACTGTAAACCGAGTTATAGTGTTGGACCTAGTTTACCCTGAGTGTCGTGTTGATATTGGAGGCCAAACCTTGAATGTCGACTTGATTCAGATTAGGATGACAGACTTTTTATAACTTAAGTAGTTTAACATAATGAATTGTTCTACTTGCTACATAAGAAATTTTGTTGAATATTTGTTGTTTCAATGTCCCTATTCAACGAGGGGAGGAGTGAGAAGGACTTGTCTTGTAGGAAGATAGAGAAAAAAATCTAATAAATATTAGATATAAAATTTTACCTGCGACATATAATTTGGAAATTAATAAAGGTGTCAATCAAATATACCACCTCAATTCTTATGGGAAAATATTACATGCAAGTTTATTGAACATATAGGTAAGAGCTGGTTGATCTATGTATTCACATATTTTATTAGTTACTTACAAAAATATTAAATCTGTCTAAATATTCTAAACTAGGGGTACTATTAATTGAATATCTCATCTACAGGATATAACAATTAGGTAATCGATTGGAATGGAATCCATCCAGTTTTAATACAAAGAGTGAAAAGTCATCACTACTCTATATAATATGTAAACCCTACTTTATCCTTCTCTCTCTCTCTCTCTCTCTCACACACACACACACACACACACACACACATAATTTCAATACCCTAAAGGTCCTCACCAAAATGTTATGAAGAGAGAAAAGAGGAAATGACTACAATAGTCGTCCAATTTCGATGTTGGTAGGTTGTAGACAGCCTAGGTAGTTTCTGAGGGAAAGCTTAATGGAAGAAAAAGAGAGTGAGGGTGGGAGGTTGGCGATGCTTATGAAAAAAGCAGGCTGATGACGTTAGGGAAGGAGGGAAGGTGATGCTAGCAGTTGTGGGAAGACCATAAAATCATAGAAGGTTTGAAGGGAGAAAGGAAGGTAATTAAGGTATTTAATTAGAGTAATTTGAAATTTTCACTTAAAATTGTGAAGGATAGTCAAAATTATTCCTTAATATGTGACCAAATCAACCCATTTCTTGTCCAAATTAGATTATTTCCAACCAAATGAGTTTCCAATTATCATACTCTATATAGATAGAGTCCTCATTTGACAATACCCCTAAAGTTTGAGGATAATTTTCGTGTTGAAATCATATATTCCTACTATCTGTAGTAGTCTACTACTTGTAGAGTAAAGGACTAACAAGTTATACACATTTGTGCATAAGGCATTGTTGCTATTGTCCAAATATGTGAGCAAACTCTTAGAGAGATGATAGGAAATTTTTTTTATTATTGATAACTAAAGAGTATTTGTTAATAAACATGTATATTAATCGCGAAGATATTAGAAAATTAATATTTACCTTTTGAAAAAGGAAAAAAAACTTGAATTTGGAATAAATGAAAAAAAAAAGAAAAATAGTCCTATTTTTGTGGGGCAAAGAGAGTATACAAACAATTTTACACTACATAGATTAATTTTCGACACAATTATGCAATACAACCAATAACGATAAAAGAAGAAATGCAATGTAAGACTCCTAGTCATCAGCTATTTTAGTTGGGAAAAGAAATTATAAGTAAAAGGAACTAGAATTATATAGTTTCAGGAGTAATATAGTAATATGAGCCATTTAATGAAAAGACATATGAAGAAATACTTGGAAAAAATTATCCCATTAATTTAAATTTTTTTAAATTTTTGTGAAAATAGAAGTTGACACATATTTAATAGGGTAGAGGGAGTATAAATAGGAAAGTATCATTTACAAAGAAGGTATACAATCGAGAAAGAAAGAGTAAAGCTAACAAAGAACTAACTATATCCACAACAATTAGTGTGACTCATTAAAAATTGAACGGATTGGAGTGCACTTGGATTGTTATTTTTTATTTTTTTAAAAATTGGCTTTGTTTTGACCACAAAATAAATATACTATAAATCAAATTTATTTGCAAGGTATTAATAGTTTTATTATTCACCCTAAATAGATTATAAACTTGATTTTTAGAGTCATAATTTTTTAAAATTTGAAATTATACTCATATTAAAAAATTAATATTATTTTATAATCTAAATCTAAGTATTCTTTAATAAATGTATTCCATTTCTAAAAAAATAGGAATAATAATTTTTTTATTTATATTGGAGACGCAACCCAACTAGATAGAAGATTCACAAGCTTAAACAGCGATGGGACCAGATTATGCCGTCCCTTGCTCCATTAGGTGGGTATGATGTCTGTGTGTGCATCCAAAAATCTCAAATTAATAAAGCAAAAAGAAGTTCTTCTAAAAAAGTTTTTAAAAAATCGAGAAATTATTATTCAAGGCCATCTTTTCTCGATATGCAATATGAAGAAAGATATTTGTTAAATGTTGCAATATTTTTTAGGGAAGGAATAATTGCTTGGAACAAAGAAGAATTGACAAGACTTCAAATTTATAATCTATGCCAAGAAATGGGTGTTGAAAATGGCAACTTTAGAAGTTAATAACTTTTAACTCATGATTAGTTAGTCTAAAACAATTAATAGAAGTTGTTCTTGACATGTTAGAGATTGTTTTGATTATGGTAGAAGCCATTTTCATAGTGGGAATTCATAATTAAATATTGTTAAAGTTGGGTGGTTAACCAATTGAAAACTCATGTTAGACATGAGTCTCACATAGGAAATATTGAGGAGTGTGGAAACCTTTATATACTAAAAGGTTTTTCTATAGACTTGATAGAAAAGCCTAAGGTATGGGGGATGCCATACGCGTGCGCCGCTCGGCCCGGCCCGACTTGGGCTTGGCTCATATTTTCACATTCCTCTATTTTTATTTGGCCAAATTAACTCTAACTTGAAAAGATAAAAGAAACATAAAATCTTATTAGAATTAGGGTCTCCTAATTCGAATTGAATTTTGATTTTTCCTTAGAGGCAAGATTAAAAGGAAAATAACAAAGCGGCCGCTAGGGCTTTGTTTTTTCATATTTTTGCTTCCTTGAGAGAAAAATTGCCTCTTCCATTCTCCCTATCATGACCCCATATTTTCTGACTAAACGGGACAAGTGAACTGAGGAGACTTTCGAGGTGATCGCAGTTGGTGTGCGTCGACGGCGATTTGAGACCATCTTATCCTGCAAGGAGAGTCGCTGTACCCATCGCACTGGAGTGGGACAAATAACTTCTTGAAGGCAAACAAGTATTGAATTGGTAATTCAATCAGTGTTTCTATCCGTTGCTTCACAACTTGTCCAGAGGAGTGTCGGCGCCTGATATGTTCTGGTGGAACCGCGGGCAAGTCTCTCAAGTCCATTACTGACTTATCTATTAATTTTAAATTCTATCTAGTTACATTATGCTTGGACGGTTTGGCCTTGTCGGCTTCATTGATATTTGATAATTGCGTTTAACAGTCTTCAAGAAGTTATTCTATAATTATCTATTTGTGTGCAATGGCCAATTAGCCAAGTACTACTTCTGCTGTGTATAAGCCTTTGGTTGACTTGAATGGTCTGCCGGACAAATTTAGTCCAGGGCAGAATTTCAAGCGTTAGCAACAACACATGAAGATTTGGTTGACCATGAAGGACTTATTGTCAACAGTATAAGTAGACAAGCCTATATCAATTGATAAGCATCTTAGAGTAGCTGAGATTGCTGCATGGAATGAACGGAACAATGTAGGCAGAAGGGAAATACTGTCAACCTTAACAAATGCTCTATTTGATGTCTACTGTTCTAAGTCATACACAGCAAAGATGCTATGTGATGAGTTGGATAGGAAATATAATACCGAGAATCAAGGTTTGGAAAGGTATTATGTCTCTAAATTTCTGAAGTTTCAGATGGTTGAGGGCAAGTCTGTGATTGAACAAACTTAAGAGTTGCAATTGGTTGTTCACTCTCTTCATAAAATGGATATGGAACTTCTTGAGAAGTTCCAAGTGATGTCAGTGATAGAGAAATTTTCTAAGTCTTGGGAGGACTTTGGTATGTCTCTCAAACACAAGACGGAGAAGATTTCTCTAAATGATCTAATGAAATCAATATCCATTGAGGAGAAACATAGAAAGAATAGTTATATCGTATTTGTGGAGTCTAATATCCATGTGGTGACTATTAGGAAGAAGAGCAATAATCAGAGGAATGTGGGGATCAATTTAAACTCTAAAAAGATTAACAAGACAAAAGCCAAGGCCAAGAAGAAATCAAAAGCGAACAAACCTTACTGGAATTGTAGTCAGGTTGGACATTGGGCTAAGGACTGTCCTTCTAAAAAGCCCGAAGTCAAATAAGGATCAAATTCTGAAGCTCAAGTCAATATGGTGGTAAAGGATACTAGTCATGTGGAAGCTAATTTGAGTATACACCTTGCTAAGGTTTGTACCATTGAGGTTGAGACTAGCATCACCACTTCCAATAATGATGAAAGGTATGTTTTTATTAACCCAGAAGTCTTTACTATTTATGAGCCATTTGAATGGCTGGTTGATACTGGAGCAAATGTGCACGTTTGTGCTGATAAATTATTTTTTGTATCTTACCAGCCTATTAAAGGAAAAGTTGGGAAGATAGGGAACTCAGCTGCAACCAATGTGTTGGGAATTGGACGTGTGGACTTAAAGTTTCCTTCAGGGCATATTCTTTCTCTTCATAAGGTGCAGCATGTTCCAACAGTTCGTAGGAATATTCTTAGTGGTTCATGTTTAATTAGAGAGGGTTATGGAATCACTTTTAAATGTAATAAAGTAGTGATTATACACTACAATTCTTTTGTTGGCAAAGGTTATTTTGTCAGGTGATTCGTTTAAATTAAGAGTTGAACCATGTACTTCTAATTTGAATAAAGCTTCTTCTGTTGAGAATTCTGTTTATCTTATGGTGCATATTATTGAATCCACTGATATTTGGCATAGTAGACTTGGACATTTAAATTTAGATTCTGTTAAAAGGATAATGAATTTAGACTTGATCCCTAAACATTCAATTGATAAGAAGAACAAATGTCATGTGTGTGTGGAAGTTAAAACAACCAGGAAACCTTATCATTCAATTGAAAGGGATTCAAAAATACTTGATTTAGTTCGCACAAACATTTGTGAATTCAATGGTTTGTTGACTAGGGATCATAAGAAATACTTCATTACTTTTATTGATGATTACAGTAAATATTGCTATGTTTATTTACTTAAACATAAAGATGAAGCACTTGAAATATTTCTCATATTTAAAAATGAAGCTGAAACTCAAACTGATAAGAAACTTCAAAGGTTAATATCTGATAGAGGTGGAGAGTATGGGTCTAATCCATTTGTTGAATATTGCCAAAGTAATGGCATAATTCATGAGGAGACCCCCCCCCTTATTCTCCCCAATCTAATGGGATTACTGAACGAAAAAATAGAACGTTTAAAGATATAATCAACAGTTTACTTTTGAATTCTGGATTACCTAAGTATATGTGGGGTGACGCTTTGAATACAGCTTGCCATATTCTGAATAGAGTCCCTCACAAACATAAAGAGGTAACTCTATTTAAAATCTGGAAAGGTAGAAAACCTAACTTAAAATACTTTCGTGTGTGAGGTTGTTTTGCAAAAGTTCTAATACCTGAATACAAGAGGAAGAAGTTAGGACCAAACGTTGTTGATACCATCTTTATTAGTTATGTGGAAACAAGCTATGCTATGAGGTTTTTGGTAATTAAGTCTGAAATATCTGGTATAGACGTTAACATTATTATTCAAAACAGTGATGTTACATTCTTTGAAAATGTGTTTTCCATGAAAACTGGTTTGCCTCAAGATGTTTCTACTTTAGATTTAACCTTAACATCTGATTCCATTCCTGATCATATGGAAAGAATGAAAGATGTGGGGGCATGTCCAAATAGTTGCAACACGCAAACTGAGGAATTGGAAGAACCTAGAAGGAGTAAGAGAGCTAAGATAGTCAAGGACTTCTTGAAGTGACTTTGTCACTGTTAACCCTAAGGGCTTTCTCCTATATTTTGACTTATGACAAATATTGATATAAATTAACTTTTGTAATCTATTGTGATAGGACATGTTTGACCTCTATTCTTCTAAAGCATTCAGATATGATTATTTGGCAACTCTTCTGTAATTGAATTCAAGTAAGAAGATCAAAGTATATGGAGTTGCATATCAAGAAGTCCTTGTAGGAAGAACTTTAGACTAGGAAGTGTTATTAAGGTATTTTTATTAATTCCTATGTCTATTTACCTTTTGATTCAATTGATTTTACCTTGAAGCACACAAAGGAGAAGATTTCAAAGTTTTGAAAATCTCAAAATTTTGGATTGAGTAGTTTGGATGTTTTTGCATCCAAAAGATTCATCCAAAATCCTATAAACTATGTTGAAATGTTTCTACCTGAAAAAGTGTCATTTTGGACTTATATTTTGGATGCATCGTCGTCCAAAATCTAAATCCAAAATACGGATAATTTTAACAGAAAAATTATAGCCGTTTTTATAGCCGTTGGCATTTCACTTTCTAGCTCTATAAATAGCCTCTAAGTAAGATTAGATATAAGATTTTTGAAATATTCTTCTAAGAAACACTATTACTCAACGTTTTCAAAAATCTCCTTCTATCAAAAAGCTTCAATGTGAATTTATATTGTGTCAAAGGTAAAAGCATTTGTACTTTGTATCTTAGTGAATATCTGCTCAAATAAGTGAGCCATTTACTATCTATTGATATTCAATCTCTATTGTAGTACAAGGTTGTGGTGTAAAACCCAGTTGGGGTGAACCTTGTTGTGTTTGTTTGTTTGAGAGGTTTTGGAAAACCTAGTGTGGTGATCCTCTCTTGTATGTGGTATTGTTTAATTTCATTAAGTAGAATAAATGAAATCTAGTTGAAAATCCTTAAGTGTGAGCTTAAGGTAGTGGACATAGATCTTGGGAGATCGAACCACTATACATACCGTGTCTCGTCTCTTTTCTTACTAAATTGCATTTTCATCTCTAGTCTAAATCTGAATATATATATATCAAAGAGTTCTTGAATAGCTTTCTTTGTTACCATAAAGTTGGTTCAAGAATTTTGATAATCATTATTATTCTGCATAACAGACGATTCAAAAGAGTTTAGTTTGCCAAAAACCTTATTTACCCCCCCTCCCCTTTAAGGTTTTTCATTTGGTATCAGAGCTTGATCTACATACTCTTGATTTAACAACCTTGTAGAAAAGATCTTCATGGCAAGTTCATCCTATCTTCCATATGTTGAAGGGTCTTCAACGAATCGTCCTCTTTTATTCAATGGAAACAACTATACTTTCTGAAAAAATAGAATGAAAATTTATGTGTGTTCTATCAACTTTGAGTTATGGAGTTTGATAGAAAAGGGTCCTTTTATTCCATCAAAGATAATTGATGGCATAAAATTACCTAAACAAAATAATGAGTTTAGTATAGAAGACAATGCCAAGATGACTTTAAATTTTCAAGTTATGAACATTTTATATTGTGCACTAGATGTGACTGAATACAATCGTGTTAGTGGTTGTGATTCAACCCATGAAATGTAAAGATTACTTGAAGTCACTCATGAGGGGACAAATAAAGTCAAAGAATCACATAGCTTTCTTTCTGTTGTCTAGTATTGGTATGAAAAGATGGTTAATGACAAAATAAAAAAAACACATTAAGTTTATGTACTTTGGTGGGCCTTAGGGACTCACAGGTAATTTAAATTAGTGGGTTTTCAACCTTCTAAGTACTTAAAGATAAGTTGGTGGATGAACGTAAATAAGTATTTTAAACACTTTTGATAGGTTAAAAAATATTAAAATTTTAAATTTTAGTAAATATAGAAAACAATAATTAATGGATTTGGAAAGAATTCAATAATATACTATGTATACAAATATTTTGTAATATATAATTTAATATACTACATTAGTAGAAAAGATTTAAAAAATATATATATGTTATAAATTTTAATTTAATATAGTACTATTAATGGAGATTTTTTTTAAAAAAAAAATATTGGGGGTAGGGGCGAGGCCTCCCCTAGCATAGCCTTGTGTCCACCCTTGAATCTTCTAAATCTAAATCTCAATATTACTCTAAACCTTTTACTATTCTATCCCTCAATCTTCTTCAAAATTAGCTTCTAACAAAAACTCATCTACTAAAACAACTAAATACTCTACCATCAAATTATCGGTCTTTAATAGAAAATGTTAGGAATGCAAAAGGCTGGATCATGTTGCTAGATATTGTAAAGTTAAAGAAAGAGTTTCCAATTTAGAAATAGATAGTTCCATTAAAATCCAAATTATGCATATTTTTAGATATTGTTTCACTTAAAGATATATCTAGAGAAGAATTGTTTGAGAAACAAAATAAAGTGATATATGTAATACAAGAAAATTCTTCAGATAATGAGCAAATTAATTATGAGAATTGTAGTGATGTTGTTTTATTCTTTGACTCTATAAATGTTTTGTCTTCAAATGATAATTTTTTTTAATACAAATTACAGGCAAAGTAAAAGATATAGACATACATACTTAAATTAAAAGAATTAGTTTGGTCATCATGTGCACGAGAAGAAAGTTACTCCATTTGATTTTAGAAAAGTCTTAAATAAATTTGAGGCCTCTTTTTCTAATTTCCGGGTCGGTATTCAAGAATTGTAATATGAGAAAGGAAATAAAGGAATTACGATTAAATGTAGCATTATTTAATCTACAAGCATAGGAAGAGAAAGAAAAAAAAAATGAAACAAGTAATGAATCCCTTGAAAATCTTTTAGAGTCCCAGTTTATTTATGCGATAATTAGAATAAATTATTTAAAAAAGATATATTTTAATCACCTTATTTATAAGAAATGAATTTAAAATTAATGTCGTAGCTTTATTAGATCCTAGTATGAAAAAAGGATTTATCCCTACAAAATATTTTGAAAAACTTGCTAAAGAGTTACTATATTTTTCGTTAAAAAGAAAAATTTAAAAATCAAACATAAACTGTCAACTGTCCATGTTTGTAATAAAAATACCTACTTTAAAAAAACTTATATACTTTTAAATGATTTGTTTCAAGATATTATTTAGATCGTACTCAAATTTATTCCTTTGTAGTTGGTTCAAAAGGTGTCTACGCTAAAGTATTTGGATAATATCTGCAAAAGTATTTGGATAAGATATTACTTTTCCTTTCGTTATCTCACTTATACCTATAAATAAAAATACCTTAAAAGAGTTCAGTGTTTCTCGTATAAATAGTATTTCCCCAACATATTCAATACTTAAAGGAAGAAGTAGAAATTCGAAAGATTCAATAGGCTCTTGACTTTGAAGAAATTAAGTAAAATATTACTAAGTTCAATAATCTTTTACATAAGATTGTTTGTTCTTATTTACCAAATGCATTTTGAGAAAGAAAACAATCATATGAGAAAGATTTTTTTTTTTTTTTAAGACGATCTATACTAAGCTAGATTTATTCAAAATGAATGCTACCATAAAAAGAAAATTCAAGGATTATTAGATAAAAAACTTATAAGACCATCTAAATCCCCGTGGAGTTGTGTAACCTTTTATATTAATAATCAAACCAAAATAGAAAAGAGATACTCCTAGATTAGTCATTGACTATAAACTTATAAATATAGCCCTACAATGGATTAGATATCCAATTTCTAATAAAAGAGATTTATTAAAGGGAACATAATTTGGTGCACAAATATAATTTGAACTAAAATTAAGATTTTAGCAAATTCAAATATTAAAAAAAGATATATATATATTATATAACATCTTTTTTACTATTCCTTTTCAACAATATGAATAGAATGTAATGCTTTTGGATTAAAAAGTGTACTTTCAGGATTTCAGCACATAAAGAATGATGTCTTTAATGTATATTCTACTTTTTGCATAGTATACATAGATGATGTGCTTAACTTCTCGAAAAGTATTCTTGAATATTTCAAACAGTCGCATATTTTTTATAAAGTTGTATTAAGAATGTCCTAGTCTTATCTACATAAAAAATGAATTTATTTCAGGCACAAATTAGATTTTTAGGACAGGATTTGCATTAAAGAACATATAAACTCATATGTAAAGCTTAGATTTTGCATCTAAATTTTCTGATAAGCTTAAAGATAAAATCCAATTACAACGATTTTTATAACATTTTAATTATATTTCAAATTTTATTTCCAATCTTAGATAAGTCCGTGAAGCATTATATCAAAGGCTTAGAAAAAATCTAGTAATTTGGACAAAAACACAAATATAGACTCAAAATGTACAACATTGGAAGAAGATTCTAAAAAATTTACCCTTTTTAGGAATATCTAATCCTGATGCCCAGATGATAATTGAAATAGATGCTTTAGAGAAGGGATTTGGAAGGATATTAAAATAGAAATTACCAAGTTCCTCCACAATGCAACTACTCAGATATCATTCTGGTGTCTAGTTAGGACCATAGCGAAGTCACTCTACTATCGAAAAAGAAATTTTATCTATAATTTTGAATATTACAAAATTTAAAGATGATTTAATAAATAAAAGATTTTATTAAGTATAGACTATAAGACTTCTAAAGATGTTTTACAAAAAGATATTAAAAATCTTATTTCAAAATAAATTTTTACAAGATGGTAGGGATTTATATCAGTCTTTGATTTTGACATTAAATTTATAAAAGGAGAAAAAAATTCTATCCAATGTTGAAAATTTTAAACCAAGATACTTGATAAGAACAGAAAAACGAACAACAAGAATTAAACAAGGTATAAAATATTTATATAGTTTGGTTTATTTTACTAGGCTTACATCCATGACGAAAATCATGAAACACTTTATTAATAGTCACTAAGAAATTTACATAAAGTGATCTTCATATTTTCCCAAACATTTTATACACACTTTATCTCGCATCACTTATATACTCACCTAGTCTACACCCGTATGTTCCATAACACTGGAAGTACATAGCCAACTAGGACACTATTAAAAGCTCACAACTCCACATATATATAGATACTATGTTAAAAAACTTCTAATTAATATAGGATGTAGTAAGAGTACTTCCTAATTCTAACATACATAAGACAATAATAACTTTCTAATTTTAAATATATTAAAAGTACCTTTTTTATATCAAAGTACCTTGTCGTAATCTAGTTAGGAATGCAAGACAAAACTTAATATTCTCCACCTTTGCTTGTATTTCCCTTTTGTAAGCCTCTAAGATATGCCGCAATATCAAATTGCAATCTATTTAACTCTATTGACTTTCAAAACCACCAAAATTTTATTGGTGTCCAACTATACATCCTAATTAGTATGATTTCAATAATTTCAATTATTCTTGATTTAACTTGATTAATGAACATGTGGTTATTTTCTAGTCCAACATAATCTCATGACTCGTATGAGAATGCCTTGATCTTTTCTCGCCTTTACAGAATTTTTCCTTATATCATTATTTGGTCCTTGAAAGTAACACATGCTTCCTTTTTAGGTCCTTGAGGTACTTTTTTACTTGTAGCTGAATATTGTTGCCCATACTTCTCTCATTACACTGGGACATTCTAGCCATGTATGATTTTAGAACTCCACATCAATTAAAAAACCGCAACTATTGAAATCTAACTGACTCAAGGAAATTAGATTTTGCGTATCTTTAGAATATTTGTTACACAACTTAAAGTGTGTCCCACTTCAAGAACTCCTTTTTGTTTTTTTTAACACTCTAATACACCATAAGTACAACAATCATAAAAGATAAAAATACTTACTTTCAAATTAAAGTTAATTAATCCCTTGGAGATAACATCTAAAATATAAAATATGCTCAAGAAGAAGTATCTATATACTCGAAGATTATGAGAATATCTTCACATATACCAGTGTCACTATATCATCACTACAAATCTTTATCTTTTCAATAAGTACATGACCATTCATGACAACTACAACCGTTTTATTTTTTTCCTCTAACTATGTAACCTAGATCTACCTACTTTAGATCTACCATCAAATTCTTTTGGTCCATAACCTGGCCAGTTCATGTAGGGTGTACAACTGTTTGAGCAATTTTATCGAAATCTAATAACCTCTCTAGACATAATCCCATTAATAAAAAATCATATTAACCAATATGTCCTTCCTAAGAAAGATTCACATTTCTCTATCTTCTACTGCCTAAATTATTCTTCTCATCAATTTTCACCATCTCAAAATCTCAAAACTCTAAAAACTTAGATTCTGATACTACTTGTTGGGAAATTTAAATCGAGATACTTGACAAGAGCAGAAAAATGAACATTAAGAATAAAATAAGGTACAACAGATTTACATAATTTGACTTATTTAATCAAACCTACGTTCATGACGAAGATGATGAGATATTTTATTAACAGTCACTAGGAGATTTTTACAAAGTATTCTTGGTATTTTCCTAAATCCTTTGTATACATTCTGTCTCCCACAACTCATATACTCACCTAACTTACACCTATATGTTTCATAATACTAGACTAACCAGAACAATCTAAGACACCATTAAAGGTTCACGACTCTACTTATATATAAGTACCCAGTCATAAGACTCCTAATCAATATGTGATGTAATAGGAGTACTTCATAATTCTAAAATACATAGAACAATAGTAACTTCTTAATTTTAATTACATTGGGAATACATTTTTAATCAAACTATCTTATCCTAATCTAACTACGAATGCAAGACAAAACCCAACATTTAACAAGACAATTTTTGTATGGACATGGCTTGGAGACCTTCCTATAGACCTATGGCAAATAAATTCTTACCTCTAGCCTTAAAAGAAAATTAAATCACTTTTAACTATAAATTGATTTCTTATCCTGAAACTGCTAAGAAAATATCTCCAATTACTAGTTCTTCATATGCTATGCATGAACCAATTACTTTCTAAAATGTTGTTACTCAATCTCCACAAAATTCTTCCATTTCTTTTGCATCTTCTTCTAAGACCAAATCTTCTTTCATAGTAAAATCCTATCATAGTTTTTTTTGTTGAACTTAGATCTAGAGATAACTATCCTTTCTTTTAAAAAATTATTTTCACTTATCTTGTATCTATAGAAATTCTTTATGTTAGCTATTCCCTTCAACACTAGAAATTACTCATTTTCTAGATCTGAAGGACTCTACTAAAATATCTTACTCAAAGATTTGCATCAAACAAAATTTGAAGCCCTCCCAGTGGAAAGTAAGAGGTTTTATTACACTTACTAAATTTTCTCAATTGTTTAAACATCTTGTTTACACTTACCAAGATTATATGAAGGCATTGATAGTTTTTTTTTTTTTTTACTCCCTCCATTAGATAATTCATTTTATTCACTTGGATAAAGGTTGTTCTCAGAATCTTCCCTAGTGGTTTGCAAATTAGCTCACAACTTTTGGACTAGAAATCACTTATTTTCCAGCAAATGTACAAGAGGATTATTTTATTTTTTTCAAAAATAATGATAGCTCACACCCATCAGATGAACATTAATATTTGTACTATTCAACCAAATCCCATGGATAATTAACTCGTTTTCTCAAAACTTATGAATAAAAACTATCTACCTTAGTTGGCATATCAATATAGATGCAATCGATGGATAGATTACCAATATCTAATAATCTCAACCCCTCAATAAAAAATCAAGAAATTGAATAATTTCTTAGAATCTAAAGGAAAATTCAGAGCGAGTTAATTGGAATAACTTTTACAGAGGAATTTCAAAAGAATTATCAGATGTTCCTTTAGATATAAATGAAGATGAACAAGACTCTCAACATTATAATATCTTCAAAATGAGTCATGGGCCGAAATGATGATGAGGAGATAATTTCTGACTATTCGATACATTAATGTCTTAATCGAAATAACTTCTACTTTTTAAGATACTTTGAAGATAAGATTATTTTTTAGATTTTTCAAGATGCTTTAAAGATAAAATCTCGCAAAAGAAGTGGTTGCAAGACAAGCATACAGAAGAGAATCTTGTATTATTATTGTGGAAAGAAATTGTTGTATTATGAATAATAAGATTTTATTTACTTTTCTCGTCTATTTAAAGAAGGTTATTGTAAGAAGGAGGTGAACTACTTCCTTTGTAAATTTAATGAAATTTCTCTTTCTGAAGTAATCTTTTGAACTCACTTTCTAGTTTCTAGCCTTTCCAATGTCTAGTTTTCTTATTTCCAATTTTTGAGCATTTTTCATTTGTGCATGTATCTTTCATCCATTTTTGGTCATTGATGAAAGATACATTGCAATAATGAAAGGGGCTCTACACCTTGACCCTGTAAAGAAAGCGTAACCCCGTTGACCCTTGCATGGTGTTTGTGTAAAAACCATAAACAAAATCCAATTTAAAAAAACTAAATTATAAAATGTCTCGATTTTATGTGTTCTTTGATATAGCACAATGATCATGTTGTTTGAGTATGATGCATGGTAATAGCCTTTGACCTAGTAATTTATTTTATTGTATTTTTTAAATAAGGCTTGTGTGTCATACCTTACCCTATTATTTTGACTATATTCCTTCATCGTTCCCGTATGCCATGAGACGAAGTTGTACTTTATCTTCTCATCTCATTCCCCTTGAATATAACTCAAGGCTTCTCCTACATTATGTAATTATACAATAGGAAGGCAACTAATACACTTAAACTCAACAACGACAACACAATTCAAAATACCTTCTCAACCAATTCAATCAACTCAACCACGATTCAATATAACAATATAGCTTAATATAGTTAATCAAAAGTAAAATCAAAGCTCCCAAAGTTTAGGGTTACCCAATTGAAGCACCAAGATTTTCTGTTGCTCAGTTTGAAATAGCAACTCTAAATAAGGTCAAGTTCTGAAGTCTTCAATTAATAGCTTTGAAAGCTTACAAGGAGTTGTTTTCCCATGGCTGCTAGTGCAATGGATTAAGAGAAGTAGTAAAATGGTAACTGAGTGGAAGGGTTTAATTGATCGAATGGGGTAAAGGGGGAAAAAGCCGAGTGATTTTGAACCGATGAAATTGTTCAAATTTTGTGGGAAATGTGATTGTATGAAGGGAATTAAGCAATAGGTTAAGTAGATAATTGCACGGCGATAAAGGCTTAAGGGGGAAGGGTTTGTGCTGTCAAAGGGTTTGCAAGAATTTTTGGAAAAAGAAGAAAGAAGTCTATTTTATTTTTCAGTTGACCTACACATTGTCGTTAAAATGTAGTATTTTGAAATCTTGAAACAAAAAGATGTCATTAGAATTTTTTTACTGATGCACGGTGCTATGGAGCATAACTTCTATGATACTGTATAAATTTTTAGGCATTATGATTTTTTACTAAAACAATAACATTTTCATCCTATCAAATGCATGGCGATGTCATGCATGGCAATATTGTGCATGATTTCCACGGCATCGTCAACTCTCAAGACTTTCAATTTTTTAATGTTTCAAATGCCACAACACTGTGGATTATGACTTCCACCTCGCTGTGTACTTCTAGAAAAAGTAAAATAGTCACACATTTTTATTAATTAATTAATTTAAGCAAATAAAGCCTTCATAGAAACATTAAACTCAAAAATAAATGAACTAACATAAGACAACTAAAAATAAAACATAAACACACCAAAACTAAACATAACAAAATATAACTAAACAAAATAAAACTAAACATTTATTTCATTTGCATAAGCATAGTAAAGACGCAATCAAGGCTTTCCATGTTCATCACATGGATTACATTCAATGTTTTTTGGATCTTTCCCAGTTGCCTTTTAGAAAGTATTTTGGCAAGCTGTCCAATTAAACTCTTATGATTGCGGATAGAGGCCTTTTGATTTCTTATTGATGCTTCAATATCTTGGAAGCATATGTCCATAGAAGTGACCAACTTAGCAATTAGATCCTCCAAAGATGGTTTAGGTGGGGCTTTATGTAGTGGTGGAGTTGGAACATGGTAGGACATTGAAGCTTGAGGTCTTAAGGAAAAGTTTGATTGTACCCCTTGTGGCCTCGCTTAATTTTGTCCTCCCCAAGAAAAATTTGGATAATTGCTCCAACTTGAATTATAAGTGTTGCCAAAAGGAGCATTATCTTGTCTTACATTTCCTAAATAATCTACATGCTCAACTTGTTGTTCATTTCCGATCTCCATTCCTTGACATTCGTAATTAGGATGTCCACCTTCACAAAAGTCACGACTCATCACTTGTTTTTGAGAATTTACATTCATCTTTTCCACCTTTCTTGTGAGTGCCTCCAATTTTGCCTCTGTTGAAGCCATAACATCTATATTATGCATTTATTATATTTTAGCTCTAGACCTTTGCATACCCCATGAATGATTGTTCTAAGCAATGTGTTCTATTAATTTAAAAAGTTTTTCCGGAGTCTTTGAAGAAGTTGTACCTCCCGATGAAGCATCAACCATTTGTTTTAAAGAAAAATTTAGTCTATTGTAGGAAGTTAGCATTTGTTACCCAAGATCAATGCCATGTTGGGGACATTTCGTATCATCTCCTTAAATCTCTCCCAAGAATAATGAATTGTTTCTCCATCTAATTGGGGAAAAAAAAAGGTGCCATTCCTTAACTCGCTACCCTAGTTGGAAGAAGTATTTAGTAAGGAATTTCTCAACTAGTTGTTCCTATATGGTGATAGATTTAGTTGGTAAAGACTTAAGCCATGATTTTGTGCGGTCTCTCAATAAAAATGGAAATAATCTAAGCCTTATAGCATCTTCCAATACACCATTGAGTTTAAGGGTATCACAAATTTCAAGAAATGCTGCCAAATAAGCATTAGGGTCCTTATCTAGCAATTTATCAAATTGAATCATTTGAATGAAATTAAGCTTGATCTCAAAATTATTAGCAACAACTCTAGACTTTACAATACCAGAATTGGTACTCGAAAAAGTAGGTCTAGTATAGTCATCAATTGTTCTCCTCTCATTACCATTACCATTATCTCCTTGATTAACCTCTATCTTTATACCAATTTCACTTGAAGTTCCTGGTTTTTGAAAAACTTTTAAGGTTCTTTGTTTTTGTTCTCTACACAATCTTCAAAATGTTCTTTCAATCTCATTATCAATCCCAACCAATTCTTTACCACAATCTCTTCTGTGTATACATAATAATATTTTCCTACAAAATAAAGTAAAGAAAACCTCAACTACTAACAATTCAAATTAAACTATTCATATTAAACAAAACAAGTATAGTAATAATAACAGAATGAACAAACAAATCAAAACTAAAGCAAAGATTTATAACAAATATTTACAAGAACCTAATAGAAAAAAAAATTGTAAAAGCAAAAAATATCTAAAATCAAAGTTTCCTAGAAAATGAATAAGTTAACTACCTAAGAAAAATAAAAGATCTTAACAAGCTAAACAAAGATTGAATCAACAAAACTCAAGTGTTTGCAAGATATTGACAATTGATCCCCAACAACAGCGCCAAGAACTTGATATGCACATGTGTGCTTATGTTAGTGCATTACAAAAATATGTTCAAAGCTCAATCAAGTTTTAATTTAAAATATCAATTTAACTCACATACACATATATTTAGACAAATATACCAATCATGTAGCATAGAGTTTAGTTGGTAAGTATTGATGAATCCCTAGGAACTGTATCAACTATCCTTACTTCCACATTTGTTTCATTGTTGAATAAACTAAAATAGGGAAATTAGTTACTAATTACTAATGAGCACAATAAGAAAACACCAACATATTTCACAAGGTAGAGTCTAGAAGATGATAAGGGTAATATACAAGTAAGAAAAGGAAATTAGACATGTAATTTAAGTGAATTCCCCAAAATAATAATCATGTATCAAACATCACTTTATTATTTGAATTCAAATTCAAGCATTCATAAAAGTCTTTCAATATTGTAAAACTTACTCTTTCTCAAGTAATGAATTTTTTATCCTTGAGCCCAACCTATAGATATCTTTATTATACAATCAAACCTAAGGATGCATATAAATCAAAGACTCACAAGTATAAAGCCAAAAGGTACCAAGCCCTTATCTCTAAGTGACATAACAACTCCATCTATTACAAAGTTCTAATCCCCTAAATCATTTCTCAAGTTCATCAAGGAAAAAACAAACCTATTGAATCAATATAAATGGGTATCCATCTCATACATACTTTCTCAATTTCAATTTAAGAGAATAGCCCAATTAATCAATTCAATCAATCAAACCCAAGTGATAGAATACTCAAATAAGATTCAATAAACCAAATAATAATCCAATACACACTCAAATTAGGACACAACCCTTTAATTATAATTAAATCTAAGTAACATTAACATCCCCAAATCAAATATATAAAATAAAATAAAAAAAAGAAAAACTCATGGACAAGTGCCCTTATTCTACTTTGAATCTTCTTTTGGATGCTCATCTTCTTCTCCAATCTTGCATTGATCTTCTCTCCTAACTCTCCTTAGTGTTTCCAAAAGATTCTTTCAGTTGTATTTTGTGTGGCCCCCCTGCCTCTCTTGGAATTGAGGGGTATTTATAGGTTGTGCATGAACATTCCTATGATGTTACATGGCACAGTGGAAGGTGTTCTGCACGGTGCCTTGCTTGCATTCCATTAGTCAGATTAGCTTGAAACGACGTCATGAGACTTGAGTTTACTATGTGTTGTAATTTTACACGGCAGCGTTGAAGTTGTGGTGCACAGTACTATCGGCTTCTACAAGTCTTGACATTCTGGAGTTCTAATGGTGCATGATGACGTGCATAATGTTGGGCACGACACCATAAACATCCAGTATCTTAACTTCTGAAACTTAGATGATGCACGATGACGTGCATAACGAACTTGACGACGCCGTGTAGCGTTAGTTAAGCTCTTTTTCAATCTTGTTCTTCTTGAATCTAGTTCTAATTTCAACTTATTGCAATCTACATCAAACAAGAAAAAAAATAGAGGGTTAAGTAGCAATCTATAGCAAATTTTAAGATTTTAAAACACAAATGATATGTAAAGTATGCGTATAATTAACAATTATCACACCACAATTAGAGATATCAATCTGAATTGGTTCAAGTGGATACCATAAAGGCAAGGTTCGTGAAGTCTTACTTGTAATTTGATTCAAAAGTTCAACCGAAACAATCAATAAAACGATTAGAAAAACTATAATCTTTTACTAAATTGATTGATTCTAACTCATTAGAATCCTTAGTAGAAGTAAATCAGCTTTAGTTTTGCTATTTTGTGTGTTTGGATTTAGTTTTCCTCTAACAACTACAATTTTGAGAACATAGTTCATCTTCATTTACTTTTAAGAGAACTTCCAATAGTTTCTTCTAAAATTCCTTTCTAGAAGTTTTTCTAGTTCACTCACTCTAAATTTTGCTCCAGTCTAAGAAATTCTCTTTAGTTTTCATTTTTTTTATTGATGGATTGAGATTATTTTGATATTTGCAACTTCTCCATCATTTGCATTTGTATTGATTGGCCTAATAAGGCGAATACTTTTCATCCATAATTTTTTAGAAAAAACTAATTATTCATGGGATTTTGTTGAGCAGTGCAAATATTAAAATTTATCTAAGGCCCTGGCAATTTCTGTTTCAATATCCCTTCATATCCCTTCTCTAAAGTATCTGTTTCAACTATCATCTAGGCATCAGGATGAAGAATTCATAAAAAGGAAAAAATTTGATGATCTTCTTCAAATGTTGTAGCTTGATTGTGCTTTTCTAAGGTAGTGGACTTTTTCTGAGCCTTTGATATAATGGTTCACATATGTGCCTAAGGTTGGGAATAAAATTTGAAACAAAATTTAAATATCATAAATATCATTGTAATTGGGTTTTATCTTTAACTCATTAGGAAAATAAGATTCAAAATCTAAAGCTCTACATATAGGTTTATATGTTCTTTGATGTAAGTCATATCCTAAAAATCTTATTTGTATCTAAAATAGTTTCATTTTTTATATAAAAAAAAGATTAGGACGTTTCTTAATATAGTTTTATAGAAAACATGCAAGTTCTTGAAAAGTTCTAGATACTTTTTTAAAAGATAGAGTAAATTACATTTTAATACCTATACTCTGTCATATCTACTTTTTAGTATCTTAAGGTTTCAAAACTTACCATTTACTCTTCTCAACTTTGAACTAAAAAGTAGCAATTAATTTACTTTAAATTTATTTATATTGACATCTCTTTAAGTTTTTCTGTATAACATGAACCACTGCACTATTTAAGTTTTAATTTTATTATCATAAATTGCTATAAACTAATTTTTCCAAGTATTAAATGATTATAATTTTTTTCCAACCATATATTTATAATTTTTTATTTTAGAAATATAAAAAAATTAATTAGGAGCCTACATTTTTTAAAAATGATTATATGAAAATTAAAATACAATAAATATAATACTATTAGGTAAACTTCATGATAATTTATTAAGGTAACATATTAAAATAAAATAGTTAAAAACAAATTTAAAGATTCATATTTTATTTTCTTTATCAATATGTCAACATAAAAATTCCTTCTGTTCTTTATTGTTGCATAAATAATATTTTATTTTTATTGTTTACTTACCAATGCTTATAAAAAAAAACTTATATTATGATTAAAAAAATGTTAAATTATGTCTTTAAATACACCCAAAAAAAAAAGCAGATATAATTTATCTTCAAAAAGTTGAACAGTGTAATTGTTTCCAACAAAATATAATATTAAAATAAAATTATGGGTGATTAAGTAAACATAGTTTTATCAAATAAATATATTCTCATTTATTATTATAGGAATCTATAGATGATTTATTATATATATATATATATATATATATATATATTTTATAACTTACATGTAAAAAAAAGTAAGATTTTTCTACTAAAAAAAGAATAATATGTGGAAGTTGGTATAAAATTTTAAAAGAGAAGAAATATTTCTAGTATATAAAAAAAACTTTAAGGGATGCCAATATAAATAATTTTAGAATAAATTAATAGTTTTACCATTTAGTCTACAGTTGAAGAGAGTAAAAAATAGGTATTAAAACCTTAATATACTAAAAGGTAGATATGTTATTGTAGAATGTACTAAAAGGTAGTTTACATGAAAAGATAAGCACATCATCTATAAATACTATGAAAAAAATAGAATAAGCATTAAAAACATCATTCATTATACATTGGAATTCTAAAAGAGTATTCTTTAATCAAAAAAGCATTACATTCCATTTATAATATCCAAAAGGAACAGTAAAAGCGGTTTTATGTACTCCTTCTGTCCCAAATTATCAATCTACTTTCTAACTTAATCTGTCTCAAATTATTTATCCCTTTAGGAAATCAATATTTAATGTTCTAAATTTATCCCTATTTAATAGCACTCTATTTCCAAATGTATTAAAATATAGTTAAAAATTCGTTTTACGAGTTCTGCTATTCATACTCATCCCGTTAATTCCCAAGAAATATCAATAGCTACTTAGAGAGAAAATTAAATACTCAATAATATTTTGACTCATTTTCTATTAAGAATTAAATATTTAGGAGAGAGAAATAATTTGGAGTTACTATATCAAAAATTTGAAATTTGTGTACTTCTTAATATAAAGAGAGATATTTATCATTGATTTTTAAGAGTAAAAATGGAAAAGAAAGTTTAATTAACTAAAAAAAATATTTTTTTTAATCCCCGCATAATCGGTTCAAGTAGACAGATAATTTGAGACGGAGGAGTATATTTTTTTTCTTCTATTTGAATTTGCCAAAATCTTAAATTTAAGTCAAAATATCTGTACATTAAATGTTCTTTTTATTAAATCCTTTTTATTAGGAATTGAGTATCTAACCTACTGCAGGGCTTTATTTAGAGGCTTATATATAGTTGATGATTAGTCTAGAATTAGCTCTTTCTATTTTCAACTTAATTATTGACATAGAAGTTTACACAACTCCATAGGGATTTAGATAGTCTTATAATTTTTTTTATCTAATAATCCTCAAATTTCATTTTACAATATTCAAATAAATTAGCATTCATTTGAATAGGTCTAGCTTTAATATGAATCATATTTTCAGAAAAAATTGAGAAAGAAAAGGGTTTTCTAGAATAATATCTTGAGATAAATTATATATGAGCATATTTTGTTACAAATTATATATTTTTCTATTCATACTTTGCCAAGTCATATTAGAAATCTTTGTATTTTAAATTCTCATCCAATCCTTACTCTTAGGGAACTATATTATAATTTGTCACGAGATTAACTCCCTTCTTATATTTATTTTTTGTATTAATGAACAGGTAGGGGTTTGCTAGATCCCCCACTATAGCACTGGTAGCTTCGGGGGGGAAGCTATTTGGCAATTTATATTTAAATTTTAAACTTTTCTTATTATCAGAAAATAACTCTTCAGTAATTTTTTTGAAAATATTTTGTCAGGATAAGTCTTTCTTTTATACAATTTTTGGTCAACACTAAAGTCTAATAAAGATCTGACATTGGTTTTAAATTCATTTTTGTTGCCTTACGAAAGGGGAGCCAATAGAACTGTCAATCAGTAACTTTTCCGATAAACATAAACAGTCCGATGGAAAGATGAATGTGTGAGTCGGACTTTTTAAAAGATGTGGGTTTCTTGAACTTACTATATAAAAGGTCCAAGAAAGTAGAAATATTACATGCAGAAGCAAACTAGGACTGAAAATAGTGTATTTCTATTGAGATGATGAACAAAAACAAAAGTATTGGAATTTAAAATCAAAACAACATAAAAACAGAAAGCTAGTAATCAAAGGAATAAGGAAAAACTTTCAAAAAACTAAACAAAGCTGTAAACAAAGTCGTAAGGAAAGCTGCAAAAAAAAAAATGTAGAAAAAAGAATTGAAGATTGGAAGAAATTTGGTAATTTAGTTGAGGCGATTGTTGTTGGGTTCTTCATTCTAGGGCTCCATGCTCGTTTTATACTTGTTATGACAAGGTTGCTGACTATCCAATCATGGAGAAAATCCCGCTCCATGACCCGTCTTTGGCGGTTAGAAATGGTAGTATTTTACCAATCGTGCCGTGATATAGGCGTGACGACTCATCGACTCCTTGTTCCGATATTGACCAAGTACATTAGCTGAAGATTTTCTTGACGTCATCGTCTGCTTGGCAGAATTCGTATCGGCTTCAGTTCAAAGTTACCGTTGCAACGGATCGGCTAAAGATGACATCAACACATGCTCCCTCGAGTCCTGTTGCTTTGATGGCGCAAACAGGTGAAATGATGGAAATCGTATCTCTTTCAATTTGTAGCTGTTCTTTTCTTGACAAAGTCAGAACGTCTCGATCGTTGTAGAAGGTTCCCGACTCCTCGGTTTCAAATCTCACGAACAGCTAGTCTTTTGAATCTTTTCTTTAAATAGCCATAGTCCCCATTGCTTCTCCTTCACCGACACGAAATCCTTCTTCTGGAACAACTCTATCTTGATCAGACTTCTATCTTTCTTGTGAAATCCAACAGCATTCACTGCACTTCTTTTGATTGACGACCTCTGAATCTCCATGGCAGCTCCGATTGATTATACCCCTATGGTTCTGATTCAAGTTGAGGCTAATCTATACGCCTTGGGTCCTCGACTACTATCGACAGAAGTTAACACCGATCACTTACAGTTCGCCCATCCAGAGGGTTTCGTCCTTCTGTTGAATCGAGACAATTTTTCTATGACTGGCCTGCCATTTTCTTTTCACCATTGGTCGTGTCCCTTGAAAAATTACAAAGAGTGGCGTGATCATTTCCACACTACTTACGGTGCCCTTTGGGATCAGTGGGGCATACGAAATGCCATTATGATGTCCAATTTTGAAATGGCCTTCGATTGCAATCTTTTCGCCGCTGTTCTACCGTTCTGGTCTCCGGCAATCAATGGCTTCATTTTCCCCCATGGTATATTCTCTCCGACCATATTGGACATCTGCACTATTCTAGGCTTCCATTATGATGGGGATGAGATTCTTGTCCTCCACAATGATGAAAACTTGCCTGCCGTTGAAGCCCACCTGGACAAGTCTACTGCCTTCTATGACAACTTTAGGCAACATTCCTTTAAAGCAAGAATAGTCCTCCTTTCTATGGTTGTGGCTCTGCAAATACATCCTCTGCTCTCACTCAGCGAGGATAAGTAACGAGTACCGATACTACGTATTAGCTTTGTTGAGGAAGAAGAGGTGCTGCGACCTGGCTTCTTTGGTGCTGGCCTTAGTTTATCGGCTAATAAACCAGATGCCCTCGGTCCTATTAGCTGGGGGTGACCCGACTAATTTTGGTGGCCCCCTCTAGGTCATGCAGTTGTGGCTCTACCAGTACATTTCCCAATTCAGCATCAACAATCTCCCTGGGGACTCCGCAGATTCTGCCAATCGGGCCATATGTTATCGGCTATTGAGGACTTCTGTAAATAGGTCTTCCACTGGTACCATTATGTCCTACTTTTATCAGAATCGTATCCAGAATGCACCCCACTTCTTTTCCTACTCTACCCGAGAAACCGGCCCCCTTTGGCTGACAAAGTTTGTCGATGCACCAGAAGCCTCCCAAGAGACTATATGGGCCAAAATGCTGTGTTTTCAAGAAATCCTTTTAGGGGCCAAACCAGGTGGCCGAAATGCTAAGTCCTCCTATGAACGGTACAACCCTCATTACTTTTCTCGACAATTTGGGTTGATTTAGGACGTTCCTGCAAATTCTAGTCATATTTCCTCTTACAATGTCATACCTGTCCTATCGGCTGAAGATGTGCATACTTTAGTCGATAGGTCTCTAACTGTTCTTCGTTCTTTTGCGTGCCATCGCTTTTAAGTCGTCAGAGAGACCACACCTACCTCAACCTGTGGTGGCGACTGCTAAGTAAGATGCTCTTCTCCGCTCCTATGGAGACGTGGTTGCTCAAACTGGCTGAATTAGCATCAGCGGTCGTGGAAACGTCTGCGCCAAAGAAAAGTAAGCAGAGCAAGGCATCTGCCAGTTCGATCACCGCGCCATTATTCCAGACACCGCTAGTGAAGAGTGCCCCCATTCTTCCACCTGTCAAAAGAAGAAGAAGAAGAAGAAGAAGAAGAAGAAGAAGAAGAAGAAGAAATCATCCTCTCTCTACTTAGGCGGTTAAAAAGGCGACAAGCTACCCATACTCCGACATTCGCCAAGGTTTGGATTTGTGCTAAACACATTTTTTTGCAATGCTCTTCAACCTTTAGCTCAAAGCTAACCTCATATTTTCTCCTTTTGCAGAAACAGAAAAATAGCCAGCTGGTTATCTCTGACTCCTCCCCTGAGTCATTGGCAGCCACGCCTCCCTTGTCACCTGCAAAACAACAACGGCTAAGGAAGGAACTTCGGCTGCTTCACCTTCATTGGCTATCGCTCGAGCATCCAAAGTGCCAACCTTAGAGTAAATAGCGGTCGACAAGCCTGTTACGCCTCTTGCAGAAGTGGCCCCTGAGCCTCCAAAAGAACCTGCTATCTCCTAGCAAATAACGATTGAGGCTACTGCGCTGGTGAAGATAAAATTGCAAGCGAAACATAGCAAAAAAGATAGCCAAGGAACAACAAAAAACGCAGCACTCCTGCGTGAAGAAGGAAAAGGGAAAAAAATATTTTCTCATTACCACCTCTTCTTCTTGTTCTCTAAATCGGCTGAACTGGAATATGCGGAACTGGGGTAGGCACGCTCGTGGAAACTTCTGGTGCAATTCATGCAAGCCTTCTACTTCGTCTTTGCATGTAGATGAACGCCTAGCTTTCGATCTTCCAGTATATGACCTGCCTAATATCGTTTTGGTGAAACAACCTAGGGGCCAAAGAATATTTTCTAGAGAGGGAGAGGAAAAAACGTCTGGTATTTTTCCACAGAGAGGAAGCATTGGAAAAAACAACGTTATTTTTTTTTCTCCTGTTTAACCTAAATAAAATCATAGGTTAAATTGGATTGGGCCATTGGACTCTTAGTTTAACCTTTTTGGGCTTAATTAATTATTCTAACTAAAACCAAATAAATGGCCCAATTAATAAATAATTAATTTTTCAGCCCAAATAAACCAGTCCAATTAATTAAGCCTATATTAGTTTAGTCCCAAGTTAATCTTTAATTATTCAAACTGGGCCAAAGCCCTGAATAATTAATTAACCCACCAAACTAATTTAATTAATTCTCTCTCTCCATGGACCTTTATTTTATTCTAGCCCAATAATTAAATCAGGCTACTTAAATAAAATTACTTAAATAAAATAAATTTTATTTAATTTAAAATCAATTCTTTAGCCTGTATTTAATTAGGACTCACGGTCTATACTAGGGACCAAAAGACACACCGCCTTGGCTACTAAAATGACCAAAATACCCTTGCCATAAAAATAGCTGTATTTTGCATTTTAAATATTTCATAATATCACCATAAGGAAATATTGACCCCAAGGACAATGCTACGTTAGCAAAGTCTCCGACCTACAGGTTAAATGGCTAAAATATCCCTCTACACATCACCGTACATTTAGAGAGGAAGAAGTGTACTAACACCCCTCTAAATGACATCTACCATTCTTAGACTTCTAGTCCAATGATCCACGACTTCCTAGAATGTTTTCGCTTTCCAAGGGAGCTACCCTAAAGTAAATATCCGAGTCATGTTTCCCAGGGCCCTGGACATTTTAGACCATTCGGACAACCACAAGGGGCGATATAGTGCATAAACTATCTTGTATAAGTCTGTCTTAACTAACTAGTCACACATACCCAACATGCAAGTATATTAGCCCTACGATAGAACCTCAACTACAACAAATCAAAGTATATGCTTCCAGCTTCGCCAGACCACCAACTCATACTCAAGTCGTAGAGTACTAGTCCACGCTGTAGCAGTAGTAGTAGTCTAGATTTCTATCATATAGTACTTTTAGAAACCACTACTACAGGTCCTGTCCTACGTATTCGAAATACGCTTATGTCATGAAGTGAGTGGACTACTCACTGGCTAAAGGTAAGCCATTCCCCATTTGGAACTCATAACATAATAACCTAAACATGATGAGATTCCCAGTCTCATCAATAGGTTAAGAACAAAAGTTTATGTGTTTAAATAACCCGTAATCCATACCTTACTGTGAAAGACCACCATTCACATGGACCACTTATTTAAACACAATGGGTCTGTTCCAAACGAAAATTGTGCACAAACAAAAAGTAAATTCACAAATAATTTCTGAAAATAAATTCTTTTATTAAAATATTCGATTTTACATCAGAAACCTAGTCTAAAAGGGCATACAATCCAACAATCTCCCACTTGCACTCTAAGACTAGGTAAGTCCATAGGTACCCACCCATATGGCGTCTAAGTGTCTCTTGAAGACTCTCTCAGCCAAAGGCTTGGTGAATGGATTTGCTAGATTATTTTCTGAAGTAATATATTCCGCCACAACTTCCCGTCTCTGGATGAAATCTCAGATCAGGTGGTACTTCCTCTCGATGCGTTTCCCCGTCTTGTGGTTCCGAGGCTCCTTAGATTGCGATACTGCTCCAGTGTTATTGCAATACATCACAATCGGCCTGTCCATATGTAGTACGACTCCAAGTTCTGAAAGAAACTTCCGGAGCCAGACTGCTTCCTTGGATGCCTCCGAAACTGCCACATACTCAACATCCATGGTTGAGTCAGTAATACAAAATTGCTTGATACTCTTCCATGAAATTGCTTCTCCAGACAAGGTGAAGACATATCCACTAGTGGATTTTCTCTCATCCTTATCCGCCTGGAAGTCTGAATCTGTGTATCTTGTAGGAACCAAATCATCAGCCCTGTAAACCAGTATATAATCTCTCGTTCCCTTGAGGTACTTGAGAATATGCTTCACAGCTTGCCAATGAACCTCCCCGGGGTTTGACTGATATCTGCTAACTAAGCCTACGGCAAAGTAGATATCTGGCCTAATACACAGCATGGCATACATGAGACTTCTCACAGCCGAAGCGTAGGGAATCCTACTCATTTTGTCCTTTTCTTCTTGAGACTTAGGATAGTCCTTCGAAGAAAACGACAACCCATGTCTGCAAGGGATTAAAGCTCTCTTGCATGAGTCTATGCTGTACTAGGCCAACATCTTGTCAATGTATGTTGCTTGGGATTACCCTAACATTCTCTGCTTCCTATTTCTAAGAAGTCTAATCCCGAGAATGTAGTTGGCTTCTCCCAAGTCCTTCATACTGAATTGACTAGACAGCCAAACCTTTGTAGATGACAATATCCCTACATCATTTCCAATGAGTAGAATGTCATACACATACAGGACAAGAAAAACCACATTAATGCCTTCAAGTTTCCTGTACACGCATGGTTCATCTTCATTTTGAATAAAACCATAAGACTTTACAGTCTCATCAAAACGAATGTTCCATGCTCTCGATGCCTGCTTAAGTCCATAAATGGACTTCTTAAACTTGCAAACCATATATTCCTGGCCTTCAGCAATGAAGCCTTCCGGTTGGGACATATAGATGTCTTCGCTAAGATGGCCATTTAAGAATGCCGTCTTGACATCCATTTGCCATGTCTCGTAGTCATAGTGACATGCGATGGCAAGGAGGATGCGAATGGATTTAAACATGGCTACCGGGGAAAAGGTTTCCTCATAGTCGATTCCTTCTTTCTGAGTATACCCTTTCGCCAGAAGCCTAGCTTTGAAGGTTTCCACCTTCCTATCCGCTCCCCTCTTTCTCTTGTACACCCACTTGCACCCAATGGGTTTTATCCCTTCAGGTGAAGTTACAAGATCCCAAACCTGATTGAGGTATATAGACTCAATCTCGGCTTTCATTGCTTCATGCCACAGATTTGCATCGGCATCAGCAATGGCCTCCTCGTATCTAATGGGGTCTTATTCCTAATGGTCGGAGACCAGCTCAAAGGTTTCTCCTGTCCATCTATCCGGAACCCTAGACACTCTTCCACTACGACGAGACTCCATTTGCACAGGCATTTGAGGCTGTGCCTCTTCTTGTTCCAGAATCGGGTCAGAAGAAGATAATTCCGTAGATAACTTCTCCTCAAGTTCCAACCTCGTAGAACATTTAGTGGAAGTACTTTGATCATCTTCCAAGTATCTAGCATTGGTACTGACTAGCACCTTCTGCTCCTTAGGATGATAAAAGTAACCTCCTTTTATCCTTTTTGGATAGCCAACAAAATAGCATAATTCTTATCTTGGTTCCAACTTGTATCCCTTGACCAGTACATAAGCTGGACATCCCAAAATCTTGAGATGATTCAGACATGGCTTACGCCCAGTCCACATCTCATAGGGAGTCCTAGGTACTGACTTGGAAGGCACCAAGTTCAGAATATATGCCGCTGTCTCCAGGGCATATCCCCAAAAGGACACTGGAAGAGTAGCATGAAACATCATGCTTCGGACCATTTCCATCAATGTCATGTTCCTTCTCTCAGCTACTCCATTCTGCTGGGGTGTTCTCAGCGCAGAGAGTTGGGATACTATCCCATGATGTACCATGTAGTCCTTGAATTCACCTAGGAGGTACTCTCCACCACAATCCGATCGTAGAGTTTTGATTAATTTACCTGTCCGACGCTCCACTTCAGCCTTAAACTCCTTGAACTTGTCAAAAGAGTCAAACTTGCGTCTCATCAGGTAAATGTAATCATACCTCGTACAATCATCCGTGAAAGTGATAAAGTACTCAAAACTTCCCCTAACTGGTGTAGACAACGGACCACACACATCAGTGTGAACAAGACTCAACACCTCATTGGCTCTATCTGCCTTTGGTGTAAATGACCTCTTGGTCATCTTTCCCATCAGACAGGATTCACACTGAGGCCAACTTTCCAATCTCAATGAGCCTAAAGGCCCATCATGGATTAGCCTCTGAATCCTGGTTGAGTTAATATGACCCAACCTTAGATGCCAAATGTATGAATCATTGATATTGGTCCTTCTCTTCTTAGTTAAAGGTTCAGACTAAGCGTTATTTGATTGGTTGTTAATAGGGTTTAAAAAGAACAGATTTCCATACATGTGCCCAGTACATAAAATTTCTCCATCTCTACTGATAGAAATATCAGAATGGAAAGATACAGAATATCCTTGATTAATAAGTTTTGCAACTGAAATCAAATTCTGACGAAAATCAGGTACATATAAAATATCTTTTAAAACCACTATCTTATTACAATAAAAAATAAGATCCAGCTCTCCCACTGCAAGGGCCTAGACTTGTGCTCCATTACCCACCCGAAGCCCATGTTCGCCCTTCTTGAGTCTTCTTATCTTTCTAAACCCCTGCAAGGAGTTACAGATATGATCAGTGGCTCCTGAATCAACAATCTAAGTGGAAGTTGATCCTACCATTGATATGGACTCTAGATAGAACACATTACCTGTAGGGTTTTTCTTGGTTTGAAGATCTGGACACTCCTTTTTCTAGTGTCCCTTCTTCCCACATTTGAAGCACTTGCCCTTTGGTTTGTCCTTGGATTGGTTCTTGGGCTGGGCTGCTGTATTTCCCTTCTTCCTCTTGAACTTTCTGGGTTTAGATCCAATTCTTGAGAAAGAAGCCTGAGCAATCATGGCCTTTGACTGCGGCTTCATGACCTTCTCCGCCATCTGGAGCTCCTTCATCAGTTCAGTTAAACTCATGTTCAACTTGTTCATGTTATAGTTTAACTTGAATTGAGTGAAAGAGCCCGGTAGAGATTCGAGAACCGTGTCCACTTGGCTTTCGGGGTCAATGACAGCCCCTAAGATTTCCACCTCCTCGAAAGCAGCAATCATCTTGAGCATATGCTCTCGGACTGATGCTCCCTCAGCCATCTTAGGGTTAACAATAGTTCAAAGAGCCTCCTGCCTTGCGGGCCGGCTCTTGTCCGCGAACATAGTAGTCAATGATTGACTGATGTCATATGCAAAAACCATGTGCTCGTGTTTTGACTGGAGCACATTAGACATGGAGGCTAACATATAGCAACGTGCCATTTCGTCAGCCTTCTTCCACGCCTTCTCAGCCTCTCGCTCTTCAGCGGCAGAACCTTCCCCGATAACAGGGCAAGTCTCGTAAATGACATACTTATACTCCTCAGCTATGAGTATTATGTCCAGGTTCTTTTTCTAGTCCACATAGTTTGGACCCATTAACTTATTTTCCCTGAGAATAATGGCCAATGGACTAAAAGAACCTCCCATCATTTCTGAAAATCGAAAAATAAAAGAAAGAATTAAGTTTGTGAAAACAAAATAAAATTTGTGCACTGAAAATAATTTGGCTCTTAGGAAAACTGACGTAGCTTCTTGGGAAGGTTAACAGTTTCCTAAGCTAAGTGTATTAACCACCACAAATTAATTTCCCTTCTAGATAGAGGATAACTCCATCATGGGATGGCCGTTTCCTCTCATTTCCTATGAACATACCTCGCACTATAACCTCCAACGTGGGTTGGCCGATCATAGTACTTGCCCCGGGTTATTAATTACATCCTTCAATTAGATCTAGATCCTTGTGGTATCCTCATCCTATACAGGTTCATTCCCAGGGTGACGCAAGGGGACCCACGATCTCTAATGAGGACCGTGATGGAAGCCATGGGGCCGTTGGAACCCCTCTCCCACTTAGTCTTTTAAAATAAAAGGTTCTCTGGAAAAATATCCTTTTGAAATTTCCATTAAGTTTTTCTTAACTCAAAAATAAAATATCCAAATCCATTAAAATCTCTATGTCAAGGCTTATATCCTTTGAGAGATTTCTCCATGGACTAATTTTATTTAAGTTAAAACTTAATGATTTCAAAAATTTTCCAATTAAAACTTTCTAGAGACTTTGGTATCAAGTTTATTTGACAAAATCATTTTTCTAGTCTAAAACAAAACAAAATGGCTCTCCATTTTAATTTACAAAAATACCTAAATCCAATATATTTTCTATGTCAAGGATTAAATCATTTGAGAAAATATTCAATGATTAATTTTTGTATAAATTAAAATAACCATTTAATTTTTGAAGAAAAATATTTTTCTTATAAAAAATGTTCCTAAAGACTTTGGTCTTTGAGAAAAAGCGCACATAGGTACATAAAAAAATAGCATGCCAGAAAACAGTAAACGTTTTCATGCTTTTCTATTTTTTAAATTTAAGTGCCCAAATAATAAAATTAAACACATTAATTAATTAATTAATGTTCTCATTTAATCCTAAAATTCTTTACTAATATTTTTCATGCAAATATATTCCAAGAATATAAATATTGCAAAAATATTAACTTCGCTTGGTATGGGACCCAAAACGAAAAAGAGAAAAAAATTGCAAAAAATAGCTGCCGGTCCACGTGCACCCGATGCACCGAATTCGGGCCCATTTGGCCTGCCGTCCACCGGGCGCCCGGTGCACCAACCGCACCAGAACTTCAGCATCCAACCCGTGCAGCAGCCGCTCGCCCGTTAGCCCGCCTGCTAACCTGCGCCCACGACCCGGTGCCTCCCTTACTGCATGGCCCGCGAGTCGGCCCGACAACCCGCGCGCGACCCGGGCAATTGAATTGCATTTCAATTGCAATTCTGCAATTGAAACGGCTTGGAATTAAAAGAAATTAGCTCGGCTTAGGCGGCTTAAGGGTAGCGGCTCGTGACACATAACAGTGGCGGCTCGGCTTGGAGGCTCGGCTCGGCTCGGCGGCTTAGGAACAGTGCTTCTTCTTCTCCGCGACGAGTTTCTCTGTTCTGTCTGTGGATTTTCCATTTTTTTCACTTCCTTGGACATTTTTCATATCAAAATCTCATCCAAAACAAAACTACAACCGCCTATACCCATTTAAATTGGGTTTACACGATTAAAACATCAAAGCCAAAAAAAAAAATAATTTACAGAGGCCTATGCTTCAACGGTGAAGCTCACAGAGATGCTATCACATACCAAAACAGTGAAGGATCACAGTTAATCACGCATAACTGTCCGATTTTATTAACTAGCATACAGGCTTCCTATATGTGCAAATATCTTCATGCTCTGATACCAATTGAAGATAAAATTGCAAGCGAAACATAGCAAAAAAGACAGCCAAGGAACAACAAAAAACGCAGCACTCCTGCGTGAAGAAGAAAAAGGGAAAAAAAATATTTTCTCATTACCACCTCTTCTTCTTGTTCTCTAAATCGACTGAACTGGAATATGCGGAACTGGGGTAGGCACGCTCGTGGAAACTTCTGGTGCAATTCCTGCAAGCCTTCTACTTCGTCTTTGCATGTAGATGAACTCCTAGCTTTCGATCTTCCAGTATATGGCCTGCCTAATATCGTTTTGGTGAAACAACCTAGGGGCCAAAGAATATTTTCTAGAGAGTGAGAGGAAAAAACGTCTGGTATTTTTCCACAGAGAGGAAGCACTGGAAAAAACAACGTCGTTTTTTTTTCTCCTGTTTAACCTAAATAAAATCATAGGTTAAATTGGATTGGGCCATTGGACTCTTAGTTTAACCTTTTTGGGCTTAATTAATTATTCTAACTAAAACCAAATAAATGGCCCAATTAATAAATAATTAATTTTTCAGCCCAAATAAACCAGTCCAATTAATTAAGCCTATATTAGTTTAGTCCCAAGTTAATCTTTAATTATTCAAACTAGGCCAAAACCCTGAATAATTAATTAACCCACCAAACTAATTTAATTAATTCTCTCTCTCCATGGACCTTTATTTTATTCTAGCCCAATAATTAAATCAGGCTACTTAAATAAAATTACTTAAATAAAATAAATTTTATTTAATTTAAAATCAATTCTTTAGCCTGTATTTAATTAGGACTCACGGTCTATACTAGGGACCAAAAGACACACCGCCTTGGCTACTAAAATGACCAAAATACCCTTGCCATAAAAATAGCTGTATTTTGCATTTTAAATATTTCATAATATCACCATAAGGAAATATTGACCCCAAGGACAATGCTACGTTAGGAAAGTCTCCGACCTACAGGTTAAATGGCTAAAATATCCCTCTACACATCACCGTACATTTAGAGAGGAAGAAGTGTACTAACACCCCTCTAAATGACATCTACCATTCTTAGACTTCTAGTCCAATGATCCACGACTTCCTGGAATGTTTTCGCTTTCCAAGGGAGCTACCCTAAAGTAAATATCCGAGTCATGTTTCCCAGGGCCCTGGACATTTTAGACCATTCGGACAACCACAAGGGGCGATATAGTGCATAAACTATCTTGTATAAGTCTGTCTTAACTAACTAGTCACACATACCCAACATGCAAGTATATTAGCCCTACGATAGAACCTCAACTACAGCAAATCAAAGTATATGCTTCCAGCTTCGCCAGACCACCAACTCATACTCAAGTCGTAGAGTACTAGTCCACGATGTAGCAGCAGTAGTAGTCTAGATTTCTATCATATAGTACTTTTAGAAACCACTACTACAGGTCCTGTCCTACGTATTCGAAATACGCTTATGTCATGAAGTGAGTGGACTACTCACTGGCTAAAGGTAAGCCATTCCCCATTTGGAACTCATAACATAATAACCTAAACATGATGAGATTCCCAGCCTCATCAATAGGTTAAGAACAAAAGTTTATGTGTTTAAATAACCCGTGATCCATACCTTACTGTGAAAGACCACCATTCACATGGACCACTTATTTAAACACAATGGGTCTGTTCCAAACGAAAATTGTGCACAAACAAAAAGTAAATTCACAAATAATTTCTGAAAATAAATTCCTTTATTAAAATATTCGATTTTACATCAGAAACCTAGTCTAAGAGGGCATACAATCCAACAGCTGGAACTTCTGCGTAGTCTAATGGGAACCAACTTGCCAACCAACCGATCATCCCAGGGTGCAGTCAGCTGAGCCCTCTTGCTGCTTGCAAAATCAACCGATTTCAATGTTCCTGTTGAGTTGAAGCACCTGTCGGCTGATTACCTGGGGCACAAGAGGCTCACCCAATGCTTCTTCTCTGATACTAAAAACAAAAGGGATGAAGCTTCACGTCAACTCGAAGCTTTGGGAGTGCTCCAAGAATAGGAGGCTTTTATGCAGTGTCCTTTGAGCTGAGATTTTCGAAAGAGTGGAAAGAATTGAAGGGCTTGAGAAACAGCTGCGTGCACTCCAGGCAAAGCTGGATTTCAAAAAACGGGCTTTGGATAAAAAACTTGGGCCGAGGGCCTCTATAAACGGCTTCCTCCGTGAAAGAGTCAGTGACCAAACTCTGAAATGATTGGCTCATGCTAGAAGCGAAAGAAGAGTTACTCCAAATAGAACTGCAACATTCGGACAAGCTATTTACCGACATTCAATCTTCATGGGACAGTTTCCAATTCAACCTAGCCACCATCTTCCGCTGTCCCAATGAGGCTGGTCCCTCGGGCACTCAAACTGGGAATGCCGAAACTCGTCCGCCATCAACAGAAAAATCGACCGTTGAATCGGAACCAACCCAAGAAGAACTGACCGTCTAGGCAGAAGAAGAAAAGGGAACCCCAACGACAACTGCTCTGCTTGAGGAACACCCGAATCGGCTTGCCATAATTCCTTTCACCCAATCGATCAAGATGCCTCATACTCCTTTTGAGGAGAATTGACTTTATTTTTTTTTCTTTTCAAATGTAGCAGCCATCTGACTGGCTCTTTGTGATCAGTCGTTTCTTATGAATGCAAATATGTTTCTTTTTTCCTTCTACTGTCTTTCTCTACTTTTTTTCTCTCTTTTTTTTTTTACTTTTCTCCTACCATGGTTCCCTCCCAAAATGTAGAATAAAACTTTTTCAAATACTTACCGTTTATAGCATTATTTACTTTCTTTCCATTGGGTGTCATCAGCCGATAGGCACCTCCATCGAAAACTTGTATAACAAAAAATGTCCTTCCCATAAAGCGGACCACTAACCATAGCGTGGGTCTTTTGGTGTGAATGGAAGTATGGTTTTCCAAACCATATCTCCTACTTGAAAACTCCTTCCCCACCCTTTCCGATTATAGGCTCTTGCTACCTTCTCCTTCTGCCTTCTAATATTTTCAAACGCTATCCATCGGTCCTCTTCGACTTGGTCCAAACTCATAGCCAGGGCCAATTTGTAGTCTTCAATCGACAAACATTGTTGGTAAGCTACTTGGGCTGACTGCAATGATAACTTAGTGGGTAGCATCGCATCCTGTCTATATGTTAGCTGAAATGGAGTGAACCTTGTAGCGGTCTTGAAAACATTCCGATACGCCCACAATACTTCTTGAAGTGTTTCGTGCCATCTTCTGGGTTTATTTTCCAATGACTTATGGATCATACAAAGTCTTATTTGTAGCTTCAACTTGACCATTGGCCTATGCATAGTATGGAGATGAATGTAATAATTTAACTTTGAATTGAGTTAAAAAGTCACATACCTTATCTCTCGTAAACATAGTTCCTTGGTCAACCATTATGGTTTCAGGTATGTCGAATCGAAAAAGAATGTTCTGCTAAAGGAAAGTGATAATGACTAACTGGGTTACATTGGTCAGAACCTGTGCCTCTACCCATTTGGTAAAGTAATCAGTTCCCACTAAAATGAAGGTGTGCCTTTTAGTCGATAACGGGTGAATCTTGTCGATGACATTTAGAGCCTAACCCCTGAACGGCCATGGCTAGATGATTGGATGTAAGTCAATGGAGGGTACATGAATCGAAGGGCCATGCTTTTAACATGCCTCACATTCGGTTGCATAGGCTACGCAATCCATGGTCATAGAGAGCCAGTAAAATCCACGTCGTTGTAGTGTCTATTTCAACTTAGGACCTGCCTGATAAGCACCACATAGGCCTTCATGGACCTTGACTAACGCCTGTGCTGCCTCTTGCTTTGATAAGCATTTCAACAAAACTCCTAAATGGCTTCTTCCGAATAGATCATTCCCGATCAGTACAAAATTCAATGCCTTATGTTTTAGCTCCTATGAAACTTGACCCGTAGGCTTCCGTAAGTGTGAAACGATATCGGAACGCCAGTCTTCTTCATGTTCTTCTCACGATATCTGCTGACACATTACCACCCCACCTATTTTCTTAAAATCTGAAACCATTTGAGCTAAATCGTTTGCCCCCTGGTTCTCAACTCGAGGAACATAAGTGAAGATAACTTCCAAGAAGTATTGCAACAATACTTTCACTTCCTGTAGCTTGTCCAACAACATGGGGTTAGTGCATTTGTACTCACCAGAAATCTGCCGGATGACAACTTGAGAGTCTTCCGTTATATTAACCATTCGTGCGGCCAAAGAATTCAGGATTCGAAGCCCCAAGATGGGAACATCATATTCCACCTGATTATTTGAAGCCCCTTTACTTAATTTAAACAGAATTTTTCCTTGTCGTCCGCAATGAGCTTCACTGACCAGCCTGGCACCTGCCTTGTACTGAGTGCTAAAACCATCGAACTGTAACTTCCATGATTTGTATAAAATATATCCTTGTACCTCTTCTTTTTCAGGAATGGGTACTTTTAAGCATGGATGTTCGACCAAGAAATTGGCTATGGCTTGACCGTTTATTGCTTTCAAAGGCAAGTGAGTCAGAGAAAAAACATGTAACTTAAGAGCCCATTTCATTAAACGTCCTTACAACAGTGGGCGATTTAGCAGATACTTGACGAGATCAATTTTGCACAAGACTTGCACTTTCCTAGGTAACAGATAATGCTCTAATTTCACACATGCATAATATAAAGACAGGCATAGTTTCTCAACAAGGGAATACTTGGTCTCGGTATTCATCAGGTTCCGACTGAGGTAATACACTGCCCTTTCAACCCCATGTGCATCATCCTGAGCTAGCATGCTGCCGATAGACTCCTGAGTTGTCGAAATGTACAATTTCTAGATTACCTTATCTCATGGCAGTACCAAGATCGGTGGTTGTGACAAAGTCGTCTTGATCTGATCAAAGGCCACTTGGTGCTTCGGTTGCCAGATGAATTCTGGAGACGATTTTAGCCAGAGTAAAGAAGAGAACACCTTCTACTTATCTGCAGTGTTTGCCAGAAAATGTCGCAAGAAGTTGATTTTCCCTAAGAAATTATAGAGCTCCTTTTTGGATTGCGGTGGCCTTACCTGTAGAATATCTCCTACCTTGTTCTGGTCCACTTCAATCCCTCTTTGATGCACTAGGAACCTGAGGAAATTTTTGGCTTTACTCCATAAGCGCATTCGGCAGTGTTGATTTTTAACCGGTGCTTACGTATTCAAAGGAAGGCCTGCTCCAACCACTATATTTGTTATGAAAAAGTGGATGACTTAACCACTAAATCATCAATA
The DNA here is from genome assembly GCA_026120185.1 of Voacanga thouarsii. Taxonomy (NCBI): domain Eukaryota; kingdom Viridiplantae; phylum Streptophyta; class Magnoliopsida; order Gentianales; family Apocynaceae; genus Voacanga; species Voacanga thouarsii. The sequence continues at coordinate 1,970,515 of JANUWF010001213.1, read as the reverse complement.
TAAACTTCCATGGTCTTGCTGATGAGATTATGGAAAATGAAGTTCATGGCTCTCTGAAAAGTAGCTCCAGGATTCTTCAAATCGAAGGCATAACTAACCATTCGAATAAACTGATAGCCCCCGGACATCGGAAAGCTGTCTAAAATATCCTCTTCGGTTATGAATATTTGGTTGTACTCAGAGTATCCATCCATGAAGCTTAGAAATTGGTTTCTCGTAGCTGAGTCCACCAACATATCGAGTATCGACATGGTGTATTCATCTTTTGGGGTGGTCAAATTTAGATTTCTAAAGTCAACACAAACCCACAACTGGCCGTTTTTCTTAATGACGGGCACAATATTAGACACCTAGTCTACATACCGACAGGTACGAATGAAACCACACTGAAGTAACCTCTCAATTTCTTCTTTGATCCTGGGTAGAAGAGCGGGACTAAAACGCTAGGCAGGCTGCTTATGAGGCTTGAAACCTTCCTTAATCGGTAAGTAATGCTCAATAATGCCTCTATCCAGTCCTGACATTTCATGATAATCCCATGCGAAACAATCTTTGTACCTACGAATTAGGATCATAAAAGCATTCCGTTGATTGAGTGTTAAGCACAAGCTTACCTTTGTAGTTCTATTTTCCCCAGGTTCCCCAATATTTACTTCTGTTAACAGGTCCTAAGCGATAAAATCATGTGCATGCCAAATGTCAGGGTCCTCTGTTTTCAAACATTGACCTTCCAACCCTTCCATTATGATCTGATTATGAGCCATGGTGAGCTTGGAGTAATGGCTCGGGTCAAATGTAGAACGATAGAACATAACTTCATTCATATGCACTTCTGCTGAGAATGGATTGGGGTTGGCCGGTATCCTTTCCACTCATTCTCTATCCTAAATTAGCATCATTTGGTAAAACGTTGACGGAACACAATGGTTCATATGAATCCAATCCCTACCTAGTAAGATAGAATAAGCCGACTTTGTTGTGATTACAAAGAAAACAGTCTTACTAACCTTAGATCCAACAGCCACCTCAAAAGTGATGACCCCTTCCTCTCTGGCTGCATCCCCTATGAAATTAAGCATTTGGATATTTGTAGGAGATAAGTCGTGTTTTTCCTTACCCAAACACCTTAAGGTTGCCAAAGGCATTACGTTCAGCATAGTCCCTCCCGATGAAAACTCGAGACAAAGATTTTCCCTTGATATGTGTCTTGATGTACAATGGCTTGAAGTGGTTGGTATGTTCTGCCGTTAGGATCGGAAAAAATATCCCTTTCGATGGCATTTTAAACTCGATGAGCTCAACGGCCGATTCTTCCATTGCATAGTAATCCTGCTCCACTATTTCTTGCTCGGCACTAGCTCGAAATTGTGATGGGAGAATGCTGAGCATGTTCTGACTTGTGGAAGTACATACCTATCTATCTGACCATTCCTCCAGCGCTTGTTTTTGCTAAGCCTGTCTCCTTTGTTCCTATTGTTTTTGAGTTTTTGTAAGATGGGAACGATGACCTAAGAAAAACGGCTCTTTACGAGGCACATATGTTATAAACTTCTCATCTTTCCCCTGAAAATAAGCTACAAAGGTCGGAACTGTAAGTTGAGTAAAAACTGACAACTGATCGTTTAGCCTTTGGAATGTTATAAACAGCGTGAACTAATACTCTACCACTTGAGTATGAGTTGGTGGTCTGATGAAGCTAGAAGCATACACTTAGATATACTGTAGTTGAGATTTTTTCATAGAGCCGATATACTTATATGTTGGGTATATATGACTAGTTAGTTAAGACAGACTTGTACAAGATAACTTCTGCACTATATCGTCCATTGTGACTATTCAAATGATCTAATTATCCAGAGCCCTGAGAAACATTACTTAGATGTTTACTTTGGGTGGCTCCATTGGAAAGTGAAAACATTCCAGGACTTATGAATTATTGGACTAGAGGCCAAATGATGGTAGATGTCTTTTAGAGATCTGTTAGTACACTTTCCCTCTTTAAATGCACGGAGATCTATAGAAGGGTATTTTAATCATTACACCTGTAGGTCGAAGATTTTGCTAACGCAACATTATCCTTGGGGTTAATATTTTCTTATAGTGATATTAGAAAATATTTAAAATGCAAAATATAACTATTTATATAACCGTGATATTTTGGTCATTTTAGTATTTAAGGTGATGTATCTTTTAGTCTCCGGAATAACCCTTAAGTAATAAAAGATTTGAGTTAAGGAATTGGTCTTGATAATTATAGATTTTATTTTATTTTATTAGTCTAATTTATTATTGAATTTGAATAAAATAAAAGGTCCAAGATAGAGTATTTGATTAATCTAGTTTAATTAGTTAATTAATTATTTAGGACCCAAAGCCCAGATTAAATAATTAGAAAATTAATCTGGATATAAACTAGTTAAAATGTATGAAATTTTATATTGGTCTATTTAGGCTTGTTAATTATTTATTAGGTTGTTTAATAAAACACAGAAAATAAATAATTGAGATTTATTATTTATGAGTGTTCAAGCTCAAGAGTAAATAATTTTATCTAATCCAATAAATAAGACCAAGGATAAAATAAAATAAAAAAATTTAATTAATTAATTAATTAAAAAAATAAAAGACAATACGGGATGAATCCCGTATTGTTTTGCGTGAAGGATTATAGAAACCATGAATGCTTTCTGTTTTCACATAGATGGCATTTCTCTCTCGGGGAATTGGATAGGAAATGAAAAGGGTCTTCATGCATTAGGTGTGGGAGGCTTTTGAATTTTTCCAATTCATAGAAACCCAACATCATAGAGAGCTTCGGTGAAGCTTTCACCAAAAACTTATCAAAACACAATCTTTAAGCTTTCACCGGTTGTGCTACGGGCACCATTTCGGAATATCAAAGACTTCGTGTAAATGAGATGCAGTAGACATTTAAAAGGACGTGATCTAATAGCTTCAAATATCCTTGTACAGACATCTACATCAATGTGGTGAGTGCACTGGACCCGAATAAAAAAAAAATTGGTTTTTTGTCCCATACCAAGCGAAGTTATTTTTATTGCAATAGTTAACATTCTTTGAATATTTTGTATGAAAAATAATAGTAAAGAAAATTTAGGACTAAACAAAACCATTAGTTAATTAATGTATTTAATTCTATTTTTTGGACACTTAGGTTAAAAGAATAGAAAAGTTTGAAAACGTTTACAGTTTTTTAGCATACTTATTTCTTTTTGTACCTTATGTGCACATTTTCTTAAAGACCAAAGTCTTTGAGAATTTTTGACAAAGAAAAATATTTTTCTTAAATCAAATGATTAATTTTAATTCGAACAAAAAATCATTCTTGGATATTTTCTCAAAGGATTTTATTCTTGACATAGAAAATATATTGAATTTAGATATTTTTGTGAATTAAAATAGAAAACCATTATGATTGAATTTTTTTTAAAAAAATTATTTTTAAAACCATTTTGATTGAATTTTAAAAAAAAAATATTTTTTGTCAAATTAATCTTGAGATCAAAATCTTTCGAAAGTGTTATTGAAAATTTTTGAAATTATTAAATTTATTAACTTAAATAAAATCAATCCATGTAAAAATTACTAATAAATCTTAACATATAAATTTTTATGGGTTTAAATATTTTATTTTGAGTTAAAAGAAAACTTAATTGAAAATTTTAAAAGATGTTTTCCAAGAAACCCCTTAATTTTAAAATAGTAAGTGGGAGAAGGGTTCCAACGGCCCCACAGCTTTCATCACGATCCTCATTAGAGATCGTGGGTCCCCTCGTGTCACCCTGGGAGTGAACCCATATAGGATGTGGATACCACAATAATCTAAAATTAATGAATTTATATAATTAATAACCCGATATACGTGCTATAATCGGTCAGCCCACGTTGGAAGTTATAGTGCGAGGAATGTTTATAAGAAATTAGAAGAAATGATCATCCCACGATGGAGTTATCTTTTAAATTATTACCTAGAAAGGAAATTAATATGTGGTGGTTAATACACTTAATTTAGAAAACTGTTAATCTTCTAAAGAAGCTATGTCAGTTTTTCTAAGAACCAAATTAATCATATTAAAGATAATAGTGATAGGATTAAATTATTATCGGATTTAATATGAGGAAAAAGTCACAAATTATTATATATTTTTTTTCACAAATTGAATTTTCTTTTATTTTCGATATTTCAGAAATGGTTGGTGGAGGTTCTTTTAGTCCTTTGACCGTTATCCTTCGAGAGAATAAGCTAACGAGTCCAAATTGTGTGGACTGAAAAAGAAACTTGGACATAATACTCACTACTAAGGAGTATAAATATGTCCTCTTTGAAACCTACCCTGCTATCGAAGAGGGTTCCACCGCTGATGAGCGTGAGGTTGAGAAAGTATGGAAGAAGGCCAACAAAATGGCTCGATACTACATATTGGCCTCCATGTCTAATGTGCTCTAGTTAAAACACGAGTACATGACCACTGTATATGACATTAGCCAATCATTAGCCACGATATTCGCCGATAAGAGTCGATCCGCAAGGTAGAAAGCTCTTAGGACGATCATAAACACTAAGATAGCTGAGGGAGTATCAGTCAGGGAGCATATTCTCAAAATAATTGTTGCTTTCGAGGAAACGAAAGTCTTAGAGGCTGTTATTGAACCCCGAGAGCCAAGTGGACATGGTTCTCGAATCTCTGCCAGGCTCTTTTACTCAATTCAAGTTGAATTGCACTATAAACAAGTTAAACATGAGTTTAACTGAGTTAATGAAAGAACTCTAAGTGGCAGATAAGGTTATGAAGCCACAATCCAAGACTATGATTGTTAGGACTTTTTCTTTCAGAATTGGGCCCAAGCCCAAGAAGTTTAAGAAGAAGAAGGGAAATGCACCGGCCCAACCCAAAAACCAGCCCAACAAGCCCAAAGGTAAATGCTTCAAGTGCAGGTAGAAGGGACACTGAAAAAACGAGTGTCCAAAACTTCAGGTTAAGAAAAATCCTACAGGTATTGTTCTCTATCTAGAGTCTATTTCAATTGTTGGATCAACTGATCATATCTGTAACTCCTTGCAGGGGTTTAAGAAGATAAGAAGACTCTAGAAATGCGAGCATAGACTACGAGTAGGAAATGAAACACGAGTATAGGCCCTTGTAGTGGGAGAGCTAGATCTTATTTTTTATTGTAATAAAGTAGTTATATTAAAAGATATTATATATGTACCCAATTTTAGACAGAATTTGATTTCAGTTGCAAAGCTAATAAATCATGGATATTCTGTTTCTTTCCATTCTGCTATTACTATCAGTAGAAATGGAGTAGTTTTATGTACAAAGCACATGTATGAAAACTTATTCTTTTTAAATCCTACAAATAATCAAATAAATAACGCTCAATCTGAACCTTTAGGTAAGAAGAGAAAGACCAATGTCAATGACTTATATCTTTGGCATCTAAGGTTGGCTCATATTAACTCAATCAGGATTCAGAGGTTAATCCATGATGGGACCTTGGACTCATTAAGATTGGAAAGTTGGCCTCAGTGTGAATCCTGTCTTATGAAAAAAATAATTAAAATGTTGTTCACCTAAAAGACTGATAGAGTTATGGAGATATTGAGTCTTGTTCATATTGATGTGTGTGATCCTTTGTCTACTCAAGTTAGAGAGGGTTTTGAGTATTTCATCACTTTCACGAATGATTGTACAAGATTTGGTTATATCACCTGATGAGACGTAAGTTTGACTCTTTTGACAACTTCAAAGAGTTTAAGGCTGCAGTGGAGCGTCAAACTGATAAACTGATCAAAATTTTACAATCAGATTGTGGTGGAGAATATCTCATCGGTGAGTTCAAGGATTACATGATACATCATGAAATAGTATTCCAATTCTCTGCGTCGGGTATACCCTAGCAGAATGGAGTAGTTGAGAGAAGAAAATAGGACATTAATTGAAATGGTCTGAATCATGATGGCTTATGCTACTTTTCCGGTCTCTTTTTGGGGATATGCTTTGGAAATAGCGGCATACATTCTGAACTTAGTACCTTCCAAGTCAGTACCTAGGACACCCTATGAGATGTGGATTGGGCGTAAGCCAAGTCTAAATCATCTCAAGATGTAGGGCTGTCCAACTTATATACTAATCAAGGGAGACAAGCTAAAATCAAGATAAGAATTATGCTACTTTGTTGGGTATCCAAAAGGAATAAAAGGAGGTTACTTTTATCATCCTAAGGAGTAGAAAGTCCTGGTAAGTACTAATGCCAGATACTTGGAGGATGATCAAAGTACATTCACTAAAGGTTCAACAATGTTGGAACTTGATGAGAGGTTATATTTGGAATCAACTTTTTCAGACCCGATTATGGAATAAGAAGAGGCACAGCCTCAAGAACCTGCATAATCGGAGCTTTATCGTAGTAAAAGGGTATCTAGAGTTCCAGAAAGATAGACAGGAAAGGCTTTTGAGCTGGTTTCTGACCATCAAGAACAAGATCCCACTAGATACGGGGAAGCTATTGCTAATGCTGATATAGATCTATGGCATAAAGTAATGAAAGCTGAGATTGAGTCTATGTACTTCAATCAGGTTTGGAATCTTGTAACTTCACCTGAAGGGATAAAACCCATAGGGTGTAAGTGGCTTTACAAGAGGAAGAAGGGAGCAGATGGGAAGGTGCAAACCTTCAAAGTTAGGCTTGTGGCAAAAGAGTATACTCAGAAAGAGAAAATCGATTATGATGAAACATTTTTCCCGATAGTCATGCTTAAGTCCATCCGTATCCTTTTTGTCATTGCATGTCATTATGACTATGAGATATGGCGAATGGATGTCAAGACGGCATTTCTTGATGGCCATGTTAACGAAGACATATATATGTCTCAATCAGAAGGTTTTATTACTAAAGGCCAGGAATATATAGTCCGCAAGCTTAAACAGTCCTTTTATGGACTTAAGTAGGTATCTAGAATATGGAACATTCGTTTTGACGAAATTATAAAGTCTTACGGTTTCATTCAAAACAAGGATGAACCATGCGTGTACAGGAAATTGGAAGGTATAAATGTGGTTTTTCTTGTCCTATATGTAGATGACATTCTACTCATTGGGAATGATGTAGGGACATTTTCATCTACAAAAATTTGACTGTCTAGTCAATTTAGCATGAAGGATTTGGGAGAAGAGAATTACATTCTTAGGATTAAGCTTCTTAGAAATAGGAAGTAGAGAATGTTAGGATTAACCCAAATGACATACATTGACAATATGCTGGCTAAGTTTAGCATGGACTCATGTAAGGGAGCTCTAATCCCTTGCAAACATGGGTTGTCTTTTTGTTCTAAGTCTTATCCTAAATCTTAAGAGGAAAAAGACAGGATGAGTAGGATTCCATACGCTTCGATTATGAGAAGTCTCATGTACGCCATACTGTGCACTAAGCCAGATATTTGTTTTGCCGTAAATTTAGTTAGCAGATATCAGTCAAATCCTAGGGAGGTTCATTAGAAAGCTGTAATGCATATTTTCAAGTACCTCAATGGTATGAAAGATTATATGCTGGTTTACAAGGCTGACGACTTGGTTCCTACTAGATACATAGACTCACACTTCCAGGCAGATAAGAATGAGAGAAAATCCACTAGTGGATATGTCTTCATCTTGTATGAAGAAGTTGTTTCATGGAGGAGTATCAAGCAATCTTATATTATTGACTCAACCATAGAAGTTGAGTATGTGGCAGCTTCTGAAGCATCCAAGGATGTAATCTGGCTCCAGAAGTTCTTTTCAGAACTTGGAGTTGTACCACACATGGACAGACCGATTATGGTGTATTGCGACAACTCTGGAGAAGTCTTGCAATCCAAAGAACCCAGGAACCACAAGAAGGGGAAGCACATCCACAGGAAGTACCATCTGATCCGAGATTTCATTCAGAAATGAAAAATCGTTGTAGAATAGATAGCCTCGGAGAACAACCTAGCAGATCCCTTCACCAAGCCTTCGGTTGAAAGAATCTTCAAGAAACACTTAGACGCCATAAGGATAGGCACCTACAGACTTTCTTAGTCTTAGAATGCAAGTGGAAGATTGTTGGAATATATGCCATTTAGACTAGTTTATCTGATGAAATTATCGAATTAATTAATAAAAGAATTTATTCTCAAAATTTGTTTGTGAATTTATATTTTATTTGTGTGTGAATTTCATTTGGAAATGACCTATTGTTTTTAAGTGAGTGATCCATGTAAATGGTGGTCTTTCACAGTAAGGTATGGATCACGGGTTACTTAATACATAAAAGTTTATTCTTAACCGATTGATAAGAATGAGAATCTCATCATATTTAGGTTATTGTGTTATGAATTCCAAATGGAGAATGGCTTACCTTTAGTTAGTGAGTAGTCCACTCACTTTATAACATGAGCGTATTTCTAATACGTAAAATATGATCTGTAATAGTGGTTTCTAAAAGTATTATATAAAAGAAACCCAGACTATTACTGCTACAATATGGACTAATACTCTACCGCTTGAGTATGAGTTGGTAGTCTGATGAAGCTAGAAGCATATATTTTGATATACTATAGTTGAGGTTCTTTCGTAGAGCCGATATACTTGTATGTTGGGTATATATGACTAGTTAATTAAGACAGAATTATACAAGATAAATTCTGCGCTATATCGCCCATTGTGACTGTTCAAATGATCTAATTATCCAAGGCCCTAGGAAACATTACTTGGATATTTACTTTAGGATAGCTCTCTTGGAAAGTGAAAACATTCTAGGAATCGTGGATCATTGCATTAGAGGTCAAAGGATTGTATATGTCTTTTAGAGAGGTGTTAGTACACTTCCCCTCTCTAAATGCATGGCGATGTGTAGAGGGGTATTTTAGTCATTACACTTGTAGATCGAAGACTTTGCTAATGCAACATTATCTTTGGAGTCAATATTTTCATATGGTGATATTAGGAAATATTTAAAATGCAAAATATAACTATTTATATAGTAGGAGTATTTTAATCATTTTAGTAACCAAGGTGATATGTCTTTTGGTCCCCGAAATGACTCTTAAGTAATGAAAGATTTGGGTTAAGGAATTTGTCTTAATAATTATAGGTTTTATTTTATTTTATTAGTCTAATTTATTATTAAACTTGAATAAAATAAAAGGCTTGAGTTTAATTGGTTAATTAATTATTCGATTGAATAATTAAAAAATTAATCTGGATATAAATTAGATAAAATGTATGAAATTTTATATTAGTCTATTTGGACTTATTAATTATTTATTAAGTTATTTAATAAAGCCCATAAAATAAATAATTGAGATTTATTATTTATATGTGTTCAAGCTCAAGAGTAAATAATTTTATCTGGCCCAATGAATAAGACCAAGGGTAAAATAAAACAAATTAAATTAATTCTTAAATTAATTAATTAAATTAAATTAAATTAAACTAAAAGACAATACGAGATGGATCTCGTATTATTCTGCGTAAAGGATTACAGAAAGTATGGATGTTTTATGTTTTCACGCAGATGACATTTCCCTCTCGGGGAATTGGATAGGAAATGAAAAGGGTCTTCATGCATTGGGTGTGGAAGGCTTTTGAATTTTTCCAATTCACAAAAACCCAACATTACAGAGAGTTTCTGTGAAGCTTTCACCAAAAACTTATCAAAACCCAATCTTTAAGCTTTCACCAGCTGTGCTATAAGCACCATTTCGGAAGATTAAAGGTTTCATGTGAATGAAATGCAGTAGTCGTTTATAAAGATATGATCCAATAGTTTCAAGTTTCCTTGTACAGACATCTACACCAGTACGAAAAGGACCATTCAATTACAGAGGTAAATTTTTCATTTTGATGATTTTTGCCATTTTAAACTTTCAAGAAAGGGTTCAAGAAAGCAGAAATATTGCATATGGAAGCAAATTATGATTGAAAACAGTGTATTTCGATTGAGATGATGAACAAATACAAAAGTATTGAATTTGAAATCAAAACAACATAAAAACGGAAAGTTGGTAATCAAAGGAATAAGGAAAAACTTTTGAAAAACTAAACAAAGTTGTAAAGAAAGTTGTAAACAAGCCGTAAGGAAAGTTGTAAAAAAAATGTAGAAAAAAGAACTAAAAACTGGAAGAAATTTGGTAATTTGATTGAGGCGATTGTTGTTGGGTTTCTTATTTTGAGGCTCCTTACTCGTTTTATACTTGTTGTGGCGAGATTGCCAACTATCCGATCGTGGAGAAAATCCCGCTTCATGGCCCGTCCCTGACGATTAGGAACGGTAGTGTTTTACCAATCGTGCTGCGATATGGGGGTTACGACTCATCGGCTCCTAATTCCGATATTGATCAAGTACATCGGTTGAAGATTTTCTTAACGTCATTGTCTGTTTTACAGAATTCGTATCAATTTTGATTTAAAGTTACTGTTGCAACAGATAGACTAAATATGACATCAATAATTTCATATAACTAAGGTAATTAAACTATACTAGTTTTGATAATTTATTCTAGTTATCGAAAAATGAACGAAATAATTTTTAATTCTTTTATTTCCTTTTTCATATTACGTATCGCATTTACCTAGGAGTTAGAAGAAGAGGTCTTAAATTTGTTCAGGACTCCTTTAAAATCAAACGGAGTAATTTCCTGCTTGTGAATAATATCAGACAAAATTAATTTTTTAAACTTAAATATATATTCTTTTTTTTTAATTTCTAGATCTTCTATTTTGTGTATAATTTGAATTTTTTCATCATTAGAAAACAAAATATTTATAGAGTCAAAGCATAAACCAATATCACTACAATTCTTATAATCAATTTGCTCATTATTGGAGTTTTCTTATATTGCATATATCACTTTATTTACTTCCTCAAACAATCTTCTTTACATATATCTTTATATGAAATAGTATCTAAAATATGCATAATTTGAGTTTTAATGGAACCCATCTATTTCTAAATTAGAAACTCTTTCTTTAACTTTACAGTATCTATATTTCTAACATTCTATTGAGACTGAAAATTTGCTGATAGAAGATTTAGTTGTTTTAGTAGACGAAGTTTTATTAGCTAATCCTTTAATATTAACAAAATTAATTAGATCTCCAAAAGATAATTCACTATAAGGACTTTTTTTCCATTATTAGAGTCTCTAATTTTTTTCCCCTCACTTTACCATAAAATAATTTTGATAATCCTAATAAAAATTTTTCCAAAAGTCATGGTTAGAATCTGATCTTAGGACAACTTTACTTAAAAATACATCTTTATACCGTCTAAAATCATATTACTTAAGGGAATTTAGATTAGCACAAACTTGACAACTTCTTTTTGCACATGTACGAAGTTCACCACAAAATATCTACATATAGCATATAATAAGGTCTGGGTAGCATCAGGTATAGAGATCGAAACGGTTTGAGAAGATGAGGCTAGGACTACAAACGAGGAGGAAGAAGAAGAACTAGCACGACAATTTTTTTTTTTTTAGTAGCATTTAATATGTAATTTCGTTGATATTCAATTAAATAATTATTCCACTATCTTTTTAATGTTCTAAACAAATCTTGTAAATATTATTTTAGTACATTAATAATCATCACTACCTTTGGGAGCAAATGCAGTTATAGGCATGCCCATTTCTTGGTATCGATTATATATTTGATGCTTTGTCATTCCATCTATCTTTGAATCAATTATTCCATCTCCAAAAAATAGTGCAGCATTTAACAAATGTCTTTCTTCCTATTGCATATTAGAAAAAGATGGCCTCGAATAATAGCTTCATATTGATATCTCATATTAGAAATGAGGACATTTAACAAATGGCTAGTTTGAAGAAGTCCAAATTCTGAAATTCATTAACCAAAAGGAAGACTATATATGCCTAGGCATCACAAGATTTACTAATCTCTATGGCAATATTATTACTCTCTCACAGGTCTAGAAATCACTATACATAAATCCAAGTATTGTTGATTGTGGAATAAACAACTCTAAAGTAGAGACCTAATGCATAGGAACCCCTCCAAAAAAAAAAAAAAATCTTACTTGGAGAAAGATAAAAGTAAAATTTATATAGAGTTCGAATAAATTTTTAATTTCTTTTTAAAAGAGATGATAAGATGATAACTCAATTAATTAGAGTATCTATCAGTTGATAGGACTTGAAATCCATATCCATATCTCCTCTCTCCCAATGTTTTTTTTTTTTTTAAAGAAAGAAATCTAAAGGAAAAAAATAAATCTTGAAACTTATGGAGCTCCTAATTCCATAAAATGCAGATAGTTGAAGCAGAGTGCAATTAGTTTCTTAGAAATATTGTGTGCCAAATGCTATTGCAGATAATGTATCTCCTCCATCCTCAGATGTTTCTTTAGGTTTTCAGTTATCAGTAGCTTTTGAGAGTATCTCAAAGAAACTGGTTATTTCCTATACTGCAAATGCTATGCTTAGTGATAAAACTAGCAAAAGGAAGATGCATATCAAGTTGTGTTGGTAGAGAAAAACTTACTAAACAGACATTACAAGAGAAAAACAAAGAAATTCAACATATAACGATAATCCAATTCCAAATGCAGAGGGGTTCATGTTGCACGTTAATTAATAAAAAATAGAGAGGCTGTCTTTTGGAGTGAAGTAGTTGGAGTGGTTGGACAATCACTCCACCAAGGCAATGATGCAGGCTCACAAGATGCATGTGGCATGCTCTGAGTGCAAAGGAATCACCCAATGAAAAAAATAAAAGTAGCTCCAAAGAAAAAGTGTGAGGGTTAAGGGTTTAGGAAAATTCTCTGTGTACTCTCTAAATATTTTTTTTTTTTTAGGTTTGGATGTGAGAAAAATATTGTATTTGATATTGTGTAGTTGTAATAATTTTTCACATAGTGAATATTTTTCTCTGTTATCTTTTGAAAACGGCCGTAGTTTTTCTTCAATTTTAAAGTTTTTCATGTAAATTCTTGTCTTGTTATTTTTCTCTGTGATTACTTGACGATTTTTATTAAAGGTAGTCTGTGAAGTAATAGAGCCAATTTTTTCCAACAACTGGTATCAGAGCTTTATTGTGGTATTAATATCTATTTATCGTATGCTCTGTGGTTGCCATTAAAGTGGACCTTCCACATCAAAAAATAAGTTAGATTATTATTTACTCTATATATTAAGCCGATAAGTACCTTTGGTGCGGTGGAGTTTTAGTGTGTGTTTTACACTAAAATAAAAGTACAAGAAAAATGTTAACAACTAAATATGATGTAGAGAAATTTGATGAAAAAATTAATTTTGCCTTATGGCAAGTGCAAGTCGATGATTTGTTAATCCAATTTGGATTGTACAAAGTCTTGGAGGGGAGGCCAATCCCTTTGACCATCAGAAAAGATTCAAAAGTATCTAGTGATAGAAGTGGAGACTCAAGAAAGTCCACAATGAGCGATGAGGACTGAGAGGAGCTAGATATGCGAGCTGTGTGAAACCCCAGTCGAAAACAACCTTAGAGTAAGGGGGTTGGGATGCATATCATATTTATTTGCATGTTTAAATATATTTTTATATGATTTTATGTGCTTTAGATTTGTATTTTATAGTCTCAAGTGCTTGATTATGTTTATTGAGTAAGAGGGGCAAAATAGTAATTTTTGCTTAAGGTGAAAATAGGGAGATAGCTTGAGGATTAAATAGGAAAAATATTTTGGAGAGAAAATAAGAACAAGAGTTGTTGTGGTTTAGTGGTTAGAACTTTAGAATTAATTCTTGAAGTCTTGGATTCAAATTCCATCGTTGGAGCTTTAGCATGATAAAATTTTATTTTTGTTTGAGAATGTTGTATTTTCGGCCTTGTGTGCTTTAGAGAAGGGTAGAGGTGTTGTCCTAGGGGAGACATGATAGGAGTATCCTAATCCTACTCTTGTGCCCTACAAAAATTCCGAAAGGAATTCATACCCTTCTTGATCCTTAGTTTTTCCTATTTCTCAATTCATTAGGTTGGTCAATTTGTTCTAGCCAATTTCATTCGAGAAAATTTCAATAAAGTGTTGTGGCTTTGAAGGTTCAAAAATGTCTAAGTGTAAGATTTTATGGACCGAAAATGGGTAGGAGTTGGGGAAGGTCCCCAAGAAATTAAACTCTATGGTTGAACCTCCAAAACCCCACTCTAGCTATGTTCATTTTCTTCATGAATAATTTGGAATTTTTTCAACTTCTTGTGCATTCAAGGTGTCGAAACTTTCAGCCATCATTCCCTCCCAAATGCTGCCAGAAAATAGCCCTCTTGACTAGCTTGGAATCTGAAATTTTATGGCCAAATTCGGACTGCACAAATGCTGTCCAAAACCAGAAAATTTTTTAGGCAAATTCGCAGCTTAGGTGAGTTTAAACCAAGCTGTTTTCTTCCAGTTTTCTCCCAACACCTTAGCCACATTTTTCCTCCATAAAGAAGGCTGGAAACCAACCTTGAACGACCTCTGAAATCCCCTTCAAACCCTCTGCAAACTGACTGGAAAATGGTAGCAAAAGCTGCCCAGAAAATTCCAGCAACTTTGCGAAATCCTGTACAGAAATTTTTCCAGCTTTGTTTCCCTCTTTAGCCCTGACCGAAACTCCCTCATCTTTCTGTTCAAACTTCTCTTAAACAGCCATGAACTGAACTCCATTGTCTTCCCCAACCTTCTGCTCGAAAAACCAGTCATGGCTGCCCCTAAAATATCTCCAACAATTACTCCAATCAAGCCTTGATTGAAAACCAAAATTCCAGCAATCCTAATTTAGTAAACTTCCATAAAACATCCCTTAAACAAGCAGACTTTCCTTCACCATTGTACTCCCTCCTTTCGGCCACCATTAAGCTTTTTCAAACAGCTTTCATTCCAGCAGAATCCCTAGCCAACAGTCGGCCATTACAGCTTCCAAAAACCTCTCCAATGATCAAAGATTTTCTGCCATATTTTGTTTCCAAATTTGATCTCCTAAAATATTCTTTTAGGATTTCAAACAACTAGCATTTCCTTTTCCTATCAAACCAGAAATTCAGTTGCCAAAACCCCTCAAACAATTCGGCCACTTCCTTCCCACAGAATTTCGGCAGCTTCAATCAAATTCTCTCCATTCTCTTCAACCTTCAAGAACACCTACTCACCTTCTCTCACCTAAGGCCACCAAAACTACTTCAATCTTCTTCAAAAAAATTTCAGATTTCACCTACTCACTGACGTGAATGCATTCATACCACTTTTAACATCAAACTCCAAAATCCAACTCTCTCATTTGGATCAAAACCAGTATTTTTGGTGAAGGCTCAAGAACACCTTCAAGGTAAGCTTGTTCAATCAACATCACCTTTACTAAACTTCAACCTCTAATGAACATATATATGTATAATCATACTAATGGACTCTCTTCTTCTCTTTTCTCTCTCTCTCTCTCTCTCTCTCTCTTGGCCGAATGTTCTCTCTCTCTTGGCCGAATGGTGACTTCAACCATGGCCATGTTTTTTTCATCTCTCTTGGACGGATCTAGTCTCCTAGGAGTTGAGATCCATTCGAAACTCCTCCAAGGTACTCATCAATCAAGTAAGCCCCTTCAACTCTCTTTTTAAATTCTAGATTCATGTCTCTAGGGTGATATTGAAAGAAGATGGATTATGTTTGAGGTTTGAGCATGTATTGTTGTGATGAGTTGAGATTGAAGCATAAATAAATGTGTGTATATGATGGAGATGGGATTGATGCATGAGTTGATTGTCTTGGTTGATTGTATGATGTTTTTAGGGTTTAGTGCATGTCTCCATGTCATGAGTGGTATTTGTGTTCAAGCATGTTAGAGATTATGTCACTTTTGGTGAATAGGATTTATATTCAAGTATGATTGTTAAAACCATGAGTATGTTTATACTAGTAGAGGTTGCATCATATCTTGGTAAATTTAGATCTATGCCTTTATTCATGATTTGGATGATTTGATGAATTGATGTGGAGTGTATGTTCATGATTGTGATTAGCAAGTAGAAATATGATCATGATCTAGTTGTCCCTAAACTAATTTTATTTCATCAATAAAATGATTAATATTATAATTTTTGCTAGTAGATCTCGAAAACCCTAGAAAATGTGGATTTGGTCTTTTACATAAAATAGTGATATTTTAGTCAAATAAATGATAACTTTTATTATAGAAATAAAATATATAGATATTATATATAATAATAATAATAATATCAAATAAAGCCTTTTATATAAATAATCATAATAAGTAAAATATTAATTTTGTGAGTCTTATATTTATAAATACCATTAAAATTTATTATCTTTCAATTATTATCTTTTAATCAAGACCTAGTAAAATTTACTTACAACTAATTTTAGTTACCAATTATTTTCTAACAATTAATTATCAATAGATTACTATTTTAAATAATTACATCTAGGTCCTAGGACCCTTCATCAAATAAACTCTAATTTATTTTTAACAAAATTTAAACCTTCAACTTATTAGTACCTATTTCCCAAAACACTAATTATTTTAACTAATCAAATTAGACTTAACTTATAAACCCTTTATTTATTATCTAATCTTAAAGCTTAGGACACTAGGATCATGGTTGTAGTAAATTGAGTTAGTTTTATTTGTGAAAGTGGATTTTGGCTTGAGTTTGATTATGGTTTATATTTACCTCAGGCGGGGTTAGGTCAACTGTTAAAGACCTTTATTTTATCTCAAGCTAAGGATCAAGTAAGCTCCTGCATAAAATCTGATTGATGCAAAAAGGTTCTATGGTAAGCCAATTGTGAAGTGCGTGGCCACTCATTTCTGTAAAGGCAATTGAGGATTATTTCCTTTCTTATTTCAAGCAAGCAAATTATTTGAAAATCAATAAACAGTTTTACCCAAACTCAAAACTCTTTCTAAAACCAACTTTGTCTCAAACTTCGAAAATCCTTAATTGCCATTCTAAAGTGGAGCTATGTTTATTTCATTTTTCCCCCAAGTGGGATAAGTTACGTTGAGTACTCAATAAGGGTGGATTGCTAGGACTAACCTTTGAAAAGTTAGGGTAAGTCTCTCAGTAAGTGGCCACCTCTGAGAGGTAAGTCCTTCCCGGATAGGATATCAGTCCAATAAGTCATGCCGGTCCGAGCTAACAGTTTTTAGTCAAGTGGACTGTGTGTTGCCGAAATGGACAACCGATTTTGTTTGGGTATAGAGAAGGAGAAGTATCTTGTCCGGTAGGCCGATCACCTACTTTTTGTCAGTCTGCACAAAGTGTGGCATTCTGACTGGTTATGGGGCCCAACGTGTGGTAACCCATGACTACCATTTTGAGTTGTTGATTTTATTGAACATGTATGGTTAGAAAAGCCAAAATACCACTCTTGATTTTGACTATTGTTTATTGCTTGCCAGCATTTCTCTTACGAAGATTTTACACTTTGCATTCACGAACTGTTTTTACTGGACACTCAAAGTACACACGATTTACTGAGATTTTTATCTCATCAACCTTTTTACCATGATTTCAAGTCGATCCTATTATGGGGATGAGTAGCTAGTTGTTGGCTGCTTTGGAAGATTTTTTTTTCCTGATATTTATTTTGTGTAATGCTTTGGGAGTTGAAAGTAGATAATTTTTGTTATGGATTTGTCTTTGAATTCTTGGTTTGTAATAAATTTTAAGTTTAAAGTATTGTTTTTATTCTGTTATTTTGATTGTGTGACCTAGTTATAAAGACCCCTTGTCCTTTGGATGGGGCGACATCACCGGCCCTGTCGGGCCTAGGTAGTGGGGTGTTACAAGCTGCCAGTCAAATACGGTTCAGTTTAGCAAAGAATATTCTTACTAATGTGGTTAGACTGTTTACAACAAGGGAGATCTAGGATAAGTTTGAAGAATTGTACCAGACCAAAAGTGTTTCAAATAGGCTCTATTTGAAGGAGCAATTTTATACATTGCAGATGGAGGAAGATACAAAATTTTTAGATCATCTGAGTGTCTTAAATAGGATTATTTCTGAATTGGAGACTCTCAAAGTTAAAATAGATTATGAGGATAAAGCTTTGCGACTCATGTTGTCTCTTCCATCTACTTACAAAAACATGCAGCCCATTTTAATATATGGGAAGGAAATTGTAGTTTACTTAGAGGTGGCGAGTAAATTAATTTCTGAATAAAGAAGATTAAAAGGAGAAAGCAAACCTTCAGAAAACTCAGTGTTTACTATTTGTGAGTATGAGAAAAAAAAACTCTGTGAAGAAAATTATGTGTTAGGGATGTGGACAAACGGGCCACATCAAGAAAAACTGCAAGTATGGTGGAGCTGGTTCAGCCAATAGCTTCAAAGATAATATTACCAATATCGTTTCCCTAGTAGAGGGAGATGATAAATTGCTTTAAAGAAAAATATATGTCCTCGTGGCATGATTACTGCCACTAGAGATGCCATGAAAGAGTAGGTATAATTGGTAGCATGTCCACGAATTTGCACATGGGTATTGACTAATGATTATGTAAGGTGTGTGGTGGAATAGATGAATGTCGATGGCTAATAAACTTTTAGAAAATCAGCATGGAAGTTGTATTATAATTATCGACATGGGTCGAGGTGAAATTCTTAAAATTAATATTAATTTCAAGTGGATATACTCTTTATAGTGGAGTATGATAATACTTATGATTGTTGGTATTCGACAATATCTTGATAATATAATTTTTTTTAATTAAAGTGAAAATTATTACACGTTAATTAATAAAAAATGTGGAGACTACCTTTTGGAGTGAAGTGGTTGAACATCCACTCCACTAAGGCAATGATGGAGACAAGAAAAACAAGAGCAGCTCCAAAGAAAAAAAGTGTGAGGGTTAGAGGGTTTGAAAAAAATTTTTGAGTACTCTCTAGGTATTTTTCTTGAATTTTAGGTGTGAGAAAAATATTATATTTGATATTGTGTAGTTGTAATAATTTTTCACATAATGAATATTTTTCTCGATTGTCTTTTGATAACGGCTGTAATTTTTCTCCGATTTTGAAATTTTCTACGTAAATTCTTGTCTTATTATTTTTCTCTTGTAATTGCTTGACGATTTTTATTAAAGATAGTATGTGGAATAATAGGGCTCAGTTCAGTCATATTACAGTCAGAAGGGAGTTCAGTAATAACACACCTGCACAGATCAGTGCTATAGCTTTTCTGGAGAAAACTTTTGATTTGTTGATCATAAAAGTGAAATTAGATCCAAAATGGTAACAGAGATTTAGAGCTTTCATTCAAGTTTTGTGGTCTGTCTTACAGCTGCGTTATAACCCTTGGATCATGATTCCTATACAGCACTAAAGCCCGGAGCCTCTCAAAGTAAGAAATCTTTAGTCCATTCTGCCTTGCAATCATGGAGCGGACCCAAGCAGGACGATTTCCTGGTGCACCAGTTACAACCACAACCGTTTTTGAGTTTGTGAAGTTTGCCAGAGGAACCATCGTCTCTGGTTCAGTGGCAGATGAGGCATCTACCAGAAATATATGACTGAAGTGTCCATCCACCATTCCTTCATCACGCAGCCGAAAACTACTCATGAAAGTGGATGAAATAACCTTATATTTCTTGAGTTCTTCAAGTGAAGGGCAAGCAAAGCAGTTAACTTCTTCCTCATAAAGACAAGATGGGAGTATGTCCACAGGTACACCATTAATCTCCCGAAATGCAGCATTTGCTCTAAACATTTCAGATTCTTCCATCACCTTCTTAAGGGCCCTCATGAGCACATCACATGTATTGTTGAGAGGAGCACATAAAAGAACTCTATTTGAAGGTGAGTATCGACAAATCTGAAGTACTGCTTCTAAAATTACCTTTCCTGTTCTTGATAAATCCTTCTTTTCAACTACAGTCATTGGTCCTTCAACAAGATAAGGAGGTGCACCCTGAAGCCTTAAAATCTGGCGAACAGCAAATGCATCTTTCTGGTTTCCATAATTGACAAAGAGCTCTGTGGAAGGTAGTCCCTGCTTCGGTGCAAAGTCAGGGAAGAGGAAGTTCCTGTATAGAGCCTCAGGTGCAGCAATTACTGCATGATGAGCTCGCTTTAAACAAACTCTGTTGAATGAGAAACTGACATCATATTCACATTCAGGGTCATGCTGAGAGTGGAAACTTTCTTCAAATTCAGCTAATACGAGACTGCTCTTTACCACACGATATATGACACCCTATTCAAGTCATTTCCAATTTGGGTTAGAAAAAACTAAACGTTTTCCTTATCAAAATTGCAAATAGAGAATTGAAGCAATCCAAGATTTTGAAATTCTTTTTCCATGGATAACTGTCTGATTTGAAAGAATGAGGAACTTGAGATTAACTTTCTTTGGGAATACTCACTACCAAGAAAGAGCTCCAAAATCTATTTGCCTCCAAGTATGTAAGCTATATATATGGTACTTGATTATGACATTCAATTTGGATGAGAAAGTAATTTCCTGCTTTAGTTCAAATGCATCAGTATTGAATGTGTAAGAAAAGGAAAAGTATTACGACATATGACAACCTATTCAAGCCATTTCCAACTTGGATCAGAAAAAACTAAATGTCTTCCTTATCAAAATTGCAAATAGAGAATTGAAGCAAAATCCAAGATTTTGAAATTCTTTTTCCACAGTAGCTGTGTGATTTGAAAGAATGAGGAACTTGGGATTAACTTTCTTTGGGAATACTCACTACCAAGAAAGAGCTCCAAAATCTATTTGCCTCCAAGTATGTAAGCTGTATATATGATACTTGATTATGACATTCAATTTGGCAGTGAGAGAGTAATTTCCTGCTTTAGGTCAAATGCATCAGTATTGAATAATGTAAGAAAAGGAACAGTATTACTCTCATTGCACCCTGCTTATACATATCTAAATATTTGCCATGAATGGAGGCAAGCAGCATATAACACATTTTCTTTTAATAACTTGTAATTTACACATTCCAATAAAATTAGTTCAAAATGGCATTATTTTGTTTTCTTTTTCTTGCAGGGTATATCATGCAGGCATTACAGGTGCAGAAAGCCCATCGGCTTATGACCAGATGGAATTGAACAGGATGAAAGTTATACTTTTACATGAAATTCGAGAAAAAAACAAGGTTAAGTTCTCCATGGTACGATATATGCTTTATGCAATTAGTGCATTGAAGAATAGTTCACAATGAACTAATAATGGATCCACATATTCTATCGCAAAATAAAAATTTTTGCAGATATCACACTATTGCTGGATACTGTGAACTGTTGCATGAGGTTTCCTGAAGGATACAAAAAAGTTCAAGTTCAAAAAACAAAAGTTTAATAAAGAAATAAATCAGGTCACAGTTCATCATGCTTTTCTTGTGGACAGAGCGTAATGTTGTTGCAATCAATCAGTTCTGGAGGTATTACTGAGACCAAACCCTTCACTAAAGAACAGAATTGCATGCATAAATCAATGTGTCTAAGATTTGAATGGTATTTGACTTGAGCTAAAAAGGAAGCTAATCAAAGGATTTGATTCAGGCAATACCAGGAGGTTTTTGTGCAGCTGTATACATATACTGTGGTGTGCAAGATGACTTGACAAACTTCCAAAGGCTAACCTTAAATGGCTTGATTTTCCTGCCTGTAGGCTTCACTGAGATGAAATCTCTTGATAACAAGAATGGCCGCCTTTCACATTTTCTGTCGAATGTTGGCTGCCCAAGCATTTTCTCAATATCAAATTCTAGAAAGACTTTTTCGTCTTTGCCAACAGCATGATTGTAGCTTTTGGAGTTTCCTTTTCTTGTATAAATTCTTGCATCATGCAACTTCAGAGTCACATTCTTAATTTCAAAACCTTCCCATTTCTGTATAATGATGTAAAATAATACAATAAGAGATAAGTGCATCAAATGCTTACATATATTTGCATCCATAAACCAGGAAAACTCTAGATTAAAATTTTGAAATCACAAAATACAGGATAAATTATAAAATCACATGCCAAAACATCTGTGAACTTTTCTTTACTTCTCAGCTGAGATAATCGCAACAATCTAGAGGTTAACTCAATTACAATCTCCCATCACCTTGATGTGGCTTCCTTTAAGAAACACTATAATGTTAGAGAGAGAGGGGGGGGAGGTAACACAGACATTAATTGTAATTGGAGTACTAGCATCTTTAAGAAACACTAAAATGTTAGAGAGAGAGGGGGCGGAGGGGGGGAGGGGGGTTAACACAGACATTAATTGTCATTGGAGTACTAGCATCAAGCTCCAATTTAACAGGAAATCAGATGCAATAGTATTCACCAAATTCTACATAAATAGGCGCAGTGAAGAGAATATTGTTCTCTGTCCAATTCTCTGTAGGCACCTTGGTACTATTTAGAAGTACTATCTGATTTTTTTTTTTTTCCATCTTTTTAATCAATGTAACTGATATTGGAATGAACAAAAGACATCTAAGAGCCCCAAATTGGCACATTCTGCAAAAGTTTTATAGGACAAACTCGTTAGTATGGCATGGAACCATTAGGAACAATGGAAACCTCCTTTACTAAGCACCTGAAAAGTTGAACAATCTCCTCTATTAATTTATTGCAGGTGATCTTCTATTTGAACACAAATTCTAAGGGATCTGGACTTAAGTAAACTACTAGCATATATTTTGAGGAAACATAAAACAGATATAAGGTAAAAGGAAGCAAATACAGTTGGATAGATATTCCAAGCATACCAGTACAACAACTATTCTGTGGGTGCATATGCTTGTCTATATCATCATAATCAGAGCCTATGATTTTATCAGCATCAAAAAGAAAAACTGAAGCACTCCGTCTATATAATAGAAGAACTGCAGGCAGACATTTCATCTTTTAGTTTTCCTCGAATTTATTAGTTCTTCCCCTCTAGATAAAAAAAAGAAAGAAAGAAAGAAATAGAAAAAAAATAAAATAAAAAAGCCTATCTTCCACCAACTGCTGCACATTATGAAACATAAAAAGCAATAACCTCCTGTGGTAGAGCTCCTCTTTTCCCCCTTTACGTTGCAGATCAAAATGTATGCTGTAGACATTTGATTCTCTCGGACATGAAACATTAGGATTTCTATTTATTCAGAAATTAACTGTGAGGAAATGGAAGAAAGTCTAAGGACTCTCAGACTCCAAAATGGTTACAGGTGCAGTGGGCCATTTTGGAACTTAAAATCTGGGAATACAGATCCAACCGCAATTTGTAAATCTTCCCCTTTGAAAAGGAAACGGGAAAAAAAATGCTTTCCTAGAAAATGCAGCAGCAAGTATGTCCCACCAGATGACCAACATTTTGGTATGGCAGGCCAAACATTTCAAATTGCAATGGGGGAGATAATTGGAATCAACTGACAGCTTTTCTATCACCTATTGTTAGAAAGAGCAAAGAGAAAAATAGCCAATGTGTTGCGTGAAAGTGATTGATTATTGCCTCCTTTCAAATAAAATTTGATCTAAAAACTTTTGTATTTTTGAAAATTGAGCAAATCAGTCCTTTGAAAAGAAGAAACTAGCACATTTAACAGCTATAATTTGCTTAACTTCTAACAATATAAAAGAGGGTGAATCGATAAACTTCATAACAGAGGGAGTTCATCAGCTACTTCCATACAATGCAGAGGGTAAATTGGTGTTCTGTGGAACAAAGGAAAACAAAATAGGAGATAATTACCTCTATTTGGAATATGGTAAACAAGTATGCCACATCAGTTTGTTAATGATCAATTCATAAGCACATCATAAAAGGCCAGAAAGCCGAATATTAGAGCATGATTGTGTCAAAGTTTTAATGACTCATGAAGCCCCATAATTCAAGCTGGGAACAGAAAGAATTATGGTGTCCTTCAGCACCTTTCTCAGCATTTAACAAAAGATTTGACGTTTGTAAAGGATCAAAAAAATGAATACTCTTTTAAGTAGAACGCCGTCAAGAAGGTGGAAACCAAGAAACACAAAAGACAAAGCTGTGATTTAAAAAAAAAAAAAAAATTCTTCCCTAAGAAAACAAAAGTAAAGGAAGGAAAATATATAAATCTCAAGACAAGAGTTACTCAATAACTGCCTATTTTCATGGTGATTTGTCTGAGGATAAGGGGGAAGAAGCGGGATTAACAATTATCATGAAATGACTGCATAAAGCATGAAAATTTTTCACTACCTCTAAGTGACAGTCCTCAGCAAACAGCAGAGCATGAAAATAATCCTTATAAGTTGAAGGAGATAAAGGCACCTTGAAAATTCCAGGGAGAATGTCTTTCTCAATCAAACTTTTAATATCCTCGGGAAATATATAGGTGGTTGATGCAAACTTCTCTACCCAAAAATAATTGGTCTTTTCCTGTTGACTCATGGAACTTGACCGGAGAGGAGACAAGGTTGGCCTAGTAGATAGGGGAGGTGGTTTTGGAGATTGAGGCGGTGCCAGCAAAGGAGACGGTTGTGGATCCTTTTTGAGGTTTGGGGATTGTTTTTCAGTATTAGATACAGGTGACAATAGTTTGGGTGAACCCACAGAGAGAGGCAACTTGGGAGCAGACTGCAATGGTTTAGACAAAGCTGAACATAGATCACTGCGAAGTTTATTGTCATCTCCTTTGTTGGTAGCTCTATTCACAGTGCTACTTTTATAAACATTATCATCGGAAGACGGAAAGGGTGAATCCTTTGATTTCCAACAAGCATGTTGACTTGACTCTGTTGAAACTGAGGACGGATTTGGCTTGAACTTCTCTGAAACTGAAGATGGAGTTGGCTTGGTAGTACCTGAAGGCGGTTTGAAAGAATGGACATAAGATGGCAACTCAGAGGAAGGCTGAGATCCCTGGGAAGAGGCTGAGGTTACATTATTGGGAGAGGTCTGCTTGGTTACTCCATTCACTTTGGTCTGCAGAACATCAGCATATGATGATGAAGAAACAATATAATTTGGTTTTGTTATAACATCACCTGACTTCTCAGAGATCAAAAACAGATTTTCCTTCGTCGCAGCTGATGGTGGTTTCACAGAAAATGGGACAGCCAATTGGGATGAGACAACTGGAACCTTGTTACAACGATCCATAGCAGTAGTGCAGGATTTAACAGCCACATTTCTACTTGAAACTGAATTAATTTGAATGGATTCTCTGTTTGGAGTAGAAGGCAAATTCGCTGAATCCTCAAACAATATGTTCGGAATTTTAGTGCCGGTGGTGGATTTTGCCAAGTTAGATTGGCTTATCGAAGGACTCCAAGTATGGATGGTCCTTGAGTATGAGCCAGCAGTAGGAACTCTCTGATATTCATACTGCGTCCAATTTCTACTGACTTCCCTTCCTTCATCTTCAACGAAGAATATAGCCTTCACCAACTTAATAAACCAAGACATCTTTTCCAAATCCCACATATATATCCTGCTTAAATTTCAAACTTTTGAGTACATCAATAACAAGATCAAAGCAAAACAACGGTAAGATTAACCAATAGCAGAAGACTAACCACAATTATCTCAGGCATGATCATAGGCACATAATATTTAAGTACTTTAATATCCATGTAACATGCCCATAGGCATCAATCAATGTGCTCCCAAAGAATATATTCAATATCTTAATAAACCCAAGAAATTTTTCCAAATCGCACAGAAATCTTGCTTAAATTTCAAAATCTTTTTGTTTTAGTACATTAACAAGATCAGATGAAAAGTGAAGTAATATCAGTACATGAGAACTTGCAGAGGAGTAACCCAGAAGAAGCCATACATGATCATGGATTCACAACATCTACTAATAAAACAATATGTACAAGTAAATGGATGCATTCTTGAAATTTATAATCCCAAAGTAAATTAAGGTCAAATTAAAATGCTCAAAAGGTCAAAATTTTCTCCACAAACAAACAAATTTAGTAATCAAACATTTAATTGATAGAAGTAAAATCTATGACAAAGAAATACATGCATGCATTACTGTTGGAGAGGAAGCATGCATTGCAGCAGAGGGAAACTCACTCGCCCAGAGATTTCTGTGTACGGAACAGGGTTTGATCAGAAAAGGACAACAGTGAAGATCAAAGCTGATTCCAACTATTCAGCAAAACCACAGATACAACTATGACAATCAGCAAACAGGGAAACGCCAACGCTGAGTAAGTAAGACTAAAGACTTGGATGAACTTGGAAAATTTTGCTTTTTCTTTTGGAATTGGAACTTGGGAGAGTGAAGAAGAGTAAAGATGATCCTCCCATCACCTTTCCAACACTGTCAAAGTGACTTTGAGGGGCGACTTTATCATTCTTTACGGATTGTGCTTAACTAGCGGTAGATTCCTTTGTCTCTAAGGAACAACAAAGAAACCTAATTGAAGATAAAATTGCAAGCGAAACACAGCCAAAAAAACCAGCCGTGGAACAAAGAAAAAACGCAGCTTTTCTACGTAAAGAAGAGGAGCGAAAAAAAAATAATTTTTCTTTTTTAGCTCTTCTTGTTCTCAAAATTAATTGAACTGGAATATGCGAGTAGGAACACTCATGAAAACCTCTATGCGAGTCCTGCAAGCCTATCTTCCAATATATAGCTTATTTAGTAAACAACTTACAGACTAAAGGAATATTTTCTGAAGGGAGACATCTGTTTTTTTTTCCATAGAAAAGAAGCACGGAAAACAATGTTGTTTCTTTATTCATCTGTTTAACTTAAATAAAACCCTAAGTTAAACTGGATTGCACATTGGACTCTTAGTTTAGCCTTTTGGATTTAATTAATTATTCTAATTAGAACCAAATAAATGGCCTAATTAATAATTAATTTTTCGGTCCAAATAAACTAATCCAATAAATAAGTCTATATTAGTTTAGTCTCAAGTTAATCTCTAATTATTCAAATTGGGCCAAAGCTTTGAATAATTAATTAACTAACCAAACTAATTTAATTTATTCTCTCTCTCCATGGACTTTTATTTTATTCTAACCCAACAATTAAATTAGGCTACTTAAATAAAATAAAATAAATTTAATTTAATTCCTTAGCCTATATTTAATTAGGACTCACGATCTATACCAGAGATTAAAAGACACACCACTTTGGCTACTAAAATGATCAAAATACCCTTACCATATAAATAGCTGTATTTTACATTTTAAATATTTCCTAATATCACCATAAGAAAATATTGACCCCAAGGACAGTGCTGCGTTAGCAAAGTCTCCGACCTACATGTATAATGAATAAAATACCCCTCTATATATCGCCGTACATTCAGAGAGAAATAAGTTTACTAACACCTCTCTAAATGACATCTACTATCCTTAGATTTCTAGTCCAATGATCCACGACTTCTTGGAGTGTATCCGCTATCCAAGGGAGCTACCCTAAAACAAACATCTAAGTCATGTTTCCTAATGTCCTAGACATTTAGATCATTCAGACAACCACAAGGGGCGATATAGTATAGAAACTATCTTTTACAAGTCTGTCTTAACTAATTAGTTATACATACCCAACATATAAGTATATTGGCCCTACGATAGAACCTCAACTATAGCATATCAAAGTACATGCTTTCAGTTTCGTCAGACCACCAACTCATACTCAAATCGTAGAGTACTAGTCCATGCTGTAGCAATAGTAGTCTAGGTTTCTACCATATAGTACTTTTAGAAACCACTACTACAGGTCCTGTTTTACGTATTCGAAATACGCTTATGTCATGAAGTGAGTGGACTACTCACTGGCTAAAGGTAAGCTATTCTCCATTTGGAATTCACAACATAATAACCTAAACATGATAAGATTCTCATTCTCATTAATCGGTTAAGAACGAACGTTTATGTGTTAAGTAACCCATGATCTATACCTCACTATAAAAGACCTCCATTCACATGGACCACTTCCTTAAATACAATGGGTCTTTTTCAAACGTAATTGTGCACAAATAAAAATGTAAATTCACAAACAATTTCTGAAAATAAATTCTTTTATTAAAATATTCGATATTTACATAAAAAACTTAGTCTAAGAGGGAGTATTTTCCAACAATCTCCCACTTGCACTCTAAGATTAAGTAAGTCCATAAGTACCCATCCCTATGGCATCTAAGTGTCTCTTAAAGACTCTCCCAACCAAAGGCTTGATGAATGAATCAACTAGATTATTCTTGGAGGCAATCTGTTCCACCACGACTTCCCATCTCTGGATGAAATTTCGAATTATATGGTACTTCCTCTCAATGTGCTTCCCCTTCTTGTGGTTCCTGAGTTCTTTTGATTGTGATACTGCTCCAGTATTGTCGCAATACATCACAATCGGCCTGTCCATATGTGGCACGACTCCAAGTTCTGAAAGGAACTTTCAGAGCCAAACTGCTTCCTTGGATGCCTCCGAAGTTGCCACATACTCAATTTCCATGGTTGAGTCAATAATGTAAGATTGCTTGATACTCCTCCATGAAATGACTTCTCCAGACAAGTTGAAGATATATCCACTAGTGGATTTTCTCTCATCCTTATCCGCCTGAAAGTCTAAGTCTGTGTATCTTGTAGGAACCAAGTCATCAGCCCTGTAAACTAGCATATAATCTCTTGTTCCCTTGAGGTACTTGAGAATATGCTTTACAACTTGCCAATGAACCTCCCCTGGGTTTGACTGATATCTACTAACTAAGCCTACAGTAAAGTACATATCAAGTCTAGCACATGGCATGGCGTACATGAGACTTCCCACAGTCGAAACGTAGGGAATCCTACTCATTCTGTCATTTTCTTCTTGAGACTTAGGACAGTCCCTTGAAGAAAATGACAACCCATATCTGCAAGGGATTAGAGCTCCCTTGCATGAGTCCATACTGTACTTGGCCAGTATCTTGTCAATGTATGTCGCTTGGGATAATCCTAACATTCCTTTCTTCCTATTTCTAAGAAGTCTAATATCGAGAATGTAGTTGGCTTTTCCTAAATCTTTCATATTGAATTAACTAGACATTCAAACTTTTGCAGATGACAATGACCCTATATCATTTCCAATGAGTAGAATGTCATCCACATACAAGACAAGAAAAACCACACTAATGCCTTCAAGTTTCTTGTACATGCATGGTCCATCCTCGTTTTGAACAAAATCATAAGACTTTACAATCTCATCAAAATGAATGTTCTATGCCATTGATGCCTGCTTAAGTCCATAAATAGACTTCTTAAACTTGCAAACCATATGCTCTTGGCCTTTAGCAATAAAGCTATCCGGTTGGGACATATAGATGTCTTCACTAAGATGGCCATTTAAAAATGTCATCTTGACATCCATTTGCCATATCTCGTAGTCATAATGACATGCAATAGCAAGGAGGATACGGATGGACTTAAGCATAGCTACCGGGAAAAAGGTTTCCTCATAGTCGATTCCCTCTTTCTGAGTATACCCTTTCGCCACAAGCCTAACTTTGAAGGTTTCCACCTTCCCATCTACTCCCCTCTTTCTCTTGTATACCCACTTACACCCTATGGGTTTTATCCCTTCAGGTGAAGTTACAAGATCCCAAATCTGATTGAGATACATAAACTCAATCTCGACTTTCATTGCTTCATGCTACAGATTTGCATCGACATCAGCAATAACCTCCTCGTATCTAATGGGGTCTTGTTCTTGATGGTCAGAGACTAGCTCGAAAGCTTCTCCAGTCCATCTCTCCGAAACCCTAGACACTCTCCCACTATGACGAGGCTCCATATGTACAGACTCTTGAGGCTGTGCCTCTTCTTGTTTCACAATCGGATCAGAAGAAGTTGCTTCCGAAGATAACTTCTCCTCCAGTTCCAACCTAGTTGAACCTTTAGTAGAGGTACTCTGATCATCCTCTAAGTATCTAAAATTAGTATTAACCAATACCTTATACTCCTTAGGATGATAAAAGTAACTACCATTTGTCCCTTTTGGATACCCAACAATATAGCATAATTCTGATCTTGGTTCCAATTTGTCTCCCTTGACCAGTACATAAGCTGGACAACCCATATCCTAAGATGATTCAAACTCGGCTTACGCCCAATCCACATCTCATAGGAAGTCCTAGGTACTGACTTGGAAGGCACCAAGCTCAGAATATATGACGCTATTTCCAGGGCATATCCCCAAAAAGATATTGGAAGAGTAGCATGAAACATCATGCTTTGGACCATTTCCATCAATGTCCTGTTCCTTTTCTCAACTACTCCGTTCTGCTGGGGTGTCTCTGGCACAAAAAGTTGGGATACTATCCCATGATGTATCTTGTAGTCCTTGAATTCACTAAGGAGGTACTCTCCACCATGATTTGATTGTAAGATCTTGATTAATTTACCTGTCAGACGCTCCACATCAGCCTTAAACTCTTTGAACTTGTCAAAAGAGTCAAACTTGTGTCTCATAAGGTAAATGTAACCAAACCTTGTACAATCATCCGTGAAAGTGATGAAATACTCAAAACCTCCTCTAGCTGGTGTAGATAAGGGACACACACATCAGTGTGAACAAGACTCAATACCTTCTTGGTTCTATCCGTCTTTGGGGTAAATGACCTTTTGGTCATCTTTCCTATTAGGTAAGATTCACACTGAGGCCAATTTTTCAATCTCAATGAACCCAAAGGCCCATCATGGATTTGCCTCTGAATCCTGATTGAGTTGATATGACCCAACCTTAGATGCCAAAATTATGAGTCATTGACATTAGTCTTTCTCTTCTTAGTTAAAGGTTCAGATTGAACATTATTTAATTGATTGTTAATAGTGTTTAAGAAAAATAGATTCTCATACATGTGCCCAGTATATAAAATTTCTCCATCTCTACTGATAGAAATACCAGAATGAAAAGATACATAATATCCTTGATTTATAAGTTTTGCAACCGAAATCAAATTCTATCGAAATTCAGGTACATATAAAATATCTTTCAAAACCACTATTCTATTACAAAAAAAAATAAGATCCAGCTCTCCCACTGTAAAGGCCCAAACGTGTGCTCTATTTCTCACACGTAATCCATGTTCACCCTTCTGGAGTCTTCTAATCTTTCTAAACCCTTGCAAAGAGTTACAGATGTGATCAGTGGCCCCTGAATCAACAATCTAAGTGGAAGTTGATCCAACCATTGATATAGACTCTAGATAGAAAACATTACCTATGGGGTTTTCTTGGCTTGAAGATCCGAACACTCTTTTTTTCAGCGTCCCTTTAATCCATTTTTGAAGCACTTGCCATTGGGTTTATCTTTGGGCTGGGTCTTAGGTTGGGCCGCTGCGTTCCCCTTCTTAGATTCTTAAACTTCCTGAGCTTGGGCCCAGTTCTAGAAGATGAAGCCTTAGCAATCATAACCTTAGATTGTGGCTTCATGACCTTCTCCGCCATCTGGAGCTCCTTCATCAACTCAATTAAACTTATGTTCAACTTATTCATGTTATAGTTCAACTTGAATTAAGTAAAAGAACCCGGTAGAGATTCAAGAACCATGTTCACTTGGCTCTCGGGGTTAATAACAACCTTTAAGATTTTTGCCTCCTCGAAAGAAGTAATCATCTTGAGCATATGCTCTCTGACTAATACTCCCTCAGCCATCTTAGTGTTAATGATAGTTCAAAGAGCCTCCTGCCATGTGAGCCGGCTCTTATCCGCGAACATCGTGGTTAATGATTGAGTTATATCATATGCAATAGCTATGTGCTCATGTTTGGATTGGCGCACATTAGACATGGAGGCCAACATGTAGTAACGAGCCATCTCGTCGGTCTTCTTCCATGCCTTCTCAGCCTCACTCTCCTCGGCGGTGGAACCCTCCCCGATTACAGGGCAGGTTTCGTAAAGGATATACTTATACTCTTCCGCTGTGAGTATTATGTCTAGGTTCCTCTTCCAGTCCATATAGTTTGGTCTCGTTAGCTTATTCTCTCGAAGAATAACGGCCAATGAACTAAAAAAACCTCTTACCATTTCTGAAAAATCGAAAAATAAAAGAAAAAAATTTAGTTTGTGAAAACAAAACAAATATGTGCACTTTATTTTTATTACCAAAACTGATAATAATAAATTTGGCTCTTAGGAAAACTGACATAACTTCTTGGGAAGATTAACAGTTCCCTAAGCTAAGTGTGTTAACTACTACAAACTAATTTCCCTTCTAGGTAATGATCTAGAAGATAACTCCATTGAGGGATGGCCGTTTCATCTCATTTCCTATGAACATACCTCGCACTATAACCTCCAACATAGGCTGGTTGATCATAGTACGTGTCTCGGGTTATTAATTACATCTCTCCATTAGATCTAAATCCTTATGGTATCCCTATCCTTTATGGGTTCACACCCAGGGTGATGCGAGGGAACTTACGATCTCTAATAAGGATTGTGATGGAAAGCCATGGGGGACGTTGAAACCCCTCTCCCACTTAGTCTTTTAAAATAAAGGTTTTCTGAACAATATCCTTTTGAAAATTTTCATTAAATTTTCCCTTAACTCAAAAATAAAATATCTAAATCCATTAAAATCTCTATGTCAAGGTTTATATTCTTTGAGAGATTTTTTCATGAACTAATTTTATTTAAGTTAAAAACTTAATGATTTCAAAAATTTTCCAATTAAAATTTTCTAGAGACTTTGGTCTAAGTTTATTTGATAAAACAATTTTTATTGTGCCAAAATGAAACAAAATGGCTTTCTATTTTAATTTACAAAAATATCTAAATCCAATATATTTTCTACGTCAAGGATTAAATCATTTGAGAAAATATCTAAAGATTAATTTTTGTTCAAGTTAAAATAACCATTTAATTTGTAGGAAAAATATTTTTCTTGTCAAAAATATTCCCAAAGACTTGAGAAAACGCGCACATAGGTACACAAAAATAAATAGCATGCTAGAAAATAGTAAACGTTTTCATGCTTTTCTATGTTTAAACCTAAGTATCCAAATAATAGAATTAAACACATTAATTAATTAATTAATTAATTGTCTTGTTTAATCCTAAAATCCCTTACTAATATTTTTCATGCAAAAATATTTCATGAATATTAACTATTACAAAAATATTAATTTCGCCTGGTATGGACCCCAAAACAAAGAAAAAAAAAAGAAAATTACAAGGGAAAAAAAATCCCATTGGTCCACTGCACCAGCCGCACATGAATGAAGCCATTCTGCATAGCGGTCTACAACACCCGCCGCACTGGAACGTCTGCCTCATGGATCACCCAAGCTCGCGACCTGCTCCAGTAACCCGCACACTGCTTCACAACCCGCGTGCTGCTGCCGAACCGCGTCTGTTGAATCTCAATTAAATTGCAATTGCACACCACAGTCGAGTTGGTAGCGCAAGCCAAACCGCCTTCCTTGCTCCAGGCACAGACGCTGCTGGCGTCTCGGCTCGGTGAACAGTGCCATCTGCTACAATTTTCCAGTGTGATTTTCTTCTGTTGCGATCTTCTGGTTTTTCTTTTTCTGCGACAATTTCCAGCCTTTGGCCTTCCGATTCAACCCAAAATCAATGAAATCACAAACCAACAACCGCCTATACCCATTAAAGTTGGATTTACACGATTTATTCTTGGAAAAACAGTGAATTACAAAAGCATATACCTCCATCCGATAGGTTTAATAAGCCATCTATCCATTCCAAAATACCAGCGAAGGATCACAGTTAATCACACATAACTGTCCGATTTTATTAACTAGCATACAGGCTTCCTATATGTGCAAATATCTTCATGCTCTGATACCAATTGAAGATTAAATTGCAAGCAAAACACAGCCAAAAAACCAGCAGTGGAACAAAAAAAAAAAAAATGCAACTTTTCTGCGTGAAGAAGATGAGGGAAAAAAATAAATTTTCTTTATTACCTCTTCTTATTCTCAAAATTAGTTGGACTGGAATATGCGAAACTGGGGTAAGCACGCTCGTAGAAACCTCTGGTAAGATTCCTGCAAGCCTTCTACTATGTCTGTGCATGTAGGTGAATGCCTAACTCTCGATCTTCCAGTATATAGCCTGCCTAATCCCTTTTGGTGAACAACTTACAGACTAAAGGAATATTTTCTGGAGAGAAAGACGTCTGTTTTTTTTTTTTCACAAAGAATAAGCACTAAAAACAACTGTTGTTTCTTCATTCTCCTATTTAACCTAAATAAAACCCTAGGTTAAACTGGACTGGCCCATTGGACTCTTAGTTTAACCTTTTCGACTTAATTAATTATTCTAATTAGAATCAAATAAATGGCCCAATTAATAATTAATTTTTCGGCCCAAATAAACTAGTCCAATAAATAACTAATTATTCAAGCTGGGCCAAAGCCCTGAATAATTAATTAACCCACTAAACTAATTTAATTAATTCTCTCTCTCCATGAACCTTTATTTTATTCTAGCCCAACAATTAAATCAGGCTACTTAAATAAAATAAATTCTATTTAATTTAATTTAATTCCTTAGCCTATATTTAATTAGGACTCATGATCTATACTGGGGACCAAAAGATACACCGCCTTGGCTACTAAAATGACCAAAATACCCTTGTCATATAAATAGCTGTATTTTTCATTTTAAATATTTTCTAATATCACCATAAGAAAATATTGATCCCAAGGACAGTGTTGCGTTAGCAAAGTCTTCGACCTACAGGTGTAATGACTAAAATA
Organism: Voacanga thouarsii; assembly: GCA_026120185.1. Taxonomy (NCBI): domain Eukaryota; kingdom Viridiplantae; phylum Streptophyta; class Magnoliopsida; order Gentianales; family Apocynaceae; genus Voacanga; species Voacanga thouarsii. Next base: position 1,935,828 of record JANUWF010001213.1, on the reverse strand, counting down.
CTCTTCTATACATCACCGTACATTCAGAGGGGAAGAAGTGTACTAACACCTCTCTAAATGACATCTACCATCCTTAGACTTCAAGTCCAATGATCCACGACTTCTTGGAATGTATCCGCTTTCCAAGGGAGCTACTCTAAAGCAAACATCCAAGTCATGTTTCCCAGGGCCCTGGACATTTAGATCATTCAGACAACTATAAGGGCGATATAGTATAGAAACTATCTTGTACAAGTCTGTCTTAACTAACTAGTCACACATACCCAACATGCATGTTGGATTGTATGCCCTCTTAGACTAGGTTTCTGATGTAAAATTGAATATTTTAATAAAAGAATTTATTTTCAGAAATTGTTTGTGAATTTACTTTTTGTTTGTGCACGATTTTCGTTTGGAACAGACTCATTGTGTTTAAATAAGTGATCCATGTGAATGGTGATCTTTCACAGTAAGGTATGGATCACGCGTTATTTAACACATAAACAGTTATTCTTAACATATTGATGAGACTGGGAACCTCATCATGTTTAGGTTATTATGTTATGAATTCTAAATGGGGAATGGCTTACCTTTAGCCAGTGGGTAGTCCACTCATTTCATGACATAAGCGTATTTTAAATACGTAGAACGGGACCTGTAGTAGTGGTTTCTCAAAGTACTATATGGTAGAAACCTAGACTACTACCGCTATAGCGTGGACTAGTACTCTACGACTTGAGTATGAGTTGGTGGTCTGGCAAAGTTGGAAGCATATACTTTGATTTGCTGTAGTTGAGGTTCTATCGTAGGGCCAATATACTTGCGTGTTGGGTATGTGTGACTAGTTAGTTAAGACAGACTTATACAAGATAGTTTCTGCACTATATCGCCCCTTGTGATTGTCCGAATGGTCTAAATTATCCAGGGCCCTGGGAAACATGACTTGGATGTTTGCTTTAGGGTAGCTCCCTTGGAAAGCGGAAACACTCCAGGAAATCGTGGATCATTGTACTAGAAGCCTAAGGATGGTAGATGTCATTTAGAGGGGTGTTAGTACACTTCTTCCTCTTTAAATGTACGGCGATGTGTAGAGGGGCATTTTAGTCATTTCACCTGTGGGTCGGAGACTTTGCTATCGCAGCATTGTCCTTGGGGTCAATATTTTCTTATGGTGATATTAGAAAATATTTAAAATGCAAAATACATTTATTTATATAGCAGGGGTATTTTGGTCATTTTAGCAGCCAAGGCGATGTGTCTTTTTAGTCCTCAGGATAGCCCATAAGTCCTAACTACTTTTGGGTTGAGGAATTGGTCTCAGTTGAAGAGGATTTTATTTTATTTTATTCAGGAAGTCTAATTTATTATTGGACTAGAATAAAATAAATAAATAAATAAAATAGGAGTTGAGAGAAAATAATTATCTAGTTTAATTGGTTAATTAATTATTCAGGGCCTAGGTCGAGTATGAATAATTAAAAAATTGACCTGGGCTTAAACTAGGGGAAATAAATAATGTTTAATTATTTATTGGGTTATTTATATAAGCCCAAAAAATAAATAATTAAAGATTAATTATTATTGTTTATTTGGGCTCATTAATTATTTATTGGGTTACTTATGTAAGCCCAGGAAATAAATAATTAATATTTATTATTTTGGGCCTTTTGGGTCCAAGAAAAATAATAAATATTTTTCTGGCCCAATAGCTTGGACCTTAGGGTTTTTTCCAGATACGGTTAAGAGGAGTTTAGGGTTAGGCCAAACTGATTCTCAGGATAACATCCGGGTGTTTTGAAATCCTGGGGATATGTTTATCAGATAATGAGAGACCTGTTTTGGCTAACCAACAAAAACTAGTCTCTGGTAGGAAAAACCCTGATTTCACAAACACACTAGTGAGTCTCACGTCTCTCTCTCTGGTCTCTCACGTTTTCCTTTCTTCTGGTTTTCTCCTTGGACTTTGCTAATCAATAGCGAGTGAACCAAGGAGATTTGAGGCCATTCTTCTTCTCTATAGTGTTCACCAACTAGAGGTTAGGCTGAGGAATATCCCGAGAGCTGGAGAGCTAAGCGTTAATGCAAACAAGGCGAAGTAGAAGGCTAGCAGGTGTTCAACCGGAAGCTCCTTCAAGTGTGCAAAGCGAGGTGATTCCAGCCGTTCAATCTGTTCCTACGCAACCTAGGTTAAGGAACGCAAAGGTATGATCTTCATGCTTCCGCATAGCCTTTAAGGTTCGCGTTTTATTTTTCTGCAATTTTTTTTAACTTACAGAGCATGCCCCTGTTTTTCGTTTTCCATCAATGCAAGTATATTAATCCTACGATAGAATCTCAACTATAGCATATTAAAGTACATGCTTCTAGTTTCGTCAGACCACCAACTCATACTCAAGTCGTAGAGTACTAGTTCACGCTGTAGCAATAGTAGTCTAGGTTTCTACCATATAGTACTTTTAGAAACCACTACTATAGGTTCATGTTCTACGTATTTGAAATACGTTTATGTCATGAAGTGAGTGAACTACTCACTGGCTAAAGGTAGGCCATTTCCCATTTGAAATTCACAACATAATAACCTAGACATGATGAGATTCTCATTCTCATCAATCGGTTAAAAACGAACATTTATGTGTTAAGTAACTCATGATCCATACCTTACTTTGAAAGACCTCCATTCACATGGACCACTTACTTAAACACAATGGGTCTTTTTCAAACGTAATTGTGCACAAATAAAAATATAAATTCACAAACAATTTCTGAAAATAAATTCTTTTATTAAAATATTCAATATTTACATAAAAAACCTAGTCTAAGAGGGCATATTTTCCAACAATCTCCCACTTACCCTCTAAGACTAAGTAAGTCCGTAGGTGCCCACCCCTATGGCATCTAAGTATCTCTTGAAGACTTTCTCAGTAGAAGAAAATCGCACTAGAAAATTGAAGCAGATGGCACTGTTCATCAGCCGAGCCGCCAGCAGCGTCTGTGCCTAGATCAAGAAAGACGGCTTGGCTTGCACTACCGGCTCGGCTGTGGCGTGCAATTGCAATTCAATTGAGATTCAACAGACGCGGGTCTACAGCAGCGCGCGGGTAGGGGTGTGCATTATTTAGTTTTTTTTAGATTTTCAAACCAAATTTAAGAATTCGATTCGATTTTTAAGTTTTTCGGTTCGGTTCGGTTCGGTTTCGCATTTCCTTGAAAATTTTGGTTTGGTTTTCGGTTTATTTATAAAAAAATTCGGTAAAACCGAAAAACTGAAAATAATATGTATTATATATTTTTTAAATAATTTAATAAAAATCCCACCCCACCCCAAGGCCCAAGCCCCACGCCCACGGTCCCCAAGCCTAACCGGCCATCCCTACCCCACGCACGCAGCCAACAGCCCAAACCCATCTGCCCAAACTCCCTCAAAATCTCATATCAGATCAGTCATCAATCCCTCACGTCACCCCAATTTGTTCACCCTAGCTCTCTGCGCCACGCCTCTGCCTCCACCACCAGTATAGACTTCCTTCCTCTCTCCTCCTCCATTGCTCTACTCACAGTCGCCGGCTCCCCACTGTCACTGACCGACTGACAGTCGTAACTTCTGCAGTACCAAGTGCTACCGGCACCAACCGGCAGCAAGCAACCCGTCGCCGTCAGCTTCCTGGCTTTCATGGAATCCTCAAGAACAGATCTTTTTCTCATTCTCTTACAAAAGCACTCTTGAGGTTTGAACATGATGTTGAAAATGATTTTGTTTTGAACTTTTGGTTTCGTCCTTCTGTTCAAGAACATGCTTCTACTAGACTGCTACCTTTATTTATTTATTTATTTATTTTTGTAAACTGTTTATTTACGCTGGCAAGGCATAGAATTCTGCCAAACACACGGCAGAAAAACAATGCATTTACCTCTCTCATAGAAGAATCAGTGGATAAACTGACTAATACTTGGAATATAATTTAACTGTAACATGTGCATTCTATATATTGGCATCTTTATTTGATCTATTAATAAATAAATAGGAGACAAAATGAAACTTTTAGCAATTGACAGCTGGAATTTTGGTAGTAGAATAGGCTAATACAAATACCCAACTTCTGAGATTAGGTCATGTAGCAACTGCTGCTACTTGGCCCTTGACATTACAACTAGAAGTAACATTTTAGTGTACATTGTGCATATTCAGTTACAATTAGCAATAATCACTTCCAAGTAATAAAGATGTGCTCAAGTAGTGCAGATGACCTTGGTGTGGATGGATAACCAATCGTGTTGTGAGAAGAATTAGCCATTCCAGGCATGTGAATGCTGCCAACACTTGCTAGTGCCCAAGAGTGTAAAACATGTGCAATGTGAGATTTTAGAATAATGTGTTCTCTCAGGTTGGTTAATTAGTTAGTATTCCTTGTAAGAGATCAGGTTGTGGCAAGACATATTGTTTATTTATGGTAGCATACCATAGTTCTGGCATTTCGATTGTCTTATTATTCTTTTTTTTTTTTTGCCGTTTCGATTGTCTTATTAGTTCATTCAGACATGGAGTAATTTCTTCTTTTCATGTAATCTTTCTTGAATTTCTGATGGCATACTAAAGCTGCTATATTTACTTCCACAAGGTTTATTATGATTGAATTTGCAAAAAAAAAAAAAAATGCTACATAATTCATGAAAGCATCTTGGGCAACAAAACAATTAAACACCTTGTTAAACAATTAAATGCACAGCATTTTAGTTGATCACCAAAAAACTTCTACTTTTTTGTCCATGTTCTACTATGAGAAATCAAGATAAATTAGACAAAGACTTGTTAATTTGCTTAATTTGACAAAGACTAGTATTCTTTATTTTATAGGATGTCAGATCAAGCAGACAGCACCCCTATAAACACAAGAAGCAATTCACAAGATGACCCACCAAGTCATGAAGGATCTAACACTTCAAATACTAACCAACAACATTCCAAGAAGAGAAAGGAAATGACACCTCGATCAATTGTATGGTCCCATTTTACCAAATATACAACTAAGGATGGAGAAAAAAAAGCACGGTGCAATTATTGTGGTCTTACTTATGCTACTAACCCTTCCATAAATGGTACCACTTCACTGAAAAATCACATGAATGGCTGTTTGAAAACCCCATACAACAATGAACCTCATGAAACCCAACTAAAACAACAACCACACTCTCACTCATTTGCACATAGTAGTAAAGGCGGTTCAATTGTTACTTGGAGGTTTAATCAAAATGATACTAGAAAGGCATGTACATATATGATTATGGTGGATGAGCAACCATTTTCATTTGTTGAAAAAGAAGGATTTAGAAATTTCATGTCTGTTGCTTGCCTATCTTTCCAAATTCCATCTAGAACTTCCATTACAAGGGATTGTTATGATATATATTTGGAAGAAAAAACAAAATTGAAGGGTTTTTTGAGACATTCATCTAAGAGAATTTGTCTTACCACTGATTCATGGACTTCTGAACAGCAAATTAATTACATGTGTCTCACTGCTCATTTCATAGATGATGATTGGGTATTGCATAAAAGGATTCTAAACTTTTGTCCAATAGACAGTCATAAAGGTGAGGCGATTAGAAAAGGGGTGGAAAAATGCTTGCTTGATTGGGGCATTGAAAATGTTTTTTCAATGACTGTTGATAATGTGAGCTCCAATGATGTTGCAGTTAGTTATTTGAAAAAAAGATTCTCTAATTGGAGTATTAATTTGCTTGGGGGTAAGTATCTTCATGTAAGGTGTATAGCACACATAATAAATCTTGTTGTGAGTGATGGTTTGAAAGAGATTTCTCATTCTATTAGTCGTGTTCGAGCAACTATTAGGTATATAAGGCAGTCACCTAGTAGGTTGAAAAAGTTTAAGGAATGTGTTGAAATGGAAAAGATAGAAAGCAAGAGGTTATTATGCTTGGATGTTCCTACTAGATGGAATTCGACTTATTTGATGTTAGATATAGCTTTGAGTCTTGCAAAAGCCTTTGAAAGATTTGAAGATTTAGATCCACATTTTAAATTTGATCTATTAGTTGATCATGGTGGGCTGCCTAGTGAGGAAGATTGGGGTAATATTTCACGTTTTGTGAAGTTTTTGGGTCACTTTTATGAACTTACATTGCGGATTTCTGTCTCATTATATGTGACTTCAAATCAAGTGTTTCATGAACTCAGTGATGTGGTTAAATTATTGAATACTTGGGAATTCAGTGATGATAGTGAGTTAAGTGAAATGGCAAAGAGAATGAGAAATAAATATAATAAGTATTGGGGGAATCGTGAAAAAATGAATTTCATTATATTTTATGCAGTTATTCTTGATCCCCGATTTAAATTGCATTATGTTGGGTGGGTGATTCAAAAGATGTATCCAGATAATATTGATTTTGTGGATAAGGTGAAAGAAGGTATTTATGAGCTATTTGAGAAATACAAGAGATTGAATGGTTTTGAAGTAACCTGTAGCTCACCACAACCATCACCAAGTGGATCTTCTAGTTCAATTTCAAGTCAACGTTCACAAGTTTCAGTTAAACCATCAATAAAAAGGCAAAATTTGGAAGTAGACACTAGGCGTGAGTATGATATGTTTCTTAATAAGGGTGGAGGGGTTGATACAAAAAATGAATTGGATAAGTTTCTTGGTGAAGAAAGAGAAAAAGATGAGGATAAATTTGATATCCTGAAGTGGTGGAAGCTTAATGCTCCAAGATTTCCTATAGTTGCTCAAATGGCTCGTGATATATTGGCTGCTCCAATTTCTACAATTGCTTCCGAGTCAGCTTTTAGCATGGGAGGTCGTGTTCTTGACACATTTAGAAGTTCTTTAACTCCAAGAATGGTGCAATGTCTTATGTGTGCCAAAGATTGGTTGTGCAATCAAGTAAAACTTGTTAATATTGAAGAAGACATTGATATTCTAGAAAAAATGGATAATGGTAATCTATTTTTCATGTTTTATTTTAGCTTTTTAATGCTTTTAAATATATATTTATTTATATCTTAATCTGATTTCTAACTTTTTCTTTAATTTTTTTTTTTTTTTGTAGAATTTGCAAAAAGTGGTCATGAATCAACCATTCTTGATCTTTGAAGATAATTTAAGCTATTGAGAATTCAAGTAAGCTATTTTTCTTTAAATTTAAGTCTAAATATCAGATTTTTAGGCAAATTTATCATATTATGAGATGTTTTCTTTTATCTTGATTTGCCTCTTGTGAATTAATTATGGCTCTACTATTTCTATTTGCCTCTACATGTTTGCCTCCTGCTGCTATTTCTCTTGTTTTGCCTCAAAATCATATTATGATATGTTTGCTATCTTCTGCAGTCCTCCGGTTCTTTTGGGAGTTGGAAATGGAGACTAAGAGTTGCTACTGGAAACTGGAAAGTTGCTGCCTACGGGGGGGGAAATTTTATATAGTCTTCATTTTACTATGTTAATGTGTACTGTGGTTGTATTTGTTGGTTAATTGAACTATTAGAGTTATTTTTGTTGGTATTGGTGTTCAGTGGACTATATTTTTTGTTGATTTGGAGGATTATAATACTGCATCTGCATGTATTTTTATTATTAATGATTAGTTTTGATGGTTGTTGATGGGGTGGAATTGAGATTGGTTAAATTGAGTCCACTGTGGGTTTGTTGAGCTGAATTACTGCATAAAATTTCTTTGTTTGATCTTAAAGAGGGTTGAGTTGAGTTGATGATTCTGTTTTGTTTGATTTTGGTTTAGCCAATTTGAATTTGTGTGGAGATTATAGTAGTTTATTGAGCATAATTTGTGATTGGTGAAAAAAAGAAGGCATTAATTCGTGTTAAAGTTTGGCTGAGTTGATTTATTTGAAAGACTAAATTCATTTGATTACTTTGTTAATGAAATCCGTCTTTCTTATGAAGCAAGGTGCCTTTTTATGCATGTGCATATGGTCTCTAGCATGGCAAAGTACATGGCCAGGTGATTATGGGAATTAACCTTCTCTGATGTTTATATCTATAACAAGTTATGAGCAGCAGCCAGCAGGGTTATATTTGTGATGCAGATTTTCCCTTATCTTGTCAAAGACTCTAAAGCTTCCAGTTGATCTTTCAGCTGTTGTAGTTGAATGAATCCAAGATACATATTGCTTTGTATAACTTATATTTCTTACCTTTGTTTTTCCCAATTTTCAATTACTTCTACTTGTACAAGAAACATGCTTGAAATTAGTAGACTCTTTAGTTGTTTTATTCTTCCTTCTCTACACTATAGGATGAGAGCGATCGTATTATCCATGGGGAAGATAGAGAACCCCTTATACTCACAAATGAAACTGGTTTTGTTTCAGAAGATTTGGCATTGAAATGTCCTCAGGTAACTAGCTTTGTTCTTCTGTATGATGTCCAAAAATTAAGGACCATCTTTGCTAGGTGTACTTTTGCAGCTTGAATGGTTAAATCACCATATTCCTTATGTGTGTTTTGAGGACTTGAAAGGGAATTTAGGAAGACAAAAAGCACCTGTCTGAAGTTATTCTTTACCTTATCAAGTGATGGATACTCTAATATTCTTGACTTTTATGGATACTGTTGAATTATGTTAATAGAAATTACTTTCCCACTTTTCCCTTCCATAGATTGGGTATGGTGGTATCACTACTTGAGCTTCTAAGACTAATGAAAATATTGCTGGATTCTTATTGGTAGTCAGTTTGCACAATCTGCTGTATGATAGACATTAGGCTGAAAAGAATTCTTGAGTTCTAAAATTGCAATGTTAATTCCCATTAAAACATAATTGATATAGGTGATGTATGATGGATAGGGGGGAGCATATTGCATACTTTGCTTGATATTGCATTGTCAGTTCTGAATGTAGTGATCAAAATGATCATGCACTTAGAAATGTTTTAGCATACTTGATATATAGTTGTATTCATTGTCTCCAATTAATTCAAGCAGAAGGTGGAAAGTTGTAGCGTACTGATTACCGATCAAAGATGGGAAAGCACTAGTAGTGGATTGTGGAGTCTTGAGACTAAAAGTCTAGTGAAAAATCATTACATGAATAACTGTGCATGAGAGGTGGGAGTGTACTTGAGATAGTCTCTTGTCCAGATGGCTATAATTTAAGCAAAGGAAAAGTTGTTATATATATATATTTTTTGAGATTGTGTAATTTGTGTGTGAGCAGTTGGTTTTTGTGTGTTAATCTCTTTATTACACTATTAGGTGGTCACTGTTGCTTTCTAAATTTCGTTTTGAACCGAACCGAACCGAAATAATTTCAGTTCGATTGTTTCAGTTTTTTAAGGTGTTAGGTTCGGTTCGGTTGTAGTAAAAAAAATAAAAAACCAAAATTTGAAACCGAAAATCGAATCGTACACCGAATGCACACCCCTACGCGCGGGTCACTGGATCGGGTCGTGGGCTTAGGTGATCCATGAGGCGGACGTTCCAGTGCGGTAGGTGTTGTAGACCGCTATGTAGAATGGCTTCGTTCCTATGCGGTGGGTGCAGTGTGAAGGATTGAACATAGATAGAGCATGCTTCACGGTTGAATAAAAATGAAAGAACATGAACATTAAACAGAGTATTGGAGAAGCATGGAGACATGAAAACATATCTCTTGGAGTCTTAAAACTTGAAGATTGAAGAAGAATGCTTTGAACCAGGAAAAACAGCTTCTTCTTCACCTGTCTAGTGCACTGCATTTCTTCCTGTTTCGGTATTCTCTTTCTCCTCTGGTTAATGCTTGGCTTTCCAGTTCACGGAATATGACCCAGCCTAATTTTCTGGTGTTGAGCACACAATTGGGATGAAGGAAAAATGATCAACCAGTTTTGCAATTGCACAGACCATCCATTTTCCAGGCATGGCTTCTTCAGTTAAAACAAAACCCAGTGAAGAAGTCCAAGAGCCAGAAAACCAAACAGGCACACGAGAGAGAGAGACAGAGACCTTTCATTTTTTTCCTTTTTCTTTTATTTTATTTTTCCACACAGAAAGCCAAGAGTCATGAAATCAAAAATAATTATTTTGATAAAAAATAATATTTTCGGGATTTAATACCCGAATATTATTAACAAAATAAATTTTGACTTCACCCTAAACTCTTCTGAACTATGTCCGGAAAAATCCTATGGTCCAGGCTATTGGACCAAAATAATATTTATTATTTTTTAGACCCAAAAAGCCCAAAATAATAAACATTAATTATTTTCCTTGGGATTAAATAAAAAAATCCAATAAATAGTTAATAAACCCAAATGAACAAAAAATAATTAAACTTTAACTATTTATTTCTTGTGATTTAATTAAATAAATAGCCTAATAAATAATTAAGTAATAATTATTTTTCCTCTAGTTTAAGTCCCGGTTAATTTTTTAATTATTCAAACTGGACCCAAGTCCTGAATAATTAATTAACCAATTAAACTAGACAATAAATTTCTCTCCATTTATTTTATCTCAGTCCAATAATAAATTAGACTTCCTGAATAAAATAAAACTCTCTCAACTGAGATCATTTTCTCAACCCAAAAATTAATTAGGACTTACGGGCTATTCCGAGGACCAAAAAGACACATCGCCTTAGCTACTAAAATGACCAAAATACTCCTACTATATGAATAGATATATTTTGCATTTTAAATATTTTTTAACATCACCATAAGAAAATATTGACCCCAAAGACAATACTGCATTAACAAAATCTTCGACCTACAGGTAAAATGACTAAAATACCCCTCTACACGTCACCGTACATTTAGAGAGGAAGAAGTATACTAACACCTCTCTAAAAGACATCTACCATCCTTAGACTTCTAGTTCAATGATCCACGACTTCTTGGAGTGTTTCGCTTTCCAAGGGAGCTACCTTAAAGCAAACATCCAAGTCACGTTTCCCAGGGCCCTGGATATTTAGATCATCCGAACAACCACAAGGGGTGATATAGTATATAAACTATCTTGTACAAGTCTGTCTTAACTAATTAGTCACACATACCCAACATGCAAGTATATTGGCCCTCCGATAGAACCTCAACTATAGCATATCGAAACATATGCTTCCAGTTTCGCCAGACCACCAACTCATATTCAAGTCATAGAGTACTAGTCCACGCTATAGCGGTAGTAGTCTAGGTTTCTACCATATAGTACTTTTTAGAAACCACTACTACAGGTCCTATTCTACGTATTCGAAATACGCTTATGTCATGAAGTGAGTAAACTACTCACTGACTAAAGGTAAGCCATTCCCTATTTGGAATTCCTAACATAATAATTTAAACATGATGAGATTCCCATTCTCATCAATCAGTTAAGAACAACTGTTTATGTGTTTAAATAATCCATGATCTATACCTTACTATGAAAGACTTCCATTCACATGGATCACTTATTTACATACAATGGGTCTGTTCTAAACGAAAATGTATACAAATAAAGAAAATAAATTCACAAACGATTTACGAAAATAAATTATTTTATTAACATATTCGATATTGTCATCAGAAAACTAGTCTAAGAGGGCATATTTCCAACACAGTGGACCAATGGAAAATTTTTTTTCCCTTGTAATTTTCTTATTTTTTTTTCTTTGTTTTGGGGTCCATACCAGACGAGGTTAATATTTTTGCAATAGTTAATATTCATGAAATATTTTTGCATGAAAAATATTAGTAAGGGATTTTATGATTAAATAAGACCATTAATTAATTAATTAATGTATTTAATTCTATTATTTGGGCACTTAGGTTTAAAAATAGAAAAGCATAAAACAGTCTACTAATTTCTAGCATGCTATTTATTTTTGTGTACCTATGTGCGCGTTTTCTCAAAGACCAAAGTCTTTGGGAATATTTTTGACAAGAAAAATATTTTTCTTACAAATTAAATGGTTATTTTAACTTGAACAAAAATTAATCCTTAGATATTTTCTCAAATGATTTAATCCTTAACATATAAAATATATTGGATTTAGATATTTTTGTAAATTAAAATAGAAAGCCATTTTGTTTCATTTTGGCACAAGAAAAATTATTTTGTTAAATAAACTTAAGACCAAAGTCTCTAGAAAGTTTTAATTGGAAAATTTTTAAAATTATTAAGTTTTTAACTTAAATAAAATTAGTCCACGGAAAAATCTCTCAAAGGATATAAACCTTGACATAGATATTTTAATGGATTTAGATATTTTATTTTTGAGTTAAGGGAAAACTTGATGGAAATTTTCAAAAGGATATTTTTCAAAAAACCTTTATTTTAAAAGACTAAGTGAAAGAGGGGTTCCAATAGCCCCACGGCTTCCATCACGATCCTCATTAGAAATCGTGGGTCCCCTCGCATCACCCTGTGAGTGAACTCGTATAGGATGGGGATACTACAAGGATTTAGATCTAATAGAAGGATGTAATTAATAACTCGGGACATGTATTATGATCGGCCAGCCCACGTTGGAGGTTATAGTGCAAGATATGTCCATAGGAAATGAGAGGAAACGGCCATCCCTCGATGGAGTTATCTTCTGGATCATTACCTAGAAGGGAAATTAATTTGTGGTGGTTAACACACTTAGCTTAGGGACCTGTTAATCTTCCCAAGAAGTTATGTCAGTTTTCCTAAGTGCCAAATTTATTATTATCAGTTTTGATAATAAGGATAAAGTGCACATATTTGTTTTGTTTTCACAAACTAAATCTTTTTCTTTTATTTTTCGATTTTTCAGAAATGGTGGAAGGTTCTTTTAGTTTATTGATCGTAATTTTTCGAGAGAATAAGCTAACGGGACCAAATTATGTGGATTGGAAGAGGAATCTGAACATAATACTCACAGTGGAAGAGTATAAGCATGTTCTTTACGAAACCTGCCCTGTTATCGGGAAGGGTTCCACCGCCGAGGAGCTTGAGGCTGAGAAGGCATGGAAAAATAGCGATGAGATGGCTCGTTTCTACATGTTGACCTCCATGTCTAATGTGCTCCAATCCAAACATGAGCACATGGCCACTGCATATGATATAACTCAATCATAAAGCTAGGCTTGTGGCGAAAGGGTATACTCAGAAAGAATGAATCGACTATGAAGAAACCTTTTCCCCGATAGCCATGCTTAAGTCCATCCGTATCCTCCTTGCCATTGCATATACTAGCCTCCATGTCTAATGTGCTCCAGTCTAAACATGAGTACATAGCTTCTGCGTATGACATTAGTCATTCATTGGGCACTATGTTCGCGAATAAGAGCCGGTCCGCAAGGCAGGAGGTTCTTCGGACTATAATAAACTCTAAGATGGCTAAGGGAGTATCAGTCAGGCAGCATATGCTCAAGTTGATTGCTACTTTCGAGGAGGCGAAAATCTTAGGGGCTATCATTAACCACGAGAGTCAAGTAGATATGGTTCTCGAATCTCTACCAGGTTCCTTTACTCAGTTCAAACCAAGTTAAACATGAGTTTGACTGAGTTGATGAAGGAACTCTAGATGGCAGAGAAGGTCATGAAGCCACATTCAGTGGCCATGATTGCTAAGGCTTCTTCTTCCAGAATTGGGTCTAAGCCTAAAAAGTTCAAAAGGAAGAAGGGAAACGCAGTAGCCCAGCCCAAGACCCAGCCCAAGGATAAACTGAAGGGCAAGTGCTTCAGATGTGGGAAGAAGGAACACTGGAAAAAAGAGTGTCCAGATCTTCAATCCAAGAAAAACCCCAAATGTAATGTTTCCTATCTAGAGTCTATATCAATGGTTGGATCAACTTCCACTTGGATTGTTGGTTTAGGAGCCACTGATGATATCTGTAACTCTTTCCGAGGGTTTAGAAAGATAAGTTGACTGAAGAAGGGCGAACATGGACTACGCGTGGGAAATGGAGTACAAGTCTGGGCCCTTGCAGTGGGAGATCTGGATCTTGTTTTTTATTGTAATAAGAAAATGGTTTTAATAGATATTTTATATGTATCTGATTTTCGTCAAAACTTGATTTCAGTTGCAAAACTTATAAATCAAGGATATTTTGTATATTTTCATTCTGGTATTTCTATCAGTAGAGATGGAGAAATATTATGTACTGGACACATATATGGATATCTATTCTATTTAAACCCTATTAACAATCAATCAAATAACGCTCAATCTGAACCTTTAACTAAGAAGAGAAAGACCAATATCAATGACTCAAATATTTGGCATCTGGGATTGGGTTACATCAACTCAATCAGGATTCAGAGACTAATCCATGATGGGCCTTTAGACACATTGAGATTGAAAAATTGGCCTCAGTATGAATCTTGCCTAATGGGAAAAAGATCTTTTATCTCAAAGGCGGATAGTGCCAAGAAGGTACAAAGTCTTATTCACACTAATGTGTGTAGTCCATTGTCTACACCAATTAGAGGAGGTTTTTGAGTACTTTATTACTTTCACAGATGATTGTACATGGTTTGGTTACGTTTACCTGATGAGATGCTAGTCTGACTTTTTTGACAAGTTCAAAGAGTTTAAGGCTGAAGTAGAGCGTCGGACAGGTAAATTAATTAAGACCTTACGATTGAATCGTGGTGGAGAGTACCTCCTAGGTGAATTCAAGGATTACATGGTACATCATGGGATAGTATCCCAACTCTCTACGCCGAGGACACCCCAGCAGAATGGAGTAGCTAAGAGAAGGAATAAGACATTAATATAAATGGTCAGAAGCATGATGTCTCATGCTACTTTTCCAGCATCTTTTTGGGGATATACCCTGCAAACAGTGGCATGTATTCTGAACTTGGTGCCTTCCATGTCAGTACCTAGGACACCCTACGAGATGTGGATTGGGCGTAAGCCAAGTCTAAATCATCTCAAGATATGGGGTTGTCCAGCTTATGTACTGATCAGGGAAGACAAGTTGGAACCAAGATCAGAATTATGCTATTATGTTGGGTATCCAAAAGGAACAAATGGAGGTCACTTCTATCATCCTAAGGAGCAGAAGGTACTGGGTAGTACTAATGCTAGATACTTAGAGGATGATCTAAGTACTTCCACGAAAGGTTCAACTAGGTTGGAACTCGAGGAGAAGTTATCTTCGGAAGCAACTTCTTCTGACCTGATTATGGGACAAGAAGAGGCACAGTCTCAAGAGACTGTACAAATGGTGCCTTATCGCAGTGGGAGAGTATCTAGGGTTCCAGATAGATGGTATGAAGAAGCTTTTTGAGCTGGTCTCTGACTATCAGGAACAAGACCCCACTAGATACAAGGAGGCAATTGCTGAGATGCAAATTTATGGCATAAAGTAATGAAAGCCGAGATTGAGTCTTTGTACTTTAATCAGGTTTGGAATCTTGTAGCTTCACCTAAAGGGATAAAACTCATTGGGTGTAAGTGGGTGTATAAGAGGAAGAGGTGAGCGGATGAGAAGGTGGAAACCTTCATAGCTAGGCTTGTGACGAAAAAGGTATACTCAGAAAGAAGTGATCGATTATGAGGAAACCTTTTCTCCTGTGGCCATGCTTAAATCCAGCCGTATCCTCCTTGCCATCGCATGTCACTATGACTACGAGATATGGCAAATGGATGTCAAGACGGCATTTTTAAATGGCCATCTTAGCAAAAACATCTATATGTCCCAACCGGAAGGTTTTATTGTTGAAGGCCAAGAACATATGGTTTGCAAGTTTAAGAAGTCCGTTTATGGACTTAAGCAAGCATCGAGAGCGTGGCACATTCGTTTTGATGAGACTGTGAAGTCTTATGGTTTTATTCAAAACGAGGATGAACTATGCGTGTACAAGAAACTTGAGGATTTAATGTAGTTTTTCTTGTCTTGTATGTGGATGACATTCTACTCATTGGAAATGATGTAAGGTCATTGTTATCTACAAAGATTTGGCTATCTAATCAATTTAGTATGAAGGACTTGGGAGAAGCCAGCTACATTCTCGGGATTAGACTTCTTAGAAATAGGAAGCAGAGAATGTTAGGATTATCCCAAGTCGCATGCATTGACAAGATGCTGTCCAAGTACAGCATGGACTCATGCAAGGGAACTCTAATGCCTTGCAGATATAGGTTGTCGCTTTCTTCAATGGACTGTCTTAAGTCTCAAGAAGAAAAGGACAGAATGAGTAGAATTCCCTACGCTTCGGGTGTGGAAAGTCTCATGTACGCCATGCTGTGTACTAGGCCAGATATCTGTTTTACCGTAGGCTTAATTAGCAGATATCAATCAAACCTTAAGGAAGTTAGTTGGCATGCTGTAAAGCGTACCTTAAAGGAACCTTGGAACCACAAGGAGGGGAAGCATATAGTGAGGTAGTACCACCTGGTCTGGGATTTCCAGAGACGGAAAGTCGTGGTGGAATAGGTTACCTCCGAGAACAATCTAGTAGATCCATTCTCCAAGCCTTTGGCTGAGAGGATCTTCAAAAGACACTTAGATGCCATTGGGGTGGGCACCTATGGATTTACCTAGTCTTAGAGTGCAAGTGAGAGATTGTTGGGAATATGCCCTCTTAGACTAGTTTTTCTGATGAAAATATCGAATATGTTAATAAAAGAATTTATTTGTCAGAAGTCGTTTGTGAATTTATTTTTTTTATTTGTGTACATTTTCGTTTGGAATAAACCCATTGTGTTTGAATAAATGATCCACGTGAATGGAGGTCTTTCACAGTAAGGTATGAATCATGGGTTATTTAAACACATAAACAATTGTTCTTAACCGATTGATGAGAATGTGAATCTTTTCATGTGTAGGTTATTATGTTATGAGTTCCAAATGGGGAATGTCTTACCTTTAGCCAGTGAGTAGTCCACTCACTTCATGACATAAGCGTATTTCGAATACATAAAACATGACCTGTAGTAGTGGTTTCTAAAAAGTACTATATGGTAGAAACCTAGATTACTACCGCTACAACGTGGACTAGTACTCTATGACTTGAGTATGAGTTAGTGGTCTGGCGAAACTGGAAGTATATGCTTTGATATACTATAGTTGAGGTTCTATCGGAGGGCCAATATACTTGTATATTGGGTATGCGTGATTAGTTAGTTAAGACAAACTTGTACAAGATAGTTTCTACACCATATTGCCCCTTATGGTTGTCCGAATGATCTAAATATCCAGGGCCTTGGGAAACGTGACTTGGATGTTTGCTTTAGGGTCGCTCCCTTGGAAAGCGGAAACACTCCAAGAAATCGTGGATCATTAGACTAGAAGCCTAAGGATGGTATATGTTTTTTAGAGAGGTGTTAGTACACTTCTTCCTCTCTAAATGTACGGCGATGTGTAGAGGGGTATTTTAGTCATTTCACTTGTAGGTTGAAGACTTTACTAATGCAGCATTGTCTTTAGGGTCAATATTTCTTTATGGTCATATTAGGAAATATTTAAAATGTAAAATACATCTATTTATATAGTAGGGGTATTTTGGTTATTTTAGTAGCTAAGGCGATGTGTCTTTTTGGTTCTTGGAATAACCCGTAAGTCCTAATTAATTTTTGGGTTGATAAAATGATCCCAGTTGAGAGAGTTTTATTTTATTCAGGAAGTCTAATTTATTATTGGATTGGAATAAAATAAATGGAGAGAAATTTATTATCTGGTTTAATTGGTTAATTAATTATTTAGGACCTGTGTCTAGTTTAAATAATTAAAAAATTAACCAAGACTTAAACTAGAGGAAAATAATTATTACTTAATTATTTATTGGGTTATTTATTTAATAAAATCCCAAGATATAAATAATTAAAGTTTAATTATTTTTTGTTCATTTGGGTTCATTAATTATTTATTGAGTTATTTACTTAATCCCAAGGAAAATAATTAATGTTTATTATTTTGGGCTTTTCGGGTCCAAGAAAAATAATAAATATTATTTTTGCCCAATAGCTTGGACCATAGGATTTTTCTGGATACCGTTTAGAAGAGTTTAAGGTGAAGCTAAAATTTATTTTGTAAATAATATTCGGATATTAAATCTCGAAAATATTATTTTTATCAAAATAATTATTTTTGGTTTCATGACTCTTGGCTTTCTGTGTGGAAAAATAAAATAAAATAAAAAGGAAAACAATAAGAATGTTTTTCCTGAGACTCTTGGCTCTCTCTCTCTCATGGCCTTTTTTTTCCTGACTTTTAGTTTTCTTCATTGGCCTTTATATTCTGTGAACCAAAGAAGCCAGAGAGTGAACATGAACCGTGAGTTTGTGGGAAAAATTGAGAAGCCTTTCTCTCCCAAATTCTATGCTCACCAACTGAATTTAGGCAGTGGTCATATTCCGTGAACTGAAAAGCTAGCATTATTCATTTTCACCGGAGGAGAAAAGCAGCCAGAAGAGGAAGTGCAGTGCACTGGTAATCATGGACGTGCAAGGAGAAGCTGTTCTTGAGCTTCAATTGATTCAACCATGTTCTTCAAGTTTTTAAGGCTCTAAGAGGTATGTTTTCATCCTACCATGCTGTGCCAATACTCTGCTATAATGTTCTTGGTCTCCATTTTTATTGTCTCGGTTGCATGCTCTGTGAATGTCAATGCTTCAAGAACATATGGTTTGTAAGTTTAAGAAGTTCATTTATGGACTTAAGAAGGCATCAAGGGCATGGAACATGTTTTGATGAGACTATAAAGTCTTATAGTTTTGTTCAAAACGAGGATGAACCATGCGTGTACAGGAAACTTGAAGGCATTAGTGTGGTTTTTTTTGTCTTGTATGTGGATGATATTCTACTCATTGAAAATGATGTAGGGTCTTTGTCATCTATAAAGGTTTAGTTGTCTAGTTAATTTAGTATGAAAGACTTAGGAGAAGCCAACTATATTTTTGGGATTATTCTTAGAAATAGGAAGCAGAGAATGTTAAGATTATCCCAATCAACATACATTGATAAGATGTTAGCTAAGTACAATATGGACTTATGAAAGGGAGCTCTAATCCCTTATAGACATGGGTTGTCATTTTCTTCAAGAGACTGTCCTATGTCTCAAGAAGAAAAGGACAGAATGAGTAGGATTCCCTACGCTTCGGCTATGAGAAGTCTCATGTACGCCATGCTATGTACTACGCCAGATATCTACTTTGCCGTAGACTTAGTTAGCAGATATCAGTTAAACCTATAGGAGGTTCATTGGCAAGCTATAAAGCATATTCTTAAGTACCTCAAAGGAACGAGAGATTATATGCTGGTTTACAAGGCTAATGACTTGGTTCCTACAGGATACACAGACTCAGACTTTCAGGCGGATAAGGATGAGAGAAAATCCACTAGTGGATATGTCTTCACCTTGTCTGGAGGAGTTATTTCATGGAGGAGTATCAAACAATCATGTATTACTGACTCAACCATGGAAGCTGAGTATGTGGCAATTTCGGAGGCATCCAAGGAAGCAGTCTGGCTCCGAAAGTTCCTTTCAGAACTTGGAATCGTGCCACACATGGACAGGCCAATTGTGATGTATTGCGACAATACTGGAGCATTATCACAATCAAAAGAACCCAGGAACCACAAGAAGGGGAAGCACATCGAAAGGACCTAATCCGGGATTTCATCCAGAGACGGGAAGTTGTGGTGAAATAGATTGCCTCCGAAAACAATTTAACTGATCCATTCACCAAGCCTTTGGCTGAGAGAGTCTTCAAGAAACATTTAGACGCCATAGGGGTAGGCACCTACGGATTTACTTAGTCTTAGAGTGCAAGTGGGGGATTGTTGGAAAATATGCCCTCTTAGACTAGGTTTCTGATGTAAATATCGAATGTTTTAATAAAAGAATTTATTTTCAAAAATTATTTGTGAATTTACATTTTTCTTTGTGCACAATTACGTTTGGAAAAGACCTATTGTATTTAAGTAAGTGGTCCATGTGAATGAAAGTCTTTCACAGTAAGATATGGATCACAGGTTGCTTAATACATAAACGTTCATTCTTAACTGATTGATGAGAATGGGAATCTCATCATGTCTAGGTTATAATATTGTGAATTCTAAATGGGGAATGGCTTACCTTTAGCCAGTGAGTAGTCCACTCACTTCATGAAATAAGCGTATTTCGAATATGTAGAACAGGACCTGTAGTAGTAATTTCTAAAAGTATTATATGGTAGAAACCTAGACTACTACTGCTACAGCGTGGACTAGTACTTTATGACTTGAGTATGAGTTGGTGGTCTAACGAAGTTGGAAGCAGGTACTTTGATATGCTATAGTTGAGGTTCTATCGTAGGGCCAATATACTTGCATGTTGGTTATGTGTGACTAGTTAGTTAAGACAAACTTGTATAAGATAGTTTCTATACTATATCACCCCTTGTGGTTGTCTGAATGATCTAAATGTCCAGGGCCCTAGGAAACATGACTTGGATATTTGCTTTAGGGTAGCACTCTTGGAAAGCAGATACATTCCAAGAAATCGTAGATCATTGGATTAGAAGCCTAAGAATGCTAGATGTCATTTAGAGAGGTGTTAGTATACTTCTTCCTCTCTGAATGTATGTCGATGTATAGAGGGGTATTTTAGTCATTATACCTATAGGTCAGAGATTTTGCTAACGCAGCACTATCTTTGGGGTCAATATTTCCTTATAGTGATATTAGGAAATATTTAAAATATAAAATACAGCTATTTATATGGTAATGGTATTTTGGTCATTTTATTAGCCAAGGTTGTGTGTCTTTTGATCCTTAGTATAGACCGTGAGTCCTAATTAAATATAAGCTAAGGAATTAAATTAAATTAAATAGAATTTATTTTATTTAAGTAGTCTGATTTAATTGTTGGGCTAGAATAAAATAAAGGTCTATGGAGAGAGATAATTAATTAAATTAGTTTGGTGGGTTAATTAATTATTCAGGGCTTTGGCCCAGTTTGAATAATTAGGGATTAGCCTGTGATTAAACTAATATAGGCTTATTTATTGGACTAGTTTATTTGGGCCGAAAAATTAATTATTAATTGGGCCATTTATTTGGTTCTAATTAGAATAATTAATTAAGTCCAAACGGCTAAACTAAGAGTCCAATGGATCAGTCCAATTTAACCTAGGGTTTTATTTAGGTTAAACAGGAGAATGAAGAAACAACGTTGTTTTCAGTGCTTCTTCTCTGTGGAAAAAAAAATAGACATCTTTCTCTCCACAAAATATTCCTTTAACCTGTAAGTTGTTCACCAAATGGGATTAGGCAGGTTATATACTGGAAGATCGAGAATTAGGCGTTCACCTACATGCACAGTCGTACTAGAAGGCTTGCAGGAATTACTCCAGAAGTTTCCATGCGCATGCCTACCCCAATTTCGCATATTCCAGTCCAGTTAATTTTGAGAACAAGAAGAGGTAATAAAGAAAAATTATTTTTTTCCCTCATTTTCTTCACGCAGAAAAGCTACTTTTTTTTTTTTTTGTTTTCCTTGACTAGTTTTTTTGCTGTGTTTCACTTGCAATTTAATCTTCAATATATATATATATATATATATATATATATATATATATAAGCAGCTGCAGAATCTTCCTATTATAACACTTAGCAACACCTGAAGCTATGAAACTAAAGCTGTAAAGGTGACATGTGCCACTGTATTCTTCGGGCTCAGCTGTTGTCACAAGTTATCTGCATCCTACAAGTTAGACCCTTCAGTTTACTCCGGAGTTATTAAATAGTCATCTTAAATATTTATCTGTATATATTGCACAAAATACATCCTATTCATTTACAGAGATTTATTAAATCTGTAGACTCTTCGATTTGCTCTCCAGTTATTATATTTATTGCACAATATAGCTGTTATTCATTTCAATTCTCAACTTTTAGATTTCCTATCGTTGTTAAATAGTTCCGTTAATATACAGGGATAAACATTGCAGAAAACACATTGAACATCCGATGGCCCAAAAGTCTTCTGGGTTGGAAAATCATAAATTTCTATCGATCCCAGAAGCAGCGAATCACCCCTGGGTTTACATATAAAGGTGAAGTGCCGCACTTCTCAGAGACTTTAGACAAGTCATCACTAAAGCCAAGCAGAAGAAGAGACGTTGCCTTCGAGAAAGATAGAACAAATATGATATGAAATTGCTTCGCCTTCACATTCTTATACTCGAAGAATAGCGAATTCTATTCTTTTTTAAATTCATTTTTTTGATTTGATTTTTTTTTCAAAAAATTTTGTAAAGGTTCAATCGGTGAAGCCGATCTCCAGCCCTGTACTGGAGGCTTGGTACCCGACCCTTGCAGTGGTAATGCTGGTCGTAGGCCTTGTCGTGACGGCTTCCTTCTTCATGTAAGATATCGATCTGATTTCGGATTACATTTTCCCTTGATTTTCTAGAGGAAATCCATATTTGCGTTTCACTTCATTTTTAAGCCTAATTAGGATGAATTTTGTCATTTTTGTTGTATCTGGAATTCTGTCCTTTTCTTAGTTTTTAAGGGTGGTATAAAGTTTTTCCATTCTACCGTTACCTTAATTTAATTGCTTAGATAATATAAAAAAGGGGCTATTGGAATTGTTTCTTTTGTTTTGATTAAACATTGTTTGGTGAATCGATGGAAATATTTTCAAACTTATGGTGGTTAATTAGAATTATGTAATATATTAATGGGTTTGGAAAGATAGTAGTTTTGAAACTGAATGTTATATGAATTTAGAGCATTTGGAAATATGGTATTGCATTTTATTTTGTGGTTAGATTGGATACATTTTCTTCTCTACAAAATAATGTGAAAGTTCTGACAAGAGTTTTGAAATTTTTATGGGATATATTATGTTTGCTTCTCCAATCGGACCCATAAAAAATGGAAAAAGAGAAAATTCCTTTAGTGGTTCCAAGGCGGTTGATTTTATGTGGTGTTTGGGCTGAATAGATCATAGATGGAATGGCTATGTGAAGTAGAGCTGATCCGTGAGACATAGGGATAGACAGAGAGAATGCACTCCCCCCCCTCTTTTCTTTAGTGTTTACCTCTTTTTTACTTGGAAAGTGTAAGGTTAAGTAATGGAGAACTCTCTCACTAACTTTCAAGTGAACTATTAAAGATTGCTTTCACGCGTATTCTATATTATAGATTGCAAACTTGGTGCTTTTCCATCTCCGTTTTCCTAATAGCTTTCCACCACTGGATTTAAGATTATAATTAATTTGAAAACGGGGCAAATGTGTACCAGGCCTTAGTTTACAGAATCCAAGAAGTTAAATAGCTCTATTGATCATCATTCAAAGTCACATCTGCACATGTTCTAGTTTATCCCGATTTCTCTGTTGCTGGATGATCTAAATTTATGCTTTTGTCATTTAGATTCCTCAATTCTTTTTTATTTCAATCTTTTGTTTCAAGATTTTTGTGGGTTTCAATCATTTGCTTTGGGTGATTAGTGTTTCTATGTCCTTCTCGTTATTGCTATTTGTAGTTTAATAGTCCTTTTCTCTTCTATGTAGATGTGCCAGCATCTGAGAATCCCATTCCGCTTTCGCTGCAGTGGCTTCTGCCAAAGTTAGGGGAGAGTAAGAGTTTGGTACGTTAGTTGTTTGCTATTGTTTCCTTAGATTGGCTGTGTACTTTCTTTTCACTTAGATTTCCTTTTCACTTAGCTTTTCCTTGAATTGGTGGATGACATTCTGGGGAACAATATGGAAATCAAAATGAAGTATTTTTCATTAAGAATACTGTAAAATTAATGTTGTTTTGGGGAATCTATTGCCTATCATTGAATATTATTCTAAATTTGAGTGTTTGTTGTTTTCTTTTGGCTGTTTCACTTGCACACAGGCACCCACAATGTGTAATTATCTTCGGTTATAGTTTCCCTTTTTTGCTACTTTAGGTGTTAATTATCTTGAAATATCTTCTCTTATATGGTTGTAGCCAAGTTATTGCTGGTATCGATTGTGAAATTGTCACTTTTGAGAGGCTTTTGACATTTGATTGTGTGGGATGTCTTGAAACTTTGGAGTTTGCTGCTGAATCATTATTGGTCTTCTGTAGTCGGTGATATTCAAGGGAGTGGCTTCTGTATGTTATTCTTAGTTCTCCAATAACTTTAGTATTCAGATTTAGCAAAATGAATAAACAAAACTCGGCATTCGAAGAGCAATTACATGAGCCCAATTGAATCCCTCCATAACCAGTTGATGTGCTCTAGCAATGAGCTCTAAGTTGTTTGTATGGTTAAACTGCTCTAAAATGTCATGTTTAAATCAAGTGACAAGAATGTTTTACTCAAATAAAAAGGGATGATATAAAAAGTCTACAACTCTAAAATGCAAGCCAGTTACTTGGCCAAATGTATATCCAGCACTCCTGGGCGATATGCCCCCAACCACAATGATCATCAGGGTAGACCACAAGAGATCACACATGGGTCCCTCATGGGAAACTTCTTGCACACAGTCAAAATTCCGTAACTGAAGGAGACAACCCACCATGGAGACAAAATATTTTAGATTCAACCTAGAGAATTACAAGATAAGAAATTTAGCATAAATGGGAATAGAAGTACCTGTTAGCAGTAAAAGTTAAGGCAAGATTTAAATATTCATCCCCAAACACCATCCACCACAAAGTGAAAAAAAGAAAAAAGAAAAAAAAAGGAACTAGGAAGGACATCCAAATAATATTACATTAAACCACTTGATAAAGACTGTGCAAAAAAATTAATAAAACTATTACAAATACATAATATACTAAAGGTGATGGATTTGAAATTAAATATTAGTCTTAATATATGTTTCAAATTATTTAATTTTATTATTTATTTTAATATTCACACAAGTTATATTCTAATTATATTTCAATTCAAAACAATAATTTAACAAAAGTTATACTCCCG
This sequence comes from Voacanga thouarsii, assembly GCA_026120185.1. NCBI lineage: Eukaryota > Viridiplantae > Streptophyta > Magnoliopsida > Gentianales > Apocynaceae > Voacanga > Voacanga thouarsii. Next base: position 1,911,043 of record JANUWF010001213.1, on the reverse strand, counting down.
TGCAACGCACGGGTATCAGCCTAGTATATATATAAAAGTAGCTGCGGAAGCACCCACAGCGACACCTGACATCGTTATTGAAGCGACACTTAGTACTTCCTATGTTGACACATGGGATTTTTTTTAATACTTCTTTTTTTTTTAATAAATATGAAAGTTATCCATTGAACTGGATTGAATGTTTATAAATATGAAAGTTATCCATCTGAACTAAATTCAATGAATTCACTGAATTCAGATAGATTGAGATGAAGGTTATCTAAATTTAAAAGATCAACATGTCTTTTCGTTGTTGAATAAGACTACCCACGTTCAAAGTTTGATAATCTACTATTTATTGTCAATAGCTCTTCACAATCATCACAACTGATTTCAACAATCTTTAGCTTTAGAGTCCTGACTCTTCCTGCAGCATAAATAGCAGCTTCAGCTCCTTGGCTAACTTATCATCGAAAGCTCATATCAGTTTTGATTGCAAACGACGAGTTTCTATAGATTTGTGGAGTTTGAGCAGACCAAGGAATAGAAATTTGTTCTCAATTCGAGCTGTGAGTTCCTCAGCTTCTTCTCAGAAACGAGAGAGTACTCAAGGTCTCTTTCGTTAATTTCTTATGATCATTTTTTTTTAATTTGATATCTGAACTTCAATCCCAGTGTTTGAAAATTGTTTATATCACAATTGTTGTTGCTAGATTTGGGTTCAGATAATTTTCCGATGATGTCGGAAAGATTAGATTTTTGCATTAATTGTCTGTCGAGAATGGAAGTTTTTGTTGGGAATTTAATGGGATTGCGGTGCTGTTGCAGTTTGTGAGTGAAATTATTGAATTAGGCTGGTGTGGAATGTATTAAAACTTGAAATGCTTTTTCCTCTATTTGACCCAAAAGGCCTGAAATTGTACTTTGGCTCAATCCTTAATATTCTCGATTGTGGAACATACAAAAAGACAGAGACCAGGAATACTTGCACTGGCATAATAAGCTAAGACACCCAATTGGTAGCCATTAACCACTTTTGGTGTCTTCTCCAATACTTCTAACAGAAATGATGTAACCTAATACTTCCTATGATTAATAATGCTGTATGATATCAAGCTCAAGAACAATATCAGTTTCAGTTTCCATTTCTTATTGAAAACTACCTAGATGGTTGATGATGGCATCATATTTGGTCAAATCCATTGTGTGCGCAGACCTCAGATTAATGCAATGCCCCTATATCTTTTATATACATTCATGAATAATATTTAATATTTATTTATTTTGATGCATTTGATAATAAAATTTTCTTATCACTCGATTAATTAAAATGCATTAAAAATTTATTATAAAAGTTACCAGAATGCAGTGTAGTGGCTTTAGTGAAGGGAGGTATGCAGTTTGTAGAATAGTGTGTGTTGATTTTTTCCTAATCATGTCTAACTAACATGTATTACGATTGTTTATGAATTGTCCTTCCGCACAAAAAAAAAAAAAAGAAGAAATAGGAAAAACTGAATCCCAAGTGATCATGATGAATTCTTAAAAAGAAAAAGAAAAAGAATTCAACTCTTACATAAACAAAAAAAATACCACTCTTGCTGGCCTTGATCAAACTCAAATACTGGATATTTTAAAAGTTAAACAAACAATTAAAAATTTTGAAATGAAATGTTTCTCAATCTAAACAAAACTTAAATGCTCCGTTTTTTGAACTTTGGCAGCATAATGTGCCGACACGTGATACATGTTGAATTTAGATGAAGTTTTATTTTCTCTTTTTAAAGTAAATGTGAAAGTTATCTAAATTTGTTGAATTCATTAAATTCAAATGAAAGTTATCTGAATTTATTAAATGTGACAGTATTGAATTGAGATGAATGCTTTTTTTTTTAATATGAAAATTATCCAAATTCATTAAATTAGATGAAAGTCATATGAATTTATTCAATTCAATGAATTGTTAGAATAGTATACAACTTTAATAACCCATGCAGTGCATGGGAAATCAAACTAGTAAAGAATAAAAAGAAATCCAAGTTGGATGCCCTTTCTTGGTTCCAAGGAACATCAACTTGAAAGAAAAATTCTAACATGACCAATGGTCTATAGAATAAGTATATTAGTAATTTATACCGTATGTAATATAAGTTATACGATATAATTTACTAATGCATTTGATTCACCGATCCATGGTTTATGTAAAAATTACTTCCATGCACTTGTACGCTACTATAGTAGTTGTCAAAGTTTTTCTTTTTTTTAAAAATAAAATTATTCATTTATAAAATAATTATTAAGAACAAGCTATACGTATAAATTATTAGATTCCTGATAATAAAAAAAATACTATATCTCAGTAGCTATATTATAATAGACAAAAATAAAATAAAATAAATACAAAATAATCTTACTTTTAGTTTCTCTATCTTTATCTTCGAATAATATAGACATGAAATATTCAAACTCATCTCGTTTCTGAAGCAGTAATTTAGAAGTCTTTGAACATATCAATAATTTTAAAAATTATCTTGAAAAAAAAATAGGGAGAGAACCCAAATTAAATTTGTGTAAGAAACTAACTTTAAAAAAAAAAATGAAATAACCAACTATGCCTTAGAACAATAATCGCCTGGGGAAGAGATGTGTTTCAAGGGCTCAGAACAATAATCACTCGGTTCCATCTAGGCTACTACCATTCCTGTGGGCTATACTACGAAAGATTACATCCAAGCGATGCTCATAAACATAAATATTATCCTGTTACTATCTTATGCAAGGGAAATGGAACATTTGGACTCCCAACTTGTTAAAAATGTATGGCCCCTATATTTCGGTAGTAGTAAGTTATGTTGTTGTGGGATATCACTTTATCTGAACTCTCACATAAGAAGTTCTTTATAACGAATCAAAATTTAAAGCAAATAAATAAAAACATATATTTCATTAAACTAGAAAATTAGCTACGCTAGATACATATATTCAACTCCAAAATAGTCATGCTAGATAGGTTTATAATCTATACATAGTAAAGTTATCAGAACTATCACTAGATTACTTGTGAAGTAAATGATTAACAGGTTATACACATTTGTGCATAAGGCATTGTTGCTATTATCCAGAGATGTGAGCAAACTCTTAAAGAGATGGTAGGAACTTGGAGGACTACAACAAACCTGGAAAACTGGATCCTATCACAGATGAGGAATCTTACATTGCATTGCTTCTTTTAGTGTTACTGCTTGTATTGCATAATTGCATAATTGCATTGCTTCTTTTATTATAATTGTGTGTAAAATATGCTATATACACCCTACAATATTCCACAGAAAAGAGGACTATTTTTCTTTTTTTTTTCATTTATCCTAAATTATAGGTATTTTTTACTTTTTCAAAATGTCGTTAATATATCAATTTCATAATATCTCTATAGTTAATATACATATTTATCAACAAATACTCTTTAGTTATCGATAAAAAAAAAAACACATTAGCTGTTTTAGTTGGGAAAACAAAATTATAAGTAAAAGGAATTAGAATTATATAGTTTCTAGAGTAATTTAGTAATATGAGCTATTTAATAAGAAGGTATATGAAGAAATATTAGAAAAAAATTATTGCATTAATTATATTTTATAAATTTGTGTGAAAATAAGAGTAGACATATCTTTAACCGGCAATAAAAGCAGTATCCTTTACAAAGAAGGAATACAAGCTAGAAAGTAAGAGTAAAACCAAAAACGTAACTATATCCATGCAATTAGTGAACTCATTAAAAATTGAATGAACATGAGTGCACTTGGGCTGTGGGCTTGTTTTGACCAAAAATAAACATAAGATAATTTAGTTTTATTTGTGAAACATTGATGGCTTTATTATTTACAATAAATATATAGATTATAATGTTAATTTTTCGAGTCATAAATTTCTTTATAAAACTCAAAATTATACTCATATTTAAAAAATATAAAATTGTTTTATAATCTCAATCCAAGCATTCATTAACAAATGTATTACATGTCTTAAAGAAAAAAAATAGTAATTTTTTTACTTAAACCGGGATCCCAACTCAACTTGTCCCTATTGGCTAGAGGATTCTCCAATTTAAGTAGAGATAGGACCATATTAAGCCCTATATATATATAAAAGTGAAAATAAGTTCTTCTAAAAAGGCAACCAAAAAGAAAAAAAAAAACTTTTTCATCATATGAGAAATTATTATTCAAGGCCATCTTTTCCTAATATGTAATTTGTTAAATGTTGCAATAATTTTTTGGGAAAGAATAATTGATTGGAACATAGATGAAATATGGGAACATGATATTTATAATCTATGCCAAGTAATAGGTATGGCTATAATTTCATATGCTGCCAAAGGTAACGATGATTATCAATGTGCTAAAACGATACCTGCATGATTTTTGGAATATTAAAAGAATGGTGGGATAATTATTTAATTAAAGATAAAAAATTTATCTATTGAACAAATTGCCATGCCAGACAATGCTTCTTCCTCAAATGTAAGTCCCAGGCTCATCTTCTCAAACCGTTTCTACGCTTTTACCTGATGCACCCCTATCTTATTATATGCTATATATAAACATTTTATTAGTGAACCTCTTAAATTTGAAGAAGGAAGTTCTAAAATATTATCTAATCTCACTTGTTTAAGTAATATGTTTTTTTTAGATGGTATAAAGATGTTTTTCTCAGTAAAGTTATACTAAGACCAAATTCCAGCGATGATTTTTGGAAAGATATTTTTAGTAGGATTACCAAAATTATTTTCTGATAAAGTGAGGCAAAAATTTTGAGATTCTAATAATGGAAAAATCCCTTATAGTGAATTATCTTATGGACGTCAAATTAATTTTGCTAATATATCGCAGGATTAGCTCTTTGTAATGATTTGGAATTAAAAGGTTAATTAAAAAAGTAGAATTATATCAAAAGAGTTACTAAGCTTTTATGATCAATGTACCTCCTCTTTAGTGAAAAGAGAAGCTAAATCTTCTAAATTAAGGGTTTGTTTGGTAAAATTAAAATTTTAATATTAATTTTTAATATATAAATAGTATATTTTTGAAAATTAAAGTTTGAAAACTAAATTTTAAAGTTTGAATTAATTATAATTTATTTTTATAAAATATTTTATTACATTTAGTTTAAATATAAAAAAATCAAACTTCATATTTGAGTAATTTTCATTTCATTTAAAATTTGTAAAGGATTTCAATGCGTCTTAATCAATTAAATGATAACAGAAATTTATTATCAATTGTACTTAATTAATTAAACACTTAATATTATTTATTATCAAACATAATTGATGAAATAAGTATTTAATTAATTAATTTTAAATATTTATCTGAGTTATCAAATAAGCTCTCTAAATTTGTTTAATAAAATTGAAACGTGAAGATTGAAATCTAAATATTTAAATAACAAATTCTATAAACTGAAGTTTGAAAGACTGAATTTTAAAATTTAAAGTTTAAATTAATTATAATTTATTTTTACATTATATTTTATTATAATTTATACTAAATATAAAATAATATTAATAATTAGATGAATATTTAATATATTTAAAATTTAAACTTAAGTAACTTTTAATTCATTTAAATTTATAATAGGATTTTAGTATTGTTATCGAGCACACTTAATTAAGAAAATATTTAATAATATTTATTATTAAACGTATTTAATTAAATAAGTACTTTTAATTTTTTTTTAGAAAGGGGAGGGGGAAAGACAACAAGCAGAGAAGAAGATAAGTGAATGGATGTGAAGGAGTTTGATGTCGAACTTAAGACCTATTTATTGAATAAAAATCTTCCTATACTATTAATATAAGTTGTTATTAACGATGAAATAAGTATTTAATTAATTAATTTTAAATAGTTAATTATGTTACCAGACCATAAATCTCCGCGTTAGGGTCCAATAAAACTTCATCTACTAAAACAACTAAATCATCTACCAGCAAATTCTCAGTCTCTATAGAAAATGTTGGAAATATGAAAAGATGGGTCATGTTGGTCGATATTGTAAAGTTAAAAGAAAGGGTTTCTAATGCATATCTTGGATACTGTTTCATATGAAGATATATTAAAGAAGAATTGTTTGAGAAAGAAAATGACGTGGTATATATGTGTAATGCAAAAAAACTCTTCGGTAATGGATGTTTTTTCCCAAATCTCTCCTCATCCTCTCCCCCACTCTCAATAATTCGCCAAGTGTTTCTTTCTTATCTCTTTTTATTTTTTCTTTTTTTAGAACTATTATTATTAGTATTATTATTTTAATAACTCCATTTCAAATACAAACATAATAGAATAAGTTTTTTTTTCCGACATCATTCTACCCAATCTCTTTATATTATATGTAAATACTGAATTTTTATAATAATAATAATTATTATTATTTTATTTTTTTAAAAAAAAAGAGAATCTCTTTATATTATATGTAAATACTGAATTTTATAATAATAATAATTATTATTTTATTTTTAAAAAAAAGAGAAAAGAGAGGAACACTTAGCAAGTTATTAAGAGAGGGAGGGAGAATGAAGGAGGGATTTGAGAGAGATGATCCGTGGCCTCAAACTGATTATGAGAATTGCAATGATGTTGGTTTTATTCTTTGACCCTATAAATGTTTTGTCTTTTAATGATATATATATTAAATTTTTTTACAAATTATAGACAAAGTAGAAGATCCAAAGATTTTTTTTTTAAAAAAAAAATCCACTTAAATTAAAAACAATTAGTTTAATCACATGTTCACAATAAGGAAGTTACTCCGTTTGATTTTAAAAGAGTCCTGAATAAATCTAAGATCTCATCTTCTAAGGGCTTTTTTGGTAACTTATTGAATCACTTAAATTTAATTAATTAAATACTTTTTATTAATTATATTTGATAATAAATAATATTAAGTGATTAATTAATTAAGTGCGAACGTTATTTAAGTTTAAAATTAGAATACATTAAATTTATTTAATTATTAATATTATTTCATATGTAATTTAAATTATAATAAAATATAGTGTAAAAATAAATTATAATTAATTCAAATCTCAAATTTAGATTTTAGAATTCAGAATTCAATCTTTAAACTTTAATATTTAGAATTTAATACTTAAATATTTAGATTTTAATTTTATCAAGCGATGCCTAACTCCCCAGTCGGTATTAAATAATTGCAATCTGATATCCATAATATGAAAAAAGGAAATAAAAAAATTACAAGTAAATGTTGCATTATTAAATCTGCAAGCACGGGAAGAGAAAGAAAAAATTGAAAAAAATAATGAACCTCTTGAAAATTTTTTAGAGTCCCAGTTCAATTCTACGATAACTAAAATAAATGATAAAAAATTATATATTTTAATCACCTTAGTTATAAGAAATGAATTTAAAATTAATACCTTGGCTTTACTAGACTCTGGCGTAAAAAAGGATTTATCTCGACAAAATATTTTGAAAAAACTACTGTAGAGTTATTTTCTGTTAATAAGAAAAGTTTAAGCATCAAATATAAATTGTTAAATGTCCATATTTGTAATAAAAATACCTACTTTAAAAATACTTTTATACTCGTACTCAAAATATTATTTTAGAAATCCCATTTCTTATTCCGATTTATTCCTTTGTAGTTGATTCGAAGAGTGTCTATATTAAAGTATTTTGACAAGATATTACTTCTCTTTTCATTATGTCATCTACACCTAGAGATATAAATATTCTAAAAGAGTCTAATATTTCTCGTGTAAATAGTCAATACTTAAAGGGAGATGTAGAAATCAGAAGCATTCAAGACTCTTGACGCTGAAGAAGCTAAGCTAAAGATTACTAATTTCAAAAATCTTTTACATAAGATTGTTTGTTCTAATTTACCAAATGTATTTTGGGAAAGAAAACAATCATATGAGAAAGATTTTTCGGAAAATATGATCCACCCTAAAGTTAGATTTATTCGAATGAATGCTAATCTACTTGAATACTGTAAAAAAGAAATTCAAAGATTATTAAATAAAAAAATTTGTAAGATTATCTAAATCCGTGTGGAGTTGTACAACCTTCTATGTTAATAATCAAGTTGCAATAAAAAGAGATATTCCTAAATTAGTAATTTAGCTATTAGCCTCAAAATATCTTGCAATCCAATTCCAATAAAAAGGACACCTGGTGCATAAATGTACTCTATATTTGACTTAAAATTAGGATTTTAGCAAATTCAAATGGCCAAAAAAAAAAAAAAAAGTAGATATAAAATCACTTTTTGCATTTCTTTTCGACATTATGGATGTAATGTAATGCTTTGGGGATTAAAGAATGTCTTTCAAAATTTCAGTATTTAAAGAATGATGTCTTTAATGCATATTCTACTTTTTGCACGGTATACAAAGCTTATGTGCTTATCTTTTCAAAAAGTATTGTAGAACATTTCAAGCACTTGCACATTTTCTTTAAAGCTATGTTAAGAAATGTCCTAGTCTTATTTGCATTAAAAATGAAACTATTTCAGACACAAATAATATTTGTAGGACAGGACTTGCATCAAGAAACATATAAACTTACATGTCAGAGTTTTAGATTTTGCATCTAAATTTTCTGATGAGTTTAAGGATTAAATCCAATTACAATTATTTTAAGATGTTTAAATTATTTTTCCAATTTTATTCCTAATCTTAGGCAAATCTGTAAACCATTATATCAAAGGTTTAGAAAAAATCCAATACTTTGAAAGAGCCACAAAAAAAAAAAAAAAGAGTAAAACAAATTGTACAACATTTGAAGAAGACGGTTAAAAACTTACCCTTTTTAAAAATATACTCATCCTGATGCCCTGATGATGGTTGAAATATATACTTCAGATAAGGGATATGGAGGGATATTAAAATAGAAATTGCTAGGTCTCTCCACAAAGCAACTAGTCAAATATTATTCTGGTGTCATTCTTTGAGTTAATCAAAATAGTTGGTGTTGAAATTTTCACACTGACATTTTCGTTCAAATTTTTTGGAACATGAGCCCTATACACACATTATTCTTGTACGGACATTCAAATATGGTTATGAATTTTTTTATTAGTGAAAAAAATATCATTCTGGTGTTTGATTAGGACCATTATTTTGTAGCACTGGAAGATACTATGAGATTACTTACTAACTACTACCAATTGTAAGGGGAAATTCCTTCTGTACGGATTGTGCTTAACTAGCAGTAGATTCATTTGTATGTGATGAACAACAAAGAAATAAACCAAAGTTTTTGGCTTTTTTTTTTTTTTTTTCTGTACTGGGACAATAGCATCCAACTTCAGCTTGATTGTTCCGCTATTGAAATATGCATATTCCAGCGCTGCAACAACAACTGAAACAATCGACAAAATTCTCTACAGATCGAGAAAGGAAACTCTCTACCATATGGACAAAAAGAATCTAGTTCTGATCAATAGAATAAGAACACCATTCTTTTACTTTCTTTTTCACTCCACATTATTTGATTGTATTGTTCTCTTGAATTTCAGATAACGAAGACGAAGTTGTCATTTGATGTTCAAGGACCTCTTGCTTCACAAGCGACTTCGATCACCTGTTACTCTCTCCCCTCAGTTGATTTTTCTATTTCACAAATTCGTGTTTCTTTGTTCTTAACCCACAGCAGAATGTAGAATCCAGCAACTACAACAAGTGATCCTACGAATGAAGCTGCTTGGTCAAGATATTATTTTAGGAATCCCTTTTACTTGTCAAATTTATTCCTTTGTAGCTGATTCAAAGGGTATCCATACTAAAGTTTTTGGACTAGTTATCACTTTTCCTTTTAGTATCTCACTAGTCCAGTATTTGTCATATAACATATTCAATACAGACACAAATTATTTGATAGTAGTATTACAACTCAGCGGAGTCTGGTGGTTTTCATCGCTTCCAGTGGCGAAATTAACAAAAGGCCGCGATTTGCATAGCAGGAGCAACGGCCCAGAAGAGAATCAATGGCGTGAAAGTCATGGTAAACTTAGGGATGGGATCACGGGTACAGTTGGTCGTAATGGAGCAACAGAATGAGATGTTGAGTTGGGTTTGAAGGGAATTAGAATGTAATTCTAATTTTATTTTTTAAAAATTTATCAGTTATAAATCTCGTAATATAAAAGGTTAGATTTATTCATTTTTTTATGAAGAATAAAAAAATTTGAGTTAAATACACAAAGGATGAAAAAATTAAAAGAAATAGTGAGGATTAAAATAGTCAAAAAATATATAATTAGGAATTAAATAAATAAAATTTTCTTCGTGTTTTTACTGTTTGTTGCGTTGTAATAATGTGTCTTTTTCTGTTCTGTTCTCTTGGTTCTGGGCATATTCTTTAATTTTTTTTTATTTTTGAAAAAAAAAATGTCTCTGGTTTCTAAAAGAAAAAGTGTGTTGGTTTTGCGCACACAGTGCTCTGTGGGACCAGTGGACCCGAGTCACAGTAATGACGTCAAGCAGCATTGTTCATTTTGTTTTTTTTTTTTCGATTTCAGTTTCAAAATTTGATTTTCAATTTAGTTGTATGAAATTTAGATAAAATTGTATTGAACTGAAATTTTTATAAAATTGAATAAAATTGAAATAATTGAATCGAATTGAAATATTAAAAATTCATAATTTATATATGTAAATAAATGATTAATTAATAATATTTTAATATTAGTTATATATTTTTAATTTTAAAAAATGTAATTTTGATTTTTAAATTTTTGATTTTTTATTTTGAAAAACTGAAAATCGAACTGAATTTAATCTAACAGTGCACAATCCTAGCAGCATAGGTTCATAATTTTTTTAAAAAAATAAAAATAAATAAATTGTTTTGATATATTTTAATTGTTTAGAAATTTTTTGAACAGAAAATAATTTCAAAACTTCTGAATTATTAGTACAAGCACTTCTTCAAATGTTCCTTAGTGTGTTACAGGGATGTTTTGGAGTTGTGAGTTAGTTAATGGGTATTGCTGTTTGCAAATGTGAATGTTAAAACTGTATACATACATATACACATATATATAAGTTTCATTTGAAAAAAGTAATTTATTATTACATAGTGTATGTGATTAGTTCACTTTTTATTTTTCTTCCTTTCAAATTATAATGATGAATTATAGTATGAGGGCCTTTATTACTAGGAAAATGATTGAAATGTAGCATAGAATTGGAACTTTTGATGTTTAATGATTGATTTATTTTTTTTATTTATTGAATTTCTGCTTATGCTATTTAAGCGTTTGATGAAAGAACGTAAAATTAGAATTTTCTTTTTCATGCAATGATTTAGACAGACTGTATATGGGATTAGTTTAGATTATTCTTGGGGATGTTTGATTTAAGATATTATTTGGTTTATTATTTTAGAAAAATATTTGATTAAGTTATTTGTCTAATGGGGAAATACTCTACAGATACGTCCATGCCTTGCCCAAGGAGTGTTGAGCATGACAATATGATCCCTATTAAAGTTAGACCTATTCAAAAGAATATTGACTTTCTTGAATACTACAAAAAGGAAATTTAAGGATGATTTGATTAAAAACTTATAAGACTAAGGAAATTTAAGGATGATTTGATTAAAAACTTATAAGACTATCTAAATCCTTGTGGAATTGTGCAATGTTCTATATCAATAATCAAGTTGAAATAGAAAGAGGTGCTTCTTAGTCATTAACTATAAGCCTCTAAACAAAGTCCCACGGTGGATGAGATATCCAATTCCTAACGAGAGAGGTTTATTAAAAATAACATTTGATGCACAAATATACTTTAAGTTTGACTTTCTTTTTTATTTTTTTGGGGGAAAAGTTATGCGGATGGAGAATTTGGCAAGACCCCTAACTTTTGATTAATATAAGAACAAGAAGTACATAAAGGAGGATATAAAGCCTAAACTCTATTCAAGAAGTAATATAAGAACAAGGAGTACACAAAGGAGGATATAAGGCCTAAACCCTATTCAAGAAGTATAAGCTCTGAGAGTCGGAACACTCTACCTATCTAGGAAGCAAATACATTTTGTTCATTGTGAAAGAATAGAAAAAGAATGATAAACAACATTAAGATTAGAAGCACAAGTTGTTGAAAATGGCCACTTTAGGAGTTAATAATTTTTAACTCATGATTAGTTAACCTAAAACAATTAATGGGAGTTGTTCTTGGCATGTTAGAGATTGTTTTGATTATGGTAGAAGCTACTTTCATGGTGGAAATCCATAATTAAAAGTCATTAAAGTTGGGCGTTTAACCATTTGGGAACTCGTATTATACAAGAGTCCCACATGGAAAAAGTTGAGGAGTATTGAAGTTCTTATATACTAAAAGGCTTTTCTATAGATTTGATTGAAAGCCCAAGGTAGTGGGACTGCCACACGCGCGTGTCGCCCGGCTGGCCCGGGCTTGGCCATGTTTTCACGTTCTTTTTTTTTTTTTTTGTCTAATTAACTCTAACTTGTACAGGAAAGGAAAAGATTAAAAACTGATAAGAATTAGGTCTCCTAATTTGGATTGGTGTAGGGTTTTCTGGAGTCTATAGTAAAAAAAGGAAAAAAAAACGGAACAGAGTCGCCGCTCTGGTTTTTTTTGTTCTTGAGAAAAATTGCCTCTTGTGTTCTCTCCCCGCGATTCATAATTTTTTGACTTAATGGGACTGGCGAACTAAGGAGATTTTCGAAGTGATTGCAGTTGGTGTGCATCGACAGTGATCTGAGATCGTCTTATCTTGCAAGGAGAGTCATTGTACTCATCGCACCGGTAAGTGATAACTTCTTGAAGACAAACCAGCATTGAACTGGTGATTCGGTCTGCACTTCTATCAGATAAGTTATTATCCGATTCTATAGTTTAGGTCCGTTACTAACTTATTTTTCTATTTTGAATTCTACCTGGTTACTTTGCGTTTGGACTATTTGGTCTTACCGGCTTCGTTGATAATTGATAATTGCGCTTTTGTTAGAGCTCTTGTCGGGTATAGACAATACTTGTTTAATTCAGTTGAGTTGCCTGTCTGTGCTCATTGGTACCAATTTTTTAACAGTCGTCAAGAAGTTAATCTACAATTATCTGTTTGTATGTAATGATCAGTTCGTCAAGTACTGCTTCTGCTGCATATAAGCCTTTGGTTGACTTGAATGGTCTGCCAGACAAATTCGGTCTGGGACAGAATTTTAAGCGTTGGCAACAACACATGAAAATTTGGTTGACCATGAGGGGCTCGTTGTCAGCAGTGCAGGTTAACAGGCCCATACTAACTGAAAGGCATCCTAAAGTAGCTGAGATTGCTGCATAGGATAAACAGAACAATATAGGTAGAGGGGCAACAATGTCAGCCTTGACAAATGTTCTCTTTGATGTCTACTGTTTTGAGTCCTACACAACAAAGATGCTATGGGATGAGTTGGATAGGAAATATAATACCGAAGATCAAGGTCCTGAGAGGTATTATATCTCTAAATTCTTAAAATTTCAGATGGTTGAGGGCAAGTCTGTAACTGAACAGACTCGAGAGTTACAATTGATTATTCACTCTCTTCATGAAGTGGATATGGAAGTAAAAGTTCTAAGTGATGTTAGTGATAGAAAAATTTTCTAAGTCTTGGAAGAACTTTGGTATGTCTCTTAAACAAAAGACGGAGAAAATTTCTCTAAATAATCTGATGAAATCAATATCCATTGACGAGCAACATAGGAAGAATAGTCATATTATACTTCTGGAGTCTAATGTCCATGTGGTAACTATTGGAAAGAAGAGCAATAATCAGAGGAGTATGGGAGTTAATTCAAACTCTAAAAATATAAATAAGATAAAAGGCAAGGCTAAAAAGAAACCAAAAGCAAACAAACTTTACTGGAATTGTGGTTAGGTTGGGCATTGGGTTAGGAACTGTCCGTCTAAGAAGTCCAAAGTCAAATAAGGATCAAGTTCTAAAGTACAAGTCAATATGGTGGTAGAGGATACTAGTAAAACAGAAGTTGATTTGAGTACACACCTCGGTGAGGTTTGTACCAGTGAGGCTGGGACTGGCATCACTACTTCTAATGATGAGGAAAGGTATGTTTCTGTTAATCCAAAAGTCTTTACTCTTTATGAGCCATTTGAATGGCTGGTTGATACTGGAGCAAATGTGCATGTTTGTACTGATAAATTACTTTTTGTGTCTTACCAATCAATGAAAGGAAAAATTGCGAGGATGAGGAACTCAGCTGCAGCCAATGTGTTGGGGGTTGGACGCGTGGATTTGAAGTTTCCTTCAAAGCATATTCTTTCTCTTCATAGGATGCAGTATGTTCCAACAGTTCGTAGAAATATTCTTAGTGGTTCATGTTTAGTTAGAGAGGGTTATGATTTTACTTTCAAATATAATAAAGTAGTGATTATGCAATACAATACTTTTATTGGCAAAGATTATTTGTCAGATGGTTTATTTAAATTAAGAGTTGAACAATTTACTTCTGATTTGAATAAAACTTCTTCTGTTGAAAATTCTGTTTATTCTATGGTGCACATTATTGAATTCACTAATATTTGGCATAATAAACTTGGGCATTTAAATTTAGATTTTGTTAAAAGAATGATGAATTTAGATTTGATCCCTAAACATGCAATTGATAAGAAGAACAAATGTCAAGTGTATGTGGAAGCTAAAAAAACCAGGAAGCCCTATCATTCAATTGAAAGGGATTCAGAAATACTTGATTTAGTTCACACAAACATTTGTGAATTTAATAGTTTGTTGACTAGGGATCATAAGAAATACGCCATTACTTTTATTAATGATTGCAGTAGATATTGCCATGTTTATTTACTTAAACATAAAGATGAAGCACTTGAAAATTTTTTCATATTTAAAAATGAAGCTGAAACTCAAACTGACAAGAAATTTAAAAGGTTAAGATCTGATAGAGGTGGAGAGTGCTAATTGTATTGGCTTCTATATGTGGTCTCACTATCCACCAAATGGATGTGAAGACTGCTTTTCTTCATGGTGATATTGAAGAAGAGATATATATGGATCAACCTGAGGGATTTGTAGCCAAAGAAAATGAGTGAAAAGTCTGTAAACTTGTTAAATCCCTATTTGGTCTAAAACAAGCACCCAAATAATAGCATGAAAAGTTTGCTAAAACTATTTTATCACTTGGCTTCATCATAAATGAGAATAATAAGTGTGTCTACTGTAAGATTAAAGGTAATGCATGTATTATACTATGCCTGTACGTGGATGATATTTTGCTATTTGGGTCTAATGTTGAGATAATTTATGAGACTAAATTAATTCTTGAAAAGTAAGTTTGAAATGAAAGATATAGGAATAGCAAATGTAATTCTTGGCCTAAAGTTGATTCGCTCAATTGAGGGGATAACTATTTCTCAATCTCACTATGTTGAGAAAGTTCTTAAGAAATATGATTATTAAAATTGTAGAATTGCTAGAACTCCAAATGACCCTTTTGTAGCTATGTTCAAGAATGAAAGTGGTATTCTTGTGTTTCAATTAAGATATTCTCAAATTATTGGTAACTTGCAATATCTTGCAAATGGCTCAATATTAGATATGTTATTTTCAGTATCTAAGCTGGCAAGATATACAAGTTGTTCAAATCGGACTCATTGGGAGGCCTTGGATAGAGTATTAAGGTACTTAAAGGGAACAGTTTCCCTTAGGCTATGGAAAATTCCCTACTATACTTAAAGGGTATAGTGATGCAAGCTAGATTGTTAAGAACTCTGACAGTAATGGTTGTACTGGATATGTTTTTACATTAGATGGTGGAGCAGTTGCTTGGAAGTCTTGAAAATAGACTTTGATAACTCGGTCAACTTTTGAGATTGAGTTATATGCTTTGGATACTACTGGAATGAAAGTTGAATGGTTGTATAGACTATTGTCCTCTTTGCCAATGATCAGCAAGCTCGTTATTGCTATATATGTGCATTATGATAGTCAAACCACAATCGCAAAGATAAAAAGTACCAAGTATAATCAAAAAATTAAGAGACACATCCAAGTTAGACTTGAGTTTATAAGGGAGTTAGTGTCTGAAAGGGTGGTGTCTGTTGACATTGTTGGATCCAAAGATAATATTACAAACCCCCTAACTAAGGGGCTGGAAACATCATTATTCCTTAAATCCAGGTTGGGAATAAGATTAATAACCTAGCAATGATTCACCTACAGTAGCAACCTAACTAACCAAGTGGAGATCCCACAAGGCAGTTCAATGTGGTATAAATAAGCTGTCTAAGTGACTCTGGCACCTATTTTGATACCTTTATATGTAGGTCCTATTCCTGAAAGCCTATGATACATTTACTGTAATTAATAATAGTTTTAACTCTGGATGGGATCAAATCTTTTAGACAGGATACTAGCAGTACATCATTGGAGATCGCTAACTATATGAGTGGTAATGTGTGGCTGCAACTAAAGGGACTTGGATTTTCTCTGAATACACTCATGAGACAAGATTAGGACCCATGACCATAATGTGTCAACCCTAAAGATTTTTTCCATAGCCGATAGTCTATTGTTACTAATGGACGCCGTCACATTCAAGGTTCAGATTCAAGGCTCAAGTCCATCTGTTCCTGTGGAGGCATAGGTTAGATAATTTAAGTAGTGGTTCAAACCGGAAGGTACTATTATCGAAAGTAGATTATGTAAATCTTGAATAGTCTTTAACTATGGATTTGTGGGGGAATGTTGAAAATGACAACTTTGAGAGTTAATAATTTTTAACTCATGATTAATTAGCCAAAAATAATGGGAGTTGTTCTTGATATGTTAGACATTATTTTGATTATGGTAAAAGCCATTTTCATGGTGAAATCCATAATTAAAACTCATTAAAGTTGGGTATTGAACCATTTGGGAACTCATGTTATACATGAGTTTCACATGAAAAAAGTTAGGAGTGTTGAAACTCTTATATACTAAAAGGCTTTTTTATGGATTTGATAAAAAGTCCAAGGTAGTGAGACTGCCACACGTGCGCGCCGCCCGCCTTGCCCGGGCTTGGGCATGGCCATATTTTCATATTTCTCTCTTTTCATTTTGTCTACTTAACTCTAATTTGTATAGAAAAGGGAAAGATTAAAAACTGATAAGAATTAGGTCTCCTAATTTAAATTGGTGTAGGGTTTTTCCAGAGGCTATAGTAAAAGAAGGGGGAAAAAAAAAACAGAACAGAGCCGCTGCTCTAGTTTTTTTTGTTCTTGAAAAAAAATCGCGTCTTCTGTTCTCTCCCCGCGATTCATAATTTTCTGAATTAATGGGACCGGCGAATTGAGGAGATTTTCGAGGTGATCGCAGTTGGTGTACGTCGACGGCGATCTGAGACCGTCTTATCCTGTAAGGAGAATCGTTATACCCATCGCACTAGTAAGTGGGGCGAATAACTTCTTGAAGGCAAACCAGTATTGAACTGATGATTTGGTCTGCGCTTCTATCAGATAAGTTATTATCCGGTTCTATAGTTCAGGTCCATTACTGACTTACTTTTCTGTTTTGAATTCTGCTTGGTTGCTTTGCGTTTAGACTATTTGGCTTTGTCGGCTTTGTCGATAATTGATAATTGCACTTTTGTTAGAGCCCTAGTCAGGTATAGGCGGTGCTTGTTCAATTCATTTGAGTTGTCTATCTGTGCTTATTGGTACCGATATTCTAACACAAGTAACGTCAGCTAAACTATTCATTGCTTTGTTTCCTTGATGAAAAACATGTATAATTTTGATGCTTTCAAACCTTGAAGGCAACGACCTAATTGCCCTACATTGATATTGAAATTCCTAGGAAATTTCATCTTGGTCACACAACATCTTCACCACATTGCTGGAGTCCAATTGCACTTGAAGAGCAGAGACATCTTGCGTAATTGCAAACTTCAAACCCTTTTCTAGAGTCAAGAGTTCAACGAACAAAGGCTCACAATAGGAATAGTGATAGAAAATCTAGCAACAAATACACTATCATCACTTCTGATAAGACTACCAATTCCTGCATTCCTTGAAAATGCATTATCAATGCATTAATATTCAAATAAAGACGAGATAAGGTGCCTCCCATCTAGGCCCGTTGCCCCTCTATTCAACTGTTGCTTTTGTGGAAACATTACCTTTAGCAATATCCGCAAGAAAGCCTATTAATACTGTTAATTTCTTGCAAAAAAGGACGGAGAAGACATAGAAGAATGACAGAAACCTATCTTAGAGTTGCAAATGCTATTATCCATTCAATCCCAAAAAATTTGATATTTTACACTGTAGAGTTTCACTATCTATAGAACAAATGGAAAACAGATGTACATAGGAAAAGACTATTCTACTCTCCAAGTTATACTAAATAACAAGAATACATTTCTACATTTTCTATCACCCCCTTCAAACTCACAATGGGTGAAGGAAAACATTGAGAGTTTGCTAAGAAATGACTTGAAACAAGAAATAGTATGAGATTTGATAAAGAAGTCAGCAAGCTGAAGGAGATAGAGTATAAGGAAAAGAGATAGTTCCATTTTGGAAATGGTGTCTAATAAAGTGACAATCAATTTCTATGTGCTTTGTCCTTTCATGGAAAATAGAATTCTGTGCAATTTGCATTGCACTTTGGTTATCATAGAATAAGGAGGTGGAGAAGACCAAACAACACCTACATCAGTTAACAACCAGCGTAGCAAAATAACTTATGTAATCATATCAGCCATAGCTCTATATTCAGCTTCAGAACTAGATCATGAAACTACATGTTGTTTCTTACTTTTCTAAGAAATAAGGGAGTCACCAAGAGATATGCAAAAACCTGTAGTAGACTTCCTGGATGTAACATCTCCTGCCCAATTTGAATCAGAAAAAGGTTTAAGTTCTATAGAAGGAGAGGAAAATAGAAATATTCCATGAAATAAAGTGCTATGCAAGTATCTAAGGATCCAAACCACAGCTGCCCAATGTACTATATAAGGGGTTGCAACAAACTGATTGACAATATGAACAACATAAGCAATATTAGGACGAGTCACAGTAAGATAAACAAGATAACCAACAATCTAGCGTTATAAAGTAGGATCAACAAAAGGTACTCTATCGTGGGTTTGAATTTCACATTTAACTCAAGAGAAGTATTAATATATATATATATATATATATATATATATATATATATTGTCAGTCAATCTAGCTCTAGAGATCACTTTACAATTGTTTTTGGATTGAGATAGAAAATAACCCTCCTTAAAGTATGCCACTTTAATGCCTAAAAAGAAATGTAAATATCTCATATCCTTCATCTCAAACTGTTCGTAAAGATACCTTTTTAATTCTAAAATACCTTGGTCATTATTCCCTGTGATAATCATATCATCAACATAAAGCAGTAATAGGATTCTACCACATGGAGAATGAGAATAGAACAAAGTTAGGTCAGAATCACTATAAGAGAAACTAACATACTTCATTATGTGGCAAAATTTTTCAAACCATGTGTGATGCGCTTGTTTAAGACCATACAGAGCACGCCTTAAATGGCATATATGACCTGGAGGAATAGGATAACCAGGGGGAGGTCTCATACAAACTTCTTCTTGCAACTCCCCATTTAAGAAAGCATTATTTACATCTATCTGAAAAATATATTCCACCTTCTTTTGGCTATAACAGAAATTAAAGTGTGTATAGAAGTCATCTTAGCTATAGGAGCAAAAGTTTCCTCATAATCAAGTCTATATTCCTGAGCATATCCTTTTGCAACCAATCGAGCTTTGTATCTTTCAAGAGATCCATCAGCTTTAGTCTTAACTTTGTACACCAATTTACACACAACTGGTACTTTTCCTTTGGGAAGCTCAACAATGTCCCAAGTATGAGTTTTCTGGTGTGAGTGCAATTCTTCACACATAGTTTGTTGCCAATTTAGATCGCAGGCTACTTCTTTATAATCTAATAGATCATAGAAAGAATAAATAAAAGTAAGAAATGATGTGTATAAAGAGGAAAATTTTGTTTTGTAATCCTTGAGCCAAGAAAGAGGATGTCTAGTTCAAGATGGATACCTTGAACGGGGTAGAGATTGTTATGTGCTAGTGATATTGGGAATGGCAGTGGACTCCGTTGGAGAGGGGGTCATATCTGAGAGTGATGATGGAGAGCTTTCAAGAACTTCGGAATTTTCTAGAGTAGTACATGAAGCTTCTTGTGCATTTTCCACAGGACCATTTTCATTCAAAAGGATAGGTGGTGAGGAATTATTAAGTGAATTCAATGAGTTAACTTCAGTAAAAGTATCAAGAGAATGTATAGTTTCTTTTGTGAGATTAGTTGAAGAAGATGGAAGACAATAATAAGGGATATGTTCAAGAAAGGCAATATTTCTAGAGATGCGTAGCTTTTGAGCAATAAGATCATAACATCTATAACCATTTTATTCAATCCCATACCCCAAAAATACACAGTGCATATTTTGCAGTCAACTTATTTCTATCAATTTTAGGAAGCAAGACAAAATAGGCCCAACCAAAGACTTTGAGCTTAGAATAATCAGGTTGGACTCCAAATAATTTTTCATATGGAGAAAATCCACCATTTAAACATGTAGGAATTCTATTGATCAAATAAATAGAAGTTAAGTCTGCTTCTCCCAAAAAAAAAAAAAACAAAAAAACAAAACCTAGGACCATAAGAAGATAAGAAAAGAGATCTTGTTGTTTCAAGGATATGTCTGTGCATTTCTTTAACTTTTTCATTTTGTTGAGGTGTATCAGTACAAGCATATTGCAAGATAGTTTTCTGTGAGGCAAGAAAATCTAGAAAGAGAGTAGATTTATATTCACCTCCTTGATCAGCACGAAAGAATTAGAACAAAATTGCAATAGACACTATAGAAATCAGATTTTTTGTGCATGAGAAATATCCAAAAGTATCTAGTAAAATTATCAATGAATGTGACATAGTATGAAGATCCTCTATTTAAAGTAACAAGAGTAGGATCCCAAACATCAGAATGTACAAGATCAAAGGGAGCATGAGAGATATGTTTGTTTTTTTCAAAAGGAAGTGTTGTGAATTTGCTAAGTTTGTAACCTTTACAATTAGAAATATTAAAATGAGCAGTATTGCCCAAAAGATCTTTTGATATCATATACTTCAAATGTGAATTAGCAATAAGACCTAATCTAGAATGCTACAGGTGAAACATAGATAGATGTGAGTTCACAGTAAGAGTAAAAAGTGAGGATTTTACTCTATCTAAAGTAGGACAAAAGAGCTACTGCAAAAAATAGAGACTCTCTTCTCTACGGCCTGTCTTAATCTGCTTCCTTGTGGGAGGATTCTGAACAACAACCAAACTTTGTGAAGGATACATGATAACCTAAATTTGTAAGCTGGCCAATAGAAAGTAAATTCAAAAAGAGATCTGTGACATGAAATACTTCAGAGACATAAAGGTTTTTGGAAGCAAAAGAATCTAAAGTAATTGAGCCGTTCTTATTCACTTCTATATATGAACTATTGGCTGTTTCAATATAAATAGGAGGGGAAAATTCTTTGCAATTTACAAGAATGGATGAATTATTAGTCATGTGATGCGAGGCACCAGAATCAAATATCCAAGTTGAGGGTTTATTTGGTCGAACAGAGTTACTAGAACCCATATAAGTTGCCATCATTGGAGAAAAGGTGGAAAACTACATATCTAGTGAAGTGCCAAGAAGTTACTGAATTTGTTGAGCTATCATTGCTTGAATTTCTCCATGTGTTATACTCTGTGTACTACTTGAAGCTTCAAAAGGAAGTGAGGATGAATTGAGAGTACTAATATTTCTAGAACCAACTGCCTTTGGAGGTTTCCGAAATTGTTGAGATAAGATACCAATAGTTGGATTAGGTAACAATCCTTTCATGTTATGTTTCAACTTTGGGTAGTCCTTCTTCCAATATCCCTTTTCATGATAGAAGCTACATTTATCAACAGCCACTTTCTGATTCCTTTGGGTAGCTGAGCCTGGAAAATGTTGAGTTCTTAGTGTTGCAATGAGTACAAAAGGTGTCTGTAAGTTAGGAGTTTGTAGAGATTTAAGCCTAGTCTCTTCAGTCACCAACTCACTTATGATCTTGTCAAGACTTGGTAATGGTGAACAATGTAGAATTGAACTTCTTATTGGCTCAAATTAGGATGCAATACCATCAAGAACTGAACAAATTTTTGTTCTTCCTCAGCTCTTTATATACAATCAATTTTTTTTTTTAATTCTACAGGATCCATCAAATCTACATCACCCTAAAGACCATTCATAGAGTTATAAAACTCCTACACAATTTTGCTTTCATAACGCAAGTTACGTATCATGTTCTCCAACTCAAATCAACAAGCAAAGTTTAATTATGTGTATACTCTTCTCAAGTGATCCTAAACATCCTTTACAGTGGAAAAAGCAAAAAAAAATACATACCAGTAGTTGTTTTAACATAGTTATTAATCTAGCCCAAAATTTTTACATTATTTGTTTCCCATTCTTTCTACAATTTTGCAAAATTCTTAGCATTTTTAGTAGGAGCAGTTATAGTTCCATCAATATATCCCTTGAGATCCTTACTAGTAATATGAATTTGCATAGAATAAGACCAATCAGAGTAGTTTGTTCCATTCAACTTCACTTGAATAACTTGATTTGATTCGGAGGTCATGATCAATATACTTGTCTCAATCTAACTCAAGTCAAACAAATTACACAAGAGTAATGTACCCAAAGAAAATTCAACTACAACACATCGAATAATACAGTAAAGATCAAGACTCACAAGGTACCTTGTGATTACTTGAAGTGACAGAGAAGCCAGTAAGAATTCCTATTTGGTCCTAAAACCACAGACCTTCACAACAGAAGTATATCACCAACAAATCATATAGCCTTGCAGCTTGAATTCTCACAAACCCCTTGAATCTACTCACAAGAATTTAGGTACCCTTATGTCTACAGATTAGAATTCAACAAAGAGCGAGATACAAAGAAAATGAGAGAAAGGGAGTAATGAGTTAATAGCTGAGATGGCAGTGAGGCAGAAGAAGATAGTTGAGTAATACCCAAGATAAAGTGGGCAAAGACGATGGTTGTCGAAGAAGACAACAGAGATGGTAGCCCAAAAAAACAAAATGGTTGTTAATTTCCTGCATAAAAGGACGAAGAAAACAAAGAAGAATGATAAAAACCCATCTCAAAGTTACAAATAGCAATGGCATGTGGACCGATTTGGCCTGTCAGGCCATTCTGATTTGGGCCTGTGAGCCGAACCGGTCGCACTGTAGCAGGTCGGGTCCCCGGTCTGGTCCCAAGGTACGGGCTAGCCCACCTAGGCCCACGGACCGGCCTATCTGGGGAGCCATTACATAACAATTCTCTAACTTTTTTTTTTCATTTTGACCCCTCAACGATCAAAATAGGTTTTTTTTTTACATTTTGACCCCAAATGGTCAAATGACCTTTTTATTTTTATTTTAGCCCCCAATAGCTATATTCTCCCTTCTAACCCCCAAAATTTTATAAACACATCCTAATTCACCTCAAAACTCACCAAAAACTCTCTAACTCTCTCCAACTCTCTCAAATTCTCTCCAACTCTCTTATTTTCATTCATCTTTCTCTTATAATCCTCAAATAATTTTATTTTTCCTACAAAAAGTATTAGAATATAATTTATTTTTTAATATATTTTTTCAATTCTTCAAGCTAAATTTTCATATTTTGGAAGATTATTAAATAGCAGAATAGTGGATATAGTTTAAGTCTTGAAGAAGACAGAAGTAAAGCTCCACAAAGTGTTATTTTTTCTTGGACATCAACTAGTTAGTGTTTTTTAATTTTACATTCTTATTTTTTAACTTTATTAATTGCTTATTTTTTTTAGTTATTTATTTAATTTTTAAATTAATTTATAAGTTATTTATAATTTATAATTCTCTTATTTCATTATTTGTTAATACTTTATTTCATTTTATTTGAACTTTTATTTAAATTTTAATTGATTGTTTTTATTTAGAAATAATGGATCCAAATTAATATCATCATTTTTCTTCATCACAATCATCTGCACATTTTGATTTCAATATAGATCCAGCCTTGAATTTAATAAATATGAAATAGGTAATGAAAATGAAGGCCCTAGTAGGCCTAGCGTTAATGTTTCACAATCACAGCCAACTCTAACTATTAATCCTGATGAATTTAATATGTGGTATGCCTCAGGATGATGGTGAAACTTCGAAAGTTATAGCTCAAGCAAAAACGTCTATAGTTTGGAATCTTTTTAAAAATGATAATGATAATGATAGGATAACATGTAAAATTTGTAAGGTAATATATGCACATAGAAGGGAGAAAGGACAAGAGCATTAGTTAGACATATGAAAAGGTCACAGAATGATTGGTTAGAAAACCTACTTAAACAACAACAAATCCATACTACTAGATGCCAAATTATAGGTAATTTTCAATATGACCATAAAAAAAAAAAAAGAAATGGATTTGTTAAAATGGTTGTTCAAACTAAATTACCTTTTAATTTTGTAGAAAATTCACATTATGAACAATATATGCAATACAATTGCCAACCTACATGGAAAATGATTCCTAGAACAAAATTAAAAAATTATTAATAATATATATATATATATATATATATATATATATATATATAAAATGAAAGAGTGTCTTATTACTATGTTTGATTCTTGTAATTGAAAATTTACTCTTAATTGTAATGGTTGGGCTGTAATTACTAATGAGTTTTGTTTGTGCATTACATGTTATTGGATAGATCATGATTGGTTAGTACACTATTTGTTTTAAATTATTTGAATATCCTCATGAAGGTACTAGTATTGCTAGAACAATTAGTTAAGCATGTCGTAAATATAGGATTTTAAATAAAATTATTTCTATTTCTTTAGATAACGCTTCAAATAATGATTCTATCATAGCAATTTTGAAAAATATTATGAATCGTATGTTAGATGGTATTTTATTTCATACTAGATGCGCTTGTTATATACTTAATTTGTGTGTTAAGAAAGGATATAAATACGTTGATGATATTGTTAATATAATTAGAAATATTATTTTATTTATTAAAACTTTTCTAACTAGGCAATAAAATTTTAAAGCTTTATGCCGAAAACAAGGTATATCTTTTAAAAATTTTAGGTTAGATTGTAAAACTAGATGGAACTCAACTTTGGATATGTTTGAAAGTGTTATACCTTTTCAAAATCAATTTATTGAATTTTGTAATAGTAACAATTTTCAACCTCAACTTACTGAAATTCATTTTAAAAATTATATTGCGCTTTTAACATTTTTATTTACTTTTAAAAAAATAATTGAACTTTTATTGGGATCTTATTATCCTACTACTCGTCATATTCTTCCAATACTTGCTAAAGTAGTACATATTTTTTGTGAGTATATGGAGCATCACCAATATGATTATTTTATGAGAAGTATGTTTGAAAAATATAAAATTAATTATGAAAAATGTCCTATTTTATATTGTATGAAATTGTGTTTAGCTTCTCAAGTAAAAACTACTGGATTTCATAGTATTATTGAATATCTCTACGAAATATTAGATTTTAATGAATCTCCAACACTTAGGCAATGTATGATAAAAGATATAAAAGATAAAACGGCTAAAGCTCTATCTGACATGTATAGTTTGTATGTGTTTGAATCTTTTTGTTCTAGTTTTGCTATTTTAAGTAGGCAAGGTTCATCATCATCATCTAGCAGTCAATTTCAACCATTACGAAGATTTACCTCTTTGATTTTATCAGCATTTATTCCATATAATATCATGAAGCGTCAAAGAAGATCATTTATCACATAGAATGATATGTCAATTTACGAGATGCAGCCTTTGGTAGAAAATGAGGATCAATATTTTGACATTTGTGGTTGGTAGAAGAAACGTAAATCAATACCCAATTTTATCCAAAATGGCACGTGATCTTTTGACATCGTCTGTCTCCACAGAGCCATCAGAAAGTGTTTTTAGTAAGAGCACTCGAACAATTGATGACAGAAGATCTTGATTGGCGCCTTATACTTTGGAGATGTTAATATGTTGCAGTAGTTGGTTCGCAGTCGAAGATAGGACAACCAATTCATTGATTGTTGATGAGTCTTCAGATGAAGAATGGAGTGAGCTAAATAGTTAGTTTAGTATTTGAATAATTAGGAATTTAGGATAAGTAATATTATGTAATTGTTTAATTTTATTTTAAATATATTTATTATATTTTAAAATTTTGATCATAGTAATATTTTTAAGAGGTTTTTGCATCAAGTCCCCCTCTTATGTAATCTTTATTTTATTAATTAATAAAACAGGTAAGGGTCCAGGCCAAACTACCCACCATTTCAAGGTGATTTTTTTATGATTTTAAACAATCATGTTATTTAAGTAATAATAAAAACTTATAAAATAAGTACACATTAAAATTTTTAATCGAATTAAGCAAAAAAAAATAAAAAAGCAGAGAGAAAATAAGCCCGGGACTAGCCCGCTTATACTTCCAAGACACTATATGCTTCTTTAGTTGTCAACTAGAGGCTGAAAATATACCACCTTTTTCCTACCTTTAAATACTTAAAACCTAAAATATGTGAAAGGAAGGAATTTCCTTGCAAACTCCATAATGCATCACACCATGGAAACCCTTAATTGTGCTACCTTTTCTAAAATTATATAGGAACTTTTTGCTGGATTAACAAGCTACTCGGAAGCATCTTGATAATCATCCAACAGTTTCCTTACTACTAGAAAATCTCTTTTGGATGAAATAGTAAATAATAAAATGTCATCTACAAAACTTAAGTAAGAAACAGGAAAACATGAGGCAGAGATATTACAAGGAATAAAGCTGCCCGATTCCATCAAGTTATTAAGACTCTGAGAGAATAATTTTTGTGCAGTGCAAATAGAGAAGATGAGAAAGGATCCCCCTAGCGAAGACCTTTAAATGATTTAAAATAACCACAACTCACCCTATTCACCAACTCAAAAAACTAATAATCATTCAATGGATTATCAACCAATTTCGAAACATGTAGATTGAAACCAAATCTACTCTTGACTTAAATATCTGAGTAAAATTGGTCAAGAAAGAATAAAATTACAACCTCATATTAGCAAGAAAGTATTAAAATTCCCTGATAAAATAGAAGATACAAAACAATTGCAACAATTTTTAGGAGTCCTCAATTATACAAGACCATTCATTAAAGATCTGAGTAAAATAATAGGACTGTCATGTAGTAAAACTAGTCATAGAGAATAAAAATATTTTAATAAAGAAGATGTAGAATTAGTAAAAACAAATAAAAGAGAAAGTAAAAAATTTACCATATATAAGGTTATCTCTGGACAAGGATTATTTAATAATAGAAACAGATGGTTGTGACAAAGGATGGGGAGTTCTTTTAAAATCTAAACCTCATAAATGTAGTAATAAATTAGAAGAACAAATTTGTATTTATAATAGTGGTAAATATAGAGAAAAATGAAATATTAGTAGTATTGATGCAGAACTATTAGCAATTTGTTATGCCTTGATAGTTTTAGATTATTCATTCTAAATAAATAAGAATTTACACTTATAACTGATTATGAAGCAACAGAAATTTTATTAATTAGAAAAATGAAAAACTTAGCTCTCAAAGAAGATGGTTGAATTTTTTAGATAGAATTACTAATGATGAGTGTAAAATTAATTTTGAACATATTAAAGGATATGACAATAAAATTGTAGATAATTTATTAAGACCACTAACACTTCTTGTGTGACTTCACAGATGGATCTCAACAAAAACACTATAAAGATTAGTTAATGAGAGCTCACTTGGTATCCTAAAAGATCAAACCTCCATTTTAAAATTTCAATAGAAGGTAACTTAGAAGTCATCCACCAAACATTTTTAGCCAATCTTTGGAATGTACAAAATTCATGCCAAAAGATAAAATGTTTACATCTCTTAACATTTTACTTTAGTAATTTACCAAAATAGAGTTATTCCCATTACATAGTAACACAAAGTCACCAACAAGGTGTTTACTCGAAATGGACCTCTATGATGGAATGTGTTAATAATTTTAAAAATCCTTTGTATAAAGGTTATTTATATATTTGTGTTTCCCACTTTTAAGTCCAATATGTTATTTTATGTTTCCTACTTTTAAGTCCAATAGGGAATATTTTCCCTTATCGCCAGCATAGCCCTATTTCCTTGCAAGGAGATAAGCTAGGGACTGGGGTGATTTTGTCTTCAGCGGACCTGGATTCAGAGATCCCTGCCTTGCCTTGTGGTGGGGATAGGTCGAGAAAGGATTGGGATACAAAAAATCAAGGGCAGATCAAAGATTTCTAGTCCATGATCCATCCTAACTCAATTGCCAACTCTATCTAAAATGAAAAAAAATAAAAAATTATTTTTGCAATGACCTATTCAATTATTCTTACTAGTTTCCACACAATTACTCTCATAGCTTGTTTCGACCTCAAAGTTCATATTTGCATGACGTTTTGTATCAAAACCATTTTTCAACTTCAAATATATATATATATATATATATATATATATATATATATATTCACGTCAAATAGAAAGAAATTCTTTAAAATTTTATTAATATTTTAGTACTTAATCATTTTACCAAAAATTAATATCAATAATTCATTAATTGCACAGTACTATTAAGGGTTAAAAGTTCTATGCGTGGCTCTTCTAGGATATTTTTAAAAAATTAAAAAAATAAAGTAACTTTCCACAGATTATATACCATGGACTTCAAGCAAAATAGGATTTCATGATACATATCACTTTCCACAACCAGCTAGAGAATCAAATAGTATCACAAGCTTTTGCACCCCGAAAAAGGAGGCCTTGAGGAACTCTCTCAAACACCTACTCTAAGCAGTCAACGAATCTTAGTAAAAGAGTACAAAAAGGAGCAGATATTAGATGACAGGTGGGGCAACTATTTTGGTTAGACACCAAGAGTTTCAGGTTAAAGAATTCTATATTCCCTAGCATATCCAAGAATATGAGTTTCATAACTCTTTGGGGACTCAACAATATCTGTCAGCACTTTTCAAATCCAGCACACAGCAAACAAGATCACCTCCCATCGTGACTCTTTCAACTCTTTAATTGTCTCATCTGTTGTCAAAATGGAAGAGAAAGGAAATCCAATCCACCACTACCAAAGCAATCATACAGGTGATGCCATTCCAACAAATCTCACATACATCTTATCCATTGCCTAAATTAAATCAGTAACATTCCTAGGATTTCATCTATTTAGGCATTGTAGTACTGCTCAATATCTCTTAGAATTTTGATGTCATCATTCTTCACAGTTTATTGCAATGCCCTGAAAAAGAAAACAAGAAATCCATATCCCATGCTTAACAACCAGCATTAAAAGTTGAAAAAACATGTATAAGAGAATTATCAATGTTAGAAAATTCGTCGATTTCATCCCCAAACTATTTTAGTTTAGCAATTTTGGTCCCTAATATTTGTTTCTCGATTTTTTCATTCCCACACTATTTTAGTTCTAGCAACTTGGTTTTTCCGATCAGTTTTCTAGCTGATCTTCACATTTTGAAGGGTAAAAGTGAAAATATACTTTTTAAAATTGGAAAATTTGCTAATTTCATCCCTAAAAAAGTTTAGTTTGGCCATTTTGATCCCTAATGTTTGTTTCTCGATATTTTCATCCCCAAACTATTTTCTTTTTGCTAACTTGATCCTTCTAAATAGTTTTCCGACTGACCTTTACATTTTTTTAGGGGTAAAAATGAAAATCCACTACCTTCCCTCCAAAACACGTTTGGTTACGTGAGGGGCTTTATATTTTATCCAAATTCATCTTTCCATACCCAAGCAACAGATATGCCTCATGTAGTTGTACTTCCATACCTATCTGAGATGGAAAGATGCCTTATCTTTCCCTATCCAAGCAACAAAGTTCTTGAACCATTTTACCTGAAGGACTCAAGGAACACATTCTCTTTCTAGGTAGAAACAAAACCTCCATCATCAAACCCATCTAAAATAGGCTCAATCCCAATATTCTCCACATGAATAGACTTAACAGTATAACGAGTGGTGGTTATGGTAGCTTTAACGCTCTTGGAGGTTAGCTATTTCACGAATTGAAAAAGATGGTTAATATGGCCTTGGCTTGGGTATGGAAGTATAATTACATGAAGCATATCTGTTGCTTGGGTTTAAAAAGATAGATTTGGATAAAATATGAAACCCTTCACTTAACTAGAGTTTTGGCGGGAAAGAAGTGAATTTCCAATTTTATCCCTAAAAAATGTGAAGGTCAGCTAAAAAACTACTCGGAAGGACTAAGTTGGTAAAACAAAATTAGTTTGGGGATGAAAAAATTTAGAAACAAACATTAGGGATCAAAATGACCAAATTAAAATAATTTGGGGATGATATCAACAAATTTTCAAAATTTAAAAGGTGAATTTCCACTTTTACCCTTAAAAATATGAAGGTTAACCGGAAAACTAATCGAAAGGACTAAGTTGGCAGTAACGAAAATAGTTTGGGATGAAAAAAATTGAGAAACAAATATTAAGGACCAAAATGACCAAACTAAAATAGTTTGAAGATTAAATTTGCTAATTTTCCTATCAATGTTTCTATAGAATAACAATTTCAACATGTTCAACAATTTCCCATCACATTCGTATCAAAGAAGGCAACACATTTCAAATTCCAACATGGGAGCTCTTATGTGTTGCAACTTTAGAATAACAACACATCTAAATGGACCATAGCTCAAAACAAAGATTAGCATGAATATGCGGAAATTGTGTGACATGAAAAATCTTTAGTGCATGAACAGGTATAATTTTGCATCATTTGAATAATTTGTAGTTGTATGGACAACAGCATGAAAAGTAAGGTGAAAAACTAAAATAAACAAATTCAATTAGTTCAAATTGCTAGCATTCCAGATGCCCAAATCAATCCAGAGGAGGTCCCATGTGAAAACCATTCAAATAAGGTAAGCATTATTTTAAAAATGACTCAAAATATTAAGAACAAAAGCACATACACGCCTAAAATACTTTGGCAAACTAATCATCAGCAAACCTTTTATGCGCCATTTTGCTATTACTGTATGTTTTTTATTTTGGATCTCTGCCTAACAATCCCACTAATAAAATAAAAAACAATAAATATAACAATCCTCCATATGGAAAACAACTTAACAAGGTATTTTCTAAACGTGAAATTAACATTTCCTAATCTTCAAGTCTGAAAAAATCTTCATGATTTATCAGTGTTCTTTTAGAGAAAATCTTCTGTTCCGATTTACATTTTTTAGTGAATAGATTCTCTAGATTTCAATACATATTATCATAAGCACATCATAAGATTCAAGGTGCTAAATTCCTCACTTCATGGATCTGAAGGCATTACGTCAAGGGTAGTCGAATATAAATCTTGGTTCCTCAAAACCCGTTTCAAATAACGCAAGATCTATTCTCGCAACCCAAACACAGAGAGAGAAGAGTGGATGACACATCAGGGAGAATTGGATTGAGGGAATAATGTAGGTCCAAAAGCGGCAAAAGATAGTCAACAATATACAAAGCATTACCACTAGTTCTGTAATAGAAATTATCAGCAAGCAGTGTATTGACGAGGCAAAACCATACCTTTCGCCCAAAATGACCAGACCGACCAATTCTGTGGATATAAAACTCTCGATTATTTGGGAGATCATAATTAATCACTAGGGAAACCAACAAACAAACCAGAAAAAAAAGGGTCAAATGGAGAAGACAAGGATTAAAATGTTCAGACACCTAATCTGACCAACCATATTGCACTGAGAAAAAGAATCAAAGCATTTACATATAACTCCTAACAAACAAATTTTAAGATGCTCCACAATATGTCTAAATTCCATATTGAGTACCTAAATTTTTTTCTACTGCTATGGTGTGTCACTAAACTTTATTTTTAACTTTTTAAGTCTTCAATTATTTTTCGTTTGACATATTTAGTCCTTCCGTCAAAATTTCTGTTAATCAATGTCAAGTCAATGTAACTGGTTTGACTTTTACCTCATTTATATGGGTATTTTTGGTATATAAATTATTTCGATTGTCGTAGGTAGTCTTTATATTTTATTTTTAACTTTTTAGGTTTTCTATCATTTTTCGACTACTATGTTTGGTCCCTATATTTTATTTTTTAGCTTTTTAGGTCATTTATTCTCTTTTGAGCAACATTCTTGGTTCTTCCATTCAATTTATGATGGATTTGTATAACTAAAGTTCTAGAGAGAGATGGATAGCTTTTGGCAAAAATGTGGAGAGAGAAAGACTGGAGAAGGAGGACATATAGGATGTTACACGGACACAGGGAGAATGAGTGGAGACTTCATTTGTTTGCTTCTAGTTAGTTGATAGATAATTTGACGGTGTTTAGATTAATAAATTATGAGGGACAAGTTGTATAGGGCTACTCAGCTACTATTATTTTTACATCGGATTTTAGCAGAATTATGTCATTGATATTAGCATACCATAATGGATATCCCCCCCCCCCTACCACCCCCATTTTCCCTTTCATTTCCATCTTTGAGAAGGTATTCTAGCATATGACTGTTTCTTAAAAATTTAACGGTACAAATGAAAGATGTTGCTATTCTTAGTAAGACTTTTTTGTGGAAATAACTCCATTTACTCTTCAAGTAAGCTTTAAATAATAAAAATATCTCACATAGATTTGATGGTAGTAAATTATATAATTTAAATTTTTTATTTTTAAAAAAAATATAGTAAGATGTAATATTTAGGGTTTAGTTTAAATGCAATGATCCATAAATATCATATTATAGAAATATTTACTTTTAAATAATAGATATTCACTCTTTCTTGTGGAAGTTTTAATGCAATAAATTATAAATGTCACGAGATTTACTCTTTTGTGAGAAAATAATGCTAATAAATCACATTTTTCATTCTTTAATATATATTTTAAGTAAATAGACTTTTGTTAATACATTAGAAGAGAAATATATATAAATAAAATTTATAACAACTTAATTGATGAGAAATATTTTTATTAACTAAATTAATACATATAAAAATTTCTAAAAGGTCGAGGGAATAGTCAAATAATTTTTTATTTCCTTATAATTATGCTAATACCAATGATCAAATAGTTGTGACTGACGAGAAACTAAACGAAAGGACCAAGTATGTCGCTTGAAAAATAATAAAAGACCTAAAACAACCCAATAAATAATTAATAAGCCCAAATAGACCAATATAAAATATCAGGTATTTTATTTAGTTTATACCTAAGTTAATTTTCTAATTATTCAATCTAGGCCTTGGGCCCTGAATAATTAATTAATCAATTAAATTAGATAAAATATATACTCTCTCTTAGACCTTTTATTTTATTCTAGTCCAATAATAAATTAGACTACTTAAACAAAATAAAATAAAACCCATAATTATCAAGACTAATTCTTTAACCCAAATTTGTCAAGACTTAAGGGTTATTCGGGGACCAAAAGACACATTGCATTGGCTACTAAAATGACCAAAATACCCATGTTACATAAATAGCTGTATTTTGTATTTTAAATATTTTCTAATATCACCATAAAGAAATATTGATTCCAAGGACAATACTGCGTTAGTAAAGCCTCCGATCTACAGGTGCAATGATTAAAATACTCCTCTACGCATCGTCGTACATTTAGAGAGGAGGAGATTACTAACACCTCTCTAAAAGACATCTACCATCCTTAAACCTTTAGTCCAACGATCCACAACTCCTGGAATGTTTTCACTTTCCAATGGAGCTACCCTAAAGTAAACATCCAAGTTATATTTCCCAGGGCCCTGGATATTTAGATCATTTGAACAGTCATAAGGGGCGATATAGCGTAGAAGCTATCTTGTACAAGTCTGTCTTAACTAATTAGTCACATATACCCAACATATAAGTATATCGGCTCTACGAAAGAACCTCAATTACAGTATATTAAAGTATATGCTTCCAACTTTGTTAGATCACCAACTCATACTCAAGTGGTAGAGTATTAGTCCACGTTGTAGCAGTAATAGTCTGGGTTTCTTCTAAATAGTACTTTTAAAAATCACTATTACAAGTCCTATTCTACGCATTCGAAATACGCACATGCTATAAAGTAAGTGGACTACTCACTAGCTAAAGGTAAGCCATTCCCCATTTGGAATTCATAACATAATAACCTAAATATGATGAGATTTCTATTCTCATCAATCGGTTAAGAACAAACGTTTATGTGTTAAGTAATCTGTGATCTATACCTTACTGAAAAAGACCATCATTCACATGGATCACTTATTTAAACACAATGAATCCTTTCCAAATACAAATCATGCACAAATAAAATGTAAATTCACAAATAAATTTTGAGAATAAATTCTTTTATTAATAAATTCGATAATTACATCAGAAACCTAGTCTAGAAGGCATACATTCCAACAATATCCCATTTGCACTCTAAGATTAAGAAAGTTCGTAGGTGCCCATCCCTATGAAGTCTAAGTGTCTCTTGAAGACTCTCTCAGCCAAAGGCTTAGTGAAGGGATCTGCTAGGTTGTTCTCCGAGGCTATCTGTTTCATCATGATTTCTCGTCTTTGGATGAAATCTCGAATCAGGTGGTACTTCCTTTCAATGTGCTTCCCTTTCTTGTAATTCTTGAGTTCTTTAGATTGTGAGACCACTCTAGAGTTGTCGCAATACACCACAATCGGTATTTTCATGTATGGCACAACTCCAAGTTCTGAAAGGAACTTCCGGAGTCAGACTACTTCTTTGGATGCCTCTGAAGTTACCACATACTCAACTTCCATGGTTGAGTCAGCAATGTAAGATTGCTTGATACTCCTCCATGAAATAGCTCCTCCAGACAAGGTGAAGACATATCCACTAGTGGATTTTCTCTTATCCTTATCTGTCTAGAAGTTTGAGTCTTGTATATCCAGTAGGAACCAAGTCATCAGCCTTGTAAATCAGCATATAATCTTTTGTACCATTAAGATACTTGAGAATATACTTTATAGCTTGCCAATGAACCTCCCCAGGGTTTGACTAATATCCACTAACTAAGCTTACGACAAAGCAGATATCTGGCCTAGTGCACAACATGGCGTACATAAGACTTCCTACAGCCGAAGCGTAGGGAATCCTACTCATCTTGTTTTTTTCCTCGTGAGACTTAAGATAGTACTTAAAACAAAAAGACAACTCATGTCTACAAGGAATTAGAGCTCCATTGCATAAGTCCATGCTAAACTTGGCCAGCATCTTGTTAATGTATGTCGTTTGGGATAATTCTAACATTCTCTACTTCCTATTTTTAAGAAGCTTAATTCTGAGAATGCAACTGGCTTCTCCTAAGTCCTTCATACTGAATTGACTAGACAGCCAAATCTTAGAAGATGACAGTGTTCCTACATCATTCCCAATAAGTAGAATGGCATCCATATATAGGATAAGAAAAACCACATTTATACCTTCTAATTTCTTGTACACACATAGTTCATCCTTTTTTTGAATGAAACCATAAGATTTTATAGTCTTATCAAAATGAATGATCCATGTTCTAGATGCCTGCTTAAGTCTATAAATGGACTTCTGAAGCTTGTAAATCATATGTTCCTGGCCTTTAGCAATAAAACATTCCGGTTGAGACATATAGATGTCTTCGTTAAGATGGCCATTAAGAAATACCGTCTTGACATCCATTTGCCATATCTCGTAGTCGAAATGACAAGGAGGCCCTATAGACTAGTTTATCTGATGTAATTATCGAATTTATTAATAAAATAATTTATTCTCAAATTTTGTTTGTGAATTTACATTTTATTTGTGCACAATTTTTGTTTAGAAAAGACCTATTATGTTTAAGTAAGTGATTCATGTGAATGGTGGTCTTTCACAGTAAGGTATGGATAATGGGTTACTTAATAGATAAATGTTTGTTCTTAACCGATTGATGAGAATGAGAATTTCATCATATATAGGTTATTGTGTTATGAATTTCAAATGGGGAATGGCTTACCTTTAACCATTGAGTAGTCCACTCACTTCATAGCATGAGCGTATTTCGAATACATAGAACATGACCTATAATAGTAGTTTCTAAAAGTACTATTTAAAAGAAACCCAGACTATTACTGATACAGTGTAGACTAATACTCTACTACTTAAGTATAAATTGGTAGTGTGACAAAACTAGAAGCATATACTTTGATATACTGCAATTGAGGTTCTTTCGTAGAACTAATATACTTGTATGTTGGGTATATGTGACTAGTTAGTTAAGACAGATTTGTACAAGATAGCTTTTATGCTATATTGCCCCTTGTGACAGTTCAAATGATCTAATTATCTAGTGCCCTGGGGAACATGACTTAGATGTTTACTTTAGGGTAGCTCTTTTGAAAAGTGAAAACATTCCTGGAGTCGTGAATTATTGGATTAAAGGTCTAAGGATGGTAGATGTCTATTAGAGAGGTGTTAATACACCCTTCCTCTCTAATTGCACGGTAATGCGTAGAGGGGTATTTTAATCATTATACCTATAGGTCGAAGACTTTGCTAATGCAGCATTGTCCTTGGGGTCAATATTTTCTTATGGTGATATTAGAAAATATTTAAAATGCAAAATAAAGTTATTTATATAGTAGAGGTATTTTGGTCATTTTAGTAGCCAAGACGATGTGTTTTTTGGTTCCCGAAATAACCCTTAAGTCGTGAAAGATTTGGGTTAAGGAATTGGTTTTGATATTTATGAGTTTTATTTTATTAGTCTAATTTATTATTGGATTAGAATAAAATAAAAGATTCGAGACAGAGTGTTTATTTTATCTAGTTTAATTGGTTAATTAATTATTTAGGGCCCAAGGCTCAGATTAAATAATTAAAAAATTATTCTGGATATAAACTAGATAAAAAGTATAAAATTTTATATTGGTCTATTTGAGCTTGCTAATTATTTATTGGGTTGTTTAATATTAAACAACCCAATAAATAAATAATTGAGATTTATTATTTATAGGTGTTCAAGTCCAAGAATAAATAATTTTATTTTGTCTAATGAATAAGACCAAAGGTAAAATAAAATTTTAAAAAATATTAATTTAAGTAATTAAATAAATAAAAAACAACACGGGATGGAGCCCGTGTTGTTTCGTGTGTAAGATAATAGAAAGCATGGAAGCTTTCTATTTGCACGCGAACGGGTTACTCTCTTGGGGTGTGGAAATGAAATAGGAAATGAAGCTATGATTGTTTCATTATTTCATTGGGCAATCATAGAGAAAACCATATTGTTCATATAAGAGAGCTAATTCACAGAGAAACGGTAGTTTGTGAAAAATTTCACAAAAAAGAAAAATGTATTGCAACCCCATTTCTTTAAGCCTTCACCGGCTGCGCTACGGGCACCATTTCGGAAGATTAAATGTTTCGCATGGATGAGATGTAGTAGATGATTGCAAGGATGTGATCCACTAGCTTCAAATATCCTTATACAAACATCTACACCAGTGCAAAGAGGGCCATTCAATCACAGAGGTAAATTTTTCGTTTTCCTAATATGCTTTCGTTTTGATGATTTTTGTCATTTTAAGCTTGCAATTAGTATCAGAGCCATGGTTTGGCAAATGTAGAAAGCATGCTAGGCTTAACTAAAGCAAGAAAATATTTGTTTTGGTTGAAATTTGTGATCCTTCGTATTTACTGGTATGGGTAGTTTCACTATAAGTTTCACGAGTATAAGTATAGGAACAATGTATTTTGATTGCTTTCATAGATATCGTGTAAGCCTAATGTTTTTAAGGGAATAAGCGGTTGTTTGGATGAGTTTTGATTGAAAATGGAAAAAGAAATCGAAACAGAGCACGCAAGATGCATTCTGGAGAAAAAGGCACTATGCAAGCCAGTCGCCAAGCCGAGCCGACGTTGATCTAAGTCGTGTTGTCATTGAGGGAGGAGCCGCTGAGCCGCAGCTCCAAGCCATGAGCGGCTGCATCCCCGCGAGGAAGGCTTTCTCGCTGAAGCCTTCTGCAAGGATTTTGCAATTGCAAAATCTCGCTGCGAGGTCAACATTTTGACCGCGCAGCTGGGGTTGGGCGGGCTGGGTCCACTCGCCCAGATCCGGCCCATGGGTTTTTCCATGGGCCGTGATCCAGTGTGGTGGGTGCATGGACCCGACCTGAATTAAAAAAAAAAAAGTTTTTAGTCTCATACTAGGTAAAGTTATTTTTATTGTAATAGTTAATATTCTTTGAATATTTTGTATGAAAAATAATAGTAAAGAAAATTTTAGGATTAAACAAGACCATTAATTAATTAATATGTTTAATTCTATTATTTGGATACTTAGGTTAAAAAAATAAAAAAGAATGAAAATATTTACAATTTTTTAGCATGCTTATTTCTTTTTGTACCTTATGTGCGCGTTTTCTCATAGACCAAAATCTTTGGGAATTTTTAATAAAGAAAAATATTTTTCTTAAACCAAATGGTTAATTTTAATTTGAATAAAAATTAATTCTTGGATATTTTCTCAAAGGATTTTATCATTGACATAGAAAATATATTGAATTTAGATATTTTTATGAATTAAAAAAGAAAATCATTTTGATTGAATTTTAACAAGAAAAATTATTTTTGTCAAATTAAACTTGAAATCAAAATCTCTCGAAAGTTTTATTGAAATATTTTGAAATTATTAAGTTTATTAACTTAAATAAAATTAATCCATGAAATTTTTTTTCTCAAAGGGTATAAACCTTGACATAGAAATTTTTATGGATTTAGATATTTTATTTTGAGTTAAAAGAAAATTTAATTAAAATTTTCAAAATATATTTTCAAGAAAAACCCTTATTTTAAAATACTAAGTGGGAGAGGAGTTCCAATGGCCCTACGGCTTCTATTACGATCCTCACTAGAAATCGCGGGTCCCCTCGTGTCACTCTAGGAGTGAACCCATATAGGATAGGGATACCATAAGGATGTAGAACTAATGGATGGATAAAATTAATAACCCGGGACACGTGCTATGATCGGCCAGCCCATGTTGAAGGTTATATATAGTACGAGAAATATCTATAGGAAATGAGAAAAAACGGCCATCCCATAATGGAGTTATCTTCTAGATCATTACCTAGAAGAGAAATTAATTTGTGGTGGTTAATACACTTAGTTTAGAAAACTGTTAATCTTCCTAAAAAGCTATGTCAGTTTTTCTAAGAGCTAAAATTAATCATATTAAAGATAATAGTGATAGGGTTAACTATTACCGGATTTAATATGAGGATAAAGTCACAAATCATTTTATTTTTCACAAACTGATTTTTTTTATCTTTAATTTTTTTCAAAAATGGTTGGTGGAGGTTCTTTTAGTCATTTGGTCGTTATTCTCTATGAGAATAAGCTAACAGGTCCGAATTATGTGGATTGAAAAAGGAATTTAGACATAATAGTCACTGTTGAGGAGTATAAGTATATCCTCTTTGAAACCTGCCTTGTTATCTGGGAGGGTTCCATCGCGGAGGAGCGTAAGGCTGAAAAAGCATGGAAGAAGGCCAACGAAATGGCTTCGATGCTACATGTTGACCTCCATGTCTAATGTGCTCCAATCAAAACACAAGCACATGGCCACTGCATATGATATTAGCCAATCATTAGCCATGATGTTCGCCGATAAGAGTCGGCCCGCAAGCTAGGAAGCTCTTAGGACTATTATAAACACTAAAATGGCTGAGGAAGTATCAGTCAGGGAGCATATGCTCAAAATGATTGCTACTTTCGAGGAAGCAGAAGTCTTAGAGGCTGTTATTGACCCCGAGAGCCAAATGGACATAGTTTTTGAATCTCTGTCGGGCTATTTTACTTAGTTCAAGTTGAACTACAACATGAACAAATTGAACATAACTTTAACTGAATTAATGAAAGAGCTCCAGGTAGCAGAGAAGGTCATAAAGCCACAGTCTAAAGCTATGATTGCTAGGACTTTTTCTTCTAGAACTGGGCTCAAGCCTAGGAAGTTCAAGAAGAAGAAGGGAAACGCACAAGCCTAGCCAAGAACCCGCCCAACAAGCCCAAATACAAATGCGAGCAGAAGAGACACTGGAAAAATGAGTGTCCAGAACTTCAGGCTAAGAAAAACTCTGCAGGTATTGTTCTCTATATAGAGTCTATTTCAATAGTTAGATCTACTTCCATTTGGATTATTGATTTTGGTGCTACTAATCATATCTGTAACTCTTTGCTAGGATTTAAGAAGATAAAAAGACTCCAAAAGGGCGTGCATAGACTACAAGTAGGAAATGGAGCACGAGTATAGGCCCTTGCAGTAGGAGAGTTGGATCTTGTTTTTTATTGTAATAAAGTAGTTGTATTAAAGGATATTTTATATGTACCCGATTTTAGACAGAATTTGATTTCAGTTGTAAAGCTAATAAATCATGGATATTCTGTTTTTTTCCATTCTGGTATTACTATCAGTAGAAATGGAGAATTTTATGTATAGGGCACATGTATAGAAATTTATTCTTTTTAAATCCTATAAACAATCAAATAAATAACGCTCAATCTGAACCTTTAAGTAAGAAGAGAAAGACCAATGTTAATGACTCATATCTTTGGCATCTAAGGTTGGGTCATATTAACTCAATCGGGATTCAGAGGTTAATCCATGATGGGGCCTTAGACTCATTAAGATTGGAAAATTGGCCTCAGTGTGAATCCTGCATTATGGAAAAATAACCAAAAGGTCATTCACCCAAAAGGCTGATAGAGCCAAGAAGATATTGAGTCTTGTTCATTCTGATATATGTGGTCCTTTGTCTACTCAAGCTAGAGGGGGATTTGAATACTTCATCACTTTCATGGATAATTGTACAAGATTTGGTTATGTCTACCTGATGAGGTGCAAGTTTGACTCTTTTGACAAGTTCAAAGAGTTTAAGGCTGAAGTAGAGCGTCGAACTGGTAAACTAATCAAAACCTTACGATCAGATCGTGGTGGAGAATACCTCCTCGGTGACTTCAAGGATTACATGGTACATCATGGAATAGTATCCTAACTCTCTGCGCCGGGTACACCCCAACAGAATAGAGTAGCTGAGAGAAGGAACGGGATATTTCTGGGTACACCCTAGTGTTAGGATTCGTGGACTCCTAAACGCGGAAAACATCCATGAATCCCTTCTGAGGATCCAAGTAAACGATTAAGAAGATCGTAGGTTTGCAGAATTACCTCTGGTTGGTGAAATCGATATCCTTCGATTCCGATGGTGCTGCTGCACGTGCAACTCGAATGATCACCAGACGCTGCAGTGTGGGAACGTCCTCTATCGAATACACACCGCGAACTCACTCGTCACTCGGGGAGTGCTAGCGCCTAGGGTTTGAAAGGGGTTTTTTTTTTCTGGTAGAGAATGGCACGAATGTTCTCAACAGAATTAGACTCTTGAAAAGACGGCTAGGGTTTTCTTAAAAACCCCCGAACCTCTTAGAGTCCAACTCTAATAATATCTTATCATATTTTAATTTAAATTCATATTAAATTAAAACTGATATGATAAGATTCTGCCATTATCTCGGTTATTTAAACAATTAATTTACCGAGTCAGATCCTTATAATCTGGACATTATCCAGATACATCGAATGTGGACATATTTCCAAATTCATTGTATCTGGTAAATTTTCTAAATTCGATTAACTTAGACATATTTCCAAATTCATCAAATCTGATTACCAGAAAAATAACCTAACAAATTCGCTTATTGTGTGGCCCTATAGGTTCATTTAACACTGGCAGTATGCCCAAATCATATTTAAATGGCGCACAAGTTATAAGCGGTTTCTAGCAAAATATTATAACTATCCAAGTTAAATGAAGATCGATGATCTCTTTGAACCAAACCATAATTTTATATTTAGTCCTTTTGTCACATGATATCCAGATTAAGCATAATGCACGGAGCATGTCATCCTTATTAAACTTAATCAATTATTTCTTGATTTCATAGTAGACTGTTCAAACAAATGATATCAATATCTTAGATTGATATATTTGAGCACGACCATGCATTTTAACAATCTAACTTATCAAGGGGCCCATGGATATCTCTCCCATAATTGAGAGGGACAAATTCCTTCACTATCAATTACATTCCTCTCCTTAATTTATTCTATATCCAACAATAGTCTAATTTATTATCTGATTAAAGACAACTTTAGACAACGTCAAAATATAGAATTTATCAAGTAGGAAACTATGATGAATTTTGGTCGAAGGACTTTGAATATCATTATGGCTAGAAAGTACTTATGACATGTTCCATGAAGTACTCTCACAATGGGTCATATCCAATACAATGTTCTCTAACATTTATTTATGTTTTGACTCGATATCACAAATATTCATGACCAGTAAAACATAGCCATCAAGTCACAAACATACTAATCTTAATTTATTATTGTTCCAATAATAATAATCGATCAGGGACAGTTTTAGAATAGTCATTGTATTCATTGTAGGGTTTTACTATCAAGTCACGTATTTGATGACAACAAAATAAAATGCACTATTCATGAAAAGAAAAACCTCATATTATTATATAAAACATAACAACAATAGTATAAGTACAAATTGACTCTAGGGCATATCCCTAACACCCAGTAGAATAGAGTAGCTGAGAGAAGGAACATGATATTAATGGAAATAGTTTGAAGCATAATGTCTGATGCTACTCTTCCGGTCTCTTTTTGGAGATATGCCTTAGAAATAGCGGCATATATTCTGAACTTGGTGCCTTCTAAGTCAGTACCTAGACCCTATGAGATGTGGACTAGGCGTAAGCCAAGTCTAAATTATCTTAGGATATGGGGTATTCAGCTTATATACTGATCAATGGAGACAAGCTAGAACCAAGATCAAAATTATGCTACTTTATTAAGTATCCAAAAGGGATAAAAGAAGATTACTTTTATCATCCCAAGGAGTAGAAAGTATTGGTAAGTGCTAATGTTAGATACTTGGAGGATGATCAAAGTACTTCCACTAAAGGTTCAACAAGGTTGGAACTCGAAGATAAGTTATCTTCGAAATCAACTTCTTCAGACCCGATTATGGAATAAAAAGAGGCACAGCCTCAAGAACCTGTTCAAACGGAGTATCATCATAGTGGGAGGATATCTAGAGTTCCAGAAAGATGGACAAGTGAGGCTTTCGAGCTAGTTTCTTACTATCAGGAACAAGATCCTACTATATACAAGGAGGCTATTGCTAATGCCGATGAAGATCTGTGGCATGAAGTACTGAAAGTCGAGATTGAGTCTATGTACTTTAATCAGGTTTGGGATCTTGTAGCTGTTGGGAATATGCCCTCTTAGACTAGGTTTCTGATGTAAATATCGAATATTTTAATAAAAG
The DNA here is from genome assembly GCA_026120185.1 of Voacanga thouarsii. Lineage (NCBI taxonomy): Eukaryota > Viridiplantae > Streptophyta > Magnoliopsida > Gentianales > Apocynaceae > Voacanga > Voacanga thouarsii. Next base: position 1,867,476 of record JANUWF010001213.1, on the reverse strand, counting down.
AATTTATTTTCAAAAATCATTTGTGAATTTACTTTTTGTTTGTGCACAATTTTGTTTGGAAAAGACCCATTGTGTTTAAATAAGTGATCCATGTGAATGGTGGTCTTTCATAGTAAGGTATAGATTATGGGTTATTTAAATACATAAACATTTGTTTTTAACCAATTGATGAGAATGAGAATCTCCTTATATTTAGGTTATTATGTTATGAATTCCAATGAGGAATGGCTTACCTTTGGCTAGTGAGTAGTCCACTCACTTCATGACATAAGCGTATTCCGAATACATAGAACATGACCTGTAGTAGTGGTTTCTAAAAGTACTATAAGGTAGAAACCTAGACTACTACTGCTACAGCGTGGACTAGTACTCTACGACTTGAGTATGAGTTGGTGGTCTGATAAAGCTAGAAGCATATACTTTGATATGCTATAGTTGAGGTTCTATGGTAGAACCAATATACTTGCATATTGGATTTATGTAACTAGTTAGTTAAGACAGACTTATACAAGATAGTTTCTACACAATATCATCTATTATGGTTGTCTAAATGATCTAAATGTCCAGGGCCCTGGAAAACATGACTTAGATGTTTGCTTTAGGGTAGCTCCCTTGGAAAGCGAAAATACTCTAGGAAGTCGTGGATCATTGGACTAGAAGCCTAAGGATGGTAGCTGTCATTTAAAGGGGTGTTGGTACATTTCTTCCTCTCTAAATGTATGGCGATGTGTAGAGAGGTATTTTAGTCATTTCACCTATAGGTCGGAGACTTCGCTAACGCAGCATTGTCTTTGGGGTCAATATTTCCTTATGGTGATATTAGAAAATATTTAAAATACAAAATACAACTATTTATATAGTAGGGGTATTTTGGTCATTTTAGTAGCCAAGGCGATGTGTCTTTTTGGTCCTCGAAATAGCCCGTAAGTCCTAATTTATTTTGGGTTGAGGAATTGGTCTCAATTAAAGAGGGTTGTATTTTATTTAGGAAGTCTAATTTATTATTAGACTGAAATAAAATAAATTAAATAAATTGAATTGAGAGAAATTTATTATCTGATTTAATTGGTTAACTAATATTTAAGACCTAGGTCCAGTTTGAATAATTAGAAAAATTAACCTGGGCTTAAACTAGAGGGAAATAATTAATACTTAATTATTTATTAGGTTATTTATTTAAGTCCAAGAAATAAATAATTAAAGTTTAATTATTTTTTATTCATTTGGGTTCATTAATTATTTATTGGGTTATTTAAGCCCAAGGAATAAATAATTAATGTTTATTATTTTGGACTTTTCGGGTTCAAGAAAAATAATAAATATTATTTTGGCCCAATAGTCTGGACCATAAGATTTTTCCAGATACGGTTCAGAAGAGTTTCGGGTGAAGCCAAACTTACTCTGTTAATAATATCCAAGTGTTTGAAATATTAAATCCCGGGGGATATTGTCATCGGATTAATTAAAGACCAATTTTAGCTACACTACTCACGGCTCTCCTGATGGAAAATGAAAACCTTTGACTTTCTCTCTTGTGACTCTCTGTCTTTCGTGACCCTTTCTTTTCTCTGTTTCTTGGTTTTTAAGAAGCCACCAAGAACCATGACCAAGACGCTTCTCACCCAATTTCTGTGTTCACCAACAAGGATTAGGGAGGGACATATTCTGAGAGCTGAAAAGCCTGGCGTTCACGCACCTGAGGAGAAGTAGAAGGTTGGCAGGAGAACAAGCGAAAGCTTCATCGTGTGGGCAAGAAGAAGTTGTCCCTATGATTCAATCCACTCTTCCATAGTCTGAGAGATTTAAGGCACGCAGAGGTATGGTCTAAATGCTTCTATGCTGCTAATATTCTTTGTTCATGTTTTTTTTTTCCCTCTATTTTTGTTCATGTCCCGTAAGCATGCTCCTCTGTTTTTCAAACTTACAGTAGCTTCACCTGAAGGGATAAAACTCATTGGGTATAAGTGGTTATACAAGAGGAAGAGAGGAGCAGATGGGAAGGTGGAAACCTTCAAAGCTAGGCTTATGGTAAAAGGATATACTCAGAAAGAGGGAATCGATTATAATAAAAACTTTTCCCCTATAGCCATGCTTAAGTCCATCCGTATTCTCCTTATCATTGTATGTCATTACGACTATGAGATATAGTAAATGGATGTCAAGACTGCATTTCTAAATGGCTATCTTAATGAAGACGTCTATATGTCCCAACCGGAAGGTTTTATTGCTAAAAGCCAGGATTATATGGTCTGCAAGTTTAAGAAGTCCATTTATAGACTTAAGCAGACATCTAAAGTATGGAACATTCGTTTCGATGATATTGTAAAGTTTTACGGTTTCATTCAAAAAGAGGATGAACCATGCATATACAGGAAATTGAAAGGCATAAATGTGATTTTTCTTGTTGGCTGTTTAGTCAAGTTAGTATGAAGGACTTGGGAGAAGCCAGTTATATTATCAGGATTAAGCTTCTTAGAAATAGAAAGCAGAGAATGTTATGATTATCCCAAGTGACATACATTGACAAGATACTGGCCCAGTTTAGCATGAACTCATGCAAGGGAATCCCTTGCAGACATAGGTTATCATTTTGTGCTAAGGACTATTCTAAGTCTCAATAGGAAAAAGACAGAATGAGTAGGATTCCCTACGCTTTGGTTGTGGGAAGTGTCATGTACGCCATGCTGTGCACTATGCCAGATATTTGCTTTGCTGTAGGCTTAGTTAGCAGATATTAGTCAAATTATGGGGAGGTTCATTGGCAAGCTGTAAAGCATATTCTTAAGTAACTCAATGGTACGAAAGATTATATACTGGTTTACAGGGCTACCGACTTGGTTCCTACTGGATACACAGACTCAGATTTCCAGACAAATAAGGATGAGAGAAAATCCACTAGTGGTTATGTCTTCACCTTATCTGGGGGAGCTGTTTCATGGAGGAGTATAAAGCAATCTTATATTACTGACTCATTCATGGAAGCTAAGTATGTAGCAGTTTCGGAAGCATCCAAGGAAACGGTTTAGCTCTGGAAGTTCCTTTCAGAACTTGGAGTGGTGCCATACATGGACAGACCAATTATGGTGTATTGCGACAATTCTAGAGCAGTCTCCCAATCCAAAGAACCCAGGAACCACAAGAAGGGAAAGTACATCCAGAGAAATACCACTTGATCTGAGATTTCATTCAGAGACGAAAAATTGTGGTGGAACAGATAACCTTAGAGAACAACCTAGCAGATCCCATCTCCAAGACTTTAGCTGAGAGAGTCTTCAAGAGACACTTAGACATAATAGGGGTGGATACTTACGGACTTTCTTAGTTTTAGAGTGCAAATGAGAGATTGTTGGAATATACGCCCTTTAGACTAGTTTATCTAATGTAATTATCGAATTTATTAATAAAAGAATTTATTCTCAAAATTTGTTTGTGAATTTACATTTTATTTGTGCATGATTTTCATTTAGAAAGGATCTATTGTGTTTAAGTAAGTAATCCATGTGAATGGTGGTCTTTCACAGTAAGGTATGGATCACGGGTTATTTAACACATAAATGTTTGTTCTTAACCGATTGATGAGAATGAGAATTTCATCATGTATAAGTTATTGTGTTATAAATTTTAAATGTGGAATGGCTTACCTTTAGTCAGTGAGTAGTCCACTCACTTCATTGCATGAGCGTATTTCGAATACGTAGAACAGGATTTGTAATAGTGGTTTCTAAAAGTACTATTTAAAAAAAATCTAGACTATTACTACTACAGCGTAGAGTAATACTCTACCGTTTGAGTATGAGTTAGTAGTCTGACGAAGCTAGAAGCATATACTTTGATATACTGTTGAAAAACCTTAGAGGGGGATGAATAAGGTTTTTGGCAAGCAGAAAACCTTTTTTTTTTTTTTTTTTGACTTGTCTAAAATGTAGAATAATGAAGATCACCAAATTGCTTGGACGGACTTTATAGAACAGAAAGTTATCCAAGAACTCTTAGATGTATATCCAGATTTAGACAAGGAAAGAACCTCAAAATAGTAAATGAACAACTGAAGAAAATGAGACAAGAAATGTATAATGATTTGATCTATCGAGATCTACGTCTACTACTTTAAGCTCACACTTAAGGATTTTTCAACCTGATTTCATTAACTTCACTTAATGAAACAGTACCACATACAAGAGAGGATCACCACACTAAGTTTTCCAAAACTTCCCAGTCAAGCAAACACATCAAGGATCACCTTAACTAGGTTTTACAACACAACCTTGACACATACACTAAACAAGGTTCATCCCAATGGGTTTTACTCCACAACCTTGAACATTTACTAACACAAGGCTCACTCCAATAGGTTTTACACCACAACCTTGGTACAATAGAGATTTGAATATCAATAGAACAGTAAACAACTCACTTACTTGACTAGATATTCACTCACATACAAAGCATAAGCACTTTTACCTTTGATACAAAATGAATTTACTTTGAAGCTTTGATAAAAGGAGATTTTTGAAAAATGTTGAGCAATAGTGTTTCTAAGAGGAATGTTTCAAAAATTCTGTCACTAATCTTGCTCTAAGGGCTATTTATAGAGCAAAAGAGTAAAGTGCCAACGGTTATAATTTTCTGTTTAAACTCATCCATATTTTGGACTCGGGTTTTGGACGACGATGCATCCAAAAGGTAAGTCCAAAATGGCACTATTTCAAGTAGAATATTTCAACACAGTTTTTAGGATTTTAGATGAACCTTTTGGATTCAAACTATTCAATTCAAAATTCTGAGATTTTCAAAAACTTTGAAATCTTCTCCTTTGGTGTTTCAAGGTAAAGTCAAATGAATTAAAAGATAAAGAGACATAAGAATTAATAGATATACCTTAATAATACTTCTTAGTCTAAAGTTCTTCATAAAGGACTTCTTGATATGCAACTCCATATACTTCATTCTTTCTCTTTTGATCTTCCATTCTTGAATTCAATCACAAAAGAGTTGCAAAATAATCTTATCTGAATGCTTTTGAAGAATAGTGGTCAAACATGTCCTATCACAATAGATTAACAAGTTAGTCCATATCAATATTTGTCATAAGTCAAAACATAGAAGAAAGCCCTTAGGGCTAACAATATCCCCCTTTTTGAGTGATGACAAACATAACACAAATAATGTGTAATGAGTGAACATGTTGAATAAAAGAGGTGCAAATGAATGCAATTTCACAGTACAGATCTCAAAGAGATCTTTTGAACAACAGTTTGTAAACATATCTCAATGAGCCTAAAGCCTTTCATATCTCTATATAAATATTAGAATGATTTGATAAAGAAGAGATAGCAAGATAAGTTATAAGATAAGACACTCCCCCTAAATATTTACTTATATGAGCATTTTAAACATAAGAGGGAAAAGCAGAAATCACGATTTGTACGTCCAAAAAGTGTATCCAAAATAATTTTGGAAGAAAGTATAAAATGATTCTTTTCAGAAATTCATTTTGAATAAGGATTTTGGATGTCCAAAATATTTTTTCAATTCATTAATACTGCTTATAAGAACATTTGTTTGGATCAGAAATATCTGAGTCCAAAACTCCCCCTTACTCCATGCACGAGAATTTATCATAGAATTTAGTCTTGAGGATACCTTATATAGAAAACTACCTTTTTGAATTTAGTAGCTGTAAAATGAATGTCATACACAGAAGTTTAAACAACTATCCAGAAGATTTTCAGTGAACATATATAGCAAATCAGCCAATTTTAGATCAAATCACATCAGTGATTTTCTTGACAGTTCATATTTGATTTCAGTGCATAACTTATTCTTATCAGTCGCGGTTCATATTAGTAACAGTTCATGTAGTTCATATAATGCAGTTTATATTTGTAACAGTTCATGCAGTTTCTTGATATCAAATAACGGTTCATATTTTTTTTCTTCACAACAGTCTTTTCCTCCCCCACAATAGTGCATCATATCAGATTTCATAATAGTTCCCAAAACAGTTCATAATCATATCAGTTTTCAATTCAGTTTTCATAACAGATTCATTTATCATAGCAGTTCGCAGATCTCATAAATGTCCATATAATCAGTCATATGCCATCAGTTCAACTTTTTCTCCAGATATAGAACATATATAGTCATGTCATAGATCAGTTTATGTAGAACATCATCAGTCATGCAGAACATAACTTTTTCTCCCCCTTTGTCATCAATCAAAAAATAAGCATATCAGAAGGAGAATAGAACAAAAGCAGATAGATAAAATGCATAAGATAGGGAAAAAAAAAGGTTAAACAAGCATCCAACAATAATTTTCTCAAGGCTAATATAAAAGACAGAAAAGGGAAATTGTTCAACGGTGCAGAAGGTAAATTGTTCATCAGCAAATTATGCTTCCCAACAATTCTGCCTAGGAGATATTTATTGTTTCAGCCTTTAACCCAGCACCCTTCTTGGAATGTTGTCCTGCAATTTTGTTTGATTTTCTCTTCACCACAACATGTTTCTGACGTTTTCCAGAAGATTTGGGCTTGGGGGAAGCAGAAGGAATTGTTGTTTCCTTTATGGGCAATGGTTGTAGAGATGGTTCAGGAGAAGGGGCCTTTTCTTCAGCAGGCAGTTCAGACATTTCTTCTGAAATGGGTTTATCCTTTTCATGATCAGATACCGGAGGGGAAGATACTGGAGCAGTAGGATTAGCAGATTTTTTAACAACAAAAATTCTGTTTCCTAGGCTTTTAATTTTTGAGTTGAGACGGTCCATTTTCTCAGCTAAAGAACTAATTGCTCCTAGAATGCTTTCAGACAAGCCTGTGTCCGGATCTTTTCCTTTGGCAGAAAATTCTTCCTGAAGGACTTCATCAAATTTCCTCTTTGTTCTTGTACCAGAAACAGGCTTCCCTTCCTCCTTAATCTTTATCAAGTTTTCCCGTTCTTTTTTTGCAGTATCTCTCAGAATTTCTATGTATTATCTTCCCTTACATAGCCCATCTTTTCAAAGGAATCAAAACTATAAACATTTATTTTGGATGGATCACAGGGAGCAGAACTTAAATTAACTTCAAAAAATGTAAAAACTTTTGTCAGCAAATTTCCAAATGGCAGAGCTTTACTTGACGTGTTTCTTGACTGCAACATCAATTTAGTTGTCAGAAACCCAAAATTAATCTACCTTCCCTCAGCTAGGGCCAACATAGTCACCATTTGTAGAATACTTATAGAAGTCTTATGCCCATAACTAGGTACTATCATGGTTGACACCATGTGATGCAGAATTCTACCAACAGTATTCAGCCATTTTGAGCTCCTATTTCCAGAATTTTCGAAATTTTTCCCACCAATGAATAGTTTTTCAAAATTTTTCAGATAAAAAATGTCATTTCCCTTAGGAAATTTGTTTAGCTTAAAGTATTGAAATCCAACATCTCTAACATCACAAATCCTATTGAACCGTCTATGATCAAACTCTATGTCTTTGCCCTTCACTCTCAACACATATCAGCGAATCATAAAATCACCCTCGATTTCTTCCAGTTTCCCTTTTCTTAAGTTATCATAGAATTCCTAGACCAGAGGGGTATATGATTTCTCCTCAACAGATAGTAGACTGCCCCACCTAATATGATCAAACATGTCTAAAATATTTGAAAGATTCAGAAAGGCGGAATGGTTAACACGATAGCCACAGATAATAGTTCGTTTTCTCGACACCCAATCTTGCATTTAGAATCAAGAAAGCAAGGTATCTGATTTTCAGAACACACTTGTTCCGGAGATGACTCTGATGAATCATAGTGGGATGCAGAGAAGTTCAGTTGAGGAAAGGTTTCTTTCTCTGCTGCTTTGCTTGAACCCGAAACCTTTTTCTTCATTTTCGGAGACGATTTGCCCTTTCTTTGGTTTTGGAATGGAAGATTTAGTCTTAGCCATCTGAAAGATTAAAGCTTTTTCTGGGTATTTGGTTTTTGAAAAGGAAGAACACGGATGATTTTAGAAGAATGCGGTTACAAGGGTTTCGAAAGAGAAAAACCATATTGCTTTGAATGTCTTGAGTAATGTGAAAATAAAATGCTTTAAAAACATAAGTTTTTTTGAGAAGTTTAGAAAAATGCACAAACTAATTTTTTGAAATTCAAAGTTTGGAATAAGAAAAATATTAAGGATGGATTTTGGAACAAGACTCAATCCGAAATTATCATCCAAAAGAATGTTTTCTTGAAATGCATTTTGGATGAGGGATTTAGATTCAATAAGTGCGTCCAAATCAGATGACGATGTTGTTGGATTGTATGCCCTCTTAGACTAGGTTTCTGATGTAAAATCGAATATTTTAATAAAAGAATTTATTTTCAGAAATTATTTGTGAATTTACTTT